>CAWUFW010009204.1:0-600000 GCA_963921515.1 Calotriton arnoldi
CACCCACAGACCACCAGCAAGGAACAACGGGGTCGGGGAAGGCCAAGGAGAAAAGGGAGAGGAAGACGGGGTGCAGACCGCAGGAAAACAAGACCAGTGCCACGGAGTCACAGAACACTACCAGCAACTGACCCACAAGCAGACCACCTGGAATGCAGTCGGAGTGCCGAGGAGGCAAATCCAGGAGGCCAAGAGTCGCCGCCAGGACGTGACAACCTAAACCAGGCACAAACCCGCTGCCAACAGGAAGGCAGCAACGGCGACAGGAGGTGGCAGTCCAGCGCCACAGGAGGAGCTGGAGGAAACCCAGGCCACAGTCATCAGTGTGGAGATGGTGCAAGGAGGTGGGAGTACGGACACAGCTCGACAGGACCCGACACAACAACAACAGGGTGAGGATCCAACAAGGACTGGGGGGACGGGGGGTGATGGGCACAATGGCACACATGCACAACGAGGTGTAGCACACTGCACACCCACAATTACCCAGGGACATGTCCCCCATCCCTATGGCACACTGCAGCACACACACATATCAATCACAGCACATACCATGACAATGTGGCACAAAGTGCAACACCCACACTGCAGAACAGGGGACACAACTGGGTCCGCCCAGGCGCAGAAACAGAACAATCACATTGGACAGAGCAGGGAACTGTGAGATGCATATCTACAGCTATAACCCCACATCAGCCATGTAAGCCAAATGTCCACTGTCCCAACTCAAATAGCCACCACCACCCAAACAGTCACAATGTACATTGTCACACAGTCTGCATGTCGACAAGAACAAGGCGCCAACACAATGCCAACATGCACCTCCCCTTCACAATGCAGAGGGACAAACAACACCTCCAGCAGGTCAGAACAGACAAACCATCAGTGATGCCGGAGACGAACACCACACCTTCGACACCGACGCCCTACAACAGCCCATGGACATCCCACACAACCCACCACCAGGACCAGGGCAGACAAGCTACTCAGAGGAGAACCCAGCCCCTGCAACAGACCACACAGCATGAAGCACCCGCAATCACGGCTGGCTCACAACACTTCACCAACCCACACATGGCACCCCAATGCCAGGTGTCAGAACGCCATAAGGAGGTGGCCCAACAGGTGCGGGTGTTGCCGAACCCATGGAATGCGAACTAGAACACATAGGTGGGTGTCCAATACCCTTCAGGGACCACCTACACCCCACAAAGGAGACCCACACTGCCATAGAGACACATGCAGATGCACATACCCAGTACAGAACCACGCCCAGGGGCACGCACATATCAGTCACACACCCACGTTGGCTCTGCGTACGGCGGCACAGTCCACTCCCCTTACGAATTGAGTGGGTGACGACATGTCCAGGTTCTAGCCCGCTGCCTGCGGTGACATGTCTGCGTCCGCTGTACACAGCACAATGTAATGTCGTAGGGCCCAGGGGCCCCATGCATACAACAAGACCACAGGGACACATGCACATATCATGTTGAACTGGCTACGGGCACGTGCGCCCGGCCCCTTCATTGGCAGGGCCACATGTACAGTGACGCCTGTGCTGGATGTGTGTGGGGTGAGTATAAGCCAGCCCGCACGGAGTGCTTGGTGCTGGCAACAACCTGAACAGTGGACACCAGTGTAATGGAAACAGAAAACACCAGCATAACAAAGTGAACTGCAGAGGAACATGGAGGGATCCGGAGTAAGGACAGAGGTCACCCAATATTCAGTCAGGAGGTTCCGTGAGTTGCAGTGCACTGAGGTAGGGGCACTAGAGAAGAGCGCGCTCATGTGAAGAAATTGCTAGGATTGTGTCCCTTCGGGTTAGTCCTGATGCAGATGCAGTGGGGTGTGTTACACCTGCATCAACGTCCCAGGTCTCCCACACTGCCTGAGGTGATAGTTGCATCCGCAGTCCACAGCGCAATACCCAGTAATAGATCCGGGTGTGTAGCTTGACTACCACCACCAGTCTGCATTCCTGCCTTGGGGCTGTTGCCTCCTGCCCTCCCATTGTCTGTGCCTTCTCCCGTCCACACACTTGACACATCCTCCTCATCATGGTCCCAGGCCTTCCCCACTGCATGAGGTGACATTGCTGCGCAACCTCACAACAGCACAAAACTCAATCAGTAACGGACAATGGCTTGCGGTGCACTGAGTCACTGGCACCTGGAGTGCTGAGCAGGGTATCAGGCCGATGATGACATCTACGACAGGTCGGAGCAACTCTGTAGGTCTGTCAGGACCACCGTTTCGACTCTGGCAGATGGCGGTTGGAGGTGGTCCTTGCGGTGGTGGCGTGTGCCTCCTGCGGTGATGCAACGTCCGGGCCGGTCAAGACTCGATGCTATGTGTGGGCCCTGGTGGCCCGCAGTTGAGGCCGGAGGATGCGGACAGCGCAGGGCCACAGACACATGGCGTTGATGACCCCAAGACCATCACTACAGAGGCCATTCAATGTCTCAGAAGAAGGGGTCCCAGGCCTGAGCAGCACAGAGTTAGTGGCCCCGGATGCACTGCGGCCGGCACAGGCACCCAGCCACGGGACGGTGACTTGCGGTGCAGTCAGATGGGCCATGCGACCTGAGCGGGTCCCCATCAATGTCCGAGGTGTATGTTGCGGAGGGTTGCGGGGGACAGTGGAAGGTGTCCTCCAGGGCATGATGCGGAAGGTCTGATGTTATCTGGAAGCAGCAAATGGAGGAGTGGAAAGCGCAACCCTCATTTTCTCCAACAATTCGGTATCAGCTACATGAGGATGAAAACTAGCCCCTATTCCATAGACTCAAACGCCACCAATGTACGACCAGTGAGTGTCCATGAATGTCGGGGAACACACTTAGTGGCACAGGTGCTGAGAGGGGATGCAGTCTGCGATGATGCCGGTACACAGATGTGAATTCCAACATTGCCAAATCAAGACTCTGTGACCTACTGGACCGCAGTGTAGGCCGGAGGCAGCGGTCAGCAGTGGCCCACAGCCACATGTCGTTGGCTCGCGAGGCACAGCGTTAGTGACACAGTGGCAGTTGTCAGTAGTGTTCAATCACCTCCGTAACGATAATCCTGTTCCCTCCGGACTGCAATGCGTCATCCTCTTACACCTCTCCGTGCGTGCGATGAAATGTATTCTGCCTTTTGAATTACCGATGTTCAGTTCCAAATCTGTGATCCCACTCATGCGCAGCGTAGGCCGAGGGCAGTAGTCCTCGTAGGCCCACAGACACGTGTGGTTGTGATGCCATGCACAGACTTGTTGCCACCACATCGAAGGGTGTATAGTGAATTGTTCTCTGCCTTAAATAATGTTCACTGCCATGGTGTAATCAAGACTCAGTTCCAAATGTGTGACCTACCTAACCGTGGTGTAGACCTGAGACAGCGGTCAGCACGGCCCATTCACCGAGTGTCGCTGGCATAGGTTGGATGGCCCCACCGGCCTGCGTAGTTCAGGTTCAGTGGCACCACGTGTTCGGTCACCTCCGTGTATGTGACCCGGCATTCGTCCGGACTGAGCCGCATCTTCCTCTTACACCTCTCCGTGCGACCACTGGTGTGGACTCTGCCATTCGTGCTTTCCGACTAGGTGCTGGATGGTACTGGTCCGCAGGGTAGTCCTGGTCCCTCATCCACGTGTCGCCGGCTGGCGTTGAACAGGGTTAGTGGCACCACGTGTCGCCGGCTGGCCTTGAACAGGGTTAGTGGCACCACGTGTCACCGGCTGGCCTTGAACAGGGTTAGTGGCACCACGTGTCACCGGCTGGCGTTGAACAGGGTTAGTGGCACCACGTGTCGCAAGATGCCCATATGGAACTATGCCTCACAGTTCGGGGGGGTCTGGTGCTGTGGCCGCTGGCCCGGATTTGGGGTCACTGCCATTAATGACTCAGGACACAGTTTCACACATGGGACCTACTGGTCCAACGAGTGGGCCGAAGGCGGCAGTAGAGTGTGTCAACGAGAAAGGAGTAAGGCGGGCCTGTGTCGTGGAGGCCGTGATGGTCTGAGGAGGCTGCCAAGGTCGCGGGCCTAGGGCTTGGAGCTTGCGCCGGCATGTGGTGGGCCCTCCTTGACACACGCCGGTGTCGGCAGGTGATCAGTGTGGCCTGGCTGCGCAGGGGCGGGCCTGACGGGTTCGTGGTCCAGCGTGCCGGGGTCCGGCAGGCGCACAGCATCGCAGGCAACTCCGCTCACGAGGACGGCGTCGGCCTCGTGGCGGGGTGGGAGGCGCTGCCCTGGCAGAGACGTGGGTCTTTCCGGAAGAGGACCACGCCCATGCCTACATGCTTTTTATTCACACCCCTATGCTGGCGTGGTGTACGTCGGGCCATCCCACTCCGGTGACGCTTAGGGGGGGGCGTAACAGGCAACATTTCCGCGAGGTCCCCCACTGGCTGGGGTGACATGGTGGCGTCCACTGTCCACTACACTCCATACACCAGCGGTGTATGTCGCCATGGATATGGGTGTGTTCTGCATACTGCGGTGTGTCCAGCACATCTCCGCCACTCTTGGCATTGTGTACTTTCCCAATCATGGTTCTACTGCATCCTTCACACATGCCTGGTTGCCACCTCTCTCCACATTCGGCTATTATGTGGCTGAGGTGCCATGCCATTGCTGGCTCATGTTCAGGACTTGCCCATGTGAACATTGTAAGTTGTTCTGTCGTGTCTGGTGGGTGGGCATGTTGTTGTGCCTGTTGTATGTGATTTTGTGACGTGTGCATTGCCAGAGTTGTGAGTTGCATGGTTGTGGAGTTGAGGTGTGTGGGGTGTTCATTTGGATATTGCCAAGGGGCTGTGCATTTCCCTTGTTGCCATCCTGGGAACGCTGGTTGATGATGGACTGTCGGAGGATGAAGGTATCATGCACACTGGTTGTGTATTTGAAGGCGACATTGTTGGGGTTCCACGGTGTTCTGTTGTTGCCTGCACATTGATGTGAGACGTGTGCTTCCTGTTGCGGTGATTGTGTGCTGTGTCACCAGGGGGCACAGGTAGTACATGTGTGCTGTGTATTGCCCCAAACACGTACGTGCATCCTGCTTGGGCGTATGGTCCTTGCTTGGTCTCCAGCGGATCCTGCGCATTGTGTTGTACGTATGAGGACTGGGGTACCAGGGTGATGGTGATGTCCAGGACAGGTGTGGGGGACTTGGATGTGGCTGGCTGTGAGACTCCTCTGACTCTGGCGAGTGTTGGTTGGGGGGTTCCAGGGGCCAACAGGTGCAGCCAAGCCAGCAGCTTTGTGTGGGGTGGGATGTTGGTTGTCCGCTGTGTTGGTGCCGTAGGCCTGTTAGGCGATGATGGTCAGGATGCGTAGGATGTTTGTCACTTTCAGCCTGTAGTGGACGGTGACATTGTCAGATGTTGGGTCTGTGCAGCTGGTACGCTTCCTGGGGGTCCGCTGTCTTTGTCTGCGCTGCGTCTGTGGTGGTCCGGGGGGGGGGGGTGGTCCGTGTGTGGGTTGGGGTCCTGGGGTGGTGGCGGTGGGTGTTGTGGCCCTCTTGGGTATCCGGGCCGCATGATGAGTGGCTCCATGGCATCTGTTGCCCTTCGGATGTGGCCCTGGGCTGTGCTCCCTTTTGTGGTGCTGGCTGCCGTCCGACTTTACACCAGGTCAGAGCAGGTGTAAATTTCTTGGTGCTAACGCGCCTTATCGCCTGTTTTGTGTACTTATCGCCGATGTGGCTGGTCGTTGTGAATGTTGAGGTGTGATGTTGTCTCCACTTTTGGCACGGGAACGCCTAATCTGCATCTCATTAGCGATATTTGCGGGGGTCCTCTGTGGCGATGTTTTTTGCGGCTGCTATCGCGGGCAAACTGGTGCTGTGGGCTGTTAACACCGGCTTGTGAATGGGGACATAAATTTATCACGACTTTGGCTGCGATAAAGTGCCGTTAATTCGGCGATAGCTCCTTGTGAATATGCCCCTATGTTTCCACAGGCACATAAAAATCTTCAACCTCAAACTGCAGAATTAATATTGGAATTGCCTAAATCTAGAATATAGCCATAACTACGAGAGGGAAAGACCTGATTTCCAGGATGGACACCGCACAGCTCAACTATAACAGCCAGGTGTTTCCGCACCCAGATTTCCTGGGTGTGGGAACATTCGACCAGGGGTGGGCGGCAAATTCCGTTCCGCTCGCGGAACTTGCGAAATTTTTGCATTTCCGCGTTCCGCGCGGAACGCGGAAATGTCGAAACTTCCGCGATCCGCGGCGGAACGGAATTCGGGTGCATAAATAAATAAAGCAGGTGCCCGAGTTGAAGCTGAAAATCTGTAACGCATTAATCAGCACCAAAACATTTGTGAGCAAGGTCGAGGCTAAGCAGGAGTGCCTTCTGCCCATATCTACCGTCAAACATTAGCTGTAATCCATTCATCAGGTAATTTTACCTTTCCATACCCTGTATTTGCCATTCCACATAGCGTTTATGCGCACCAGCCTAAGATGGCCGCTACAGGCTCCCCATAGTTTATTCATTAGGCTGGGACGGCTTTCGGACGCTCCGAGTCAGATCCCGTGACCTTTCATCACCCATCACGGACCTACACACCGTTCTCCTGTCACACCCTCCCATTGTCGGCGCGTTATTATTAGGCATCTTTAAATAACACACGGCATCACAGCAGTACGTTGATGCACTCCGGCAAACTATTGTGCGCATGCACGGCGTGCAGCGCTGGAGAAATCCTTTAGCAGGCATTGGAGCCTGCACTACGATCGAAGACGACGCCGCATTCATCGGTTAAATGATCCGGGGCAGTGTTTCACCACCGGAACACCACTACCTGCTCTCTTCCTGCAGGTAAGAGCAACAAGGAAGCGAGTTGCCATACCGACCCCCTGCATGGGTGCACTAACTCGTGCCCAGACCTGACTCCATCTTCTAGCTACTAGTAATCCATTCAGCCTGAAAAGTTAGCTCTAATCCTTGATGGAGGTCTTTGCATCCTTGATTTTCTCGAGCGCAATCCTCGTGTAGTTCCTGTGAACAGGAGGTTCCTTCTCCTCGTCTGCCGCTGAGATCCTGCTCTGACCCTTTATAAACAAGAGGCATGTGAACGGGCCTAGAAGCCCCACCCCACATACACTAGCGGTATGCAACTTCTTCCCGCCCTTTCCCCACTATGATGGACAGCTTAATCAAAGGACCCCAGCGCTTTCGGCGCGGTGGCAAAGTTACAGACACACAGGTCACTGAAGACAATTCTTCTGGTCCTTTACACAGCTGTAGTGTAGGAAAGGCACTATACATTTACCCAACGGGGTAGCACTTACTGATTAGCCAGTAGAAAGTACTCCAGTTGAGTAGAGGTATTGCACAAAACGGTGGCATCTTCGTGGATAAATATGCAGGGCAGGATTCATTCTGGGACGATGCTCGTCTGCCCCTGAGAGTGACCCTGCATAGATTACAACGGGCGCAGCAAAATCTCCGCGAGCACGCGAAATTCCGCGTGCTCGCGGAGATTTCTTGCCGTTTCGCGGAATTTCGCGTAACGCAACTCCGCAAATTCCGCCCACCCCTGCATTCGACCCGATTTTACTGGCCAGAAAGCCCAGCTGATAAAATTGGTTAGGGCTGCAGCCCCCACTCTATCCCCTCCTACCACACAGGGGGAACAAGTAATGCTCCCACCTGCGAAACGACATCATCTCCAGCCCACTGCAAGACTACTCACCATCTCCTTCATCCTTCATTCCACACCAGCCAGCTTTAATCTGCATAGAAAAGGAAACAGCGTGCATAATTTCATTAATTAAATCAATGAGATTAAATGTATTAATAAAAACCTTAAGGTTTGGATACCATCCTCTCTGTCGTCTATTTAGAGCCATATTGGTTTCACTGCACTTGCAATGTATTTCCAATGTTAACTCCTTTCTTGCACTTCAAGTCGACAATCAAAGGTCCATACCACCAGTGGGGGATTTTGTTTCATGAGTTTACCAAGAGATTGAGATACAAGAAACCCACTCTATCACTCCATCTAAATTAACTAAAATCTCCCAAAAATATATATTGATGTCACTAGCACAATGAAGACAATGTTGTTCTAGCCGTTAGCATATTGTTTGCACAGGGCTCTTTGGCAGTAAAAGTGAGGCATGAAATTATTACATTTTTTGAGAAAAAAGAGGAGCACCCATTACAGTTATATATTGGGACAATAATGTTTGGATTTAATCATGATGTTTTACTTTATTATAATTTAATCCACCTTTTGATGATGCCAACAAAAAGTGCATTAATATGATAATCTCAACACAGAAGCAAGCTTGTACTTCACCATTATTTACTATGTGGTTGAATGAATATTGATTGGTTGTCTTGATTAAGTGGAAACTGACAATTTCCCATACAGTTAAAGTTAATGTTTGCAGATTTATATAGCCCTGCTTATGACCCGTGAGGTAAACTGAGCCTCTGGTTCAGCTGTACAAAGTTTGTTTTCACACCCATTGGTGACACGAGTGAACTTATTTCAATGCACCAATGTTTGAATGTGAAAGACAGATTTTTGTAGCTGGCAGAACTCTACTCAATACATAGCTGAAGTGGTGTCAATGCATTTGGGTTACCAACAGTCCCCAAACCGGTATCCAGAGACACTGTGGTGATTAGAATCAAACCTTTTTCATTCAGTTCAATACCAAACGCACAAACAGCGCTAAGAAAAAGACACTTTAACTAAAAAGTGTCTTTATTTCAACAGGTGCACCCAGATGTTCAGCACATTTAAAATAACCACACAGAATATGCTTAAAACAGCACAAATGCACATTGCAAACAACTTAAATAAAAGGAACATTTTTGTCGTATAAAAACCTAATACCTTAATACTTACTTCTATGTGCTACACTAGGAGAACATAGCGAGTAGAATAACTTGCAACTAGATTTTCTTAGAGAGGATGAGTGCACTGCATACCTGATCTACAGCAAAATGCTGTAATTATGAAGGAGACCTTCATCCCTGCAAAAGGTAAGCATGTGTCGCATCAGCATCTGCTCCTCCCGGATTCGGGGTCTGTATCAGCTTTCAGTAGAAAGTGCAATACAGTTGCATTTCTGACAGGCAGGATCTTGCTCCTGATAATCTGGGGCAAATGACCTCTCCTGACAAGTGGTCAAGTGGCAATCCTTTTATACTATACCTTATCTATGATGGAATTTCCAACATCAGCATAGGAATGTTTGATATAACCAATGAGCATCAAGATGCTGGTCTAAGATGCATTCCTTTAAACAAATAAGGTAAAAAGGACAATTCAGTCTACACTGTTTTGGCTATTGTTTCTTGTTTGACCTCGAAATTGAGATAAGAAGGCACTTGTTCCAGACTGATGTCGGATCAGGTGTTTTGTTGATGTCTATATCTAAATGACTTGACACTTTGACAAGTTCTTAACAAGATAAGGACAGATGACGTCTGCGTCAAAGGCAGACATGTTAAAGATTTTGCAAGAGAAAATGGAGCCTCGGTCTACTTAAAATGAAGTTGGACCTTATGATCTTTATGTCAAGAAGTTGTTGATATGGGAATGTCCCTTGCATGGTGATGAATGGCACCCCTGCCCTGAGTGCCCCAACTGTACTGATGTCTGGATCTCTAATGCTGATTTTTTGTTGTGATGGCCCAACACGGATAATGCGTGTGTGCAATGACACAGGCCTGTCTCACAGATTGCAGGGCCGGGAGGGGCGCCCAAAGCGCTACCCTCAGAGGTGGAAAGGTTACTGCCTTCACCAGAAGTTAAGCAGCCTGAGCGCATTGGTGGCAGCATACCGTGTAGTTATTGGTAGTAGTGAGCAGGTCCTTTTTACCTGTGTCACTGGAGTGAAGCCTACTCATGAAAGATTTTGTGTCTGTGTGTTTAACTCATACTTGGCCTACATCGGTTTGGTGTGTAGTGCTGCACAGTGCATGTATGATTTACATGTGCTGGGTGTATGCGCACCTGTAAGTGGTACAATACATAAAGGATGTAGTGCTGTCCAGTGTGTGTATGTTATATACATGTACTGGGTATAATTGTGCCTGTGAATGGTATAATGCATGGAAGACTCTGGGTTCCATTTTGGGAGACCCAGGGCTGCATGGTGAAACATCAAGAGAGAAGGTAGAGGAATCCACACAGGCACATTTGTGTATTTCTGCATTCCTGTAAGCTGGGTGGAGCAAACAGGAGGGAGAGCCAGGCTCCCCCATTACACTTCAAAGATTGCTCTTTAATTCAGAGAGAGGTCACAATGAAGGGGCCTAGGCATATCTCTGGAAGGAGATGAGGCTGATAAGAGAATCATAAATGGTAGGGCTGGGGCCCTGGGCTAACCTTTTGATACCGACATCATTGTGGCTGACATCCAAGTGTGATCCTCTAGTCACTCCCATAGCCTGTGTTCTGGGGCTATCAGATTTGGAGTCACTCCTGCTGTGACAGACTGCTTTCGAGAGGAAGAGAGAACTTCAAAGACTAGGACTCAAAATCACATTTGGTGTTTGAAAATGGACTATGAGAAGGGGAGATTGAGACCCCAAAAACTGTCAACTGTCAAGCAGCCAGTCAGGCTATATGAGGAGAAGCTCTGCAATACTTTTGGCTGTGACCAGGACTGGAGGCCAATGATTGCTAGTCCCCCAGGTGGGTGAGGGGACATCACCCAGGGAATTCAAGACCACCTGCCATGGAGCCTGGAGCACCAACATGTGCCTTCTTGCCAAGACCTGTGTGCCCTGTCAAGAAGAGAAGTGGGCTGGAGGGAGCGAGGTCCATTGGGGAATCCTGGTGAGTGGATGCCTTTAGTGAGGTGTGAGGAGACAGTCAGGTTGTTGCCTATGTGCAGGGAAAGTCATTTATCCTCGTATACCAGAGGAGGGCCGCCGTGAAGCGAGCTGTGGTAGTTGCTGCATGATACGGGTCCTTGCCCGTGTGCAGGGAAGGTCGGCGACCCTGTATGCCAGGTGGGTGCCGCCATAAAGAGAGATGCTGTGCTGATCGGGTCATAGTCTGTGTGCAGTGGAGGGGCGGTGACCCCGTATGCCAGAAGGGGCCACCAGGAGCAAGAAGTTTGACATGGTCGAATATCGTCATCGGAGGAGAGTGGCCACTGTGGTGACCCTAGAGGGCTTGAGTCACAACTGTGGACCAGTGCCAGGATCATCTGCCCCCCACGTACCCTTGGATAGAGCCGAAGAACCTACACAGCCTGGAGGAGCATTGGGAACCCCCAGTCCATTGTAGGATCATGTGTGAGTAACTCAAGGATAGACAATCACAGCCTACCCAGGCTGTGTCTGACAGACTTACCGGAGACAGCCGCTGCAGCTTCAGGACCCATAGAGGGAACACACTCAGAGACTCTGGTCGATCCGATCCTGCTTGTGCGGGTAAGACTGATTTTGGGCCAGTCGGCCCTGGGGGAACTTAATGCCAGTGGAACGCTACTGACTTTAATACAGAGTGAGAGTGGGACTCCTGAGACTCGGACTACTAGTGGGGCCTAACCTGAATGTCACCTATAGTGAATGGGGAATAACTGTAACTGCTAGTTTGAGGGGAGTTGGACTCAGGGATCCGCCAATGAAACAATATAGCCTTGACCTCAGGGGATTGAGTGTATTGTTTATGAATGTCGTATTTCACTTTGTAGTTGTAAGTAAATACTTCTTTTATCACAAAAGCAAGTATTTGATTGGACAATTATTTATTGCTGCTGTTGCATGTATTTTGAGTTGTGAGCCCGTGTACACACCTCTCTGTCTACCTCCCCTCCGTGACGAGTGCTGAAGGGTTACTTGGCCCAGTTGCTCAAGTTCCATAGTAGGTTGGTCCAATGGTCATCAGGAGGATCAACCACCACGGATGGGCCCAGTAACTTCTGTTTGTCCCGTGGCCTTTCCTAATGGGGCTCTGACAGTCTTAACAAGCATTGGTAATGCATCGGTTTCACCTATGCAATGAATAAAGAGCTGTTTTCATCAATCCTCGTCGGGAGAAGGAAAGAGCTCCCTGACATATAACACAGGACTGGAGAGGATGTGGCAGCATCCAGAGCTGCCGACTCGAGAGCTGGGGATCCCGGTTCGAGTCTTTGCGATGCCTGACAACATTCTGTAATTCTATGCAAATCACTTAATGTCTCCGGGTGATAAATTGTTATATGAATATGCTGCAAGAGTAAAAGGGAAAAATGTATGAAAATATAGGTCCCCCAAAGCAGATGTTAACAGTATTTTGGCAGTGGAAAACTGATCAGAGAAGCAGACGAGGGACAAGCATTGGTAAATGCAGGAAAATATGCTACAGTCAATAAAAATGTGGGAAAGGTAAGTGGCACACAGAGGAACCAATAAGAAGCCAGGAAAGAGAGGAGGCAGGATGTAAGTCCTTTTTAAGTTTATATTAAAAACAATAAATATCTCAAGCACTGCGCAAGCGCTGTGCAGGCAAAACTGAAAAAGTCAGATTTCTGTGTCAATGTTCTAAATGTGTTATAACTGGAGTATTCAACACTGGGACCGTGATAGAACTTAAGGCATCCAAACATAAATACACTGTTCATGGATTTTTTGTTTTCCTACTTAACTTCCACCTTACTATCTTTTTTGCTTGATCCTATCTGCCTTTTGGTAGCTCAAATGGTGGGCAACTCTCTCCATCTATCTGTCTGTATGGGTGGTGCTAACATCATGGAAGAATGGAAGTCACAAAATCGAAATATGAACTTTGAATTTTTTTAATTTGTATTGATTGAGCTAATACATTCAAATTTGCCTCATGGCATAACAAATTACCTATGGAAAAACCAAAAGGCAGTATTGTACAATGTACTTAGCACTACTAACCCATAAAGTGACAAAGTGCATTAATGTGCAATAATGGGAACTGAAGTTACCTGTAAAGTTCATAAAAAAGGGTTAGAATTTGCGTGCACATTTGACATTTTTTGACAATATCCTGCATAACAAACATAATAGAGTGCACATCTGGATCATATTATTCTCAAGGGCTACAAAAAAGAGGAGGGCCAACCAAATTCATGATACCTTCTCTTGACAGTTCCTGGCATAACCATTTCTTATATCTAAAGCATAGCACTGTCTGGCCCATATCACCTTAAAAAACACTGGCATGAAAAATCATGTAAAAATCAACAGCACTGAAACACGTAAAGTGCAAAAGTGCAGAACTAGTCAAAGTGCATATAGTGCAAAAATGCAAATGATCATTTACTAAAAAAGACCGAACATGACGATGGTTTTTGGGCAGAGAACCAAGGCGGATGCCTGGGCAGTGCCTGCCTGGGTAGAGCCTCCCCTATGCCACGGTATTTGAAGCAAACAAGTTTATAATGTTTCTGGTCCCATAAATGCCTCAGGCATGCATTCTCATGCTGACCTTTTGTTTCACAATATTCGCCATACTTTGCAGTTGTGTACAACTCAGCCCTGTGTCTTATGTAAAAGCTTCCGGTTTGAGAAATACCGTGAGGGGGAAGCAGGAACACAGGCATTACCGAGATTTACTGAGGCTATATCCGCCCTCCATAGAGGACTCTTGCTTTCTCCTTCAGACAACACTCAGGGAAGGTAAGTACGATATGGGGTGTGCATACAATTATTTTACAATAGGTGAATGATTTGGTATTATAGTGCACACTGGATACTGGATCACCTCTATGCAACTCAAAATATGCACAAGATTGAAAATGAGGCTAAATGAGAAAGTAAATGGGCCAGGATCACACAATTTGGTCAAACATGGAAGTGGATTAGCCTAGTTGGTCAAATGTGGAAGCTGGCATTGGACATCAATCGACAGCCTTTTCACCTTAGACAGTAGAACGCATCTCCTACCCAACAGTATTCTCATCTCGGGTAGCCCAAAGCTGCTTTACAGGCAATGAAAAAGGAAGGGAACAGACAGCCTGGAGGGAAAGATTAGCATAGAAGGGTGAAGAGAGAGGAGAAATCAGAGACTCTGAGATGCCCCGATGACAGACTTACTGTCATAATTGTAAGTGACCAAAAAGTAATAAATATTCTGTGGCTGCTACTATCGAAATGTTTTGAAACCTTGTTGTTTTAGTTTTTACAGAACTCCTCCTTGCTTTCATGAATGTCAGTATTTGGTATTCACTTTTAGGATGAATATGTGTTGAACAACATTTGTTAACATTTTAATGTTTTACCTTGGCTTGTTAAATTAGTATTTTCAATAAAGAAGCTGATATGCTATGACAACCCGCTAAACTCTTAATTGCACATATTTTTGTTTTACAGCAGTTATGTGTCTTTAAAGTATACCTTTACATTTTAAATGTGTTCACTATGCCTCCCAGTGTTCCCAGTAGATATTAGCGCAATTAAAGCATTAGGTGCAGTTGCTCGACTGGAAAGAAGCATGCCATTCAAATGGATGTCATCTTCAAACACTTTTCAAATGATCGTTCGAATAAAGGAACACGTCTGCTTTATAAATTGATGCTAATATTTTAAATTAGGAAAGGATTCGGCAGGAATGGTTTAGCCTTTGTGTCAGGGAGTCAGTCCACTTAGCTTATATGTTCATATCAATGTGTTTAAACAGGACACCCTTTTTCTGTTATTCGTTTTAGTTTTGAAGAAGAATGGCGGCCATTTAGCCCGTCGCCAGCTAAACATTAAAGTTTCTAAGCTAATTCTGTTGCCGCTGACAAAACATCACGGTTTGTGTACTTTTGGCAAGAGGAGAGGTAAGCAGACAGTTAGAGGGTGGGTCCTTTTGGGTTTGGTGAAATTGTCAGATGCCTCGCCCGCCAAATCTGAAGTTCGCCCGCCCCATTTAGAGGTCTGCAGCTGTTGGGTTTTCAACCCCTGAGTTTCAGCTGGCTCCACCTTCAGAAACCTTTGTTCAGGCAGCCAACACGTCATAGTGACAGCAACCCTGCCGTATTTAGAATGAGGCACCCATCAATGGATGCTGCTGCTCAAGATCGCCATGAAAGGCACTGCGATGGGAATGCAGGGTCGGTACTAGGATTTTTTTTTTTAAACTGGTTTTATTTTGAAACAATATACCATTAAGACAGCAACAACCATCTCGATCGACATAAACTTACAAGTGACATGATGTATACATTTCAGGACATTCCGCTTACACCTTGTGATATGCAAACAAATGCGGGTTCCTACTGTAACAACAAGCCCCCTTCTCCCATCACAGGGATTCGACCCGGCCCCAGTGTGTTCACCCTGAAGTGTCCTCGGGTGCGTCGGTAGTTTGAACTACTTCACAGAGCATCCCCCTACTTTCGTTCCATTTCCCCCAGATCCTTGTCCATTTGTGTGGGCACCTCCTGCACTCATAGACCACCCTTTCTGCTTGCGTACACCAGTCCATGTCATTTGCCCAGTCGTTAAACATCAGACTGGACTCGCCACCCCCCCATTTGCGCGCTATGTTGCGCTTAGCTATCATAAAGCCCAGAGTGGCCCAAAGTTTCTCTCCCCTTGTTAGGTCTGTTTTACCCCAGACGTTTAATAGACACTCTTGGGGTGATATCGCTATGTCCTTGCCACATAGTTGTTGCATGTGCGTGCAATCTTATTCCAGTATTCTTCTATTTTGGGGAAGTTCCACCATAGATGTAGTAAGGTGCCTTCTTGGCCGCAGTTTTTGGGACAAAGTGCTGAGTCAAGTCTGTTCATTTTAACTAGTGTAGCGCATGTATAATATGTCCTATGGAGTAGTTTCAATTGAATCAGTCTGAATCGGGACCGGATCACCACTTCTCTGGGCGACGCCCGTGCCTCCAGCCAATCCTCATCGTCCAGCCTGCCCACGTCCTCCTCCCATCTGGATCTCAATATCTCCAGCGTGTCTGGGGAATTATTTAATATCTTCCGATAGGTTAGTGATATTGCTTTCTTACTTAGATAATCATCTAAGAGCCTATCTTCCAAGGGGGAAGAGGCCGGAAGATCCGCACCTTTTGGAATAGCTTGGTTTAATGCGTGTCTGACTTGGAGGTATCGAAAGATCTCTGTGGGAGCCAAATCGTAGTCTTTTTGAAGGTCGGCAAAGGGTCTAACTTTCCCTCCCACCCAAAGGTCGCCCACCTTGGAGAGGCCGATCAAATCCCATTTATCAAAGCCCGGCTGGTTCCCCAGTAATCCCAGTTCTCTAGACTCCCACAATGATATAGCTAAGGTTATCTTGTCTTTCCAGCCCAGTGCCTTTGATGCTGTGTGCCATACCTTAGCTGTCGATGATGTTGGGGAGTGGAGTGGTGTTGCCTGTTTCCCACCATAAATTGCTCTGAGGTATCCCCTGGCCTCATGTTATGCCTGTCCATATTGTAGGCTGGATTGTTGTGGGCTATGTGTACCCATCTATTAACTACTACGAGTTGCGTTGCCCAGTAGTAAGCTTGCAGCGCCGGGAGCGCAATCCCCCCCATCATACCAGCTCTTGGTCAGTTTATGCAGTGCGATCCGTGGAGTACCTCCATCCCAGAGTAGTGTCCTTAGTTCAGTCTCTACCATCTTGAAGTATCCCGGGGACACCACATATGGCGTATTCTGTAGAACATATATAAAGCGGGGAAGCGCCATCATTTTGTAGAGGGCTGCCCTACCCAACAGTGAGAAGGGTAATGACCTCCAGTGTTGCACGTCTTCCTGCAAACGGCGTAATGGGGGGTCTAGATTCCGGCTATGGAACGGTCCTAGTATTTTTGGGGCCTGGGGCAGAATAGGAACATGAGAGGCCCCTATAATTTGCATATGATGTAACCTCATAGGAAGTAACAGAGGCAGTGACATCACAGAAGTGACATCAATTGACAATTAAATCTTCGACATCACTGAAGCAACTTTTCAACAAGCTACTTACCTAGTGTGGATTACAGTAAAAGGCTAAAAATAATAATCTAATAAAACAAGTACAAATTATGTAAAGCTCTATTAAGTGAAATACATTACATTGTTTCAAGATTAGTGCACAATTAAAATTCCCAGATCGTCCCAGAGCTATACAGCAGATCTTCAAGTGATACCCCAAACTTCCATTTATGCCAATGAGATTGATGGATGAAGCATTTTGGTTTTCCGCAGGCATGGGGGATCAACACAAAGAGATACGTGCTAGATGAGGTGAGTGAACTGTAAATGCTGCATTAAAGAACAGAAAGCTCAGAGTGCCAGAGATAAGAGGAGAAGACGGCACAGATGTCTTACACAGGTGGGTGGTTGATATATTGGCAGGCAAAAGCACCAAATGCTGGATCCCACAACACACTGAGCACTTAAACACATTAATTAATCTCAAACCCCTTGTTTAAGAAATGCAAGGAGCTGAGCTAACTTTTGGCTGAAAAGAGACAACAATTTGTCATCAGCGAAAAAAAAAAAACTCCCAAAATTTATACGGAGTCAGTCACTAAGCAGGCAAGTAGTAAATTAAAGCAACAAAACTAGAGGGGCTAAATACAGTAGATAGTAGACTCTGCGCAGTTTGCATCTATCAGTACAGGAAATCCAGCAAGGTGGAATATCTATAGGTTGGGGGAGGTGGTGTGTGACTTGCTCAATAAAGCTACCAAAATCCCAGAGATTTACAATTTAAACAAGGGAAGACACTTGCCAAAATGCAATTGGTAAAGAACCAAGCTGCTCAACTCATATTTAGCCCAAGATGTAATAACAAAATTGCCCCTGGCTTTTGCTTGAAGAGATAACTGAACACAAGACTCTTGCAAGACCCCTTTGATCATCCACAAGTCACTCTAGCCATGCGCCAAGATTCCTAACCAAACACTTTTGGTCCTTCCGACCTCCAATGCAAGATCTGCCGCCTTGAACCTTCTGTACACCTACTCATAGGCTCAACGATTGGCAGATCCCTCCAGGTGCTTTGATGTACTCTCTGGAATGCCCCCCACTCCTCAGCTGCCCCCCTCTCCTTGTACTCTCACCCTTCTCCTCCTCTCCTCCCAAAGGAGGCCAATTCTAACTATGCTGCTGAAAAGCTGCAATTTCACCAGGCCTTGCTGTCACTTCCTGAGTTTTGGGATTCTAAGTTCTGGGAGAAGATGCACTCATTCTGTGCCTATCCAGGCCGGACCATTATCATTGTGCACATGACAATGAGCTGGTTGACTTTGTGAAATCTGTCAAACTTACTCTGTGCACACCAACCCTAAGTCTGCAGCAGTCTTTTGAGTTGAGCACCAATGACCAAGCCCGTCCAGGCCAGAGGCCAGTTTGCACAGTCATAGGCTCATCGGTCAACTTTGGATTTTTCGGCTCCTTGTCTATCCGAGCCTGGCCCCTTTCCCTGGTCCTCACAACACTTAAGTCTTGCAGGATGTTTTATATTCCTTATCACTTCACAGGACACTTTGGGCACACAGAGATATAGCAATATGTTTGTTGAGGATTGGTGGACTATTAGTCACATAGAACATTATTTGGTATTTCAGTCCATTGAAACCTTCCCTAAATCGGATAATTTTAAAAGACAGAAATAGAATAACTGGATATGGTGCTTATATCTCTCACCCAGCCTCTTACTTTCTCTCTCTGGTTCTGCCACTTTTATATCCATCTTTCCTCTTTACCTCTCAATTTTCCACCCAGACTCTCAACTTGTCTTGCTATTCCTGCCCCTCTTACATCCAAATCTCCCTTCCCTGCTCAACTCTTCACATCTCAACTCTCCACCCAGCCTTTTATCTTTTCTGCTGGTTCAACCCTCCTAACACTACCTATACATTTTCTGCCCCTCCTTCCTCCTTCCCTCTTTCCACTTACCTTCTAATTCTGGTCTGCCCCTCTTTGACCTGTACCTCCCTGATCGACTCTTCATCTCTCCTCTCTCACCAACCCTTTCAATTTCTCTAGCAGGTTCTGCCCATCTCATCCCCCTCTGTCTCCCTCCCCCCAACCTCTTACCATCTTTTAGTGATTCTGCTCTTTTCCATCCACCTCTCACAATTGCTTCTCAGTCCTGTTCACTCTGCTTATGTTCTCTAGCTGGTTCTGCCTCTCTTATATTCACTCCTCTTATCCATACACTACCTTTTACTTCTCATCCCTCCAAGTCTCAAAACTTCTTTCACTGGTACTACCCCATTTACATCAACCTCTCTCCTACCATCCTCCTGAAGCGTCCTATCTTTTCTCATTGATTCTATTCCTCTTACACCCACCTACCCCTCCATACTCTGCTCTTCTTCTCATCCCTCCCCAGACTCTTATTTTATCTTGTGCATTCTACCCCTCTTACATCTATCTCTACCCTCTCTCCAATCTTCGTTCCTTCTCCTACTGGTTCTGTCCCTTGGATATCCACCTTTCTTCTCCATTCTCTATAGTTTACCTCATCTCTCCGCCTCTTACTGTTCTGCCCCTCTTACATCCAGCTCTCACAGTTTCCTTCCTCCCTCTCCTCTCCACGCAAGTTACCCTGCCTCTCTTGCATCTACATCTCCCGTTCATGTCCTGCCCTTCACCTCTCATCGCTCCCTCCAGCCTCTTAACCTTTTTGTTTGTGTGTCCCGTTCACATCCACCTCTCCCCTTTTACCCTCCAGCCTCTTACCTTTTCTCACTATTTCTGCCTCTCTTACATCCACCTCTCATTTCCATGATTTTTACTTCACCTCATCCCTTCCCCTGCCTCTTACCTTAATTTGTAAAATAATGAAGGCCGAAGCCCAAAGTACTGCCCAGAAACCCGCGGTCAGCGCCGTTAAATATCAGCGTGCCAAACACCAAGGCTGCATAGTCCTGAATCCAGCTTCTTTAATCCAATGCTAGACACTGCCAATCGTTTTATCTCACTCTTAGAGGTTCTTACTTTCTCCCCTGTTGACTGTTTTTTTGTATTTCTCTTTCTCCTTCGTTCCTGGTTGAGTGTTTTTCCCTCTCTTGGCCTCAGTAAAGGGCTTACATAGAAAAGTAAGTGCTGGTGGCTCCCATCGGCAACCGCCGGCTCAAATTAAGCACTGCTCTTACCATTATCTCTGATTTTGTTCCTTAGATTCACCTCTCTCTTCTGTCTGCTGTACACTTCACCTCTCATCTCTCTCCAGCCTCTAACCTTCTCTTGTTCGTATTGCCCCTCTTACATCTATCTCTCCCATGCGTCTCTCCCAGAGCCTCTTACCTGTTCTTGGTGGTCCTTTCCTCTTACATCATGATCTACCACTCACAATTCCGTCTCCCACCACTTAAGTTCTTATGATCCTGTCTCTCAAATCCATGCTCTACCTTCCACCTTTTATCTTTCCCTCCGGCCTCATCATTTTTTGTTGGTTCTGCCCCTTTTACAACACCTCTGCCCACCATTTTCTAGTCTTCATGTTTCATCTCTCCCCTGCTTCTCCCATTCTCTTGCTCGTTCTGCCCCTCTAGCATACATCGCTCCCCTCCATGCTCTTCTCTTCATATTTCATCTCAATGCACTGTACCATCCTCTCACTGGTTCTGATCCTATACCATCCTCTTCTCCCCTCCGTGTGCTGATCTTCACCACTTTCCTCCCGTAGCATCTTACCTCACTTCACCTATTATCCTCGTTTAAAGCCACCTCTCCCCTTCTGCACTCACCAATCCTTATACCTTTTTGAGCAGTTTCTGCCCCTCTTACATTCCCTTTTTTTTGCATGGTATGCCCTTCATCTCATCTCTCTTTCAGGGATGTAGCTACCATTTGATGCAGCAGGTGCAGTTGCACCTGGGACAAAGCCCCAAGGGGCCCCTGAGCCCTGATAATTGCTGTATTTCACAACTCCTACAGCAGTTAAAGGGGTCATTTTCCTTCCTTGCACCAGGGCCCATGACATCCTTGCTACGCTGCTGCTCTCTCCCAGCCTCTTCTCTTCTTTCACTGATTCTACCTGTTTCATCCACCTCTTTCTCTTCCTTGCCTCCCTTTCCTTCAGCCACTTACTCTTCCATGGTGATTCTGCCGTTCTCTCTTTCCTACTTTCCTATCACCTACCAGCTCTCCTCCCTCCTTGCACCTTCTACCATTTGTCTTGCCCATTTTATAATCAACTCACCTGGCTATGCTCTGCTGTACTCACTTTACCTTCATCCTTGGTGAACAGTGCCCGTTGTGATGTGACATCAGTCTTTGTTTTGAGTGTGAGCCCTGTAGGATAATCCTGCTAGAAGGGAGCACTAAACACTTAAGGGCACTTTAAGTACCCATCTAAGAATCACAATTACATAATACAGCAATTAGGCCCGGAGAGACAGGCTAAGAAGGTAAGGTGATAAATAACAAAAAAAATCTAAACTTGCTGAGCTGAAATATCTTGAGGGAGGCGACTGAAAGCTGCTCAATGGAACTAGAATACAAGCCGGCAGCCCAGCCCAAGCACCTGGCAATGGGCTGAAGCCCTTTCTCTCAATGGCTGGGGAGGTGGCCCCCTCTTTTCGGCTTAACTATTGTTGGGAAGCTTAGGGAAGGGGCTACGCCTGTCCCCTGGGCCTTGTAACACCGAGGTCCTTGAAAACGTGGCACAGTGGTGCAAGGCCCCCATGAGTGTGAGCAGGCGTGGGGCCCTGGGCAGCTGCCCACACAGCCCATGCATAGCACCGGCCCTGTGCGGACTTATTGTAAGTAGTGAGATCCCAACCAAGTAGATGGAAGATTTAAAAATATGGCGGGCGGGCGGACCTCTGCCAGGAGAGTGAGACCAGTACCTTTGCTGACCAGGAGAGCTGGTGAGCTAACCCACTAATGTCTTAATGACCTCCTTTGTTTCAATTCTTTTATTCAGCCATTCACAGGAAACTTATGTATAACAATGAAGATCATATTACATCATATTGGTTCCAGAAGCACTAGGAGCAGGGTCTTGTTTAGAAATTGTTTGTCACAGTTACTGACTTTTGATGTTATGTTACTAAAACGTTAAGGCCTGCTGCCAAGGGCTATACGGTTGTAAAAAGCCCTGAAGCCGAGTTATAGACCCAAGCCCTAGACAAAGGCCCATAATGAGGGAGAGGGCCTTTAACAACCGGTATAGCCTGAGGCAGAAGGGCTATAAGGCTATTAGAATGTTTCACTCACTAAGGGTAGAATGTTCTAAATTAAAAAGGGAGAAACATGAAGACCAACATTGGAATGTTGAATCTCCGGGCTCATAGCAGTCATTATAACCCCGGAGCTACTCCATTGTCTTTATTGGAGCTCTCAACATTCCAATGTTCTAATATAGCCTTAGAGCCCGACCTAGCGGGCTCTACCGACCATTAAAGGCCCGCCCCAGTGTTAAAGGCCCAAGTTGAAGACGAGGGCCTTTAACTGGGGAGCGGGCCTTTAATGGCCGGTAGAGCCCGCTAGGAGGGCTCTAAGGCTATTAGAACTTTCCGACCTTAGAGTTCTAATTAGTCAAAACAAAGGCCTCTCATAGCCCGAAGGGATTTAAATCCCCTCGGGCCCTGAGAGGCCTTTGTTCATAGCAGCAGCTGTGAAAGGAAAACAACATTGGAATGTTGCTCTCCGGGCTTCTACCAGCCAGTAGAAGCCCGGAGCACTCCATTGTCTATGATGGAGCAGGGTAAATATAAAAATTTTAACCTCCTAATATTTTCGTACAATATTAATAAACATGTTCGTTCAGGTAAATAACCAACAATGTATGTAAAGGGTTAATGGTAACACGCAATTCAGTGTGCAAAGTAATGGACTAATAATTGTTTACGTTTCTAACATAACATAATATTTTGCGTACTAAAATAATAATAAAATGCATGATTTGTGCTTTTGAATAAAACGTGTGGTTGCAAAATAAAGTGATGGTAAGTAAGGGACAGCTTTATATGTTGCTTCTGCTAGGTAATACCTAATTGGGGTACGTAGAAAGACGGGAGGGAAACGAAAGGGTTTATATTTCTTTGTTTTAATAACATTTTGTTTTCTTTAAAAATAGTGCGCTTAGGCCTGCCGACCAGCAATATAAAATGGCCGCGAGTTACTAGAGTGCGCATGAGCGGATGCGACCATGTGATAGAGGAGAGAGGCTGTGGAAAAGGGATGATCACGTGCTGATGCCGAGAGGCTAAGATGAAAGTATGGTCAAGGCTGCTGTGACCCTTCTGAGCAGATGTGTGCCAAGATGATCAGCAAGAAGCGTGAGAAGCCTGGTTGAATCAATAGAAGGAACTGTATTATACAAAATGTAGCAGAAAAAGATACAATTTGGACTGATCGAAACGGATGAGCAAGTGCATGAACTGTGGGAAACGATGCTTGCATGGACATTCCACACGGAACTGGTTAAGACCAGGAAGTTTGATTAAAATGTATAGGGACCTGAGTTTTTGACCAATGAGAATGAATCGCGCCATGTAAGAAGAAACATTTTATGCTGTAAGCTAGAATTAGGGTATAAGAAGACCTACTCTTGGTGGGAGGGGTTAGAATGCTGGAGTAGAATGCTGCGGGATGCTGCGGGAGATGCTGAAGAAGTTAGATGCTGTAGATGGGAGAGTTTGCGGTTGCTGATGCTGACGAGCTGATGCTGCTGCTGTTATTTTCCTTTTCCAGTTGAGTATAAGATGCTGCTTTAGGAGAACTTTTATTTGATAGATTTTTATTAGAATTATTTGGATTTCCCGAGAGATAGATAGGTTGATCTATAGAGTTCTTAGTATGATAACCTCATTTTCCGTCTAATAAAAGTGTCATGCAATTTCAACTATTCTTATATTGATGATAAATGCAATGATCTGAATAATAAGATTAATCTCAAATTTCCTGCATTCAAAACTTTATATAAACTTTATTATTCTTTAAACAAATGACTCAGTGATTTTCTTCAGTATAATGACTAATAATGAAATGGTAAAGAGTTCATTGTGATTGAGCTGGTCTTAATCACCATCAACTAATTCCTACTAGTTGGTCCATCGACCAATGAGCGGAATACCTTAAAAGCAAATGAGAATTATTGTGTCATTATAAAAGAGGTATCCCGTCTCCTTCCAGCGAATCGTTTTTCTCCTAGGTTTCATGACGGAGGAAATCCAGGAAACAAATGAGTAAGTGAATGTATATGCGGTGTTATGAGCCCCACCATAATATGGATATAGTGTGTGTGTTAGAGAAATAATTGCACCTGGATGACCAAAAGCATAATAGGAGAAATTATTTTTATTGTAAGCGCTGGATCAGATTTCTTGGTAGCAGAGTTATGGTTTCTATAGATTAGTTTGGTGATTATTGATTTTTGATTATAGATTATTGATAAGTTTATGTCTAACACTTTTTGTTGAGTCGCGTTATGTTATATGTAAGTTTTCACGCTTCCGGGAAGTAGGAAGTGGAACACGTGTGGCAAGAGAAGTCGCATGGAATTTTACACTGTCTGAGTTCATTTTTGGTAATAACACAGGTTGTGTTATATTAGGGACATTTTGCGTATAAAAGGTGTGTAAGTGAAATAGTGATCGGTTTTCTTGTGAAACTCTGGCCTTAATTCTCAGGAGCAGTATAGTCTCCACATGTGTTTTATCCCCAGAGAAACGGGTTTACCGCTTGCTTGAAAGAAGGGTAAGGTAGAGGGAAGTGCTACTTTATCGACAAAACTGAAAGTTCTGTGGTAGGATAGAGGTAAGCGCTGCCTACTGGAAAATACTGAATTCTTGTGTGAATGGTCAAAGCTATCTTTTCGGTTTAGCGAATCAGACAATGGAAATGTGGATAAAATGTTGTAACTAACAAGAATTGTCGAAAAAGAAATTGCCGATAAATTTTGTAAAGGAGGGGTGAAGAGCAAAGTGACGTAGACAAAAGCCGCGCTGGGATTGGACTGTGCGCCAGTCAAATGAGAACAGGAGCAAAGGGACGTAGACAAAAGCCACGCTGGGATTGGACAGTGCGCCGTAGACAGAAATCGCTGTGATTGGAGTGTTGGTGTGAGTCGCGCTAGTATTGGTTGAAATAACGCATAGGGAACAGTATTGAATTGCGGATTGTTGAAGGAGAAAAAGGTTGTGAATCATGTCGTACTATGAGTATGGAAAAGAGAAAACGTCTTGGATGTCAAAAGTTAAGAACTTCTTTAAGAAGGACAAAAAGGTAGTGACTAGAGAGGGACAAATAATTCCTCCGCCAAAATCACCAGCTTCACATATGATGCTGAAATATGGATATCATACATGCATATGGTTAGAAAATTGGACAAAATACACAAAGAACGATGGAGCATTGGCTTTTCCTGAGAATGGTTCATTTAATGTAGCTGTATTACGGAACTTGAGAGAAAAGATGGTAATGTTAGAACCTAGACTGACACAGTTTGAAGCTTTAGCGGAATGGGAAGATGAGATGTATGAGAGGGAGAGATCCAGAGGATTAAAGAATCATGAGTTTATACCCGGAAGGTTGTGGGGAATAAATCATGAGGACAGAGTAAAGCGTTGGAGATACGCTAACATGGCAGGAGGTTTGTTTCCAGCTTTTGCAGTTGAGGAAGAAGCAAAGAGAAAGTGTACCGAGAAAAAGAAACATGTAGTGGTAGAAAAGTATGTGTATGGTGGTAGTGAAACAGATGACGAATTGCTGGAAGATATTTTAAACAGAAACCCACCTCCATACCAACAGACTTCTGTGGTGGTGACACCTAATGCACCGCAAATGGAAACTGGGAGGAATAAAAAACCCTGAACGAAGAAATGAAATAAATAGGTCACAAGAAACATTTAAAATTTCACAAAATGAAGAGACAGAAAGTGACAATGCAACTGAACTAGCAAAAACGACAAAAGAATTGACTGAGAAAATAAGAGAATTGACAAAGAATATGGAAGCTGTAACTGTACCAGTAACGATAGGTCCAGTAATGCCAATTTTTGAGAATCAGAAAATAAATGAACATTCTTTGGTGATTCCCATGAATTCACATTCGCAAACAAAAAGAGAAGGGATGGAACTGAATAATGAAGGTGCACACAATTCGGCTAGTACGTGTAGACCAAGTCCACCTACAAATTTGACGATAAATGAGAGTGAGATTAGGAGAAGGCCTATGGTGACAGAGTCCGCATCAGGAACACCAGAAAGAAGCAATGATTGGATTGAGTTAAATAGTACGCCTGTAGGTCCGACTCCAGAAGAGTTAAATGAATGGATGAAAGCGCTAAAAGCAAAAGAACCAGAAGAAAAACCATTAGATGTAATTAGGTTAAAAATAGACATGGAAGAGTTGATTTTGGGAACAATTGGAACAGAAAAACAAAAAAATTATCAGGATGACGAGATTATGTTTTTGTGCAAGAGTCTTACTTGGAGAGCTAGAAATTTACATGACAAATTGGAAGAGATTGCAGGCGAACTAGGAGTGGAATTTGTGAAAGTGAGGATGTTGCAGAAACCGTACAGAGTAGATTTTTGTGAGAAAGACATAGAGAATTTGAACACATCAGGAAGACTGACCCAGATAAAAGAGCTGATTGTTTTATTGAGAAAATGGGGTGATGTGGATAGATGGAGAAATAGATGGACAAAGAGGAATGAGAAAACAACAGATAAAGCATCTTTGGCTTTTGCAGTGACAGATAGGGAACCAGTTGCTAGGGAATACCCGATGAGAGAAACACCAGGTGGTAGTTATGTGCATGTTCCGTGGACCAGACAGGATATACTGTCATTTACAAATGACTTCCCAAAATTGAGAGAGAAACCAGTAGAGTGGTACAGACAAGTGGAGAGATTTGTTAAGGTGTCAAAAGTGCTGTGGATAGATCTAGATGGATTGTTTGATATAGTAGTGCCTGCTGATTTATGGACAGAATGTAAGATTACAATTGATTGGCCAACTGTAGAATATCCAAGGGATGCCAAAACAGGAGCGCCAGGACCAGAAGTGATAAGGAAGTATGATCAAGTAGTTACCTTTTTGAAGAATAAAATTCGACCAAAAGAAACAGATTGGGTAAAAATAGACAGAACAACACAGGAAAGCAAAGAATCGGTGCACGCGTACTATGAGAGATTGTTGTTGGTTTTCAAACAGTATAGTGGTTATGAGACGCTAAGTGAGAAGGACATGAGTCACTTTTTTATATAGGTTTGTTTATGGATTAACACCAGAGATAAGTGAAAGGATTAAGCAGCATTTGATAGGATGGCAGAATAGCACAGTGGATGAAGTTTTGAGATATGCTAAGTATTGCAGTGATGAAATTGAGAGTAAACAGCGTAAATTGAAAGAGAAAGCCATGTGGGCACAGGTGAAAGTTGCAGAGAAGCAAGAAGCTCAATTGAATAATACTAGCAGTGAAACAGGACAGTTTAAATCCCGACCTAATATAGGTAAAGGAAAAGGACAAATGAGCATAGATGAGGCGAAGAAAAAGTGGCCATGCCACAACTGCGGAAAGCTAGGACATTGGAGAAACGAGTGTAAATTTCCTCCAAAACCTAATGTGGAAAATCAATCATTAAATTCACAGGTGCAGAGTGAGGTAGTTACTCAACAAGGTCAGGTGCCACAACCACCACTTCCCAAGAGTGCTAACCAACAGAAATACAGTGCAGAAACAGGATTCTACGGAGGAGAACAGGTAAAACAGTTGTCACGTGCAGCTGAAATTTCACAATATTGGTTACGACAGAATGAAGATGAGTCGTATGAAAGTTCATGACGGTGTCTAAAAGAGAGGGAAGAGTGCGTGCTTGGCGCAACTCTAGAGGTAGATCAGTCAGGTCCATTTGTGGATGGAGAAGTGAATGGTGCAAATGTAACATTCCTTGTTGACACTGGAGCTACCCGTTCTACTGTTAGGTCAGTGGAAATTCCAAATCTTCCTCTCTCAGGTGAACATATACAAGTGGTTGGAGTTTCCAATCAGCAAATTGAAACGCCTCTTACTAGATTAGTAAAGGTAAGAATTGGTCCATTTAGTGAAATGCACCGATTTGTGGTGTGTGATTGTAGTCCCGTGAACCTTTTAGGACGCGATTTGTTGTGCAAAATGAATTGCACAATTTATTGTACTCCAGACGGAATTGCATTTCAGACTCCGGATGAGGATGTGCTGTATAAAATGACAATGGTAAATTTAGAACCAGAAGTAAATGGCTTGTTTCCTGTATTTGATGCAGAGAAAATCCCAAACGAGTTGAAAAGGACAGTGAAAGAAGAAGTGTGGGACTTGACAGGAGAAGATGTAGGATTAATGAAAGGAGTAGATCCCGTTAAAATAACGGTAAAAGAAGGAACGAGTTACCCAAATACGCCCCAGTATAAATTGACTCCAGAAATAATTGAAGGAATAACGCCAGTAATAAATAAAATGATTGAACAAGGGATTCTAAAAGAAATCATGAGCAGTCCATGTAATTCGCCAATAATGGGACTGAAAAAGCCAAATGGAACATATAGAATCGTACAGGATTTAAGAAAGGTAAACAAAATTGTTGTGCCTTGTTGCCCAATAGTACCGAACCCTGCTGTGATTCTATACCAGATTCCACGCAAAGCAGAATGGTACACTGTAATTGATTTATGTCATGCATTTTTCTCTATTCCATTGCATCCAGATAGCCAGCCAATATTTGCGTTTAGGTTTGGAGAGCGTATTTTGGCATGGTGCCGAATTCCTCAAGGGTACACAGAAAGTCCCTCAATCTTTAATCAGATCCTAAAGAAATCACGGGAAGATTTAAGAATGCCAGAAAAGTCAGTAATGGTTCAGTATATTGATGACCTACTGGTGGCATCAAAAACAAAGGAAGCATGTGTCAATGATACAATTGCTTTGCTGAATCATTTAGCAAAAAGAGGACATAAAGTGTCCCCTTCAAAATTGCAGTTTTGTCAACAAGAAGTCCAGTATTTAGGGCATAAAATTGAGAAAGGAGTACGAAAGGTAACAACAGAGAGAATAAAAATGATTCAAGGAATGAGAGCTCCAATGACACAAAGAGAGGTAAGAATGTTTTTGGGAATGGTTGGATATTGTCGACAATGGATAAGCGGTTTTTCACTAATTGCTAAACCATTGCAGAAACTGACAAAAAAGGATGTTAAAGATCCTTTTGAAATGAATGATGAAGAAATGAAAGCATTCAGAGAGCTGAAAAAGAAATTGTGTGAGGCTCCAGCATTGGGAATGCCTGACTATGAGAAAGATTTTGAGCTGTACTGCAGTGAAAGAGATGGATGTGCATTTTCAGTTTTGGTGCAGAGACATGGAACTATGAAAAGACCAATTGCATATTTTTCAGCTGTTTTAGACCCCGTAGCGAAAGCGTTGCCTGGATGTTTGAAAGTGGTTGCTGCTACTTGTGTGAGTCTGGAACAGAGTGAAGGCATAGTGATGGGGTATCCATTGGAGTGTATGTTCCCCATTCTGTGGAAATTCTATTGACAAGAACGAAAACCCAATACATGACACATAGTCGGCTGACTAGGTATGAAAAGGTAATTTTGAGTGCAGATAATGTGACCATAGACAGATGTATGAATGTGAATCCTTCAACATCATTGCCAGATGAAGAGAATGTGATTGAAATGGATGAAGTAGATCACGATTGTCTGAATGTGCTTGAATACTGTACAAAACCAAGAGCTGATATACGAGATGAGCCTTTGAAAGAATCAGATTATATTCTGTTCGTGGATGGCTCATGTTTAAGAACGAGTGATGGAGTTCTAAGTGCAGCATATGCAGTTTGCACAGTAGCAACTGTATTGGAAGCATCTTGTCTGAAAGGTGTACGGTCTGCCCAAGTTGCAGAATTAGTAGCTCTGATTCAAGCATGTAAGTTGGGAAGAAATGTATGGGTTACGATTATGACTGACAGCCAGTACGGCTTTGGGGTCGTGCATGATTTTGGTCAGATTTGGTCACAAAGGGGTTTCTTGACGTCTGCAGAGACGCCCATCAGAAATGGAGATTTTGTGAAAAAGTTGCTTGAGGCGATACAGCTGCCTAAACAGATCGCTGTCGTGAAGTGCAATGCACATAAAAATGGGGAAGACTACATTACTGTTGGCAACAAATATGCTGACGAAATGGCACAGTACTGTGCAAAGAATGTGGTATCTTTGAATAAATGTCGCGAAAGAGAGCATATTTCTTGTCCTTTGCTTTTTACTAACTCTATTGAAACATGGGATGAGGTGAGACAGTTACAAGAAGCTGCAGAAGACGAAGAAAAAGATACTTGGCTAAAAGCAGGATGTAGAAAACATGAAGAAACTGATGTATGGGTTTACGGGGATGAGAGACCAGTTATGCCTGATAGCATGATTTCTGACATGGCACGGATGTACCATGGGCAAGCCCATATTGGGAGAGATTCACTGATCAGACTTTTTAGATAAACATGGTACAATCCAAAATTCAGAGCCATAGCTGAGAGTCTTTGTCAAAGATGTCTTATTTGTCAACAGTTAAATCCAGGAAGGAAGACAGTAGTGAGTCTAGGAAGAATAGGACGAGAAGGGGGTCCTTTCACTAGAATGCAAATGGATTTTATTGAAATGCCACCTTGCAGCAGATTGAGGTATGTTCTAGTGGTCGTCTGTTTGTTTTCCCATTGGGTGGAGGCATATCCAACCAGAAGGAATGACAGTATCACAGTAGCAAAACTTTTGCTGCGAGAATTCATTCCGAGGTATGGTTTTCCAGTCACGATTGAAACAGATAGAGGAACACATTTCCAGAACGAATTAGTTAAACTAATTTGTGAAGCACTTAGTATTAAACAGAAACTGCATTGTGCATACAGACCAGAGGCTTCTGGAATAGTAGAGCAGGTGAATGGAACAATCAAAAACAGGTTAGGGAAAATGTGTCAAGCTACAGGACTGAAATGGCCAGATGCTTTGCCATTGGTTCTGATGACAATCAGAAGTATTCCGGAAAGGAAGACTGGACTCAGTCCACATGAAATAATCATGGGACGAGCAATGAGACAAGCACAAGTACCTGTCAACAAGCTACTGACTATAACTGATGATCTAGTACTGGATTATTGCAAAGGATTGGCTGATGTGGTGCGTTCTGTGTTTCATCAGGTTGGACCGGATGCGACCACTCTTGAAAGAAAACCAGCTCACGACTTGAATCCAGGAGATTGGGTTCGAATAAAAGTCCACCGGAGAAGAAACTGTTTGGTTCCTCGCTGGGACGAACCACGACAAGTGATCCTAGTGACGACCACCGCAGTCAAGTGTGCAGGAGTGAAACACTGGGTAAATGCTAGCCACACCATCAGAGTTCCAGAACCTAAAGATCGACATGTGAGTCGGCATCTGGAAATATCAGATAACAGTTCAGCATCAGAAAGAGAAGAGGAGACAAACAGGGTGCCAGAACCTGAAGATCGACCTGTAAGTCGACATCTGGAAGACCCAACTACAAGTGAAACGATAGAAGAAGAAGAGGAAATAGAAGAAATAGCTGAAGTTCCAGAATTTGAAGATCGACCTGTAAGTCGACATCTGGAAATATCTGATACCAGTTCAGAATCTGATACAGAACATTCAGAAGGAGAAGAAATTACAAAAAGAAAGTGGAATTTTGAAAGCATAAGAGAAGAAACTGAGCCAGAAGATAGTGACAGTGAACAACCAAGTACAAGTTGTGGTAAAATTCCTTCAAAGATAATATTAATAGATGAAGAAGGGAGAGTTTCAAACCAAAAGTTAGAAAAATCGGAAAAACCCCGAGGAGCAGTAGGGACAGATAGTCAAACACAAGAACAGGGAAATTTAGAAGCAGATAGAGAAACTGACACAAAATCGGAAGAACCTCGAGGAGGGACAGAAATAGGTGAACGAAGGAAGATAAGAAAAGAACCACAAGTAGCTGAAAGCGAAATCATAAGCTTCAAAATAAGAGGAAATAACGAAAAGATTGAAACAGAATCAGAAGAAAGTGGAGAAGAAAGAAATGAAAAACTAGAGACAAGAAAAAGAAATTGGAAAACAGAAAGAGAGGGACAAGGAAGTGAAGCAAAAAGGCCAAGAAAAGGAGACAATTGGCCCAACGAAGTAAGAAAATTAAGATACAGAATAATAAAATTGGATGGGAAAAGTGCTGAACAAGTGAATGAAATAACAAGTCAAAAAGAGCAAGGAAAACAAGGTGGAAAACACTTGCAGAAAACAAAAAGAATAAAGAAAGTAAATCAAAAGTACAGATCGCCTGAATGGTTGTATCGTGCTTTGACTAGTCACAAAGAAGAATTGAACACTCACGAAAACCCAGAACAAAGAAACCTGATGGGAGAAAGTGAAGTGCAACAAACCTGAAGCAACAAAACTGAAGAAGTTTAGATAGTTTACCGGATTTGACAAAACACTGAACTGACGAATTTACCGGATGTGACAAAGAAAGAATTCTGAGAAAGAATTAAAAGAAAGTACCAAGCAAAGACAAAATATTGGAAGTACAGAGTGGCAAGCAAGTCATTTCTGAGATGTAGTGACACAAATTTTCTAGAAAACAAGTAAATAAGGTTAAAAGACAAAATGGAGAATACTAGAGATAGAAAGTGTAGATGTGAGTTTTTAAGTAGATGGTGCAAGATGTGCTGTTTTTGTACAGGTTTATTAATAACAGTATGGGTAGTTTTAGCAATAACTATTCCAATTAGTTTAGCTGTAGTGGAAAAGTCTAATAACACTGAGAAAGAAAAAGGAGCTAACACTCAAGAGCCAGTTATTTTAAAAAGTAGTGCAGAATTACATAAGGATAAATCAATAACAGATTTTTCAAAGAATGTTTTTACTAAATTACTGTAGGAGTACGTAGAAACAGTGGATGTAAGAGATTGTTATGTTTGTATGCAGTTGCCTGCATCGGTAGCAGAGGGTGTGACTTATCATCACCTCCCTTTGACGTATGGAATCACATGTAGTGTATTAGCAAGCTTATTTTATAAAACAGGTAGATTAGAATATTATTACACTGACATAAATAAGATTTTTGCGAAAGTTTCTGTAGTTCCCGAGCTTAACAAAATAAAAGAGGGAAAGACGTTTGGTGAATATTTCTTAGAAGATAAGATTTTAACATTAGATAGTATAAATAAGTACAACCTTACCTGTGAGTTAAAGAAGGAAGAAAAGGTATTTTTAGAAATGGTTGAAGAGCGAAGAGTGAAATTTCAAAGAAAAGTAATAGAAGAGACAAAAACACCTCTTTGGGCGTTTGAGGAAGAACATCATGACAAGAAAAAGACAAATGCAGCTATGACTCTGGATTGGCCCCAACAGGGAAGGTTGTGCATTAGAAGAAATAAGACAAGATATGACAATTATTTTGTGGGTTCCAGCAATTGCCATGACAATTACCAAATTCTAGGTGGATGGGGATTCAAAGGGGGAAAAGATCCAATATTTCCAGGGATTTATTATGTTTGCGGGAATAGGGCTTATTATAGGTTGCCGGACCATTGGTATGGGTCATGTTACTTAGGCCTGGTCTTTCCAAAGATTTTTCATGTAGATAGAAAAGAAAAAGGAACACACAAAATGATAAATACATTTAAACGTAGAAAAAGGGAAAGTTTTTCAGAAATAGTAGGTGATATTTTTGGTGCATTGATACCAGCAGTGGGAATATCTTTGAATGCATTTAGAATTCGGAAATTATCCACAGTAGTAGATCGTTTATCTACAGATACTGCTGGAGGGTTCTTAATGGTAAATACCGAGATGGTTGCCATGAGAGCTATGGTGATGCAAAATCGTCTTGCCCTTGACATTCTTTTGGCAAAAGAGGGCGGAGTCTGTGGAATGTTGAAAGTCCAACATTGTTGCACTTACATTCCAGATAAAAGCGAAAATATACAGAAGTATATAACAAATATTACAAATTTGAACAAAGAACTTGTTCCATTGGAGGTTGAAAGTGTTTGGGGAAAACTTGGTAAAGGGTTTTCTTCTGTAACAAATTGGTTAACAAGAATGAGTGGATTAATAATAGGGAAAGTTATAATAATAGCAACCATGATAATAATAATATTAGTACTGAAGCTTGCAGTAACATGTATAAAGAGAAGAAGAAGGCAGAATAAGATAGAAAAAGAAAACATGATAAACAAGGAAAGAGAGAGAGAAATAGGTGAAATAGAGTTAGAAGAAATAAAAGAGAACATGTACAAGAAAACAAAGAAACAAGTTGAAAGGGATACAGAAGTATAAACTAACAAAAGCAAATGGATAAAAGATATATGCTGTCTGAGAAAATTGTATAACTTGGGTTTTTGTGGTGATATTAAAAATCACCAAAGGGGGAGTTGATGGAGCAGGGTAAATATAAAAATGTTAACCTCCTAATATTTTCGTACAATATTAATAAACATGTTCGTTCAGGTAAATAACCAACAATGTATGTAAAGGGTTAATGGTAACACGCAATTCAGTGTGCAAAGTAATGGACTAATAATTGTTTACGTTTCTAACATAACATAATATTTTGCGTACTAAAATAATAATAAAATGCATGATTTGTGCTTTTGAATAAAACGTGTGGTTGCAAAATAAAGTGATGGTAAGTAAGGGACAGCTTTATATGTTGCTTCTGCTAGGTAATACCTAATTGGGGTACGTAGAAAGACGGGAGGGAAACGAAAGGGTTTATATTTCTTTGTTTTAATAACATTTTGTTTTCTTTAAAAATAGTGCGCTTAGGCCTGCCGACCAGCAATATAAAATGGCCGCGAGTTACTAGAGTGCGCATGAGCGGATGCGACCATGTGATAGAGGAGAGAGGCTGTGGAAAAGGGATGATCACGTGCTGATGCCGAGAGGCTAAGATGAAAGTATGGTCAAGGCTGCTGTGACCCTTCTGAGCAGATGTGTGCCAAGATGATCAGCAAGAAGCGTGAGAAGCCTGGTTGAATCAATAGAAGGAACTGTATTATACAAAATGTAGCAGAAAAAGATACAATTTGGACTGATCGAAACGGATGAGCAAGTGCATGAACTGTGGGAAACGATGCTTGCATGGACATTCCACACGGAACTGGTTAAGACCAGGAAGTTTGATTAAAATGTATAGGGACCTGAGTTTTTGACCAATGAGAATGAATCGCGCCATGTAAGAAGAAACATTTTATGCTGTAAGCTAGAATTAGGGTATAAGAAGACCTACTCTTGGTGGGAGGGGTTAGAATGCTGGAGTAGAATGCTGCGGGATGCTGCGGGAGATGCTGAAGAAGTTAGATGCTGTAGATGGGAGAGTTTGCGGTTGCTGATGCTGACGAGCTGATGCTGCTGCTGTTATTTTCCTTTTCCAGTTGAGTATAAGATGCTGCTTTAGGAGAACTTTTATTTGATAGATTTTTATTAGAATTATTTGGATTTCCCCGAGAGATAGATAGGTTGATCTATAGAGTTCTTAGTATGATAACCTCATTTTCCGTCTAATAAAAGTGTCATGCAATTTCAACTATTCTTATATTGATGATAAATGCAATGATCTGAATAATAAGATTAATCTCAAATTTCCTGCATTCAAAACTTTATATAAACTTTATTATTCTTTAAACAAATGACTCAGTGATTTTCTTCAGTATAATGACTAATAATGAAATGGTAAAGAGTTCATTGTGATTGAGCTGGTCTTAATCACCATCAACTAATTCCTACTAGTTGGTCCATCGACCAATGAGCGGAATACCTTAAAAGCAAATGAGAATTATTGTGTCATTATAAAAGAGGTATCCCGTCTCCTTCCAGCGAATCGTTTTTCTCCTAGGTTTCATGACGGAGGAAATCCAGGAAACAAATGAGTAAGTGAATGTATATGCGGTGTTATGGGCCCCACCGTCATATGGATATAGTGTGTGTGTTAGAGAAATAATTGCACCTGGATGACCAAAAGCATAATAGGAGAAATTATTTTTATTGTAAGCGCTGGATCATCTACAATAGAGTGCTCAACATTCCAATGTTCTAATTGTCTTTAAAGAAGCAATGTTATAGTGAAGTCATCTCCAGCAACCGAGGTGCCTCTGACAAAAGAAAGCTGTGGTTATCCAGCAACTTTCAAGGCAGGCATGGCTCATACTCCTGCCTCAAGCATTCTAGGCAAAAGTCTATTTCCTTTCACCAAGCTGTGTGCTTACACTTTCTTGGCCAGGAACAGTGCGCCCCTGCTATCTACTTTGGAGACTTTCTGACAAGCCAGCAATGACATTCCAATAAATAATATATTAACTGTGAATATATCCTGCTCCGTTTTTATTCTGACAGCTCTTCAACATGCAGATACTGTCATTACTTTAATGCATACATTTGAGGTGTTTTACAGATATCTGATGCCAACGTGATATGTACCATAGTTTTTTATGTTGATCCAGCGGGTTACTAGCAACAAGCATTCATACACAAAATACTCACTTGGGCCCATACATTCATACTATGCTAGCAATTTCCGCTGGTGGGTCAGTTGTACTCTTTATCAAAAAATCCCTGCTACCAATTACTTTTCTGATTGAAGAGTAATGACTTACCAATGGACCCTTTGCTAATTGGGAAGTTTAAAATGAGTGACATTCCATACAATTCATAATTCCTGAAATAATCACTGAGTCAGGAAGTTTTAAAATGTTTATCTAAAGATTTAGCAGAGTAAAATACAGAACCACATGATACTTAAATCGTATATCAAGGATGAAGCATAATAATCAATTATCGATCAATGACGGTCCCTCAGAAAAGGAGAAGATAGAGACAGCAGCGCAACTAAGGTTTGCATTTATAGTTACCTAAAGGTGCGAGAACCAAACCCCTTGGCCAAGGAGTTGGAAAGGTAGGACCCTGGAAGGATGAAGAGCAAAGACCTCCTCCCGGATCAGGACAGGACCGGTGACCTCTCTATCAACGACGCCTGCGTCGTTCCCCTCTCTCGTACTTCGCTTCTCCTCGATTTCTCCCGTGTCTTCCTTCTAAGGTACTCCGCCGCCCCCACCTCAAGACCTCTCTGGACAGCGGTTCAGTCTGCAAATCGATCAGCTTGTATGTCTGGAGTTTAAGCCTAATGCCTGTTCTCTGAGCCCCTCTGCATCACTTCTGCTCTCTTCTGCGTGAATTCTGAGCCTTCTGGTCTATCAATTAACTAATTCTATATCTATTATACCCTTCTACGCCCATGTACCTCCCCTTAATGTTGCAGAATTATGGGCCCACTACTTCTGATTGGACGGGGACAGGGGGTTGATCCTCACACCATATTGATTTAATTCATTTTTCTTAAAGCCCATTGTTTTAAAATACCGCCCATCACAATTAATATATTTGCTTTATTTCCCACCCGTCTCACGACAAGTTTAATACATTGTTCATATAAATTGTTTCTTTTCAGTAGGGACATCGTGGGTACAATAATGTTGGCCATCAGGTCATGGCCTTGGACGACGTCCAGGTTGACTTCATCCGCTCTTCTGGGCAGCCACTCAGGGTGCATGCGCAGAACCATTGTCTCTCGAGTTTTCAGTTCACCAACCCCAGGCCCAATTTACAAACTAATAAAAGTCAAAGAAGAAAATATTAAAATCACAAATAAATTGTTTCACTGTATACCCACTCTTTCTACTCTATTCCCAAATAATTTATCAATTCTATCCCGCATTAATAGCGTTAGGATACCACAGTTTATTTGCAACATATGAGCAAGCTGTAGCACATGAAGACATTGAGCAGCCATTTTAATACACACTGCGCAGAAGCAAGAGTTTCCCTCCAAGCAAAGAAAGACGTCACACCATGTGATATGGTTGAGACATGCGCAATAGGGTTCCCGCGCTTTAGCGGCCATTTTAGAATAGACAAGCGTTACTTGTTAGTTTAAACACATAGGCAAGCTTCCTTTCTACTTATGTTTGTGTGTGTATTTATTAGTATGAACATCACAAAGATTAATAAATTAATACTGTGAGAAGATTGCCTCCGAGCAAGTCTCATTTGTGAGTCCTTGCTCCATCAATCCCCTCTCTGATGGCGTTTCTGAGCCATCAAATACTACCCACAACCAGATGCCAACTTTTAACATAAAATTGTCTGTTTCATTTTTACACTTTCTATTTTTTCACATCTCCTTTCAGTTTTTTGTATAATTCACTTCTTAAATCTTCTAGTTCGATTTCATCAAACTTTCGCTTCTTTCCTTTTCCTGTCACATTATACGATTCATTCTTTCTACAACATTTACACCATATTATTATTGACAGTACTATTATTGCTATCCCTGCTAAGGGTACTAATATTTGACCTATAAGTCCTTTCCCTATATTAGTAAACCAGGTACCAATTGACCTAATACTATTGGTCAATCTTTCCCATACACTATCAACTTCCAGTGGTTTTAGTTCCTTCTCAAGTTTAGTTATATTCTGTATATACGTTCCAATTTCTGCACTTTTATCAGGTATGTAAGTGCAACAGTGTTTCGTCTTCAATAATTTACAGACTCCGCCCTCTTTCGCTAATAGTATATCAAGAGCAAGTCGATTTTGCATAACCATAGATCTAATCGCAACCATTTCCGCATTAATCATTAGAAATCCTCCAGCAGTGTCAGTTGATAAACGATCAACTACTGTCGATAATTTACATATCTTCCTTGAGTTCAGAATTATTCCCACTGAAGGTATTAATGCACCAAATATATCACCTACAATTTCAGAAAAACTAGCTCTTTTACTACGTGTTAATTCACTAGTATTGTTATTGCTCCCAGTGTTCCTTTTTACATGGTATATCTTTGGAAATACTATTCCAAAATAACAACTTCCATACCACCGTGCAGGAAGCCTAAAGTAAGCCTTATTCCCACACACATAATAGATTCCAGGAAAAACTGAATCCGTTCCTCCTTTTAATCCCCAACCTCCAAGAATTATGAAATTGTGTTCACATTCACTGGTACCGATGAAAATATTGTTATAATCAGTCTTTAATCTATGTAGACAAATTTTCCCTGTCTTCACAAAATCCAGAGCCATAGCAGCTTGAGCCTTGCCAGGTGTGTAACTACCCTCTTTTTCAGCCCAAGGTGGCAGATGAGCCTTATGCTCAGAAGCTTTCTTCTGGAAATCTTGTCTTCTACTCTCCACTAAATTCAAAAATATCTTTTCTTCTTCATGTAATGAACATGTTAGATTGCTTCTATGTGCATGTGTTATGTCTATTGATTTCTTTGTTAAGAAAAATTCTCCCATAAACTGTGCATCTTTACTACTAAGCACTGGATTCATATTCTTTCGAATCGGAACCTCAGAAAATATCACATCTATATTTGAATAATAATACTGAAGTCGCCCTGTTCTATAAAATAAACTAGTCAATACACTACATGATATGCCATAAGTTAATGGCAAGTGATGATACGTTAACCCTTCTGCTACTGATTCAGCTAGTTTCATACAGACATAACAATTACTAACTTCCATGGTATCTACATATTGAAACAATAATTTTGTGAAAACATTCAGACTAGTGTCATTATCTGTTACTTCATGATGAAATTCTGGTTCATCTTCTGCCTTTAGTTCTACTCTATTACTTTTCAAGTTATCTGTCCTTTCCTTTGTTTCGTTGTTAATCTTTTTATCTATTATCATAAGGTAAGGAATTGCTACGATCACAACTAACCATACTATAAGCACCACTACCAGATTACATATGCATATAGCACAGCATCTTTTACAACCTTTCTGTTTTGGTCTCCCAGTAACTCTATCATCAGGCATTTTTGACAAGGAAGATTTCTCTTCTTATTGTGATTTAAAGTCTCTTTTCGTTATCAAGGTGGTTTTATTTCTTTCTCATAAGTCAATTCTGCACTTGTCCCTTCGTCAGCACTTTCACTTGACTCTGAGCTCTCGTAGTCTTCAAGAATGATATAAGTCCAATCAGGACATTTAAATTTGTTGTTCACAAGTTTCAGTCTTTTGCGTTTTTGTCTTTCAATTTCACTTGTTTGTCCTGTTAGGCTTGTCACTTAATTTACTTGTTCTGGATCTTCACTTCTGGTTGTTATGTGGTATTTTACTCTTTTAATTACACCAGGCCAACGATCACCTTTTCTGACCTTCTTTGTTTGCACTGTCTCTTCACTTCTTAATTCTTTTTCAGAAATTCTTTTATTTTCCAGTTGTTGCACAATTTTGTTTTCTTCTATTTCAGTTTCTTCTACTTGCTCTTTCTCAGGTCTTATTGCTTTCTCTTCAGCTGCTCCACTGTGAGTTTCCAGTAATTGACCTTGTTCAGGTTTTACGTTTTCATGGTTGTGATCCTCGTGATCTTCTTCTTGAGTGTATTTTCCTAAATCTAACTGGTTCTGATCAGGGCTTATTGCACTTTGTACTTCTGCAGCCTGACCGCGTTCTTCTAGACCTGTCTGTCCCTGCTCAAAATCTGTTGGTTCGTTGTTGATTTGAGCCCAATTTCCTCTCCCTATCTGATCCTGCTCAGGTTCTCTTATTGTTTCTTCTTCCTCTTCCTGAGCTGCTTCTTCTTCACCTATCTGATCTTCTTCAATTTCTTCTAAATTTGCTTGACTTCTTGTTCTGTTGTAGACTTCAGGTATTTCCACCACCGGTATCCAGTCTTGACTTGTGCTCGGTTGTTCTTCTTCAGCTTCCCTTGAATCTCGGACCTGAGATTCTTCAGCTGGGCAACCTTCAGCTTCCTCAGTTATCTATGCTGGCTGAGGATTTTCTTCTTCAGGGTCTGGTACTCTTTTGGTGTGGCTTACATGGATCCAATTAGGATATCCTGCACATTTCACTGCTGTGTTCGTAACTAGTATGACCTGACGAGGTTCTTCCCACCTGGGTGATAGACACGTTTCTCTGGTGTGATGCTTCACAACCACCCAGTCACCAGGAATCAGATCATGTTCTTGTTCAGGCTGCCTGGAAACTGCGTCTTCCCCAATCTGGTGAGAGACAGAACGCACTAGGTCAGCCAATCCTTTGCAATAATCCAGAACCATATCATCAGTTATATTCAGCAGTTTATTTGTAGGAACATGTGCTTGTCTCATTGCTCTTCCCATGATTATTTCGTGCGGACTTAATCCGGTATTCCTATCTGGAATGCTTCTGAGTCCCATCAAAACAAGTGGCAATGCATCCGGCCAATCTAACGATGTTGATGCACACATTTTTGCCAGTCTGGATTTTATTGTGCCGTTCATTTGTTCAACCACTCCAGAAGCCGCTGGATGATATGCACAATGCAATTTTTGCTCAATTTGGAATGCTTCACAGATTATTCTAATCACATCACTGTTGAAGTGCCTTCCTCTATCTGATTCCAAAGTTACTGGAAAACCAAATCTAGGAATGAGTTCTCGTAGCAACAACTTAGCGACTGTAATACTGTCATTCCTCCTGGTAGGGTAAGCCTCCACCCACTTTGAAAACAGACACACTATGACGAGTACATATTTCAGTCCTCTACATGGTGGTAGCTGAATGAAATCTAGCTGCAATCTCACAAATGGACCCTCTGCCTTTCCGATCTTCCCAAACCCAATTACTGTTTTTCTTCGTGGATTATCCATTTGGCAAGTTAGACAACTCTGGCAAAGACTCTCTGCTACAGCCCTAAACCTTGGATTGTACCAATTTTGTCTGAAGAGCCTAATCATTGCATCTCTCCCTACATGGGTGTCTCCATGATACATTCTGGCCATTTGTGAAATCAAACAGTCGGGCATGACTGGTCTGCCATCGGCATAAATCCATACATCATCGTCTGACCTTTGAGAACATCCCATTTTAATCCATGCATTTCTTTCACTCTCATCAGCATCGTCTTGTAATCTTTTCACATCATTCCAAGTTTCGGGAGGTGCATACAGCATAAGTTGGCAGCTGATTCCCATTCTCTCAACCCTTTTATTAACTGATAACCTGTTTTTGGCACAGTGTTGGGCCACCAAGTCTGCATATCTGTTACCGACTACCACCCAGTCATCTCCTGACTGGTGTGCGGCACATTTCACCACAGCCAATTCTTTTGGTGATTGTATTGCTTCCAATAGTTCTTTTACGAACTGTCCATTTTTAATGGGGGATCCTGAAGAAGTCATGAAATCCCTTTGCATCCATAATTGGCCAAAATCATGCACAACCCCGTAACCATATTGGCTATCTGTAAATATAGTTACTTTCTGGTTCCTCCCAATTTTGCAGGCTTTTATCAAAGAAATTAATTCAGCTACTTGTGCAGATTTTACTCCTGGTAAATAGGATGCTTCGACTATTCCAGTTAATTCACATACGGCATATGCTGCAGTTAGTTTACCATCTTCATGCCTTTGGCATGAACCATCAACAAACAGCTCCCTGTCTGGTTTCCTAAGGGGTAGTTCTTGTATGTCCGGACGAGGTTTTGTGCACAACTCTCTGACTTGTAACCAATCATGTTCCTCTTCATCATCTTTAACTTCCTCATGATATGGGTCTGGTAGTAAGGTAGCAGGATTTACTATTGTGCACCTTACAATAGTCACATTTTCAGCACCTAGTATTATTCTTTCATATTTAGTCAGCCGACTAGGAGTAAGATGCTGAGTTCGGGTTCTTGTCAACAGAATCACAACTGAATGTGGAACAAACACTTTGACAGGATGTCCCATTACAATTGATTCACTTTGCTCAATGCTCAAACATGTAGACGCTACTGCTTTTAAGCAGCCTGGCAATGCGGCTGCCACTGGGTCCAATGTAGCAGAAAAATATGCTATAGGACGTCTGTCCAAACCATGTCTCTGGGTTAGGACTGAAAGTGCACAATTTTCTCTTTCATGGCAGAATAATGCGAATTTTCTTTTATAATCAGGCATGCCTAGGGCAGGTGCTGCACACAAATCGTTTCTCAATTTTACAAAAGCTCCTACGCTCTCATCATCCCACTCGACTGGGTCTTTTGCCTTCTTTTTCGTCATTTGGATTAATGGCTTTGCTAGCATAGAAAACCCTAGTATCCATTGTCGACAATAACCCACTATTCCAAGGAACATTCTCACTTCTCGTTGGGATACGGGCATTTGCATTTTCTTGATTAATTTTACTCTTTCAGAGGTTATCCTTCTTTTTCCCCTCTCGATTTGGTGTCCTAGATACTTAACTGCTGTTGTACAAAACTGCAACTTTTCAGGTGAAACTTTATGCCCTTCTTCAGCTAAATGATTTAATAATGCAATAGAGTCAACAACACAGTCCTCTCTGGTGTTAGATGCCACTAGTAAATCATCTATATATTGTACTAGGACTGAGCTTCCTGGCATCACTAGTTTCTCTAGACACTTTTTCAATATCTGATTAAAGATAGAAGGACTTTCCGTGTACCCCTGAGGAACACGATTCCATACATAGACTTTGTTCTCAAATTTAAATGGAAAAAAAAAAGATACTGACTATCTGGGTGCAATGGTATTGAAAAGAATGCTTGACATAAATCAATCACGGTAAACCATCCTGCACTCCAAGGAATTTGGTATAGAATCACTGCAGGATTTGGCACTATAGGACAACAAGGTTCAACAATTTTATTTATTTTTCGCAGGTCTTGCACAATCCTATATTTTCCACTAGGTTTCTTTAAACCCATTATTGGCGAGTTACAAGGGCTACTCATTACTTCTTTTAGTATGCCTTGTTTTACCATTCTGTCAATTTCTTCAATAACTCCTGCTTTTACTTCTGCACTCATTTTGTATTGTCTAGTATTTGGGAAAATTGCACCTTCCTTTACAGTAATTTTAACTGGGTCTATTTTGGCCATAAGTCCTACTTCTTTTCCCGTGAAATCCCATACTATGGAATTTACTGTAGTTTTTAATTCTTCTGGCAACTCATCTTTTGTTATCAAAGAGAACATCTCATCTACTTCTGTACCTTGCTTTGCAATCATAAATTTATATACATGGTCTTCATCCGGGGTCTGAACTGCCACACCATCCGGTGTGCAGAAAATTGTGCAATTCATTTTACACAACAAATCTCGGCCCAATAAATTCACTGGACTGGAATCACACACTACAAATTGATGCAGTTCTCTAAAATTTCCAATTTTTACTTCCATTGGTTCGGTAAGAGGTGTTCTAATCTTTTGATTAGCTACACCCACAACTTGGATAGCTTCTCCAGAGAGAGGAAGGTCTGGGATGTCTGCTGTTCTCACAGTAGACCTGGTAGCACCAGTGTCCAAAAGGAAAGTAATATCATTACCTTTCACATTCCCTTCAACATATGGACCTGACTGATCTACCGGTAAGGATGCACCAAGTACGCACTCCTTCTCCCCCTCTCCTAGGCACCGTCATTGGCTATATGGACAGAAGTCGTCCTGTAAAAGAAACTGTGAGGTTACATAATCATTCTTACCACTTCCTCCTTGATATCCGACGTCTGTACCGTGCTTTGCTCTGCTTACATTACCCTGTATAGGGGCAGGTGGCAACTGACTCTGAGGATTTACACCCTGCTGTGAGTCATTCTGCGTCTGTGGATTTAAATTTTGATTTGGGCCATTATTATTCCGCATCTTTTTACATTCATCCTTCCAATGCCCCAATTTTCCGCACCCGTGACAAGGAAACTTCTTTTTAGCCTCTTCTCTGCTCATTCGTCCTCTCACTTTTCCTCCATTCCCAGTGTCACCATTCGTTCCAGAATCTTTTCCCTGATTATCACTTGGATTATCCAAATTAATTCCCTGTCGCTCAGCCATTTTTACCTGAGCCCACATCACTTTCTCTTGCAGTTTCTTGTGCCTATCCTCAATGTCATCTCCACAATATTTCGCATATTTCAAAATCTCGTCAATCGGTTTCCCCTGCCAGCACAACATGTGCTGCTTAATCATCTGACAAATCTCTGGTTTTAATCCATAAACAAATCGGTAAACAAATTGACTCATGTTTTTATCTCCAATATCTTCAAATCCACTATACTGCTTAAATACCTGCAATAAACGTTTGTAATAGGCATGTACCGATTCACTGGCTTCTTGGGTAGTTCTGTCTATTTTCACACAATCTGTTTCTTTTGGTGGTATTTTCCCTTTCAGGTAAGTTATTACCTGCTGATATTTTTTCATTACATCACTCGATGGGGCACCTGTCTTTGGATCTCTAGGATACTCTTCGCTTGGCCAATCAACTGTGATTTTACAATCTGTCCATAAATCGGCAGGTACCACTATGTCAAACAAACCATCCAAGTCCTTCAACAATACCTTTGACACCTTCACAAACCTCTCAACCTGCTTGTACCATTCTATTGGCTTTTCTCTCAACTTTGGAAAATCATTCGTAAATGACAAAATATCCTGTCGGCTCCATGGGACATGTACATATCCTCCTCCTGGAACTTCCCGCATCGGGTACATTTGGTCTGCTTTCCCTGTTTCCTTCATTAAATATTCAGAAGTGGTTCTACTGTACCGTGCCTCTTCCTTTTTCTTTGCCCATCTAGTTTTCCATTTATCCAATTCTCCCCATTTCTGTAATACTGACATTAACTCTTTTATTTGTAGTTTTCGGCCAGAGGCATTCATGTTTTCTAAATCTTTGTCAGAGAAGACTGCTCTATAGGGTTTCTGTAACACCTTTGACTTCCCTATTTCAATTCCCATCTGCAAAGCCAAATCTTATAGCTTCTCATGAAATATTTTTACATTTCTAGTGATGCTTCTACATACAAATAATAACTCTTCTTCATCGTAAGTATTTAGACGATCTACTCCTACATTTCCTGTTATCATTTCTTCTAACTCGACCTTTAATTTGTAAATGTCCATAATCTTTGGAGGTGAACTCTGTTTGTCTGATCCTTGTGCCCACCTTTCTAAATCTTCTGGCGTAACTACTGTGGCACTTTTGGTTCCTGATGAGGTTACTATGTTTACATTTTTGGAGCAACCAGGTGTTACTCTTCTAGGAGTGGTATTTGCAGAACCTCGGATAGGTAAATCCATTAATGATATCATACTTTCACAATCACTGAATTGATCATCAATTATTACAGGATCTGGTTTTGGGATTTCTACAGATGTGGGCATTGCTAACGGTTTCGGATAACTTACTTTGTCACCATATAAGGGAACCAATGGACCAATTGTTATAGGTATGGTCAGCGAATCAGGATGGACACTCAACTGTGTTACTTTCTGTATTAATTCTGCTCTGTTTTTATCTATTGCTTCCTTTTCTTTATCATGAAGTACCCTACTAACTGGGGGATTATACAATACTTGCGGTACCAATGGTGTCTTTAGCAGTGGTGCACTTGGGGTGCATCCACTTGTCCCTTCCTGATATGGTGGCGGGTTCTTTAATATTTCTTCCATAAATTCATCTTCTGAATCTCTAAATCTGGTCAAGTGTTTCGTCTTTTCAGTGCATTTATTCCCTGACGATTCTTCTGCCATTAATATTGGATATAAACCCTCTGTAAGCATTGCTCTTCTCCACTGTTTCATCTGACCGTCCCTTGACTCGTTTTGGTATCTAGGGAAAAATCCCCTATAACCCCTATTACTCCTGGATCGGTCACGTTCGAATGCCTCGGTTTCCCACTCTTCTAAGGCTTCGTATTGAGTTAATCTTGGTCTGGGTTCTAAGTCATTCATCCTCAATCTCAAATTTTGAAGAATTCTCCCATTGAAAGTACCATTTTCGGGGAATGCTAATATTCCATCGTTTTTGGTATATTCCATCCAATTTTCTATCCATACGCAAGTATGATAACCTCTCTCCATCATCATAAATGAAGCGGGCATTTTAGCTGGTGGAATGATAATTCCTTCTCTAGTTTTGATTGGTTTATCCTTTTTAAAATAATTCTTAATCTTTTGTAGGAATGACATTTTCCTCTTTTCTCCGTACATTTTTGGCAAATCTCGGTGTATAAAATTATATTCTGCAAACCCTAGGAATCTCCTGTCTGGACGAGTTCCTATTAAAGTCGGATCACCTTTTAACATACAATCTCCACTATCCACTAGGATTTCGGCTTCTATGGTAACAACCAATCAACTTCCAGCTAACACTTGTCTCTGAACCAATCCTAGCGCGGCCTTTTAGTGACGTCTTTTCTGCCAACCCCTCCTTTACAATCTGCGCTTCTCTGTCCCTCGCTGTTTCAACCAATCCCAGTGCGGTACCTGTGACGTCAGTACTACTCCTGACTACTGACCCCTCCTTTACAAGAGTCTTTCTACGCCCGCGGTTTCAACCAATCCCAGCGTGGCGTTTTGTGACGTCAGCTTCCTCTCCGGTAGCTGACCCTCCCTTTACAAAATCGTACGCAAAACTTTATTTTCTCTACGCTTCTTATTAAAATTCAGTAACAACATAAAACATTCGCTATCGTGCCAGTTTCTCTAAAATTGAAAAAGATAGTTTCTCTCACACTTAGTAAAACCTTTCCGTTTACTATACATACAATACGAGTAAAACCCTTCCGTTTACTCTTCACACAAGCTTCAGAAATACCTGCTACTTCTTCAATGTTACCCTTTCTAGGTGATATAACATCAAATTTTCACTAGCATATTCCTTTGCTGTTACTCACATGCATAGAGTCCCTAACAAGTACTGATAGCCCTACTTAACTTTTCAGTACTATTTCTGCCTGACAGATAACCTCACTGCAGTATGGCTTCCACTTACCATCCGCTATTCTTTCCCCGGGGATTCTGGACAACATAAAACAAACTTTAAAACACACGGATGTTAGTTCATAAAAATTAAATTCTCATTACCCAATTAACAAAGTGCAACCATCCTCTGATAACCAGAAAACTGATCCAGCGGGTTACTAGCAACAAGCATTCATACACAAAATACTCACTTGGGCCCATACATTCATACTACGCTAGCAATTTCCGCTGGTGGGTCAGTTGTACTCTTTATCAAAAAATCCCTGCTACCAATTACTTTTCTGATTAAAGAGTAATGACTTACCAATGGACCCTTTGCTAATTGGGAAGTTTAAAATGAGTGACATTCCATACAATTCATAATTCCTGAAATAATCACTGAGTCAGGAAGTTTTAAAATGTTTATCTAAAGATTTAGCAGAGTAAAATACAGAACCACATGATACTTAAATCGTATATCAAGGATGAAGCATAATAATCAATTATCGATCAATGACGGTCCCTCAGAAAAGGAGAAGATAGAGACTGCAGCGCAACTAAGGTTTGCATTTATAGTTACCTAAAAGTGCGAGAACCAAACCCCTTGGCCAAGGAGTTGGAAAGGTAGGACCCTGGAAGGATGAAGAGCAAAGACCTCCTCCCGGATCAGGACAGGACCGGTGACCTCTCTATCAAAGACGCCTGCGTCGTTCCCCTCTCTGGTACTTCGCTTCACCTCGATTTCTCCTGTGTCTTCCTTCTAAGGTACTCCGCCGCCCCCACCTCAAGACCTCTCTGGACAGCGGTTCATTCTGCAAATCGATCAGCTTGTATGTCTGGAGCTTAAGCCTAATGCCTGTTCTCTGAGCCCCTCTGCATCACTTCTGCTCTCTTCTGCGTGAATTCTGAGCCTTCTGGTCTATCAATTAACTAATTCTATATCTATTATACCCTTCTACGCCCATGTACCTCCCCTTAATGTTGCAGAATTATAGGCCCACTACTTCTGATTGGACGGGGACAGGGGGTTGATCCTCACACCATATTGATTTAATTCATTTTTCTTAAAGCCCATTGTTTTAAAATACCGCCCATCACAATTAATACATTTGCTTTATTTCCCACCCGTCTCACGACAAGTTTAATACATTGTTCATATAAATTGTTTCTTTTCAGTAGGGACATCGTGGGTACAATAATGTTGGCCATCAGGTCATGGCCTTGGATGACGTCCAGGTTGACTTCATCCGCTCTTCTGGGCAGCCACTCAGGGCGCATGCGCAGAACCATTGTCTCTCGAGTTTTCAGTTCACCAACCCCAGGCCCAATTTACGAACTAATAAAAGTCAAAGAAGAAAATATTAAAATCACAAATAAATTGTTTCACTGTATACCCACTCTTTCTACTCTATTCCCAATAATTTATAAATTCTATCCCGCATTAATAGCGTTAGGATGCCACAGTTTATTTGCAACATATGAGCAAGCTGTAGCACATGAAGACATTGAGCAACCATTTTAATACACACTGCGCAGAAGCAAGAGTTTCCCTCCAAGCAAAGAAAGACGTCACACCATGTGATATGGTTGAGACATGCGCAATAGGGTTCCCGTGCTTTAGCGGCCATTTTAGAATAGACAAGCGTTACTTGTTAGTTTAAACACATAGGCAAGCTTCCTTTCTACTTATGTTTGTGTGTGTATTTATTAGTACGAATATCACAAAGATTAATAAATTAATACTGTGAGAAGATTGCCTCCGAGCAAGTCTCATTTGTGAGTCCTTGCTCCATCAATGTGTTCAGTGTACTTTACATACTATTTTTCATTGTTTAAGTAATCTGATTTTATCAGAGGTAGAGAGCATTGGTTCTGGAAGTACATACCTTATTTATAATACTGCTTGAGTTCACAGTGAAATGTCCATCTGATTCAGGACTTAAATGTTCTGTGATCCATTTTGAAGGAGTTGCAAGCACCCTCACACCTTGCGTTTTGTTTTTTGTTTTCCCAAGAGTGCATGCCGGTTGAGGTGATGCCAACTGAAGTGTTATATGAAGTCCTTTGTTTGTGTTTATTTCTGTAATGTAGGAGTTAGCATTGCTCATTTGCGCTATCTCCATTTATCATCTTTCCGTTGCTGCTCCTGGATTAGGACCTCTGGATTGCATCCAGAATCTATACGGATCCACTGCTGTCCCAAAGTAACAGACATAGTGTCCTCTTTCCCTCCTTCTAAATTTTTTTGTTGAAATAAAGAAGGACAATTCAAAGCAGAAAATACCACGCTGGCCCTGGAATGCAGACGCTCACTGTTCTCTCTCATCCATCTTTCCGTGGTAAGGAGGTTTAATTAATGCACTGATCACCACAGCTTATTTTCACCTAAGATTCTGGGTACTGTAAAGTAGTGGACTCTAGGCCCACATACTTGGAAATAATGCACGCACACACAGTGGTACGGTAGTGGTAACTGGCCCAGGGCACGTGCTCCCGGCCTGTTTTATTAGCAGGGTCACCTGACTGGTGAAACCTGTGATGGATAGGTGTGGGGTGAGTGTGGAAGCCAGACCTCAAGGATTGGCTGGTGGAAACACTACAAGTACAAACACTAGAACGTGTTCTTCAGAGCACTACATCCCTCCCAAACTTTACTGAAAAGAAACTAGTCCGACCTGTGGGAAAGAATAAATCAACAAAACAAAACCTCACTGAGTCTCTTCAGGCAGTCTGCAGGACAGGATCATTGGACAGGTACAGCTGGGAACACCCAGCGTCACGGCACTCATCTGTAGTTTAACCAGGGGACTCTGGGCACAAAATGCAGTGTGGGCGGAGTCTGGATCTCTCGATCACCTGTCCGTGGGGCTACAATCCACCTTGGCACTGTTGCTCTGTACCGCCTGGTCTCACAGTGTTGGAGTCTATTTACACAGTTCAATTTGAGGGTGCATCAGGAGTGGTGGTGGAGTCCACTGCGGAGATCTCCTCGAAGGCGCTCAGGCTTCAATTCAAGGCAAACCTGCAAAAACAGAGGACGACATTGAAGAATGGGAGTCTTCCTTGAAGGCCATGATGCTTCCAAGTGCCCGCTGCTGGAGCAGTTTCAGACTTTCCTCTGGTGTCAGAACTCCCCTCTCACAGGAATTTTCTTGAGGCCCTTTTTGCCAGGCTGTCACAGGACTGTGCGGGGCCTCTCGTAGTCCGTGACAAAGCGTTGTTGCGGAACTGCCATCAGGACCACAACTAAGTCACACTTGCAGCCGCAAAGGGTGGTTGTCCCAGGGTCTGTGTGCTCTGGCCATCAGTACTCAGGTGCACGGGCCTTCAGCAGATAGTCTTTGGGTGACCAGTCTCCGTCCGTGACCTAATTGCTGTCGTGGAGCTGCTGCAGACGCATCTTTTTAGTCGGGATTCCTCTCTCACTGGAATTTCCTTGAGGCCCGTGCCCCTGAATTGCCATGGGACTGCATGGGCTGTGCGGGCCTCACTTAGGCAGCGCGAAGGGGTTGCTGCAGAACTCCGAACAGGGCCAAGGCCATGCCTCGTGCAACCCCAAGGGTGGATGGTGTAATGGTCGAGTATGCTCTTTTCGGCAGTTCTCAGGTTCATGGGGACCCACAGAAGATTTCTGGGTGGCCAGCCTCCCACGGCACCAGGAATGCCTTGTTGGATGTTTCAGGTGTTTGGATCCACTCTGGTGGTACGATGTTCCTTAGGTGGTTCTGGTGATGCACCTGGTAATGATGACGATTACCATAAAAACTTGAGCTACAGGTGGTGATGTCTTGCTGGGAGTGAAAAGAACTGGAGGGACTTCATAGCCACTTGCTGTTCTTCTTCGGTATGTTCAACTGCTAGGCGGGATCAGCCGCGGCCTGTGCAGGTAAGAGTGATGGGGCCGGGTGGAGAGGGATTTCGGCAGAAGATTATGAGGGAAAATTAAATAAATAATTAATTTTCCCTTGCCGTTGTCTGTTGAAATCCCTCCCCACCCAGCCCCACCACCCTACCGTTCTTACCTGCAAGGGCCAGGGCTGGCAGGGATGTCATCTATGCCATGCAGCCGGTGACAGGTGACTGGATGGTCGCACTGTGAAGCATGGGGCCTGGACGTGATTCACACTTGCTAGGGACTTACGGTTGGTCCACCCTCGGAGCTGTCTCCTGTGATGTCTCTGCACCCTGGTGGCTGGCTTGTGTTGATGGATGCCCTCTCCGGTAGTGGTATGAGTCCTTGGACTTATCGCTCTTCTCCATTTTCTCTTGCGCACCTGGGGTGGTTGTTCAAGCTGTGCATCGTGCCACTCTCTTTTCCTCTTCAACTCCTCCGTGATGTGGTGTCATGCCATGCTCTTCTCCACTTCCAACCAGGTTCCTCACCGTGAGGTGGCTTCATGCCACGTGTCTCCTGTTCGCGCCACATGGACATCTCGCCGCGTTCAGTTTTTCGGGCTTGGCTCTTGTCCTGGTGGTCCAACATGCTCCTCCCTCAGGGATCTTCTTGGTGCTCCACTCTCTGGATGGAGGGTCACATTTCTTCTATTGTCTTCGCTTGAGGGCATAGTGCTTGTGCCTCAAGCCAGCACCATCGCAGCACTTGCTCCTGCCTCCGTTCAGGCATGGCTGGCAGGGTCGGTCACTTCGTGTGACATGCTCAGTACTGGGCCAACGGTGGCCATTCTGTGCAATGGGCGGCAGGCTGGCACAGTTACTTCCATTCAGCATTGCTTCTTCTTTTTGGAGAGGTCTCTCTCCCAGGCTCCTGTCCGTGCTGTAAGATTTCCAGATGCAGGCTTTGGTGCACATCTGACTTCGCACTCTCGATCCTTCTTCATAGGCGCCCTCTTATGGCACTTTGTGTTCCTGTGTTTCTGGCTTGCGGTAGCGTCCGTTCACCACTGGGGCATGTGGCACAATTTCCTCGCTTGCAGCGGCATCGTACAGCCACTGGAGGGGGCGCATGCATCACACGTTCTACTTCTGCTTTTCGTGGGCTTGGTGCTTTACTGCGTGGGGCTTGGCAGCCTCCGGTTCTGTTGTCTTGGCTGCTCTTGGCAGCCCTGGGTTCTTGGCAGCTTCCTTGGCTGGGCATCTTTGGGCATCTTGGGGCTCTCTGTGGGTTTAGCAGTCTCTCTTAATTCTCCCCAAAAACGACAGGAATCTACCAGGGAATGTGTGGCACTCTTTTGGCCAGTTTCTCTCCTTACTCATTGGCTGGTGTGTGCTGAAGCACACCGCTTCTTCAGTGCTGTAGTGACAGGCAGATTCCACTAGGGGGTGCACGCAGCACTCTTCTCACCAAGTCTCAGTTTTTGGATCTCCTCATATCACTTACCTCTGGCTGCAGTTCGAGTCCATTTTTTTTTCTTGACGCTCTCCCGGTGTGAGCTGTTCAGGCAATGAGTTTGGGGTCTCTCGCCTGCTGATTTTGCCGCTGCAAGCACTGCTTGTTAGCACAGTGGGGCTGCTCTAAAAGTGTCCATGTGTTTTACTATATCCTGCTGGTGCTTTACAGGCTCATTGCGGTGCTGGCAGCTATTGGTTTTCGCAACTTCCCCAACGGAGGCCGCATGCAAGTTACTTGCTCCTTGTTGTACGCTTTACTTTTGTACCACTAGGAGGCACTGTGGAAGCCTCCTCCCAGCCCGCGCAGTCTTTCCTCCGACTGTGGGCCACTACTGTCACGGGAGATGCCGGTACCAGGCTGTGCTCTGTGCTGGTGCGGTGCTTACAATCGGTGCTGGAGCAGGGTTTGGCCATATGCAGGAGCTGCTTGAACTATCTTGGGTGTCTGTTTATGTGCAAATGTACTTCTTTTTTTTTATGCGGTGCCGCTACCAGCCGCTAGGTGGCACTGCGGTCGCTCCATCTCCGTGGCAGCCTCTCTCAGATTACGGGTGGCGCGGGGCTAAAACTCCAGGCGGGGGTTCATAATGCAGAGCAGCATCCATATCGCTCACTGTAGCTCTGGTCAGCGGCGCTTCAGCCTCCAATCTAGCCAGCTCTTCTATTTTTGAATCTGTGCCTTTTCTTTCACACACAGGGAGAGTTGCTTCCCGGTGGGTACAGCGCCGTAGCCCATGCTGCACTGCTGAGGCAGGCGTTAACATTCAGGGCAGGGAGCAACCTCTTATATTCCGGTAGACAGATCTCCAGTTTACAGCACGCTGGGCTGATGACGGCAGTCTCATCTTCTCCTCGTGGCAGTCTCCCACTAAAAACAGGCAGTGCGGGGGCTGGAGACGCGAGTTACTGGCTCCGCTGGTTGCGGTTCACCATAGGCAGGTGAGGCACTCCACTTGCCCCGCTGTTAACAGGCAAGGCTGCGTGGGGCACTACCAGCTTGTGGCTGGTATCTTGTGGCAAGGCCGCATGCCTATAACACGCATGAAGCGCTTGGGTGGCACCTATTTCCCGCTGTGCTCTTTTACCTTGTGGGCGGGCAAGGTCTGCTCTGGCCGGTTCCTCGGTCTTGCTCAGGGGTGGCAAGGCTGGTCTGTGCCAGGCTTATTGCTGGGCTGTGCCTCACCTCCAGGGGGTTCCGGGACACTTTCCTTATTCTGTGCCGACTTCTGCTTATCGTGCTACCCAGTCCATCAACAGGCAGACGGCAGTGGGGCATTGGACTGTTGAAGTCTAACAGTCTCTTCCCTCTCCTCTTTCAAGGCTAGGAGATGGTTTCCTCTTCTTTTGATAGGCGTTGTGCTCTCAGCAGGTGTGCGAGTGTTTTAGACTCAGGTTACCATTACTCCCCCCACAACAAAACATACAGCGGTTGACAACTCACATGTGGGGATCGACCCGCTCGTCGCCATTGTAAAGTAGTGGGCTCTAGGCCCACATGGTTGGAAATAATGCACACACACACAGTGGTATGGTACTGGTAACTGGCCCCGGGCATGTGCGCCCGGACCCTTTTATTAGCAGGGTCACCTTACCGGTGACGCCCGTGATGGATGGGTGTGGTTTGAGTGTGGAAGCCAGCCCTCAAGAAGTGGCTGGTGGAAACACTACATGTACAAACACTAGAACGTGTCCTGCAGGACGCTACAGGTACTAGGAAGACAATCCACGTTTACTGGAACTTTCCATTGAAAAAATCATCTCTGCACAAGATCTGACCAGTTCTTTACAGTGCTTGCAAATACTTGCCAGAATGTGACCTAATGGCTAGAGAGGTCAACCTTGAAGCTGGGGAACAGGGTTCAAGTCTCGTCAGGAACGGTCAACATCCTGTGATTCTGGGCATATTACTTAATCTCCCCGTGCTTAACAAAATGAATGTGTCCCTCTGTAACGCAACTGGTGCTCATGTAAAGTGGTCTCATACCTTTGGGTTGAGTTCGCGCTATATAAACTAAACAAAAAAAATCAACAACAAAAAATAATCAAGGCGCTTATCACTGGAGCTCATCAGGAAGGAGCAAGATGATATCCAAACCAACATTGATGGCATATCAAGGGTTACTTCTTGAGATTCACGGACCAGCCTTTGTCTACTGCCAGAACGTGACATGCTTTCCTAATTAAACATCATCCATAGCTTTGCCCATCTCCAACTCTGGTGAATGGTTTGCTTAATCATGGGTCTGTGCCAGATGGGAGAGCTTTTCCGCTATTTGTGGGGCAAATTTTCATAAAGAATGTCTGTGCCTGCATAGTTGATTAACCAGTTCATTGTCCCTCAACAGCAACAGAGGAGTCTGTGGAATCTACAATGTGCACACTTGTCATGATTTAAATCTCTGTTTTTGAGAAATGGGTTTTCATCTGAGGTAGCATTTGAACTTAACTATCTTAAAGTAACCTGTGATACCAGTATGGCACTAATATCCAAACCCCAAATCACCGGCCAAACAGCAGTCCACGTATTATTTGGAGCTTGGTTACTGCACCAGTGCTGGATAAGTAGATGAACTGGCAGTACTACTATTTTGTAAGTGTTTACAAACTTTGAAGTGGTTGAATGTTTTTCATATCTTTGAGTTTTTGTGTCTCTTGCCCCCACATCCACCGATTGCATGTTTAATCCATAATGCCACCCACTTATGGAAAAAAGTGAATATCTTCCGCAGCAGATGCCTTCCTCACCATGAAGTCCCAGGTCAACACCGCCGCCTCCTCATGCTTCAACATCCTCTGCATGTTACTTTAAATCTCCAAGTGGCTCCCACAGGACACAAGGCGCACCATCACACAGGCCCTATTCACAAGCAGATTGGACTACGGCAACGCAGTCACCATCGGCATCCCAACGCATCTCCTTCACAGACTTTAAACCATCCAAAAACGCTGCCGCCAGACTCATCCTTGACTGCTTGTGCCGAACCCACACCCCACCATTTCTCAGAGAGTTCCATTAGCTCCCCATCCAGAAGCACTGCCAGTTCAAACTTCTCACACTTGCATTCAAGTCACTACACACTATGGGACCCGCATACCTCAGTCCACGGCTTCACTTCCACCAGACAACTTCGCTCAGCATAACTCTCACTCGCACACACATCCCGCATCCACAGAAGCAGAACGGGACGTCGATCATTCTCCTACCCATCTGCCCAATCCTGGAACGACCTCCCCCAACACATCATGGCCTCCTCCTCACTACTTTAATGCCACAAGAAGCTGAACACCTGGCTATTCAATTTGTCTTCTTGCGGGACCATCGAGACTGCCTGTATTCAGGCACAGCCTCACCACACACCTGCACTCACCTACTCAGCACCTGGATACCCTCACAGTTGACAAGCAGTGCTCTACAAATCCACCTTACATTACAGTACATCGATGAAAGTGGAAAAAAAAACTTTCTACCAAATGGCCAACATTGCAAGCCCACCAAACAACGTGTATTTACACACATCTACAACAAGAGGGGATAGCATCTGAAACAATGGGTTCCCATATTTAATCAGACCTGTGCCCACTCATTTAGAACATTTAACCAAATACCAGACATGTGAGAGTGCTAAATATTGCCAGAGGTTGTGATAATGAAGATCATGAATTTGGTGGAATCAACACAACGTTGACACTAATTTCAGAGTAAACAACAGATGTGTTGAAAATTGGCTGCGGAAATTACCAGTAACACCAGCTGCAGAAATCTGTGTATGATTAATGATGCCACACAACATCCCGATTAAAATCAGTCAATTTCCTCCAATTTAACACCAATAAAAACAGGTGGTAAACCATACACCTGCATTATTTTGAGCCAATACCCTCCACCACACACTCTCTCACTCTCTCTCTTTCATGTCCCATGGATATAGAAGTTAAACATCTTGTGGGCATAGAGCAGTGCTTAATTTATGGAAAAAATAAAGCAAATAAGTGGAGTTGTCCAAAATATTTCTTAGGAGATATCTGCCCTGTTCAATGGTGTCCCACCACTAACACCACCCACTTCTATCACAAGCGGTGCCCACTTCCAACACTGTTGCCATGTGCTAGCGGAGCAAGCCATCTTTAAAGTGGGTTGGGGGTTTTTCTACAAGAACATTTGAAAAAATGAATTAATTGAGTCATCTTACAGCCCAATCTGTCCTTAAAGTTGCTAAACAGCCATAGGATCTCAAATGGAACTCATGCAAATTGGCCTGACTTCAAACTGATTAATTAGAGCATGCAGAGATGGCATTGCTCTGTTAAAAAAAGACAGAGAATTTTGACATGAATTCTCTGTAACATACCAGCACCTGTCCTTAGTAGAATTTCAAAACATTAACAAATCACTGGTATTTGTTATCCAAGAAAGATAGCAAACCTACAACTAGCCAAAAAAGAACAAAAACATGCATCCCGCTTTTACCACAGTTGACTTACTTCTCTTAGTACCGCTGCGTAAGGATCTTCTAAGCTGGCTTTAACACATCAGAATCCAAGGAGACACCTTCAAATTGATTGCATCTTTCCTCACTGAAGAACCCAGAGAATCTGCCTACTACCTTTCACCTCAGAACCCAAGAACATCATCTGAGGCCTCTCTCAAGGCTAGTCCCTCAGCCCTACACTGTTCAACATCTACATGACACCCTTGGCCAACATTGTCAGAACCCACAGAATGAACATCATATCCTATGTAGACAACACCCAGCTCATCCTCTCACTATCAGAAGACCGCTCCACCATGAAGGCCAGCTTCCGCAGGTGCATGACGAGCATCGCAGACTGGATGAGAAACAACTGTCTAAAACTCATCACAGACAAAACGGAAGTCCTGATCTTCAAGAACAACTCCTCCCCGTGGAATGACTCCTAATTGCCCTCTGAACTAGGACCAGCGCCCACTCCGACAGACCACGCACACAACCTTGGCATCATCCTGGACAGCAAGCTCACCATGAAAAAACAGATCAACACAGTCTCTTCTGCCTGCTTCCTCACTCTTCATGCTCCGTAAGATCTACCAACGACTCCCCATCACACCAAACCAACCGTCACTCAAGCCCTAGTCACTATCTGACTGGACTACAGCCACACACTCTATGTAGAAATCACCACACAACGCCTGAAGAGACTACGGACCATAAGGAACTCAGTGGCCAGACTCATCCTCGACCTCTCCAAACGGACCCACACCACCCCACATCAAGAAGCTCCATTGGTTCCCCATACATAAAAGGTGTCAATTCAAGATGTTTATCCATACCTACAAAGGCCGTTCACAACCAATGACAAGCATACATCAACCACTGCATGAACTTCCACCAACACTCCAGGCACCTGCACACCACCTCCCTCTCACCCCCCCCACACCCGCCAAAGCAACAGCAGACAATGCTCCTTCTCTTACCTCAAAACAAAATCCTGCAACAACCTCCCCCTTCACCTACGGGCCTCACCCTCTCTTCTGGAATTCAGGAAAGGACTCAAGATCTGGCTGTTCAACCGAGCCCCGGAGCAGCATGTTCCCAATGCCTGGATACCCATGCGGGTGATTAGTCGTATTCTATAAATTCGATTTGATTGATTCATTGATTGAGTGATAAAATACACCAACAGCAGGCTGAGTGACCGTGCTGGCTGGCAGTGCTACAGCACAGAATGGTGGGTAATCACCTGAGCCACCTGCCAGCTCTAACACTGAGAGCTCCCTCTTACACGGGCCTCTGCTGCCTTGAAGAAACAGCTCCTGGAACAGCCAGGCCCAACTCCTGTGCATTTTCAGCCTATTGCGCACAAGGTATAGAGGCACAATGGCAGGGTCGGACTGGGCGAAAGCATAGGCCTGGGCACCAAAATAAAAGGGGCAGCATCGGCAAACCAGATAGCGAAAAAAGTATCCCACATTTGCAAACCAGTTTTAAACCCTTAAAGACATGCTGTATAAGTATTTTGCAAGGTATAGGAGATTGGATGCATTTGTGCTTGCTGCAGACAATGCTTGTGGCAATATCAGGGGAATCAACACTAAAAACTGGGTCACCTGGCCATAAAGCATGCCTGCAAACTGCTAAATAACCGTCCCACACTGACCTGTCAGGCCAGTTCATCAGGCACTGCCCGATTGCCCTATAGGCCAATCCATTCATGCACAATGGTCACCATGATGTCACCAAAAGCGCAGCACAGAGAAATGCCTGGGCAGACCGGGGGCCAGTCTGCATCCAGCATATACAGGCATTTAGCTGTTGGTAAGATCCAACTCAGAAAAAAGAAGATATTCTTCAGGTAAATCAAAAGCTGTTTATTTCAAAGTTAGATACGGCATCAGACCACCAACCGTTTTAACCAGCACCCAGGCATCAACTGACTCCAGACTCTACGAGGTTCTAGAAGCTAACAACATACCTAGAATTCTGAGTTGCAAGGACAGCAACAACTCCAGGTATGGCACAGGTCTTAAAAAGCTATGCAACCGTCTAGGATGGTTTTCAGTAAGGCTGAGTAAATTTAGTTGCAGTCTAGCTGCCCATGGTAAGGGTAAAATACGTCCCGGTCCCCAAAACAAGGGGCTGGTGGCATCCACCAGCAGAAATTAATCCACCAGCCTATAGCACATACCTCTATGACCCCTATCTTTTTGCAACAGAAGGTCCACCTCCTCCTACAAGTATTTACTCCTGAATTACCTTATTTCTTCCAGTTGTCCTTCCTCTTTTCTCTTTGATGTTCCTCTATTCTGCGTATTTTAATGGTGTTTTAAACATAGTAGTAAATAGATAAATATTGATTATTAGACAGTAAGAATAAGCGAAACATCACTGCAATGTTATAACATTCTGAGAAGGGCACAAACCAAAAGAACAAGATCACAGCCACTCTCCAGAAGTGTAGATCATATCATCTGAAACTATAGGTTTGTTATGAAGACCATACACTAGATTCTCTCCTTACCTGAGGAGGAAGCCACAGCGCACACCAATAGTAGGCTAGAACTGTGCTGAGTTCATGTCCACACTGGATCCTCCAAGAATACTGTGGCATGAGCCATGTGAAAGATTCCCTGTTAAAATGTGTTAAATTAGATATGTTTCCCAGTGGGCCTTCAGTCAACTGCAGTAGCCATGAAGCATGTTTACACGTCATTGACTGGTTTCCTGCCTCAAAGGTGCAAACGAATGTGCCGATGCCCTGCTCGTACCACCAAAGGCAAGGAAAGATGTGCACCATAAGAGGAAAATACTGCACTCCATAGATGTGTACATATGCGTGATGCTGATGTGTTATTTACACATAAAAGTGCTAGAACAGAAGCATTCCCAACAAAATGATATGGCCAAATGGCCCAATGTTATAGCTCCTTAGTATGCACATCTAGTCACACACAGCAGTGCAACATGCACATAATACACGGCCTGGCCACTCCCATTGCTATTTCACCTAGGACAGAGATAGTACATGATCGTTGTATGGTTCATGCTGATCACCTCGTGTTATTTTCAGTACACGGTCCCCTTATCTGCAACCGCCCTGCTCCTCCCACTTATTCTCAATTACTTCCTGCAGTACGGCTGCCTTCCTGTGGTTCTGTGGTATAGCATGTTCCCGCTTGCCCATTGTAATGCAGGGCTGTTTGGCATGCCGAGCCATCCTTCTTAGAAGCAACAAATATTTTTGCTCTCTTCATATCTCTGCTCTTCTGTGCATACTCTACGTGGAGGCACTTCCAACCTGCCTGATCTTCCCCATTCTTGTTGATTAGCACTCTTCTACTTCCTTTTACCTTGGAACACCTCTGGTCAGTCTCAGACAGTGGCTGTCTTTGATTCCCCCATGGCCGAGGGGCCTTATCCCTGCTGGTTGATTCCATCAGCGTCCACCTTTACCCAGCTGGCTTCCACTGTCATGAGATGTGTGCTGCCCCAACCCCTTCACCTACGCCCACTAACCCTTCTTGGGCTCAGCAGTCAGCGCTTACTTTGGAGCTTGGCTGGTGCCATGTTACAGCTCATACTCGGACCACTGCTAGAGATTGTGCAGCCAGCCTACGACCCTCAAACAGAACGAAGGGGAAACTTTCCTTTAACATTTTGAGATGGAGAAAACAGATGGATACTGCTTGATTAATTTGTTGGTGGAAAAACAACCGTTGTTGTAAATAAACCCCTAAATTCTTAATCACAATTTTGAGGGTGGGGATGGAGCCAAATCAGCCGGTCATCAGGTGCCCAACCAAACTAACTGATCCAAACATAAAACTAGTACCTCTGTCTTATTGGCATTAAGTTCTGTTCTGGATCTTTCTTATCCCCATTTAGGTGTAGGACAAGCTGCATGTTATTGTCATACATCATCAAATGATGCCCACAAGATCTTATAGGTTTCACAAAGGAATTACATAAATGTTAAAAAGAGTAGGGTTCAAGGTCGAGCCCTGAGGACCTCCCAACATAACAGCAAATGCTGCAGACATCAAGGACGCATTTCTTACACTCTGGTAACAACCGCTGAGGTAGACCGCCAGCCATTTTAAGGACAAGCCCCAACCCCAATCTTCCTTAATCTAGCTAGAAGGATTGTATGGGAAATGGTGTTGAGGGCGGCTGATAGATCTAAAAGGATCATGGCTGCACAGTCGCCCTTATCAAAGATTCACCCCAAATGTATCCTTTACGGCTACCAGAGTGGATTCTGTAGTATGTATTGGTCAGAAACATGACTGACAATTGAGATTTTGTAAATAGAGACAGTGTTGTTCACATACTTCTCTAACATTTTAACTGGAACTGACAATACAAAAGCTGGTCGAAAGTTAGCTAAAATAGCCAGGTTTGCATAGGGTTTCCCTAATGTGGACGAGACAACAACGAGTTTTCAGCAAAATGGAGCTAAAGCTGAGCTCAGAGATGCACTAAGCAATTTAGCAAACACAGGTCATAATTTATTAATTGCGAGATGGAGAATCTTTGAAGAAAGCAGCTCTAAAGGGGAACCTGATTGGACTGTGAGGAAGAAGTTCCTTCATCTCATCTTGAGACTGCGCTTTGAACTCCGAGAGCACAGGCTGATCTGATGGCATGATCATCTTGCACCACATTCCTTGATATGGCTCAGCGAGATCGTAACAAATTACGATCTTGAAGAAGGAGGCAAGCTCATTAGTAGTTTCTCGAGGGTCTGCACTATTCAGAGAAAGGCAGCTAGGGTTGACAATAGTTTACACACTTAAAAATGTCCGTTGACAGATTAGAGGAGTCTGAAATCTGGGTCACCAGATAAGCTTTTAATCTAGTCTAAAGAATTTCACATAATTACGAATTGCCACTGCATGCTTCTTTCTATCCTCATCCTTACAGTTTCCTCGCTAGACCCTCTGTAGTTGCTTGCAGAATGTCCTAAGTCGCATAAGTTCTTCTTCAGAGAACCACAGTGCTGATTTTATGGCTCACTGTGGTTTACATCTTCTCATTGGAGCTGTACTGTGAATCAGAGAAACTACCTCTTCTACCCCAAAGTCAAAGACTGATTCTGTGTCCTCCAATACTGCCGAAAATGCGTCTTGGGATAGTTTGTGACCTGAACGGGCTTCTCTTCGAGCCCTACACTTTTTAATATGTATGTGTGTCCACTGGCAGATATTGTACAATATTTTGGCTGAAACGTGTCTCCTATGCAGATGACACTCAGCTGGTTACTTCCTTATCTCCAGACTGTTGTATATTAGTACTTCTCACAACATGGCCACTCTTCATTATTATGCCTTCCTTTATGTTTCCTCTCATTCACCCTTCCAGAATACCTGCATGTATTCTTCATTCCATGTTTGTGTTCTATGCGAGTCAGTTGGTGGTTTGGTTAGCAGGCGTTGTGTTGCCTTTAGCTGTGCTCCAGAATAAACATCTTCAACTCAACTATTGAAGTGTCCGTAACTACCTTCAACAATTTGGCGACGATTTTGGATACTGCAGCTCACCAGATCGCAGGAGGGTGCTGACATTCATTTTCAGCCACGGCTACTAAGCGACACTTCGCCAAACGAATCCACGAGATCCGGTGATCTTCGTTCAACGAGCGAGCAACTCTCAACGGGACAAGACAAGGACACAACCAGAAGTGCACAAGAGAAACAACCCTAAAGGGAAAGAAGAAAAACCTTACTGACGTCATCCTACTTAACCGTGAGTCTGTATGCGCGTGTACCCCATTGCGCGTCTCCCTACTTCAGCGCGTCTCCTGGGTTACCGCGTCATCAAGCAACACAATTCCGTTGCTAACCGCAACGTCAGATCCAAGTTGCCAAGAGACTAGGTAACCAATGGGCACTATTACGTTCCCTAAAGCAGCGTCAGTAAGTGCACAAGGAATTTAAACGCTGCGTTTCACGCCTCGTTCCTTTCTACTCAGCGCACCGCGTCACCATGCAAAGCGGCCATTTTAAGTGTAAAGTGTACACTTCAGCGCATTGCTATGCAACCACAACGATCCGTCTTGGGAAGCCTTCTCATGTGTTTCTGATCCTCAATCAACACTTTGCAGCGTGTCACATGCTTTATCTGCGGTGATACGCACACCTGTTCATTATCTTCGTGCTTCAGGTACCATTCATTGTTCTGCAGTGCTTATCGTACGATGATACGCACATCCTGTTCTTGACCCTGTAATCAACAACTGTCAGTCCATTCTCTGTATGCGATAACAGTTTTAGTGTTCACTATTTGTACACATATTTACTGTCAGTTGGGTTACTATCATACATCCAAACTTTTATTGTAGATTGTGTACCTCATCTATAGTCATGTCTCATCAGATAGCAGTCACTCTCCCACCACCATTTTTAAATGAACCGGGTACTCCCTCCACACCGTGGGAGGATTGGATCATCCTATTTGATAATTATCTAGATGCTTTGGATGGTCAGGAATTTTCAGGAAAACGAAAAAAAGCATTGCTTCTCAGCACGCTCGGAAAGGAAGGTCAGCGCATTTTCAGATTTCTTCCTCTGGCACTTCAGGCCAATGGGCAGCCCGTACCTGATGAATACAAAGAAGCAATATGCAGGCTAGAGGTAAGATTTTCTAAAGAGGAAAACCTAGTTATGAACCGATATAAATTCTATACTCATCACCAACGGAGTGATGAATCAATTGATGACTTTGTTGCTCGACTAAGAGAATTATCTGTGAAGTGTAAATTTGGGACCATGAATGATGAACTTATTAGGGATCAGTTAATAGTTCAATGTAATAATAAAAAGATTCAGGAAAGGTTATGGGCTGCGAAAAATCCTACATTGAAAGTAGCCATTGATTTGGCTAAAGTGATTGAGGAATCGGAGAATTGCATGAAGGAAATACAAAGAAAAAACAGCTCTCAGCAAGAAGTGTCGGAAGTCTCAGAGAAAAATCCAGGTGATGAATGTGATTTAGGCGATGACGAATCAGTTGCTTTAGTAAGAAATAAAAATAGGCCAAGCAACAAAAAGTATTCTTTTACTAAGTTTCCATCCAAGTTTTGTTCACGATGTGGCAGCAATGGACACACGTCTGAATCTAGATTCTGCTTTGCATCGAACAAGGAATGTTTAAAATGTGGGAGGCTTGGTCATTTCTCAAAGATGTGCAAAACAAAGAATCGTCCGAAAGTAGCAGTCATCCAAGATCCCACAGAAGAATTCAGAAAAGAGAGGGAAAGATTGTTAGCAGTTGGTGACATTGATGTCGTTGCTGATGATGATAAGAGACAAAATAGACCAAAAGCTCTTTTTACTATTGATAGTCGTGAAGTGTCTCTCATGGTAGATACAGGCTCCAGATACACTATTATTCCAGAATCCTTGCTGAAAAGTCAATGGGAAATCAAACCCCTATGTAAAAGCGACATATCTCCAACAGGGTATCAAGGGGACACGATCGATATTTTAGGCTATTTTGAATCTGATATTTCCTTTAAAAATAGATCTATCAATGGCAAAATCTATGTCTCTGTTGATGGTCCTCCTATACTTGGATGGGTTCATCAATATGATCTCCATATCATTATTAACCCAAGGGCACCCTCTCAAGTCATGGTGGTGGATGACTATTCTTTAGATGATATACTACAAGGAGCTAATGCTACATCAAGGATGAGCTGGGTGAATTGAAAGGTTACTCTCATTTGATCCAATTGAAAAAAAATAGTATACCCATCCAACATAATTTAAGAAGAATTCCTTTATCAGTTAGAGATGTGGTCAAATCCTTGTTGAATGAAATGCTGCAAAGTGGTGTAATTGAGCCTGTGGAGGCATCCTCATGGGTGTCTCCGGTTGTTATTACTAAGAAATCGGACGGAAAATTGAGGTTCTGTGTGGACTTAAGGTCACTAAATAAATGTGTTGTTGCAGACACTTTTCCCCTACCAAATATTGGAGAATTGGTATCTACCTTGCAGGGAGCTAAGTTCTTCTCGAAATTAGACCTTAAGAGCGCGTACCATCAGATAAGGCTCCATGATGATTCAAAACATCTGACCGCGTTCATAACTACGGAGGGAACATTTCAGTTCACACGGCTTCCGTTTGGACTAATTTCAGCAGCCAGCGTGTTTCAACGCATGGTTACAGAAATTTTCAAAGGTGTTCAGAAAGCAGTGTTCTTCCAAGATGATATTCTTGTGTTTGGGGACTCTATTGCTGACCACAACCTTGTACTCAAGGACGTTTTGCACAGAATTTTGGAAGCCGGCCTTACCCTTCGAAAAGAGAAATGCTCCTTTCTTGTGCAACAGATAGAGTATCTTGGTTATGAAATATCAGCTCTAGGAGTTAAACCCAAGAAAAATCTTTTGGAAGCAATTCAGTCGGCCCCATGTCCTTCTGACAAAGACCAGCTCAGATCCTTCATGGGGTTGATTGAGTACTATTCTAAATTTGTGAAAAACTTTTCTGACAAGACATTGCCATTGAGACTCTTACTCAAAAAAGGTGTAAAATTTGTGTGGGGGAATGATCAGAATACTTGTTTTAGTCTCATCAAAAAAGAAATATGTGAAGCCAATGTTTTAGCTCCATTTGACACAAAGCGTACTTCAGTTGTCATGGTTGATGCAAGTGCCACTGGATTAGGTGCTGTTCTTTTACAGAAATATTCTGAAGGAGAGAGAGCAATTGCTTTTGCCTCTCGTACTCTCACTTCTTCAGAACAAAACTACTCTGTAATTGAGAAAGAGGCACTTGCTGCTGCTTGGGGTGTCCAGTACTTCCGTACTTATCTGTGGGGCACCAAATTTCTACTCAAAACAGATCACAAACCCTTAGTTCGCATATTATCTCCTGGTGGTGCGGGCAAGGGTTCTCCCAGGTTAGCTAGGTTAGCTGCCAAACTTCAAGAATATCAATATGATATCTCCCACGTCCAGGGTTGGCGTAATTTTCAAGCCGATTGTCTGTCTAGAATGTCTATCAAGTGGGAGGATCTTGATGATGCATCTCTCAATGTGGAGAATGAAGAGTGGGCTGTTGCTTCGGTTCAAGACGTTCTTGCAGTCAGTGAAGGCACTTTCACACACGAAGAATGGTGTAAAGCTATGGCCAATGACCATGTTCTTAAACAGGTTATCCTTCTTATAAGATTGGGTTCCAGACGAGAGAGTTGCGTACACATCTCTGCTCGTCCTTTTCTAAAAGTACTAGATGAGTTATCAACTTGCGGAGATAATATTCTCATGCGAGGTGACAAATTTATTCCCCCTTCTAACTTAAGATCAAAATTACTTAATATTGCCCATGAAGGACATTTGGGACAAACTTTGACCCAGCGCAGGCTCAAAGCCAATTTTTGGTGGCCGGGCATGGATTCTCAAGTGTCTTCATGGATTGAGAAATGTTCAGCATGTAAAGAGGGTGAGAAGAGACTTAAAGTTGCAGTTGGTTCATCTGTGGGTCAGCTAGTAAGTCCTAGTGGTCCGTGGCACAGCATTTGTCTAGATTTTATTTGGCCAATGGAGGAGTTACCTTTGTGTCAACGTTTTGCCATTGTGTCCATTGATGTTTTCTCCAAATGGCTTATAGTTAGTTTTGTCAAAGACATTACCACGGAGAGCACCATTAATTTTCTGAAAACACTCTTTCAAGAAGAGGGCTATCCCAATATCCTTATCACAGATAATGGTACACAGCTGGTCTCCCACAATATGTGTTCTTTCTTATCTAGTTGTGGTATCACACATCATCGCACATCCTTGTATAACCCACAGGGTAATGGTTTGTGTGAAAGGGCTAACAGACTAGTCAAAGGTATAATTCAGATGGCTTGCTCCAGTGGTGTTTTTGCTCATGATATGGTTCAAGATATGGTCTGGGCCTATCGCACTACAATACATGGTTCTAATGAAAAGTCACCTTTTGAACTAATGCGTGGCAGATTTCCTGGTACAAAACTTACTCCTTCCTGGATTAAGGAATGGGTTTCTAAAGGTGGTCATTCTGAACCCACACCTATCATTTGTCCCAAAAGGACATTCGCTTCTCATATTTCCAAAGGTGACCTTGTCAAAGTAAAACCTGGAAGAATTTCAAAAGGTTTATCTAAGTTTAAAGGTCCGTTCAGTGTCAAAGAAGTGTTTCCTCATTATGTCGTTTTGACCAATGGTGAAAAATGGAATCTTCGCCGAGTTGCTCTGTATCAAAAAAAATAAAAAATCTCCTGCTTTTAATGATACTACTGGTCAAGACACTCATGCCTCTTCAGGTAACAGTGGGTACATGCTGTCTACAATGGAAGACGTTCCCTTGTTTTCTGTTCCTATTAGTAGAAGGAGTGTAGGTGGAGGTGATGCTTGTGACTCAGGCAGTACTTCTAACTACTCTCCTGACAACTCCCTTAACCTTCAAGACACTCCTTTGTCTGTGAACACCAGAATTACAAGGTGTCGCAGACCACCAGCTTACCTCAATGATTATTGTTGTTAATTGTACAAACAGGAACGCGTTTTCTATCTTTTGTTGTATTCGTTTTTCCTTTCCCCATAAAGGAGGAAGGTGTGTTGTATATTAGTACTTCTCACAACATGGCCACTCTTCATTATTATGCCTTCCTTTATGTTTCCTCTCATTCACCCTTCCAGAATACCTGCGTGTATTCTTCATTCCATGTTTGTGTTCTATGCGAGTCAGTTGGTGGTTTGGTTAGCAGGCGTTGTGTTGCCTTTAGCTGTGCTCCAGAATAAACATCTTCAACTCAACTATTGAAGTGTCTGTAACTACCTTCAACACAGACCAAGGTTCAAACTCCAGCCAGGTGTGAAATTGTCTGTCTTCTGTGTCAGATTGGATGAATGGATCCTGTCTCAAGCTGTATGGGGCGAAAACAAAGGTTTTGGTGGTGGGAAACAATCCACTATATTGGACACTGGCTTGGTGACTTTCCACCTTAGGTGCTCTTCCTCAGCCAAAGGCCTCAAAAAGAATTCAAGGCTGTGGTTTGATAACACACTTTAATTTGCACCCGATATCCAAAAGTTAACTGCATGCTGTTTTGGCCTCTTAAGAACCTTAAGGAAAGTTCTGTGGCCCTTTCCCCCGAGCACACAGAAAACGTTTGTCCAGGCGCTGATTACATTGCAGCTGAACTATGAAAATGTCCACCTGATTGATTGGTAAGTGCAATGTCCTCCTCGAGCTCTTGCAATCTCTGCTAAGCTATCAAAGTGGATGTGTCCCTTATTTCAAATCAGCCAAAGCAGCAGAGGGCTGGCCAGATTTGTCAGCAGGGATGTTACTAAACATTATGAGAAAAGTTTATAGTATTCGTAAATCCTCTCTGCTGAAGGAACACTGAAATTGAGAAACCAAATGTGGCACTCCCAGGTATTACCTGAAAAGCAACAGTAGGATTTTCCCCAACTACTAATAACTAATTTCCAGACCAGGAAGACACATAGGGTTCAGTTCCATACCAGTCTATTTCATTACTGATACCCACCCTCATTTTACTCCGTTGCTGCTAGTAGCCACACTCGAGATATTGTCAAAGCTCTATAGCACCATCACCTTATTGGATCCCCCTTTGAGTACTAGCATAGGATGTATTTTTGTAAAGACATTTAAAATACTTAAAATAAAAGATTTGTATCTGCAGTAATATTTTAGTTCGGAAAAGTGAGGCAAGAAGTCAATTTAGCATGGATCCAAAGTTGGATAAAAGACACTGTGGAACACTGTTGTTTTCCATTTCCATCACCAATGATGAAGGAGGTCAGAGGTCATGGCTGAAGAGGAACAGCAACTGTAATTTATGAGGACAAGAGGGAACTTGTGAGTAATTCACATGTGTAATTTACTTTTAAACTTTTGACTACATTTTTGTCTAATCACAAAACCTAAGAATGAAGTTACTCAAACGAGGGTTGTATGATGGAACAACACAGGGAAATACTTTGCATGCCTTTACAAAACATTTTTTACCTCGCATTTGTATTAAGAACACATATGCTTTTACAATGCATGCCATTACCGTACCCCTCACACCCTCCAACTTACCTTAAATGTGTGGTAAAGGCATGCACTGTAAAGGCATATACGTGGTAAACACATGTATGGTAAAAATGTGCGGTAAAGGCACAACATCTTAAAAACTACCTTGTAAAGGTTGATTTCCTCAAAAGAGTAAACGTACGTCTACAACCTCTGAATAAGGATGTGGAACCAAATTTACCAGTAAAAGTTACTACTGCAAAAAAAAAACAGTAAAAGGTCCTGCACCTCACATGGCCAACCACTGGCACTGCAACACCCTCTCATATAAAATGATGGCGGCAGCGACTTAAAATAAAACCCATAGGAAATAATGTTAAATTTAATTCAATTCAATAAAATAGGTACTAATATAAATATATATATATATATATATATATATATATATATATATATATATATATATATATATATATATATATAATGTTTAAACATCTTAAACTAAAACATGATTTAATTATACAATATTTGAATAACCTTTTTGAATGTATAAATTAATCTAACAATTTTTATTAAAATGTGATCAAATTATGTTTAATTAATTCTACACATACTTTAAATAATTGTTAATGCATAATAAAAAATATATATTATAAATTTTACTCGGAAATGTATTTTTTATTGTAAACTTCAGAAAAATTATTTAATTTAATTTAATATATTTAAAGTAATTAAAGATTTAATTCAAAACTAAGTTAATGTTGCTGTCACATTTTTTTTAGTTATACATTTAGAATAAATATATAAGATGATTTTACATTTATATTTAACATAAAAATAGTTTTACTTATTTATTATGAAATGTAATAAACTTGTAACATTTTCCTTCTACTATACCATAGGGAGATCTCCACCCGAACTGTGTCTGCAAATGGATTTCCATACATACAACAGATTGCGCAGAATATGAGTTTAGCTGTGAAAATACATATGACATACAGCCTGGGAGTGGAATTGCTATTTTTATGTTAAATTGCACAAAGGTTTTCATAAATGATCATAAAAAATTAAACAAAGGGAAGATAGATCTCAAAATCATCAAGTGACTTTGCCTGAACTGAAAACATTACTGAAATATTTTTAAGTATTCCTTTATTACAAAATACATGTGCTTTAAGGATTGGCACCAGTGTGTGACATCTCCTTTTTAGGTCTTGCCTACAAACATCTTTTAACTATGCATTTGCGAAAGACCTCTTGTAGACCGTACCAAAAACCTACAGTGGGCTTTGTGCCATCCCACTGCTTACGATTGAATTGGCTTTCTTGAAACTCTCGTTTACTTGTTTCTTATTCAATGGCTTTACTTTCTCTTCTCCTGTTTGTCCCTCCCCTGGAGCATAGCTTCTTTAGCATCCTTTTGACTGGATGACTTACACCCTACCAGTGCTCACATTCAGGGAACTACCTTTTAAGGCTTGCCTAAAGGCATCTTTATCTGCTTTGCCAGCATAATGTTTTCCAAAACATATCATACAAAATAAATACTTAAATAGAAGCTCTCAATTAACACTGACAGGATTGGTCCGTTCAAATGTCACTCAAATAATGCTCCCTCTCACCACAGCACAAAGTATAGTTCTATTGACCAGCCCACTTCAGGCATTGGATACCTTTACATTGAGTGAAAGCATTTTCCCTTGCCAATGTATATATACACCTAAAAATAGTTGCCCATGAATAGAACTTTTGGGACACTTGAACTTCCCAGTGAATGCTACTTCCTATATATAGTAGGGTTTCATCAGCTATTTCCATAATAATCAAGACATTTATTATCAACCAGAGTAGGTATATTTATTTATCCTTAAGAAAATCGAGCACAAGGAATTAGAGCAGAAAAAGTGTATTTGCAAATTTCTAGGTTGAAGCCACATCCCCTCAACTTTGTAAAATGGCATTTCAAACTACTGTGTCTGACTCAACTTTTCCATCTAAATTGTACTCTTCTGTGAGGACCTCTGTTGGTAATAGAGTGGAACTGCAGCTTTTAAATACTGTTGTATTTTCCTGTGAGGATAACTGTTTGCAGTTCAGTGCAACAAGCTTTCCATCACAATTGTACTCTTCTGTGAAGACCTCTGTTCATAGTACGGTGCAACTGTAGCTTTCCTTCTCCATTGCACTCTTCTGTGAGGACCTCTGTTGGTATTATAGAGCAACTTCAGCATTTAAGCACTATTGTATTATCCTCTGAGGACATCCGTTTGCAGTAAAGTGCAACACACCTTCCATCTCCATTGTACTGTCTTATGAGGACATCTATAGGCTGCATAGTGTCACTTCGGCTTTCCATCATGTCTGAGGCTGTGGAAAATGTGGACCTAACTTCAAAAGTCTGCTCCTCCGAAGCCTATGCATGAATAGTGCAAGAAGACCAGATGTATTTTTGTTTTGTGCTGCTATTCCTGTGTATAGTTATTAATAAAAGTTTGCAAATAATAGAATGCACAGAAAAAGTTGAACTGGATGAACCATTAAGTGATCACCCAGGAAGTGCTGCAACACTCAGAAAGTGCTGACATCTTCTGAATTTTATGCCCCCTTTTTCTTCCATTGGCAATAATTTTTCATAAGAGACTGTTTAGCCCAGTTCCAGGCCAGTTTCCTCCCTGCATTACAACTATATGTAATTATAATTTTATATGAATATACCTGTTTTCCCTTTAGTACAACTGCAGTCCTCATTCTTCAGTGAGGACATCAGTCTGTATTATAGCACAACTGCAGTTTTCCAACTCCGTCGTATTATTCTGTGACAACATCTTTTGACTATCCATCTCCATTGTACTCTTCTGTCCGTACCTCTGATGGTAGCATAGGGCAACTGATGATTCCCATCCCCTTTGTACTCTTCTGTGAGGACATATTTTGACTATGTCGTGCAACTTTGGCTTTCAAGAAATTGTATTCTCCTTTGAGACATCTGTCAGCTGTATAGTAAAACTGCAGCTTTGCCAAGCCTTGCTTGGTTGCCAGCAGCAACCTCATGATGCTCCATGTCAAAGGAGGATGGACCTTTTACATCTTTGGGTTGTGCGGAGACTCATGTCTCCTAGTCTGCCGAACAACAAAAGCAAACAAACAGTTCCTGCTTCAGTGCACAACAAAACATTTGCTTTGTACATACAATCTGTAATTGAGCCAAAAAATTAAGGGGCATATTAGCAAGACCGGCGATAAAATTATCGCCGTTTTAGCGGCAGGAAACTGCCGCTAAAACGGCGATAATGGGCTTGCTAATATGCGTTATAGAATTCCAATAGAAGCCCAGGTTAGATGTCCTGCACATCTAACCTGTGCTTCTATTGAATTCTATAACGCATATTAGCAAGCCCATTATCGCCGCTTTAGCGGCAGTTTCCTGCCGCTAAAACGGCGATAATTTTATCGCCGGTCTTGCTAATATGCCCCTAAATGTCTGATTTTCAGATCTAGAATAGTTCCTCATGCATACCACGAAAGCAAAAGGACACATCAAAGTTGATAGAAAGATGTGAGAATAAAATGCTACTCTGGGATGATTCAAGATGTGTTTAACAATGTCTCAAGCCAAAAGAGGAAGATGACTGTCCTGAAGCCCCATTCTTAAAGTATGGAGTATGTATTGAATAAAGTAAGTTTGCCAAGATGGTGAAAGCACCATTACATATGAAACCTAAAAACATACATATATTCTCATTCTTTCCTTAAATTTGCAATGCATTCAATATTGGCATATAACATAACATAACATAACATGTGTATTTGTAAAGCGCACGTTCACCCAGAGGTCTCTTGGCGCTGAATAATAGATGTTCATTGTTACCCAACTCAATGGTACTCATTTTATCGACCTCAGATGGATGAAAGGCTGAGTGGACCCGCCGGGATTTGAACCTGTGACCATGAGGTCGAACACAGGCCCCTGCAATGGACGCATTAGTCCACTGAGCCACCAGACCCAGCGAGACACAGTTAAAGCCAGACCTGTTGGCTTTGCAAATGCTTGTTTCTTTTGCTATCAGCATACCACAGGAGTGCATGTGATGTGTTGCTATATGCACCATGTTTTCCTTTTCTGGTGTAGGGAGGAAGGAGCAATATGGAGCATATGGGATGGACAGCGGGGATTTGGATCTGGAGATTTTTCTGAGCAATTTTCTTGTGCACCGGTAGGTGGGGTCGTGCAGATTTGCCTCAACTCCATCCTGCACTGAAAGTGACACTGGAGCCCCATATAGCTGATGTCTGTGGTTTTACTGACTCTTGATTCAATACTGATCAGAGTAGACAGTGTGGGATCTTTTTAAGTGGAAAAAGAGTCCATTCCACAGAACAGGAAGGTGGGTTGTTCTGTGAGGAATTTGTGGTGAGATAGAAAATCCACCTGAAAGAGCGTTACCAAAGGTAAGTAACTTTTTCTTCTGATGCATACTTCTAACTGCAGTTTCCTCACCCTGTGAATAGATGCCAAAGCAGTACCCTCCCAGGTAGTGGGTCTGTAATTGCTGAGACCAAAAAGTCCTGCAGAGCCAAATGGGCAAAGTCTACCTCCCACCAGACCTAGCTATCAAGGCAGTAGTGCTTCATCGCTTCTTGGCCTTTTAGCTAAGGCAGTAGTGATTCATAAACATGTGCCTTGACACCCATGTAATGTGGTGGTAGCCTTGGCCCTGGTGAAGTTAGCCCTCAGGCCCTCTGGAGGCTGCTTCCTAGCCAGTTCATAGCAGATCTTTATGCAGTGTACGATCCATCTTTACTGCACTATTTTACTATTCTTTACTCCTGCGAACCCCACAAAGATCTGATTGTCCATCCAGTGGTCTTTGGTAGGACCAACATAGCCACTTAAGCCTCTTTTAGGATCCAAGCGATGCAGCCTCCCTTCCTCCTTAGATGGGTTAAGTGGATCAAACAAAGCCAGAAGGGTGATAGACTGTCTGTCCTGAAACTCCACCACAACGTTTGGTAGGACTACTGCCCTGGTCCGGACCACCATTTTGTTTGGGAAGTTGGTGGTATATAGCTCCTGGACAGATAGGATTTGAACTCACTCACTTGATGAGCTAACATTATTGCAATGAGGAAATTTTTTTCCAGGGTTAAACTACACAGAGGGCAGCAATGCATTGGCTCAAATGGGGTCCACAATAAGAATATTAGGACCACATTAAGGTTCCACTGTGGCATCACAAATAGTTTGGGTGGAAACATGTGGTTAGCCCCTTCAAAAAACACATCACAACAGGTGATTTAAATAACGATGGTTGATCAGTTAACCACAGAAAAGCCAAAATGGACAACAAATAATCTTTAACAGTAGTCATAGCAATTCCTTGCTCTCCCAGAGAAAGAATGAACAACAATGCATTGGATAGCTAGGCTTGTAAAGATTGAATATGCCAGTAAGTACACTAAGTGATCAACGTTTCCCAACATCCAGCATAGATGGTTATGGTGGATGGACAACTAGCTGCCAAAATGATATCTACTACCTCAGATGGGAGATCAAAAGCAGTAAACTGTTGCATGGTTGCACAGGCGAAGATGTAAGACTCTGCCCTGTTGTTGTGACAGAAGATCCTCCCGAAGTGGCAGCCAGATGGGAGGACATGTCCAGAAGTTCTGGGTATCACACTCTCCCGCCTCAGTATGGGGCCACTAAGATGACATGGGCCCAGTCTCCTAATTTTCTTCAGCACAGTGCAGGAGAGGTAGAGGCAGGAAGGTGTACAGGAGTCCTGAGCTCCCTTCCAGTTGAAAGGAGTCCTCTGGGAGAGACCGCCAACGCACAAAAGACTGGGCAGTGAATGTTTTCAGCGGTGGCAAAACCATCAAGCCAGGGTTCTCCCTACTGCTGACAGACGCCTGCACCAACTTTGAATGTAAGCACCATTCATGATCTGCTAGGCAATGCCAACTGAGTTAGTCTGCCCTGGAGTTTAAAGATCCTGTTAAATGGTGTACAAACAGGTAAATGCCCCAATTAGCCAGTTCCAGATCTATAAAGCCTCTTGGTACAGGACACATGACCCCAATCTGCTTTGCTTGTTGATGTAACACATGGCAGTAGTGTTGTCCATGAGTGCCTGTACCCTTTCCTCCTTGATGGATGCAGGAAGGTTTTTAGTGTCATGCGAATCACCCCAGTTCCAACAAATTGATGTGGAGCCAGGTCTTCTCCAGGGAGCAGAGTCCTCTGATCCCCCTTCTCCTAGGTGGCACCCCCCACCAACAACAATGCATTCGTCATGAAGTCAGCTCTGGTTGGGGCGGGGAGAATGGATCTGGCAGTGGGCCAATTGCACCGTAGCAACCACCACTGCATAAGTTTGCAGTCTCCTCTGACAGCTGGATGGAATCCAATAGGTTCCTTTGGTGCTGAGCCCACCAATACCTGAAAACCCCAGGCAGAACCTACATGTGCCACCTGGCATCGTCCATTAGCAGGATGAAAGAGACTAAGACGTCTCAGAGCCACTCTCACTGAGACCCAGACTATAGATTGAAATATGGAATCATAGCCTGAATGTCCCAGACTATTTGAGGTGGAGGGAAGGCTACAAAGTGCACTGTATCTACAATAGCTCCGATGAAGGGGAGCCACTGTGAAACACTCAAGTGTGACTTTTGCTCATTGATCAAAAACCCCAAAGTTATTGGGTGGTTTGCCATCATCGAGAGGTAGTCCACGACTTGCTGAGGCAAACACACCTCCAACAACCAGTTGTCAAGGTATGTAAAGACTGGTATCCAAACCTCCAAGATGTTCAGCAACCCCATCCATCACTTTTGTTAACGCCCTGGAGGCACTGGTAAGGGTGAAGTGCAGTGCAGAGAACTGCAAATGTTCATGGCCCACCGCAGGTAACATCTTTGGGACCGTAGGTTGGGAATGTGGAAATAGGAATCCTGCAAATTCAACACCATCATCTAGTCATCTGACTCCAAGGCAGAAAAAACTAGGGCCAAGGTGAGCATCTTTAACTTGTCCTTTTTGAGGAAGAAGTTCAGATGGCGAAAGTTTAAAATAGGATGAAGTTCTCCATCCTTCTTTGGCACTTGTTGCAAAAGCAGGCATTGGCATTGCCTCTGATGGATGCCCCTTCTGAAGCCCTGAAAAGGATGGTACTGTTGGGGAAACTGCTGCACAGGCGCTGAAGTGCCAGGGAAGCGGGCTGCAGCTCCGCTTTCTTTGAAGCGAATTAAAACTGATTCGGCTTTGTCCCCAAAGAGACGAGTGCCATCAAACGGCATGTCCTTCAGTGATGCCAAGTGGCCATTAAAGTATCTATGAGGGTGTTAGACCTGTCATCTTTAGGTCCTTAGGGAAGTCTTTCCCCAGACTTCTGCCCTTTGCCTCTCATTTTTTACTGATTGCTTTTGTTGGTCTTGGTACTCTGAGCACTTTACCACTGCTAACCAGTGCTAAAGTGCATGTGCTTCTTCCCTAAACATGATGACATTGTTGTATACCTGATTGGCATATTTGTTGTACTGGTAAGTCCCTTGTAAAGTGTTATACCATATACCCAGGGCCTGTACTTTAAACGCTACTAGTGGGCTGCAGCACTGATTGTGCCACCCACAGAAGTAGCCTTTCAAACCTGTCTCAGGCCTGCTACTGCAGTGCCTGCCACTGCAGTTTACTGCCTTTTCGACTTGGTATTTAAAACTACTTGCCAAGCCTTAAACTTCCCATTTATTACATATGTCACCCCTAAGATTAGCCCTAAGTAACCTTAAGGGCAGGGTGACATGTAAATAAAAGGTAGGATGTGTAGTTGTATGTTTTGCATGTCCTATTAGTGACAAACAGTCAAGGCCGGACTGGCCGTAGCAGGCATTGGGCGTTTGCCCAGGAGGCTGGAAGGGTGGGGGCCGGTTTTGGAGTGGTGGCAGCCGGTTTTGTTACTGGGGTCCAGTTTTGCAGTGATGCAGCAATATCGGCCCCCAGTAACAAAAGCAGTAGTGCTAGGGGCTAGTTTTGTCAAACAGCAGTAATTCACGCTGCACCCTCCCTCCTGGGGTGACAAACTTGCCAGGACTGCTTTGGGTTCCCAGTCTGGCCCTGCAAACAGCCTATTTCATTTTTCACTACTGTGTGGCCTACCACTCTAATAGGTCAGCATTGGGAATTCCTTAATACACTTTTAAGCTGTAATTCCTGATCAGAGTGGAGTAGCTTTTTCATGTTTCATATGGTTGGAATGGCAATGATAAATCCTCTTTACTGGTGAAGCTGGATTTAACATCATTGTTTTAGAAGTACCACTTTTAGAAAGTGGACATGTCTCTGTACTTACTGCTCTTTCTGCCTGACACTCTGGGGCATATTCTCAAGGACTTATCGCAGAGTTAGCGGCACTTTATCGCAGCCAAAGTGGTGATAAATCCATCGCACCATTCACAAGCTGGTGCTAACAGCCGATATCACCAGTTTTCCTGCGCCACGGATGACACCGGCAACTAACGCTAATGAGATGCAGAGTAGGCGTTCCCGTGCAAAAACCCGCAAAAACACCAATCCGCAACATTCTCAACGACCAGCCAGATCGGCGATAAGGTTCAAAAACATGCAAAAAGCCACGTTAGCAGCAGGGATTCAACACCTGCTCCTACCTGGTGCTAAAGCGGACGACAACCTGCACCATAAAAGGGAGCCCAGCCCACAGCCACACCAGAAGAACAACAGATGCCATGGAGCTACTGATCATGCAGCTCGGAGCCCCAAGAGGGCCACAACACCCACCGCCATCAACCCCAGGCCCCCCACCCCCCCAGGTCCCCCCCCGGACTACCACAGAGGCAGCGCAGACAAAGACACCGGACCTTCCTAAAATCCACCAGCCTCGGAGACTTCACACCAGAGGAAGTAATCGCCCACTACAGGCTCAAAAGGACAACAATCCTCCGCATTCTGACCCTCATTGCCCACAGGCAATCAACACAGCGGAGAACCAACATCCCTCCGCAGACAAAGCTGCTGGCCGTGCTGCACCTGTTGGCCTCTGGGACCTTCCAACCAACAACTGCCATAGTCGGAGGAGTCTCACAGCCAGCTCTGTCAAAGTTCCTCACACCTGTCTTGGATGCCATCATCAGCTTGGTACCCCAGCAACTTTACTTCCCACACACTGCGCAGTAACAGCTGGAGATCAAGCAAGGCTTCTACGCCATAGCTGGCTTCCCGCACTTGTTGGGGGCAATTGACTGCACACATGTACTCCTCGTGCCCCCTGCCGCCACTGCACACAATTACTGCAACAGGAAACACACGCATTCCATCAATGTGCAGGCAATAGTGGACCACCGGGGACTCTTTACCAATGTCGTCGCCAACTACCCAGGCAGTGTGCATGATTCCTTCATCTTCCGACAGTCCATCATCAACCAGCGCTTCCAGGATGGCACCTATGGAAATGCACTGCTCGTCGGTAAGTACCAACGGAACACACCACACACCTCAACTCCACAATCAGACAACTCACAACTCTGGGAATGCACACGTCACAAAATCACATACAACATGACAACCAACATCCCTACCTTCCAAACACGACAACACAACTTACTGTGGCAACCTGGGCTAGCCATGTACACAAGCCATCAACAGCATGGCACCTCAGCCACACAATAGCAGAATGTGGGGAGAGGTGGGAACCCGGCATGTGCGAAGGAGGCAAGTGACCCATGAATGTGAATGTACACAATGCCAAGTGTGGTGTGGATGCGCTGGACAGACTGCAGTATGCAGACCACAGACACTTCCATGTCGACATACACTGATGGTGTCTGCAGTGTACTGGTCAGTGGACGCAACCATGTAACCGCAACCAGTGGGGAAGAATGCGGAAATGTAGCTCGTTACGTCCCCCCCTGTAAGCGTGAGCGGAGTGGGCTGGCCCTGCGTACGCCAGGCCAGCGTAGGGGTGTGAATAAAAAGCCTGTTACTCTGGGCGTGGTTCTCTTCCGGAATGGTCAACGTGTCTGCCAGGGCGGCGCCTCTCACCCCTCCACGAGTCCGACGCCATGAGCGGTGGTGCCTGCGATACTGTGCGCCTGCTGCACCCCAAGCTGCTGGTCCCAGGACCCGTCTTGCCCGCCCCAGCGCACCCAGGCCTCCCTGCTCACCTGCCGACACCGGCGTGTGTCAAAGAGGGCCCACCACGTGCTGGTGCAAGCTCCAAGCCCGAGGCCGACGCCCATGGCAGCCTCCTCAGACCATCACTGTAGGAGAGTAGGATCTGCTTCACATGGGTACCCCCACTTTTTGCTGATGCTTCACTGTTTTTCGACTTTAGTCTGGCTGGGGCCCTGCTAATCAGAACCCCAGCCTAGCTGCTTCCTCTCTAAAATGGTTTCCATGTGCCTTAGGCACATCGCTGATTGGAATCTGGGGTGCCCTTATAAGTCCCTAGTATATGGTATACTATGTACCCAGGGCATAGGTACCTCAGAGGCCTACCAGGGGCTGCAGCATGTATTGTGCCACCCCTGGAAGGCCATCCAAAATGACACCACAGGTCTGCTACTGCAGCCTGGGTAAGGTGGTGCATGCACTCCTTACTGTGATATAGGTTACCTATATCACTACATATATACACACCTATAAACCTATGTCACTCCTATGGCAGGCCTTATCAATCCTGAAGGCAGAGTGCTTGGTTCTTATGTGAGAGGGTGCCCCTGCATGAGCAGAGCCCCTCTGCAGCGTTCGGAGACCCTTCTCTGATGCTGTTTGTAGTGCAGCCTGACCATATACTCTTAAGCGCATTATATCCTCGCGGTACAATGCTAACTTTGGACTGGCTGCACCAAAACATGTCGTGTTTGGTGTCAAACATCTTGGAATACTACCCCCCCCCCGCCAGTCCTGGCGGTGGGGGTAGCATTCCACCCTTCTAGAGGGAGAGACATGTACACACCGGGCTGCCCGGTAACTTCTTTCCAGAGCCCTGGCATCACAAAATGGATGCCGCTGCCACAGACACGGGTCTGGCCTCCTGCTGCTGACAAACTCCGGCAGGGGAGGCCTGGACAATAGGTTTCCTGTTGCAGATTAGAGGACTGAAGAATCTCCCTTGGGGTCAAGGAGTGACTCCCCTGCTTGGCAGGCACCAAAGAAGCAATTGTCTGGTCTGCATCGCTGAAGCTCCTGCCGGACGCCGAAGTCTTTGCATCACCAGAGGTGGATTTCCAGACTTCCCCATGGCTGCCCTGAGTCCCCAGCAAAGCTGAGGCCCGTAGCTGTCATGGGTAACGTGGAACCGTGACCCCTGGACACTGAGAACTTTTGCAAGTGCATCCTCTTCCTGGGCTCCCACGAGGTTGTGCTTTGGGCTCCGAGTAGCCCCCGCCTCCAGCACCGACTGCACCGAAGATCACTGGCCTCCACTCCACGAGTGTCCTGTGAGCCAGCTCCAAGTGTGTCCACTCGAGGCTCCTTTGCGGTTGCTAGTCTGTTGGCTAGTGGGCCCTCCCGAAGGCAACTCTTCTTTTAATTGGGCTTCTCTGGTTGCTCCAGACGTGCCCTGACTTATCCTCGCTGGGTGAGTCCCCCAGACCTTGCAAGTCTGCATCAACGTCCTTTTTCTATTTCCACAAGACTTGCCGTTGCCAAGGCTTGTTGGGTCCAATCTGGTCGCCGACACCCCTGCAATCGACAGACGTCGTGGGCAGCTCAAATCCAGCTCCTGGTTGTCGTCGACGCCTCCTGGACCTCGTGGCTGAAGAGTCAAGATGACCATCAACCTACCTGAAGCACCCGACATCGGTGGGCATCTGCTCATCGCCTTCCTGGTCACTGGCTAGTGACCCAGACTCTGTCCCCTCTGCTTTCAGGTTCTTCAGATCTTCGATCCACCTTTGGATCCACCCGAACACTTTCGACTTGGTCGCCAGCAGCACTTTGCAGCAGATCGCCATTGAAAACGACGACGAAACCCGACCCCGAAAGTCACCTATGCACCCGGCTTCCCTGGGTGAGGTAACTCGAGTACTCCAGTGCTCCCGTGGGTATAGACTCTAGAACAACCTAGTTCTAAAGGGGTTTGCTCCAAGTCCTCCTCTAAGTGTCCCTTTTCTTTAAAACTCCAACCGCGACATTCCCCATAGAAGTCAACGGCGGCTCGCGGCTGTGTTCTCACACTGCACGCGTCCCCCGTGGGTCCCCTGTGTCACTACCTTGGGTGGTTCCTTGAGGGCCAGGCACTTCTACAGGCTCTAGGCCTTGTGTCTAGCTCAGTCGTGGTTCTTATACCACTTTATTGGTATATGGTTTGGTACGCCCCTAGGGCTCAAACGTGTATTTGTGCTATTACTGTTGATAACTGACTTGTAACGTATGTACTTCAAACTCTAGCCTCATAAAGAGACTAGAGGGGTGTGTTTAAGACTAAATACATATATTTTAAATATATCCCTGGTGTGGTCCTCTTTCATTTGGTCACTCAAGAGATTATAGACTGGTAAAACAAGCTGCTTTACATTCCTTCAAGACTTAGCCTGAAGGCTGCTCTCCATAGCTACCACTAGGATAGCTTTCAATAAAGGTTGTCTTTAACCTATCTCCAATAAGGGGTTGTTTGGACTGGTGCAAGGTGCCCACTATAATTAGTGGACAGCATATACCAGGCCAACTTCTCACATTGGTGTGCAGCATGTGGGATTCCAGCTTGCTATTGTTTTACCAGATAATCTCAATTGAATTGATCAACTGAAAACCACTAAGGGTACCTTAGGTACATATAAATCAAGCTTAGGATACAGTAAGTTCTACTGAACTTAGAGTTGTGTGTTAAGGGATAGCACACCCTTTCTACAACTCAAGAGAGTTTAGTAGGCCACACTAGAGTAGGTAGTGCATACACCACACCACACTAGTAATGTCTTTAGGGCCAGGAACCAGTGGGTCCCAGCCAGAAGCCAATGGGCTTCTTCCCTCCAAGTATGATAATCTCCCATTCTTGGAATTGAGAGCATTAAGCACTGCTAGGAAACTAAAGACAGGCAAAAGTGCCAACACCCAACGCCTCATAGAGGTACTCCTGCTGGATGATCTCAGAAGACTACCAGGGTCTGAAGGGGTAGGCAGACAGGGTGCGGCAGAAGATGAGGAAGGGGCCAGGGGTGAAATCACCCAGGACCCCCCTCTGAAACTGGCCAGGAAGGTGAAAATGACCTTGACCTGGAAAACCCAGTTCCTCCTGTGGATGAGGAGGAGGATCAGAATGACCTCCCCTTTATCCCCCAGGAAGAATTGTGAGTGTGCCCAGAAGGCCTAGATCTCCGTCTCAGGAGTCTAACCACTCTGACACCTCAATAGGGACCTCTGTTTCCTCTCATAGGAGGGAATCCTCTCATGAAAGGAAAGAGAGACTGCTCAAGTATGGAGAAGCTCAGTTGAGAATCAGAAGAGAGCAGTTGGCTATAGACAGGGAGTCCCTAGAGCTTGAAAGGCAAAGAAAAAGATGGGACTAGAGTCCCATGGTGGCAGCAATTTCCCCAGAGATAGGGAAAGGTCTTATGACCATAGAAACCTGAGCAAGATTGTCCCTCCCTACCAGAGTGGGGATGACATCCACAAGTGGATAACTGCTCTGGAGAGGGCCTGTAAAGTATAGAGGGTCCCTCAGGAGCAGTGGGCAGCAATTTTGTGGCTCTCCTTTGCAGACAAAGGAAGAGACAAGCTCCTCACTGTTAGAGAAGAGGATGCTGACAATTACAAAGTCTTAAAGTGTGCTCTGATTGATGGGTTTGGCCTAACAACTGAACAATACAGGTTAAAGTTCAGAGATACCCAAAAAGCACAGACTCAAGACTGGGTAGACTATGTGGATTGTTCTGCTAAGGCTCTGGAAGGTTGGTTGATGGGCAGTAAGGTATGTGACTTCACAGGATTGTACAATCTTATCATGAGGGAGCAGATTCTTAATAACTGTCAAACTCAGCTGTTGCATCAGTACCTGGTGGACTCTGATCTGACCTCTCCCCAAGAATTGGGAAAGAAGGCAGACAAATGGGTCAGAACCAGGGTGAGGCAAAAGGTACAGAACCAAGGTGGTGACCCTAAGAAGCAAGATTCTAATAACTCTGATAAGGGTGGGGAGAAGGGTAAAGACCAGAAGTCTTCACAAGGCCCCCAAAAATCATCTTCAGGTGGGGATTCACAGTCTAACAAGGGAAAAGGCCAAAAGAAACCATGGTGCAAAGTCTGTAAGCAAAAGACACACTGGACCAGTGATTGCACCAAGTCCAAAGACTCTATTCCAGCCCCCACCAATGCCCCTAAGGCACCTATTCCCCTAGTGCAGTTACAGTTGGTGGTGGGAGTACACAAGCCAAGGGTTTAGTAGGGTTGACCCTGGGTAAGGAGATGAGCTCTGACCTAGTCAGAGAACTCACTCAGGCTGTCCTAGTCTGTGATAGAGGCATGGATGTGACCTCCTCTGTGAGTCCCAGTAATCTGGGCAAGTACAGGCAACAGCCCTTAATCAATGGAAAAGAGGCTTTGGCATTTAGGGACACAGGGGCAAGTGTCACCATGGTGACACAAGACCTTGTGGATCCTGGGCAGATTATACTTGGTGAAATGTACCAAGTGACCAATGCTAGCAATGTCAGAACAGACCATACTCTGGCATTTGTTAACTTCTCCTGGGGAGGGGTAACTGGCCTTAAGAAGGTTGTGGTGAGTGCAAACCTACCAGTGGAATGCTTGCTTGGCAATGATCTTGAAACTTCAGCTTGGGCAGAAGTGGAGCTCAGGACCCATGCAGAAAGGCTGGGGATCCCTGCAGATGTGTTTGCTGTGACCAGGTCACAGAGCAAAATGTCTAACACTGAACAGGCCTTGGATCCTGAAACCATGGACCAAGTGCCCTCCAAGAGGAGGAGTAGTAGGGTTAAGGCAGTGCCTTCCCCTTGGCTCAGAAGGAAGATCAGTCTCTTGAGGGGGATGATCTCAGTCCTGAGGAAGGAACTGTCCCAGAGGAGCTTGAACCTGACCAGGTTGAGTTCTTGGGGACAGGGGCCCTTCCAGGGCAGATCTGAGCCAGGAGCAGCAGAGCTGCCCCTCTCTTGAACCCCTCAGACAGCAAGCTGCTGCTGAGGCTGCTGGGAATGCTAGTGGTCCCCATAAAGTATATTGGGATGATGGACTCTTGTACTCAGAGTGTAGAGACCCCAAGCCTGGTGCTACCAGGAGGTTGTTTATACCTCTGAAGTTCAGGGGCTTCCTATTGACCCTAGCCCATGATATTCCCCTAGCAGGTCACCTGGGCCAGAACAAGACTTGGGACAGACTTGTCCCTCACTTTCACTGGCCCCACATGTCTGAAGACACCAAGGAGTTTTGTCGCTCCTGTGTAACCTGCCAGGCCAGTGGCAAGGCAGGTGGCACTACAAAGGCCCCCTGATACCACTACCTGTGGTGGGGGTTCCCTTTGAGAGAGTGGGGATTGATATTGTTGGTCCCATGGATCCCCAAACAGCATCTGGGCACAGGTTTATCCTGGTGGTAGTGGATCATGCCACCAGGTACCCAGAGGCTATTCCCCTTAGGACCACTACAGCACCTGTAGTGGCAAGAGCCCTCCTGGGAATTTTCTCAAGAGTGGGCTTCCCTAAGGAGGTTGTATCAGACAGGGGTGCAAACTTTATGTCTGGATACTTGAAAGCAATGTGGAAGGAGTGTGGTGTGACTTACAAGTTCACCACACCCTATCACCCACAATGCAATGGTTTAGTTGAGAGATTCAACAAAACCTTGAAGGGCATGATTAAAGGTCTCCCAGAAAAGCTTAGGCGAAGATGGGACATACTCTTTCCCTGCCTTTTATTTGCATACCGGGAGGTGCCTCAAAAGGGGGTTGGCTACAGCCCTTTTGAACTTTTGTTTGGTCACCCTGTCAGGGGTCCATTGTGCTTGGTAAAGGAAGGATGGGAGTTACCTCTCAAGCCCCCCAAAGCATGACATAGTGGACTATGTACTTGGTCTCCGCTCCAGGATGGCTGAATACATGAAAAAGGCAACTAAAAACCTTGAGGCTAGCCAGGAACTGGAAAAAGCCTGGCATGACCAAAAGGCTGTACTGACTGTTTACCAGCCAGGACAGAAGGTGTGGGTGCTGGAGCCAGTGGCCCCAGCAGCTCTCCAAGACAAGTGGAGTGGACCCCATACCATTGTTGAACAGAAGGGTGAGGTTACCTACTTAGTAGACCTAGGAACACCCAGGAGTCCCCACAGGGTTATCCATGTCAACAGATTAAAACCATATGTGGACAGGGCAGACATGGGCTTGCTCATGGCTACTGATGAGGGACAGGAGGAAGAGAGTGACCCACTCCCTGACCTGCTCTCACAGAACCCTGATGATGGGTCAGTGGATGGTGTAGCCTTGGCAGGCAGCCTCACTGCTCAGCAGCAAACTGATTGTAGACAAGTGCTCAATCAGTACAGACATATGTTCTCTCTGACTCCAAGTCAGACCACCTGGTGCACTCATGAAGTGGACACTGGGGACAGTCTGCCTATTAAAAATAAGATTTATAGGCAACCTGACCATGTCAGGGACTGTATCAGGACAGAAGTCCAGAAAATGTTGGATTTGGGAGTTATTGAACCCTCAGATAGCCCTTGGGCTAGTCCAGTGGTCCTTGTGCCAAAACCTCACACCAGTGGTGGGAAAAGAGAGATGAGGTTTTGTGTGGACTACAGGGGTCTCAATGCAGTCACTAGGACTGATGCCCATCCAATACCCAGGGCAGATGAGCTAATAGACACTTTGGCCTCAGCCAAGTATCTAAGCACATTTGACCTAACAGCTGGCTACTGGCAGATCAGGCTAGCTGATGATGCAAAGCCAAAGACAGCATTCTCAACCCCTAGTGGGCATTATCAATTTGTGGTAATGCCCTTTGGTCTGAAGAATGCACCTGCCACTTTTCAGAGGTTGGTGAATACAGTCCTTGCAGGTCTGGAAGCCTATAGTGCAGCATATCTAGATGATATTGCTGTCTTTAGCTCCACCTGGGAGGATCACCTGGTCCACCTCAGAAATGTTTTGCAGGCCCTGCAGAAAGCAGGCCTAACTATCAAGGCCACAAAGTGCCAGATAGGGCAGAGTCAGGTTGTGTACCTGGGCCACCTTGTGGGTGGAGGCCAGGTTCAACCATTGCAGAGCAAGATCCAGACCATCATGGACTGGACTGCTCCAACTACCCAGACTCAGGTGAGAGCCTTTTAGGCCTGACTGGGTACTATAGGAGATTTGTCAAGGGGTATGGATCAATAGTGACACCCCTGAATGACTTAACTTCCAAGAAAATGCCCAAAAAGGTTCAGTGGACAGTTAGCTGTCAAAAGGCATTTGATGACCTGAAGCAGGCCATGTGCACTGCTCCCATTCTACAGAGTCCTGATTACTCCAAGAAGTTCATTGTCCAAACAGATGCATCTGAATTGGGGGTAGGGGCTGTACTGTCACAATTGAATGATGAAGGTCAGGATCAGCCAGTAGCTTTTATTAGCAGAAGGCTGACCCCTAGAGAGAAACGTTGGTCAGCCATAGAGAGGGAGGCCTTTGCTGTGGTTTGGGCTCTGAAGAAGTTGAGGCCATACTTGTTTGGTACTCACTTCCTTATTCAAACAGACCACAAGCCCCTCCTATGGCTAAAACAAATGAAGGGTGAAAACCCCAAACTGCTTAGGTGGTCCATTTCCCTACAGGGGATGGACTTTACAGTGGAACATAGACCTGGGAGTAACCATGCCAATGCAGATGGACTTTCTAGGTACTTCCACTTAGAACATGAAGACTCAACTGGTCAAGGTTAGTTTAATGTCCCTACGTTTGGGGGGGTTGTGTAGGAGAGTAGGATCTGCTTCACATGGGTACCCCCACTTTTTGCTGATGCTTCACTGTTTTTCGACTTTAGTCTGGCTGGGGCCCTGCTAATCAGAACCCCAGCCTAGCTGCTTCCTCTCTAAAATGGTTTCCATGTGCCTTAGGCACATCGCTGATTGGAATCTGGGGTGCCCTTATAAGTCCCTAGTATATGGTATACTATGTACCCAGGGCTGCAGCATGTATTGTGCCACCCCTGGAAGGCCATCCAAAATGACACCACAGGTCTGCTACTGCAGCCTGGGTAAGGTGGTGCATGCACCTCTTACTGTGATATAGGTTACCTATATCACTACATATATACACACCTATAAACCTATAAGTCACTCCTATGGCAGGCCTTATCAATCCTGAAGGCAGAGTGCTTGGTTCTTATGTGAGAGGGTGCCCCTGCATGAGCAGAGCCCCTCTGCAGCGTTCGGAGACCCTTCTCTGATGCTGTTTGTAGTGCAGCCTGACCATATACTCTTAAGCGCATTATATCCTCGCGGTACAATGCTAACTTTGGACTGGCTGCACCAAAACATGTCGTGTTTGGTGTCAAACATCTTGGAATACTACCCCCCCCCCCCGCCAGTCCTGGCGGTGGGGGTAGCATTCCACCCTTCTAGAGGGAGAGACATGTACACACCGGGCTGCCCGGTAACTTCTTTCCAGAGCCCTGGCATCACAAAATGGATGCCGCTGCCACAGACACGGGTCTGGCCTCCTGCTGCTGACAAACTCCGGCAGGGGAGGCCTGGACAATAGGTTTCCTGTTGCAGATTAGAGGACTGAAGAATCTCCCTTGGGGTCAAGGAGTGACTCCCCTGCTTGGCAGGCACCAAAGAAGCAATTGTCTGGTCTGCATCGCTGAAGCTCCTGCCGGACGCCGAAGTCTTTGCATCACCAGAGGTGGATTTCCAGACTTCCCCATGGCTGCCCTGAGTCCCCAGCAAAGCTGAGGCCCGTAGCTGTCATGGGTAACGTGGAACCGTGACCCCTGGACACTGAGAACTTTTGCAAGTGCATCCTCTTCCTGGGCTCCCACGAGGTTGTGCTTTGGGCTCCGAGTAGCCCCCGCCTCCAGCACCGACTGCACCGAAGATCACTGGCCTCCACTCCACGAGTGTCCTGTGAGCCAGCTCCAAGTGTGTCCACTCGAGGCTCCTTTGCGGTTGCTAGTCTGTTGGCTAGTGGGCCCTCCCGAAGGCAACTCTTCTTTAATTGGGCTTCTCTGGTTGCTCCAGACGTGCCCTGACTTATCCTCGCTGGGTGAGTCCCCCAGACCTTGCAAGTCTGCATCAACGTCCTTTTTCTATTTCCACAAGACTTGCCGTTGCCAAGGCTTGTTGGGTCCAATCTGGTCGCCGACACCCCTGCAATCGACAGACGTCGTGGGCAGCTCAAATCCAGCTCCTGGTTGTCGTCGACGCCTCCTGGACCTCGTGGCTGAAGAGTCAAGATGACCATCAACCTACCTGAAGCACCCGACATCGGTGGGCATCTGCTCATCGCCTTCCTGGTCACTGGCTAGTGACCCAGACTCTGTCCCCTCTGCTTTCAGGTTCTTCAGATCTTTGATCCACCTTTGGATCCACCCGAACACTTTCGACTTGGTCGCCAGCAGCACTTTGCAGCAGATCGCCATTGAAAACGACGACGAAACCCGACCCCGAAAGTCACCTATGCACCCGGCTTCCCTGGGTGAGGTAACTCGAGTACTCCAGTGCTCCCGTGGGTATAGACTCTAGAACAACCTAGTTCTAAAGGGGTTTGCTCCAAGTCCTCCTCTAAGTGTCCCTTTTCTTTAAAACTCCAACCGCGACATTCCCCATAGAAGTCAACGGCGGCTCGCGGCTGTGTTCTCACACTGCACGCGTCCCCGTGGGTCCCCTGTGTCACTACCTTGGGTGGTTCCTTGAGGGCCAGGCACTTCTACAGGCTCTAGGCCTTGTGTCTAGCTCAGTCGTGGTTCTTATACCACTTTATTGGTATATGGTTTGGTACGCCCCTAGGGCTCAAACGTGTATTTGTGCTATTACTGTTGATAACTGACTTGTAACGTATGTACTTCAAACTCTAGCCTCATAAAGAGACTAGAGGGGTGTGTTTAAGACTAAATACATATATTTTAAATATATCCCTGGTGTGGTCCTCTTTCATTTGGTCACTCAAGAGATTATAGACTGGTAAAACAAGCTGCTTTACATTCCTTCAAGACTTAGCCTGAAGGCTGCTCTCCATAGCTACCACTAGGATAGCTTTCAATAAAGGTTGTCTTTAACCTATCTCCAATAAGGGGTTGTTTGGACTGAGTGCAAGGTGCCCACTATAATTAGTGGACAGCATATACCAGGCCAACTTCTCACATTGGTGTGCAGCATGTGGGATTCCAGCTTGCTATTGTTTTACCAGATAATCTCAATTGAATTGATCAACTGAAAACCACTAAGGGTACCTTAGGTACATATAAATCAAGCTTAGGATACAGTAAGTTCTACTGAACTTAGAGTTGTGTGTTAAGGGATAGCACACCCTTTCTACAACTCAAGAGAGTTTAGTAGGCCACACTAGAGTAGGTAGTGCATACACCACACCACACTAGTAATGTCTTTAGGGCCAGGAACCAGTGGGTCCCAGCCAGAAGCCAATGGGCTTCTTCCTCCAAGTATGATAATCTCCCATTCTTGGAATTGAGAGCATTAAGCACTGCTAGGAAACTAAAGACAGGCAAAAGTGCCAACACCCAACGCCTCATAGAGGTACTCCTGCTGGATGATCTCAGAAGACTACCAGGGTCTGAAGGGGTAGGCAGACAGGGTGCGGCAGAAGATGAGGAAGGGGCCAGGGGTGAAATCACCCAGGACCCCCCTCTGAAACTGGCCAGGAAGGTGAAAATGACCTTGACCTGGAAAACCCAGTTCCTCCTGTGGATGAGGAGGAGGATCAGAATGACCTCCCTTTATCCCCCCAGGAAGAATTGTGAGTGTGCCCAGAAGGCCTAGATCTCCGTCTCAGGAGTCTAACCACTCTGACACCTCAATAGGGACCTCTGTTTCCTCTCATAGGAGGGAATCCTCTCATGAAAGGAAAGAGAGACTGCTCAAGTATGGAGAAGCTCAGTTGAGAATCAGAAGAGAGCAGTTGGCTATAGACAGGGAGTCCCTAGAGCTTGAAAGGCAAAGAAAAAAGATGGGACTAGAGTCCCATGGTGGCAGCAATTTCCCCAGAGATAGGGAAAGGTCTTATGACCATAGAAACCTGAGCAAGATTGTCCCTCCCTACCAGAGTGGGGATGACATCCACAAGTGGATAACTGCTCTGGAGAGGGCCTGCAAAGTATAGAGGGTCCCTCAGGAGCAGTGGGCAGCAATTTTGTGGCTCTCCTTTGCAGACAAAGGAAGAGACAAGCTCCTCACTGTTAGAGAAGAGGATGCTGACAATTACAAAGTCTTAAAGTGTGCTCTGATTGATGGGTTTGGCCTAACAACTGAACAATACAGGTTAAAGTTCAGAGATACCCAAAAGCACAGACTCAAGACTGGGTAGACTATGTGGATTGTTCTGCTAAGGCTCTGGAAGGTTGGTTGATGGGCAGTAAGGTATGTGACTTCACAGGATTGTACAATCTTATCATGAGGGAGCAGATTCTTAATAACTGTCAAACTCAGCTGTTGCATCAGTACCTGGTGGACTCTGATCTGACCTCTCCCCAAGAATTGGGAAAGAAGGCAGACAAATGGGTCAGAACCAGGGTGAGGCAAAAGGTACAGAACCAAGGTGGTGACCCTAAGAAGCAAGATTCTAATAACTCTGATAAGGGTGGGGAGAAGGGTAAAGACCAGAAGTCTTCACAAGGCCCCCAAAAATCATCTTCAGGTGGGGATTCACAGTCTAACAAGGGAAAAGGCCAAAAGAAACCATGGTGCAAAGTCTGTAAGCAAAAGACACACTGGACCAGTGATTGCACCAAGTCCAAAGACTCTATTCCAGCCCCCACCAATGCCCCTAAGGCACCTATTCCCCCTAGTGCAGTTACAGTTGGTGGTGGGAGTACACAAGCCAAGGGTTTAGTAGGGTTGACCCTGGGTAAGGAGATGAGCTCTGACCTAGTCAGAGAACTCACTCAGGCTGTCCTAGTCTGTGATAGAGGCATGGATGTGACCTCCTCTGTGAGTCCCAGTAATCTGGGCAAGTACAGGCAACAGCCCTTAATCAATGGAAAAGAGGCTTTGGCATTTAGGGACACAGGGGCAAGTGTCACCATGGTGACACAAGACCTTGTGGATCCTGGGCAGATTATACTTGGTGAAATGTACCAAGTGACCAATGCTAGCAATGTCAAAACAGACCATACTCTGGCATTTGTTAACTTCTCCTGGGGAGGGGTAACTGGCCTTAAGAAGGTTGTGGTGAGTGCAAACCTACCAGTGGAATGCTTGCTTGGCAATGATCTTGAAACTTCAGCTTGGGCAGAAGTGGAGCTCAGGACCCATGCAGAAAGGCTGGGGATCCCTGCAGATGTGTTTGCTGTGACCAGGTCACAGAGCAAAATGTCTAACACTGAACAGGCCTTGGATCCTGAAACCATGGACCAAGTGCCCTCCAAGAGGAGGAGTAGTAGGGTTAAGGCAGTGCCTTCCCCCTTGGCTCAGAAGGAAGATCAGTCTCTTGAGGGGATGATCTCAGTCCTGAGGAAGGAACTGTCCCAGAGGAGCTTGAACCTGACCAGGTTGAGTTCTTGGGGACAGGGGGCCCTTCCAGGGCAGATCTGAGCCAGGAGCAGCAGAGCTGCCTCTCTCTTGAACCCCTCAGACAGCAAGCTGCTGCTGAGGCTGCTGGGAATGCTAGTGGTCCCCATAAAGTATATTGGGATGATGGACTCTTGTACTCAGAGTGTAGAGACCCCAAGCCTGGTGCTACCAGGAGGTTGTTTATACCTCTGAAGTTCAGGGGCTTCCTATTGACCCTAGCCCATGATATTCCCCTAGCAGGTCACCTGGGCCAGAACAAGACTTGGGACAGACTTGTCCCTCACTTTCACTGGCCCCACATGTCTGAAGACACCAAGGAGTTTTGTCGCTCCTGTGTAACCTGCCAGGCCAGTGGCAAGGCAGGTGGCACTACAAAGGCCCCCTGATACCACTACCTGTGGTGGGGGTTCCCTTTGAGAGAGTGGGGATTGATATTGTTGGTCCCATGGATCCCCAAACAGCATCTGGGCACAGGTTTATCCTGGTGGTAGTGGATCATGCCACCAGGTACCCAGAGGCTATTCCCTTAGGACCACTACAGCACCTGTAGTGGCAAGAGCCCTCCTGGGAATTTTCTCAAGAGTGGGCTTCCTAAGGAGGTTGTATCAGACAGGGGTGCAAACTTTATGTCTGGATACTTGAAAGCAATGTGGAAGGAGTGTGGTGTGACTTACAAGTTCACCACACCCTATCACCCACAATGCAATGGTTTAGTTGAGAGATTCAACAAAACCTTGAAGGGCATGATTAAAGGTCTCCCAGAAAAGCTTAGGCGAAGATGGGACATACTCTTTCCCTGCCTTTTATTTGCATACCGGGAGGTGCCTCAAAAGGGGTTGGCTACAGCCCTTTTGAACTTTTGTTTGGTCACCCTGTCAGGGGTCCATTGTGCTTGGTAAAGGAAGGATGGAGTTACCTCTCAAGCCCCCCAAAGCATGACATAGTGGACTATGTACTTGGTCTCCGCTCCAGGATGGCTGAATACATGAAAAAGGCAACTAAAAACCTTGAGGCTAGCCAGGAACTGGAAAAAGCCTGGCATGACCAAAGGCTGTACTGACTGTTTACCAGCCAGGACAGAAGGTGTGGGTGCTGGAGCCAGTGGCCCCAGCAGCTCTCCAAGACAAGTGGAGTGGACCCCATACCATTGTTGAACAGAAGGGTGAGGTTACCTACTTAGTAGACCTAGGAACACCCAGGAGTCCCCACAGGGTTATCCATGTCAACAGATTAAAACCATATGTGGACAGGGCAGACATGGGCTTGCTCATGGCTACTGATGAGGGACAGGAGGAAGAGAGTGACCCACTCCCTGACCTGCTCTCACAGAACCCTGATGATGGGTCAGTGGATGGTGTAGCCTTGGCAGGCAGCCTCACTGCTCAGCAGCAAACTGATTGTAGACAAGTGCTCAATCAGTACAGACATATGTTCTCTCTGACTCCAAGTCAGACCACCTGGTGCACTCATGAAGTGGACACTGGGGACAGTCTGCCTATTAAAAATAAGATTTATAGGCAACCTGACCATGTCAGGGACTGTATCAGGACAGAAGTCCAGAAAATGTTGGATTTGGGAGTTATTGAACCCTCAGATAGCCCTTGGGCTAGTCCAGTGGTCCTTGTGCCAAAACCTCACACCAGTGGTGGGAAAAGAGAGATGAGGTTTTGTGTGGACTACAGGGGTCTCAATGCAGTCACTAGGACTGATGCCCATCCAATACCCAGGGCAGATGAGCTAATAGACACTTTGGCCTCAGCCAAGTATCTAAGCACATTTGACCTAACAGCTGGCTACTGGCAGATCAGGCTAGCTGATGATGCAAAGCCAAAGACAGCATTCTCAACCCCTAGTGGGCATTATCAATTTGTGGTAATGCCCTTTGGTCTGAAGAATGCACCTGCCACTTTTCAGAGGTTGGTGAATACAGTCCTTGCAGGTCTGGAAGCCTATAGTGCAGCATATCTAGATGATATTGCTGTCTTTAGCTCCACCTGGGAGGATCACCTGGTCCACCTCAGAAATGTTTTGCAGGCCCTGCAGAAAGCAGGCCTAACTATCAAGGCCACAAAGTGCCAGATAGGGCAGAGTCAGGTTGTGTACCTGGGCCACCTTGTGGGTGGAGGCCAGGTTCAACCATTGCAGAGCAAGATCCAGACCATCATGGACTGGACTGCTCCAACTACCCAGACTCAGGTGAGAGCCTTTTTAGGCCTGACTGGGTACTATAGGAGATTTGTCAAGGGGTATGGATCAATAGTGACACCCCTTAATGACTTAACTTCCAAGAAAATGCCCAAAAAGGTTCAGTGGACAGTTAGCTGTCAAAAGGCATTTGATGACCTGAAGCAGGCCATGTGCACTGCTCCCATTCTACAGAGTCCTGATTACTCCAAGAAGTTCATTGTCCAAACAGATGCATCTGAATTGGGGGTAGGGGCTGTACTGTCACAATTGAATGATGAAGGTCAGGATCAGCCAGTAGCTTTTATTAGCAGAAGGCTGACCCCTAGAGAGAAACGTTGGTCAGCCATAGAGAGGGAGGCCTTTGCTGTGGTTTGGGCTCTGAAGAAGTTGAGGCCATACTTGTTTGGTACTCACTTCCTTATTCAAACAGACCACAAGCCCCTCCTATGGCTAAAACAAATGAAGGGTGAAAACCCCAAACTGCTTAGGTGGTCCATTTCCCTACAGGGGATGGACTTTACAGTGGAACATAGACCTGGGAGTAACCATGCCAATGCAGATGGACTTTCTAGGTACTTCCACTTAGAACATGAAGACTCAACTGGTCAAGGTTAGTTTAATGTCCCTACGTTTGGGGGGGGGGTTGTGTAGGAGAGTAGGATCTGCTTCACATGGGTACCCCCACTTTTTGCTGATGCTTCACTGTTTTTCGACTTTAGTCTGGCTGGGGCCCTGCTAATCAGAACCCCAGCCTAGCTGCTTCCTCTCTAAAATGGTTTCCATGTGCCTTAGGCACATCGCTGATTGGAATCTGGGGTGCCCTTATAAGTCCCTAGTATATGGTATACTATGTACCCAGGGCTGCAGCATGTATTGTGCCACCCCTGGAAGGCCATCCAAAATGACACCACAGGTCTGCTACTGCAGCCTGGGTAAGGTGGTGCATGCACCCCTTACTGTGATATAGGTTACCTATATCACTACATATATACACACCTATAAACCTATAAGTCACTCCTATGGCAGGCCTTATCAATCCTGAAGGCAGAGTGCTTGGTTCTTATGTGAGAGGGTGCCCCTGCATGAGCAGAGCCCCTCTGCAGCATTCGGAGACCCTTCTCTGATGCTGTTTGTAGTGCAGCCTGACCATATACTCTTAAGCGCATTATATCCTCGCGGTACAATGCTAACTTTGGACTGGCTGCACCAAAACATGTCGTGTTTGGTGTCAAACATCTTGGAATACTACCCCCCCCCCGCCAGACCTGGCGGCGGGGGTAGCATTCCACCCTTCTAGAGGGAGAGACATGTACACACCGGGCTGCCCGGTAACTTCTTTCCAGAGCCCTGGCATCACAAAATGGATGCCGCTGCCACAGACACGGGTCTGGCCTCCTGCTGCTGACTGAAACTCCGGCAGGGGAGGCCTGGACAATAGGTTTCCTGTTGCAGGGAGGTGTAACCACCTCCCTGCAACAGGATAGTGTGTATTGGGGCTGGGCGGGAGCACCCTCTGGTGCTCAGAAGTCCTGCACTGGGGGCACACTTGGTGTCCCTGTGCATATGCCAGTTCAAACCGGTTGCAGGGGCTACCTGCCCCTGCTCTGGCGCGAAACTGGACAAAGGGAATGGGTGTAACCACCCCTCTTCCCTGACCCTCCCATAGGTGGGTCCCCAGAGTATGTCCAACCCCCTAACTTAGTATAAGTATGGGACCCCTGTCCTTAGGACTTTAGATTTACCTGGACAAAACTCTGATACAGAATCCTGGACCTTCGACGCTCTACTTTAAGATTAGAGGACTGAAGAATCTCCCTTGGGGTCAAGGAGTGACTCCCCTGCTTGGCAGGCACCGAAGAAGCAATTGTCTGGTCTGCATCGCTGAAGCTCCCGCCGGACGCCGAAGTCTTTGCATCACCAGAGGTGGATTTCCAGACTTCCCCGAGGCTGCCCTGAGTCCCCAGCAAAGCTGAGGCCCGTAGCTGTCGTGGGTAACATGGAACCGTGACCCCTGGACACCGAGAACTTTTGCAAGTGCATCCTCTTCCTGGGCTCCCACGAAGTTGTGCTTTGGGCTCCTAGTAGCCCCCGCCTCCAGCACCGACTGCACCGAAGATCACTGGCCTCCACTCCACTAGTGTCCTGTGAGCCAGCTCCAAGTGCGTCCACTTGAGGCTCCTTTGCGGTCGCTAGTCCATTGGCTAGTGTGCCCTCCCGAAGGCAACTCTTCTTTTAATTGGGCTTCCCTGGTTGCTCCAGACGTGCCCTGACTTATCCTCGCTGGGTGAGTCCTCCAGACCTTGCTGGTCTGCATCAACGTCCTTTTTCTATTTCCACAAGACATACCGTTGCCAAGGCTTGTTGGGTCCAATCCGGTCGCCGATACCCCTGCAATCGACAGACGTTGTGGGACAGCTCGAATCCAGCTCCTGGTTGTCGTCGACGCCTCCTGGACCTCGTGGCTGAAGAGTCAAGACGACCGTCAACCTACCTGAAGCACCCGACATCGGTGGGCATCTGCTCATCGCCTTCCTGGTCACTGGCTAGTGACCCAGACTCTGTCCCCTCTGCTTTCAGGTTCTTCAGATCTTCAATCCACCTTTGGATCCACCCGAACACTTTCGACTTGGTCGCCAGCAGCACTTTGCAGCAGATCGCCATTGAAAACGACGATGAAACCCGACCCCGAAAGACACCTATGCACCCGGCTTCCCTGGGTGAGGTAACTCGAGTACTCCGGTGCTCCCGTGGGTATAGACTCTAGAACAACCTAGTTCTAAAGGGGTTTGCTCCAAGTCCTCCTCTAAGTGTCCCTTTTCTTTAAAACTCCAACCGCGACATTCCCCATAGAAGTCAATGGCGGCTCGCGGCTGTGTTCTCACACTGCACGCATCCCCCGTGGGTCCCCTGTGTCACTACCTTGGGTGGTTCCTTGAGGGCCAAGCACTTCTACAGGCTCTAGGCCTTGTGTCTAGCTCAGTCGTGGTTCTTATACCACTTTATTGGTATATGGTTTGGTACGCCCCTAGGGCTCAAACGTGTATTTGTGCTATTACTGTTGATAACTGACTTGTAACGTATGTACTTCAAACTCTAGCCTCATAAAGAGACTAGAGGGGTGTGTTTAAGACTAAATACATATATTTTAAATATATACCTGGTGTGGTCCTCTTTCATTTGGTCACTCAAGAGATTATAGACTGGTAAAACAAGCTGCTTTACATTCCTTCAAGACTTAGCCTGAAGGCTGCTCTCCATAGCTACCACTAGGATAGCTCAATAAAGGTTGTCTTTAACCTATCTCCAATAAGGGGTTGTTTGGACTGGTGCAAGGTGCCCACTATAATTAGTGGACAGCATATACCAGGCCAACTTCTCACAATCACGGCCTCCGTGACACAGGCCCCCAGGACTCTTTTCTCATTGACGTACTCCACCGCTGCCTCCGGCCAACACTGCGGTCCAGTAGGTCACACATTTGGAACTGAGTCCTGATTATACAATGTCAGAGTACATATGTGTATTGCAGATGTTATTACACCGTACTCCCTACGATGTGGTGCCACCGACTCTGTGCAGAGCATTCCAACGACACGTGTCTGTGGGCCCTTGCTGACTACTGCCTTCGGCCTACACTGCGGCCCAGCACCGCGGGGTCACCTGTTTACTGCCTACACTGCGGTCCAGCAGGCCTCACACCAATCCAATCCAATCCGTACCAGGCAGGACACAGCGTCGTCGCAGGCTGCACACACGCCCAGCTCTGGTACTACTACCTCCGTCAACCACAAATGATCACCACATGGCATTCCAACGTCGTGTGTGAGAGTACCAGGAGGAGCTGCCTGAACAGCGGTTGGCCCGCGCTGACCGCTGCCTCCGGCCTACACTGCAGTCAAGTAGGTCACACATTTGGAACTGAGTCTTGATTTTACAATGGCAGAGTCCGTATCATAGCACGGCAGGAGAGGAGTAAGAGGAAGACGCGATTCAGTCCAGATGAAAAACAGGATCCTCGTTATGGAGGTGACCGAACACCAACAACAACTGCCCTGGTGCCACTAACTCTGTGCATCGCAAGCCAAGGACACGTGGCTGGGGGCCCCTGCTGACCACTGCCTCCGGCCACACTACGGTCAAGTAGGTTGCACATTTGGAACTGAGCCTTAATTTATTTATGGCAGAGTTTATACCATTGTACAGGCCTCATTGCAGACTGCATCCCCTTTCAGCTCTGGTGCCACTAACTCTGTGCCCCGAAATTCATGGACACCCTCTGGTTGAACTGTGGTGGCGTCTGAGTCTATGGCCTGGGGGTTGTCTTCATCATCATGTAGCTGATACTGACTTGGTGACAAAAATGAGTCTGTAGCATTCATCTCCTCCATATTGCCTGTGTCTGCTTGGTACTGCCCTCTGTATCATGCCCTGGAAGAACACCTTCCACTGTCCCCCAAAACCCCCCGCGACATTCACCTTGGACATCGACGGGGACCCGCTCAGCTCTCGTGCCCCTACCTCAGTGCACCGGTAGTCACCGTCCCGTGGCGGTGTTCCATGTGCCGGCCGCTGTGCATCCGGGGCCACTGACTCCGTGCAGCTCAAGTCATGGACACTTGCTGTTTGAACTGTGAACTTCTGATTGTCTGATCACTGTTGTAGCTGTTGCCAGCACCAACCACCCGTTGAGGGCTGGCTCACACTCACCCCACACCCATCCAGCACAGGCGTCACTGGACATGTGACCCTGGCAATAAAAGGGGCAGGGCGCACGTGCCCGTAGCCAGTTCCACGAACTATCTAAGTGTGTCCGTGTGGTCATTGTGTATGCATGAGGGACCTGGGCCCTACCACATTGCATTGTGCTGTGTACAGCGGACGCAACCATTTCACCTCAGGCAGTGGGGGAGACCTGGGACATGTAGCTGTGTCGCAGCCCCCTGTAGGCGTTGCTGGAGTGGGCTGGCGTATGACAGTCCAGCGTAGGGGTGTGGATAATCACCCCGGGGCTCTGGGCGTGGTTAAGTGTTGGGCTTGCCAATGAAGTACCTAAGGCATGTGTCTCTGTTGTAGTGTCGGTGCCACCCGTCCCGCAATGGACAATGTTGCGTTGTAGCATGCCCCCGGACTGCGGCCTCGGCCGAAGGGATATATGAATGAGCGCAAGCCCGCTCAAGGTCCGGGATCATACATGCCAACTGTTGTGTGTGTGTCGCTGTTACCGCAGCATAGGCCAAAGGTATTGCCTCGACCGCATCGCGAGTTCAGCCAGCCTTGCCCTCTACATCTGTGTCCGCCCTATCCTTACCATAGGCCTACACACACGTGGCCGCCCACCTTCAACGCACAACATCACAGTGTCGTGGTCAGGCTTGTGGACATGCGCAGACAGGCATGACGATGGTGTGCCGTAGGAGTGCAAGTGATGCAACCACGCAGCACACACAAGTAAATGGGCTCGGGGGGAGGGAGGAGCAGCAGTGAGGCCACGTTGTACACATTGATGGCGCTCATTTGCTACAGGCAGTACATGTCAAACAGTAATCACTATGACACACATATCACACGCCAATGAACTAGTGAGCCTGCCTACACATCATGCAGGACCAACTGTTGACTCATGTCTCTCTGCACTGTCACAGGTGATCAAGGATATGCACTCTGCCCTTGGATGATGATGACACCTCCGAGCCACAAACACACAGGCCCAGAGGCAGTACAATGCGGCCCACAAACGCACATGGGGCATCGTGGAATGCACATTTGGCGTGTTGAAGTCACGTTTCAGGTGCCTGGACATCACAGGTGGGAGGCTCCTGTACAGCCCAGGCATCGTGTGCAAGATGATGGTTGCATGTTGTGTGTTGCACAACATATGTGTACGCACAAATGCCCCATGGTTATGAGTGCCAGATGCACCGGACGATGATGAGGAAGATGAGGCAGGTGGACCACACCCCACTGCAGCTGCAGCAGGAATAGCCCGTAGGAACATCATCATTGACAATTTCTTCACATGAGGACGTCACATTGTGGCAGTCCTTAGCAATCATGAGACAGTACAAAATGACCACAGGCACAGCATGTGCAAATAAATTCTTTTCAACACAAATTCGCTGAGTTTCTGTATGTGTGCTGCAGTGTGGCACGGGGATCAGGGACCTGATCCAGAGTCATTGTGGGTGTGCAGTGTGCTCTACTTAATTGTGCATGTGTGCCATTGTGCCCATCTCCCCCCGTCCCTCCAGTCCCTGGTCGGTACTCACCCTGTTGATGTTGTGTCAGGTCATGTTGAGCAGTGTCCTGATCCCAGACTCCTGGCACCGTATCCCGAATGATGACTGTGGCCACCATTTTCTCCATGTCATCCAGCTCCTGGTGTGCCGCTGGTCCCCCACCTCCAATCTGCGTTGCTGCTTTCATGTTGGCATCGGGTTTCTTCTTGGTTTTGCCCTTCACATCATTCCAGCGCCTCTTGACCTTTTCCATTGTCCTCCTCGACACTCCGACTGCATTCACGTTGTTCACGATGTGTTGCCATATTTCCGTTTGTGTGGCTGATGACACAGTGGAGGTGACGGACAGTTGTTGGTAGTGTCCTGTCACCTCCGTGACGATGATCCGGTTTTCCTGCGGACTGCCCCGTCTTCCTCTTCTCCTTGCCATTCCCCTGCCCCGGGGGTCCTGGCTGGTCGTCTGTGGGGCTTGTGGGGTTCGCATTGTCCTCTGCACTCGGTCCGAGTGCGTCCATGATGCTACGCAGTTGCATTTTCTTAATCTTTTTTTTTTCTTGGATTTTGTAGTGCATTTTCCCGCATGTCGGGTGGGAATCGTAGGCCTGTAGCTGGTTATCGCTGCTTTTTGTTTCGCGATTTTGGCCTTTGCAACTTTTTGGGCGTTCGTGTTTCGCATTTTTTCAGTGTCGCGTTAATTTTAACGCGGGCATTTGTCGCATTACCGTGTGACTATCGCATGGTGCCGCCGGGTTGGGAATACTGCGTTAACACGGTGTTATTTTCCCGCGATGGACTGCGATGTGAGAAGTTGCGTTAAGCGAATTTGGCGATAGTTAACACACGTTCTTGAGAATATCCCCCTCTGTTTCTAATATACGTCTGGGGAGGGCGACAGTTACACTTTGTGCATTCCTCTAGACAGTATCAAACACAATATGGTGAGGCTCTGTCTGCATTCTGAGCAGTCATCTGCATTCATCTGCATTCTGATGCGTCTTCCTGGGCAGGGAGGAAGGAGAGAGGCTGACACTTGCTTTCAATAGGTAGTGTCCTGTCCACCCACAAAGCACTGATTTACCCCACCCTGGCAGACAGGGCTGGGTTGGAAGGGATACTGGTGCACTTCAGAGAGCTGCTTTGAACTCACCCCCTACATCAAAGACACTTTTGAGAATATGTACTGGGTCTCTGACCGCCTAAAATTAGACACTTCTGGATCATGAACTGAACCTATGTCAGAAGGACTGCTGTGCTGCTTAAAGGACTCAACTAGACTGCTTTTCTGGACGGACTGCTTTTCTACTGGTTACCCTGCTGATTGCTGCTCCCTGACTTTGCTGAAGGAGACCTGGACTCTGCCATTCCTCCAAGTAATCTCCAAGGATTTGCTGGCTTGCCTCCTGTTTTCTGAAGTTTCAGGGACACAAAAGACTTCCTACAATTCTGCTGGTGCTGCTGGACTCTGCCTTCTGTGAGTCCTACCCTTGCTTGAGGTGCACTTTCCAAGTTCTTGTCCTCACAAGTGGGATCTGCAGCTGTTCTGCTATAAAACTGACACATCGTCATCACTGCGCCGGTCGGAACCGATGCCCTTGCTGAAAGGATAGAACTTCTATGAGCATTTTATTTATTACTTCCACAGATGGTAGTTTGAGGTCGAGAACTTCCTCAACACTCCTGATGACCATGGCAAAAGAGGATGACTCCTCTGAGGAAGGGCATGGTGGAGAGATCAGGTAAGAGTTAGAGAACGTACATAGCCCACTGGCATCTTGCAGGCCCTGAAATAAATTGTCCTTTTCATAAAGTTGAGAGTTGTCATCCCTGTCATCATCATCATGGGGTTCTGGGTCTGAAAAATGTGTTGGTAATTGCAATGTCCCATCAGAGTCTAAATGGGGTTGCATGAGCAGAGGTCACAGTGGGTGGGACAGCAGTCAAGGTTGTAGTGGATTTGCTTCTGAATTCCAAGGGACAATCGGTTCTCCCGCCAGCATCTGTGTCGATGTATGGGAAACCGGTGAGGATTTCGCCCACGGGGGATACTTCAAGACAGGTGTCTGCCCTCGTGTTAGGCCGCAGTCCATAGTGGGGTCAAGCGGCACAGATGGCATCAAGGACATATCTTTATATTTGGTATGTTACATTCATTATTACCTCTGTTTACTACAGCTGCAATGATATTTTCACCGTTTTTAGGCGCAAAACGTGTCTCAAAAAACTTTGAGATGGAACACAAAGAATTTGCCACACAATGTATGCCTGATTCATCTATATTCAGGCTTCTATTTCTATTTTTACTTCTATTTTTATTTATTTTTATGTCTATTTGTTCACCGTATGTATTATTTGGTATTTAATCCTGGCTTTTGTCCATGGAAATTTACCCTTCCATCATGGCTGCCATAGACTCTGAAGAAACTAAACACATTTTAAGCTAGAGACAGAAGCATGTTATCAGTCACATGACCTCCGCCAGACTATTTCTGTAATCTCCGTGCGTTTACAAGGGGGGTTTGGGGGGGGTAGCCGACCACAGGGAGGTCTCCCCCCCCGGACAGTTTGGGAGGGGCGGGCTTCATGCCAGCCATTTTGTTTTGGGCTATTTTTGTTTATAGCCCAAACGGAGCCCAATTATAAATTCTTTGGGCTCCTGCTCCCAGCCACCATTTTAGGTTTGGTGACCTGGTGGCTGGGAGCGTTGTCGTAGTTTAGTTTTGGGAGTTAGTTTTAGGTGCTTTAGAATTTTTTTCTGGCGTTTGCTAGGGTAGTTTTTGTAGGGTTATTAAATCTTGCCTTACCGGTATGGTGGAGGACTACCGTGTGCTGGAGGCTCTTAAGCTCCTCAGTGAGGCCGGGAGGATGGACCTCGTCAATGGTGAAGTGGGGGTGCCGGCGCGCCCGGCCCGGCTGGCCTCCGCCGGAGTAGCGGCGGCTGTGGCCGCCTGCACGTCTCCTAAGCGTCGGAAAATATCCCTGGTGAGTGTGAGGGGCCGCCCGCGTGGCAAAAGGACGGCCCCGGGATCGGGTGTGCAGGCTGGGGGCCGGGAGGCGGTACTGTCATCTGGGGCCGTGAGCGGGTCTGCCGGGACCTCGGGCGGGCCCCGTGCGCGGGCGCGAAGTCCGTTGTGAGGAGGGCGGCTGTATCTGTGGAGCCCCAGGAGCCATTAGCGGCATCGGGGCTCAGCAAAAGGGCGGGCTCAGCGCCCGCAGTTAATGAGAGGAGTGGCAGGGGCGGGGCGGGCGGGGCGGCCGAGTCGGCGAGCGGCAGAAGGCCTGCGAGGCGCCAGGTCTGGAGCTATGAGTGCGGGAGCGGGCGGGCGGCAGGTTTCCCCTCACGCTGCTGGATTGTCTGGGAAGGGAGGGCGCAGCAGCTGGGAGGAGGGCGGAGAGCGGTTTTCGGATTCTAGGGCGGATGTGGTTGCCCATGGGTCTGGCGATGAGGGGCTGTTTCTGGCGCCGGCTGTGGGCCCTCAAGGGGAGCTCGTTGCTGGAGCGGAAGTGGGTTCTTTTGGGGTTATGACTGCAGGGCCATAAAGCCAGGCCAGGCCGCTCCCTGGGCTGTTGGAGACTGGTTCTTTGGGGGGGAGCTCTAGGGGGGATGGTGAGTGGGCCCAGTTGGGGGGGTGGGAGGGTACCCCGGAGGTGCCGCTTGTCTCAGGGGAGGTTGAGGGGGCTTCCAGGGCTGCCCCTCTGATCAGGTGGGAGGGGGCAGGGGACTCTAGCAAGGGGACGTGGGAGATGGCAGACTGGGTGGAAGTGGAGGGGGTTGGGGGTAGCGGGCAGGGGTCCGAGGATGATATTTCGGGTGAGCTGGATCTGGCAGGGGGGGACCAGGCCTGGGAGGGTTAGGGCATTTTCTCAGCATGGTCTGAGGAGGTGAGTGGTCTGGACAGGGTGGGACAAGGGGACGCGCAGTTGGCATGGGGGGGCTCTTTGGAGGTGGGCAGGCCGGCATGGGAGCAGGTTGGTGGGGTTCACAGGGGGAACCGGGGGAGGCTCGGGGGTAGGGTAGCGGGTGGCAGATTGGGTCGGGGTCGGACCCCGCCTCGGCCATGGTGGCTGCCATGCTGGAGTGGAGCGGGGAGGAGGAAGGGGGGGATTCCCCCCCAGGGGGTGGGTAGAGAGGTTAGGGCAGGTCCATCAGGTTTGGGGGGGTCTGGTGGGGGCGGCTTTGTGGGGGCTGCAGGGTAGGGGTGCAGAGGTCAGAGGTGAGGGACCCAGCACATCAGTCCAAATGTTTTTGTTGTAGGGCAAGGAGCGTCGCGGCCCAGCTGACTCGGCCGGGCTAGGTGCGGCCCACGGGCACCGAGGCGAAGGGAGGGTGGAGCCTCGCACGGCGCACCCGGTACCGGCGGGGGAACCCGATGCGGCCAGCACACGAAGGCCCAGAACGACCTCGCTGGCCCCAACAAAAGGCAGGTCACAGTGGACCGCCGCACCGTCAAGGCATGTCTCGGAGAGGGTAGAGTCCTCAAGGGAGTACCCGCGTGTACAGTCAGCTCCCCCGCAAGGAGTGCATGCGGGGTACGGTAGGGCCCGCGGGGAAGAGTGGTCTCGTGACTGGCTCCAGATGGAGGAGCCGATTGTTTTGGATTACGATGAGGAGAGCCCTGAGGAAGGGGAATTGCTGGAAGATGAGGGTGAGGGGGGGGGCAATCTCATGTGTTTCCTAGTGTTTTACAGGCACCGGCGGTAAAACCGCGAAGAGAGCACGGTCACCCGGTGAGGGCTCCGCTGGTTGAGGAAGGGAGAGAGCCGGTGGCAAGGCGAACGGCAACTGTCCGGGCACCCTCCTTAGAGCCAGGTGAGGCTGTTAGAGCGTGGGACAGGACTATGATGGTGTCTGTGGGGACGGGGGAGGAGGGAGGTCGGGGGGAGGTTGAAGGGCGCTTACAAAAAGGTAAATACGTGAAGGATATTGGGGTAGGAACTGGGGATGGGGGGGGTCACAAAGGGTACCAAAGTTGAGAGCGGGACCAACACAGACACAGCTGCGGGGGATGGTAAGGAGCCCCTGGAGAGTAAAGAATTGAAAATTAAAAAACTCCCCTATGTGGGAGTGACGAAACCCCTGGGAGCTCATTTAATGTTGGCAACCAAAGAGCGTATATGGAAGGGGCAATACGTTGAAATGCTAAAGCTTTTACACAGGGAGGTACGGTCAAAGGAGGGCTCTAAGGAAGAGGAATATGAGCTGGACAAGAGGCCTAAGGTGCCATTGACTATAGAGAATTGGACGGCGGCGTTTTTGATTTACGCCAGCGTGTACTGTGAAAAGTTCCCGGAGCGCTGCGTAGCTCTAATTAAGTACATGGATGTGATCAGAAAGGCCCAGATCAAGGGGGCGGATACGCTAAGGGCACAAGATGACGAGGAGTTCGGGCCCGGGTGGCATGGGACCCGGAAGCGAAATGGGGGAACTGGACACGGATCTATGGCAACATACTATGGGGGCAGCGAAATGGGGCAAAACCATATTTACGGCTAGGGGCTTGCCTATAGTGTACCGGCACTTTCAGGGGAAGCCCACCCGGGGAGGGGTGAGGGGCTCGGCCACGACGCAGTCTGGGGCAGGAGGAGCATGCTGGGATTTTAATAAGGGCCTGTGCGCGCGAGAATATTGCAGGTTCCGACACGAGTGCTCTAAATGTGGTGGCTGCCATGCCTTGGTTAACTGCTGGGGCGGACGGCCACAGGGCGGCCAGCAGTGGCAACAGTCAGGCGCTAGCGCGGCCGGACAATCACAGCAATTTCCAAACAACAGACGGGGCAAGGGGCCACAGGGTCCTGGGCCCAAAGGCGCATACGCCAGTTAAGTTAGAGAAGTTGGAGGAGGGCCTGCGGGGGTATGAGGATTTGAGGGCGAGGCAGGTTCTCCTGGAGGGGTTCCGATGGGGGTTTCGTTAAGGCTACCTGGGTCCAAGACAGAGGCGGTGGGCGGATAACCTGAAATCATCGGCAGAACATAGACAAGTGGTGCAAGACAAATTGAACAAGGAGGTGCTTGAAGGGAGGATGGCAGGCCCGTTTGATGATTGGCCAACAGAGAACTTGATTGTCTCGCCAATAGGGGTTGTGTCCAAAAAAGAAGAGGGTCAATACAGATTGATTCAACATCTGTCATGGCCGGAAGGGGCTTCGGTCAATGATTTTATTGATGAGGAGGCGGCCTCAGTTTCATACTCTTCAGTTGACGTGGCCATGTCACTGGTGGTGACCGCGGGCGCAACTGCAGCAATGGCAAAATGTGACATAAAGTCGGCGTTTCGGTTGCTTCCAGTCCATCCGGATGATTGGGATCTTCTGGGTATCCATTTCGAAGGGAAATGGTACGTGGACTAAGCTTTACCGATGGGTTGCTCTATGTCGTGCGCATTGTTTGAATGTTTTAGCACCTTCTTGCAGTGGTTATTCACGCAGCGCACGGGTCACACTTTGGTGAAACACTACTGGGACGATTTTTTCTTTGTTGGTTCACCGGGCTCCATGGAATGCCAGGCAGCACTGGACACTTTCCATGAGCTCATGGGTGACCTTGGGGTGCCACTAGCACTGGAAAAGACAATGGGACCCAGTACGGCCCTGTCTTTTTGAGGTATTGAAATTGATTCTGTGGCTATGCGGGCTCGCTTGCCAGCAGACAAAAAGGTCAAAATGTTGGAACTATTGGAGAGAATGCTGTCAAAACAGAAAATGACGGTGAAGGACATACAGGTGCTCCTGGGTCATCTCAATTTTGCGTGCAGGGTGGTCAGGGCTGGGAGGACCTTTTGTAGGAGACTGGGGCGGGCACTGGCAGGACATCATCTACCTCACCACCATGTGCGCCTTTCGGCGGGGGTGAAGGAGGACTTACGCATGTGGACTGTTTTTCTGCAATCCTTTAATGGAGTGCCATTGGCAAGGGAAGATGACGTCAACTGGGACGTCCAAATTTTCTCTGATGCGGCGGGCAGCGAAGGCTTTGGCCTGTTTTGGCAGGGTAGATGGTGTGCTTAGCAGTGGCCGCAACAGTGGAAGGATGGGGGAAGGAGCATAGCCTTTCTGGAACTCTTCCCGTTATTGGTGGCATTAACACTTTGGGGAGAGGAGCTGGCACACAAGAAAGTTTTGTTTCGAGTTGACAACAATGGCAGTGGTTGAGATTGTGAATAGACAGTCAGCAAGGGATGAACAAATCTTGAAGTTGTTGTGGGTCTTTGTGTTAGGATGCCTTAGGCACGACATTGCTTTCAGGGCATTACACGTACCTGGTGTGGACAATGACATAGCCGATGCTTTGTCTCGTTCACAGTGGGGGAGATTCCGTGGGCTGGCCAAGGAGGCGGACAGGACACCGACACCAATGCCCGCTCATCTGTGGTACGTAGGCAACGTAGGGTGCTACAATTGGTGGTAGGCTCGTTGTCGGCAGCCACATGGTCAGCATATCATCTGGCTTGGAAGGATTTTTTGGCATCAGGTGCTCAGCAGCGTGTGGAGGTCTGGCGGTGGTCTGAAGATGTCGTTCAGTTTATTCTAGACCTCATTGATAGGGGTCTTTCCAGGGTTACCATTGCCGGGAAATTGGCGGGCATTGCTTTCATGGGAAAGCTTCTGTGGGGTTATTCGCCGTCGGCGGGGGAATTGGGAAGGAGGATCCTTGAGGGGTGGGCCAGGGAGAGCACCAGGGAGCGGAGGGCACGGAGCCCGCTTTCCTGGCAGACGTTAGCCCGGTTACTCGAGGCTTTACCGGCGGTCTGCAGAGATGGGTTTGAAACCTGTTTGTTCTCTACTCTTATGGTGTGGATGTTTTTTGGGGCTTTTCGAGTCGCCGAACTTCTGGGCAAGAAGGAAGGGGGGGGTTCTGTGGCAGGATGTGATTCTATTAGAGTCGGGGGTACAAATTTGGCTGGCCAGATGTAAAACAGATCAGAGGGGGAGAGGAAGAGGGGTCAGGCTGGAGGCGGCAGTGCTAAGGGCGACGTGCCCGCTACTTTGGGCTCGTCGTTGGCGATCTTTGTCAGGAGGTTCTGGGGAAGAGGCGGTGTTTTGACACGACAATGGGAGGAGGGTGACAGAATATCAGTTACGCATGGTTTTGAGGAAGGCATTATACAACATTGGCCTGGATGGGGCTCAGTACGGGACCCATTCTTTCCGGATTGGGGCTGCAACGGAAGCGAGCAACAGGGGTTGGACCCAGGACGACATCATGAGGTTGGTGCACTGGTCCTCGGAATGTTTTCGGCGCTACGTTAGACGGGATGCGAGGGAGGCGCATGCGTCAGCCCCCTTTTTGTGATTCTCATTCTCTTTTTTCTCATTTCAGGTTCGGTGGCCGGCCCCCAGTCGGAAGAATTTACCATCTGGATAGTGGGGCACTCGTTTTTAAAATGGGCTCATGTCCAGGCGTGCAGGAGTTATGTTGGTGCACAATTGGGTTTTAATGACCGTTTGTTTAAAATGGTATGGAAAGGGAAAGGAGGTATGCTGTGGAAGGAATTGATACCTTGTTTGAACAGGTGGATGGTACGGGGCCGGTGTCCAGATGTTTTGTTGATTCACCTAGGCGAAAATGATTTGTGCAGGGACAAAGGGGTTGTTCTGATGAGGGCAATGAAGAAGGATTTGTCCTTATTGAAGGAGCAGTGGTCAGGATGCCATGTGTTGTGGACGGAGTTTGTGCCTTGTAGGGTGTGGAGAGGCGCTTTGAACCCTAGTGCTATTGACAAGGCTCGGCGGAAAGTCAATACAGAAATGTCCAGGTTTTGTCGAAGTGTGGGCTTTGGAAGAGTGAGTCACAAAGAAATCCGTTTTGATTCGGTGGAATTTTTTAGAGATGACGGGGTGCACCTATCTAGGATAGGCATGGACCTCTATTTATTGGAAATCAGGGAGGTTTTGTCGAGGTGTCTGAACGTCCAGTAACATTCCACATAGACAGTATGCTGGCGGCCTATTTGGGGGGCAGAAGGGTGGGGGTAGTTTGTCTCCCCCACTTTCTGGGTGGCGGGGTTCATTGGAAGTTTGCCAGGGTTGGCAGAGGTTTTTTGGTCATTGATGATGTTGGGTTATCGACAGGGAAAGGGTAGGCAGGTTATTTTTGAGTTTGGTTAGACATGTTGGGTGATTTACAGTTGTAAAGAGGCAGGCATTGTTTTGTGGTCTGCTCCCCTCCCTCCCCCTCCCTCCCAATGGTTAGATTGCATCAAATCGGCATTCAACCGTCACGCGTGTGGTATCCGGTAACACGCGGGGAATGTGGCTCGAGACACACCGTCTGAAACCGTTTTAAGAATCTTAGAGCAGCAATAACAATAGTAAGTTTAAGAAAAATTCATATTATCCTTTTTGAAGATCTTGTGCATCTCTTTGAATACCAACTACATTTCGCCATCGGCGTTTCCGTTGTTCGCGGTTTATTGCACTCCTTAGACTCCCTTTCAACTACATGCTCTGTGGCACCATTAACCGTATCAATGCTGCATGGATATAACTATTGGCTTTTCAAGTTTCTTTGACTCTGTCGCTGCCCATGTTTTGTAGCGCCACTTCTATGTGTATAATTGATGCTTAGCTATTTTTGACCGTCACGCAGAGCTATTATCATGTTCCCAGCTACAAAATCGAATGTCTGGGCATTTATATCAACGGTCGGTTATTTGTCTATCATAAGTACTAAATACATGGACATGACTACTGGCTTATTAAAGCTCTTTGACTCCGTCGTTGCCAATGCTCTGTAGCGCAACTTCTATGGGCATAATTGCTGTTTAGTGCTGTTTAGCTATGTTTGACCGTCACGTAGAGCTATTATCATGTTTCAAGTTGCAATATCGAACGTCGGGCATTTATATCAACGGCTGGTTACTACCTATCATAAGTCTTTAATTTCCCATCTAGTTTTGCTCAGTCCTCATTTAGTGACCGTTTATTGGTAATGTCATGTTCCTCTTAAATTAACAAATCTAGTATGCCATACATAAAGGACGTAGAGAGCTTTAATGCCATTGTTAGTCTTCTGTACTCTACATATTCACATGATTGTATGAGCTGTTAAGCTCTGTTAACCTGCAGATCTTTCCACTTTGGGAAGACATTAGGATTGGTGAGAAAGCTGTATAAGTACGTGGACTTTAGTTGTCTGTTTTTTCCATGTAGGAAGCCGTCAAGTGATGGGCCTTTGAGCCCCTAATACATATCATCGCAGAATCATCGTTCAAGCGTTTACTGACTAAACAGAGAATTTTTATGAAATTACAAATTTTATTAAAGAATCACTGTATGTGTGTGTAAAGGAAAATAGTAAACAAAACAAGGGCTGGTTTGATACAAGTTGCACCAAAGCATATTCCAAATTGAAAAAGGCACTCCAAGTTAAGGTGAAAAACCAGGCTGATATAAGAGTAGCGAGAAGTGAATATAAGTGCGCATAGAAATTAATAAAGATTGCTCTTAAAGAGGAAGCATGGCAAGCCCTACGAGATGCCTCAGTCAATAAGGATCCCTCTGCATTTTGGAAGGCAGTTAATGCTCCCTTTTTGGCCGATAAGGACAATGCCGCCATTGAAATTGCCATTTCTGAACCCGAGTGGATTCAACATTACTCCAGCTTATATAATACCCCAATGATGGAGGACAATGTAATTTTAATGACTGGGGTTGATAACATGGAATCCATAACCCCCACTGATCAATTATTGTATTTTACGCTTACTGAGGTTAATTCGGCCTTTAATGCAAGCAGGGGAGGGAAAGCGGCAGGTCCGGACGGGGTCCCCGTCGATATTTTTAAATCCAATATAGCACTTTGGGGTCCACTCTTAACTCAGGTTTTTAATACATGCGGCTCAAAGGGTTTTTTACGTACTTGGTGCGAATCGATAATAGTTCCAATTTTTAAAAAAGGGGATAGGGATAACCCCGCTTGCTATCGTCCAATTTCACTTTTGGATTCTACAGTGAAGATAGTAGGGCGGGTTTTATTAAACAGGCTGCAAACTTGGGCTGAGGAACATTCAATTTTAAGCGACCTGCAATATGGGTTTCGTAAAGGTATGGGCACAATCGAACAGGGCCTAAATTTACATATTATCCTAGAAAAATACACTAAAGCAAAAGGAGAAAGACTATATCTGACATTTGTCGATTTAACCGCGGCATTCGATTGTGTCATACATAAGAAGCTCTGGGTGATTTTAGAAGGGATGAGCATAGATGCCGCAATTATAACATTTTTAAAACAATTGTATTCAGGGGCGAAGGCACGAGTTCGTTATGGGAGAGGTGGCGAATGCACTGGATATTTTAGGGTAGGAAGAGGAGTTAGACAGGGGTGTATCCTTGCCCCATTCCTCTTCTCGCTTTATATAAATAATTTAGAAGCAGTTCTAGTGCAAGAGTGTAAGGACTTACCAATGGCAGCCAATCGACCCATACCGGCACTCCTGTATGCGGACGACGCGGTATTGATGGCCCGTACACCTCGAAGTCTGCAAAGGATGGTGGATGTCTTTTCAAATTTCATGACAAACCTGGGTCTGGCTGTCAATTGTTCAAAAACTTTTACTATGTTCTGTGGGGTAGGTTCTAAAAAGAAGACAAGGACCTTATTCATTGTTTTGAAAGCAATCAAAGTCACTAAGACTTTTTCTTATTTGGGGATCCTATTCGATCAGACTGGCACCTGGACCTCAGCAATTAAAATTAGAAGATTATTATTTGTTAAATCATTGATGGCCCTTTTAATTTCAGTAAAAAATTAGGTAGACGTGCCCCAGTAGAAATTTTACAGATATATAGGGCTAAATGCTTGTCGATTGCGACTTATGGAGCCGGTATTTGGGGTCACGCTGGGGTCCACTTTTGCAGCTTGCAGAAAATAAGTTTCTGAGGTCTCTTTTATCTGTCCCGGCCAGCATCTCTGCTTATATATGCCATCGGGAATTAGGTATCCTATTCTTAGAAGATGTCATTAAAATACAGCCAGTTTTATTATGGCATAGAATTTGGATTACCGAGGAAACTTCCTTGAATCGATTAGTACTGAAGGATATCCTATCATGCGATGGTATCAGAAATATTAAATGGCTGGCATATATTAAAACTTTTATGTTTAAAATAGGGCACCCTGAATATTATACGGACCCAGAAAACTTGTTAAATGTGTCCAGGAAAGAACTTAAAACTATATGTTTACAATATCTGGATGAGTCCAGAACTTCTACAGAACTGAAAAAATCAACGGTGCATGCACATTTTATGACATTAGCGACCCCATCTATACAGTTTTATCTTGTTTTAACTACCAGTGATTATGATAGATTCCTGTTGTGCCGTTTTAGATTGAATGTTTTACATCGTTCATTAAGTTTCCCCTTGGTAAATGATTGGGCACGGGACTTAATTAATTGCCCGTGTGATGATATTTCGGTGCAATCCTCAATACAAATTTTATTCTTCTGTAAATTTGATATTCCCCCTAGGAGGAGATGGATTGTTCCGTTACTTAAAAAACTTGGGCTTAAAAAATGTAAACCTGCATATTTGACCTTGCAACTGTTAGATGATGTGTTTATTATTGCTTCTGTGACTGCTTATTTAAAGAATGTTTTTAAGATGCGTAAAACAATTTTGTTGGGAGTAGGTTAACTATCATGAATTTGTATTTTTAAATTGATTATCCTTTTTTAGTAATTTAATACAAGTACTGTGCTTTTATGGTTACTATGATAGTTACCGAATAAAGAATTTTGACTGACTGACTAAACAAATGGTAAATATGCCCTTGCATGTTTCACACATCCATAAAATGGCATTAGCTCTATATTAGCTGTTTACATTCTCTTTCACTCCACTCAAGTCATCAGACCATGTTTCTTGTTAAGTAAGACGCCACTCATTCTGTCAAACGTCCGGATAAACAGAGGGTAATACATTATTAAAGAAAAACTGCATGATTAGGAATACACATAGGAGTTTCTTTGGATAGCAAAAGTGGCTATGCACCGGGTTTCTTTCACAATGATAGCAAGTTTAGTCATAGCAGCATGCAATCACATTCTTGCTATTTTTATACCATCACTGGTAAAATGGGGCTATTTATTGACTTGGTGCTTTTTTCTTCATCTTTTTCTTTATCTCTTTTTTTTTTGTCTTATTCTTGAACTACTTTCAGAGTTGTTGGCCACTCAAATACGAAGCTTTTTATCAAGAGCCAATATATCCTAAGTATAATATTTTGTCAGGAGAGACGGTATACATATGTGTTCTTGCTTACATTTACAGAGAGTGCCTGTATCTGCTGTGGCTTTTCCTGAAGAAGGCATTTTTATGCCGAAACGCGCGTAGAAACCATCCGGGATTTGCAGCCACTCTATGACACAGATACATACCTGTGAAGCCTACATACAAGGCCCGTCTATTGAAATTGTTTAGACAAATATCATGAAGATAATATAAAAATTGTTTATCATAATGTTTTGATTTATGAGTTTCAGGTGTTAAACATACCTGTACTGTATACATTATGAATGTTGAGTATGAATGATGAGATAGATGTGGTATGTATGTGGTTTGTTTTTGTTTTAGTTTTAATGATGAAACATTGAATACATCACTATCAATAAATAACTATTTCTGTATTTTTGAATATACACATGTCTATTTGTCTCTCCTTAACCCCTTCGGCGCTGCGCGAATTCTCCCGCTGTGTGGGAAAATTAATGAGTGGGCGTGTTTCGGACGGCCCCCGGCCGTCCTCCGCACACGCCCACCGTGACATCGGACGGCCGGGGGCCGTCCTGAGCACCGAAGGGGTTAAATTAGAACTGTTATCATTCACTGTGATATTTATCTTGAAGTTGCCCTAGGAATTTACACTGTGTATCAGGGACAGATCTGCCAGCACTATTCCGACTGGAGGCCTCCTTGAATTGTCACCCATAAGCATGCCAGAGGGAACTAGTAGGGTCCGGAATATATGCAACATGGCCTACTTGAAGACTTCGACCTGTTGTGGCATTGTTGAAGGAACCAGGAATTTTGGTTGGATCAGGATGAGCTGAGGGGTTGATTCCGCAGGGGGGACTGGGACCGAAATCAGGAGGCACCCTTACATCTGCATAACTTCTCTTGATGAGAGTGGAAGAGGTAAGGGGAGTCATGTTTAGAGGTCTGATGTTTTTTCTATAACTTCAACTTACCTGGCAACTTGGAGTGGGAGGACGGCCCAGAGAGTGAGAACATGTCTGCATCCTCGACTTCGAGCGAGACCAGCCCTTGTCCACTTTGACCGTGTTCTGCAACATAGAGTTTGGCCTTGTAGTCTAGAATGGCCTTCTGGTTCATCCTCGTGTAATTGTCACACAACTTTGAGTCATGTGAGGAACCCAAACATCAGAGACATACCTGGTTCATGTCGGCGACCGACATCTGCTTATGGCAGCCCTTGCAGGGTTTGAGGCTTGTAGTTTTTAGATTAGACATGTCCCTTGCTCACTGTATGAGAATTCATTTTAGTTCTGTCAAGAGGCAGAAAACAAGGGAACAAGTTTTGAACCCATGTTGGAAGATGCAGAAAGAAAGGAACTGACGTCAGCATGCAGCGTGGCAGCTATATGTGACTTCGGCGTCACTGCCAGGGTGGGCTGCGATCGATGTTGAGCCACAGGACACCACCTACCATGCACGAGGGAATTGGTGAGAAAAATTTCCAGATCCAGTCTGGTGCTTTGGGGTATTGACAAGGTGAGGAATCTGCAGTTAGAAGTATCCATCAGAAAGGCAAAACCTATGGCCTTTGTCAATGCTTGCTTTAGGCCTCAGCTATAGACAGCTGAGAGACCTCTTCTTTTGCATCAGTCCTTGCTCATGACTTGATGACTTAGCTGTCTATGTCACTTTCCTGGACCTGATTCAATGGCTATCCTTCTTATTGTGTTTGTCCCACCAAGGAGTAATTCGGTCTCACAAACTTTTGAGTGGATGAGGTATCCTTCCACTGCTGATGTCAGAACTTGCTTTGCAAGAGAAGGGCTATTTTTTCTCCCTCTCTCTCCCTACTCCCCTCACCCACCTTTTCTTTCTCTCCCCCTTGTCACCCGCACCTGGCATTCTCTTGGCATACAACCCCTCTGCTTCCATTTTCATTACACTCCACACATGCACGTGGATTTCGTCTCTCCCCACTGTTCCTCTCTTTCTGCATCGAGCTGCACTTGTATATGGAGGGAAGGAGGAAGGGGAGTCAGTCATGTTTAGACTTCTTATGTTTTTTCTTTAACTTCAATTTACCTGGCAACTTGGAGTGGGAGGAAGGCCCAGAGAGAGACAACATGTCTGCATCCTCGTCTTCGAGTGAGACCGGCCCTTGTCCACTTTGACGGTGTTCTGCAACATAGAGTTTGGCCTTGTAGTCTAGAATGGCCTTGTGGTTCATCCTCGTGTAGTTGTCACACAACTTTGAGTCATATGAGGAACCCAAATAGCAGAGACATACCTGGTTCATGTCCGCCCCCGACATCTACTTATGGCATGGGAACATTTTTTTCTCCCTATTGTTCCTCTCCATTTCTGTCAGGTTGCCCTCACCATAGGTGAAAACCTTCGTCGACTCTCTTTCTCTCTCTGCTTTTTCTCTCCTGCTCTGCTGGACCACTCTCACTATCTATAACAACCTAGGGGTACTCTCATTCTCCCCACTGTTCCTCTTTTCATCTACCTGGTCACTCTTACCGCCTACGAGCGCCCGGCGTTGACCTCAAACTCATGCTCCTTCTCTCTTTCTCTACAGGGTCACTCTTGCTATCTGTGTACTCCTGGGGATCCTTCTTTTCTCCCTGCAGATCCGATCATTCTCTGCAGGGCCACTCTCGGTATGTATGAGCACCGGGGGGAGGGGGGGCATCATTCCCCTCCCCTGCTGTTCTTTGCTTTCGCAACCGGCCCTATTGGTTTTGCCAATGTTTCTTTACTAGTGATGGTCACAGAATGAAAGTCAATGGGAGCTGGAGTCCTCTGGCTTGACAGTGCTGCTGATGCTAGACCTTATGTCATCAACAGAAAAATAACTTTATGGCTCACTACCGAGAGTCGGGCTTGTCTCTGCCCACATTTTGATTTCCTTTAGCACAGCATTTGATTGGAAAGATGTGTACTTACACCGCAGAAGAGCATTTGTATTGCACTTTTTGCCTTATGGAAAAACTTATGTTCAATGAAGGAGGACTGAGTTATTTATGGTGACAAGCCAATGATCAAGGCAATCACTAGATCTTTTTATTATGAAAAATTATAACAAAAACCTAACTTATTTATTGTGGAAAAGCTGATGTTAAAGCAATAGACATTTATGGGTGACTACTTATTATTCTTTAATACAGCTTGTAGACAGGTCTTTTGTTACTTCGAATGCCATAGATTGCTGTTGGAGTCAAGGGTTTGGTGTTGGTTACCCACTCTGACAAACCGTGGGGGAGGTATTTACACTTTGATAATCCTTATTAGGTCATTTTAGGAGTGGTTGGTTGTTCTATATAGTTTTGGCAACTGTATTTGTGTGCATATATTTCATTTTGTAACTGTACGCATGACGATTGTGTTGTGGAAACGTTTATGCATTAATACACCAACAACATTTTATGTTCCTCGAAAAAGACAACTTTTATTACATTATATGTAGTTAGGACAAGGTATATGGTTGACCTTTTCCATGCATATATCAACAATTTCCACTATGTGGTTCAATGTCTCTACTGTCTTTGTAAAGCTGGATCTTTTGAGTCTCTTTACAGTTTTGAGGTAGCCCATTATTTTGTTTTTGGAATGGGTTTTGCCCAATTTGATCAGCGATCTGTGCTATTTATGTGCTAGCTTGCAGCTCACTTTTTCATACCAGATACAGTAGAAACTGCCTGCATTATTTGCGTTTTAGCCCATACTTCAGGTATGTTAGAGCTCAATGTTCAACTAAGACAAAAGATGGGTAAAAGGAAGTGTATCACCAAAAACAGATTCATCTTGTAACTACAAAGAATCTAGTGGACTTGATATTTCCTAAAGCCCGAAAAAAATGCGCATAATGCTGATCATGAGAAAACCCCCTCTCATTTGGGTCAAAGAGTAAGAAGTGGCACAGATAACAAACTTGCTTTATTCCATTAAAGACTCACGTGGATATACCTTGTAGGATACATTTTATACTCAACGTATTCCTCTCAGGTGAAGATATATTATTCAGCTGATACCACAATTTTGGTCTGGAGAATTACATGGCAATAAAATGAACTTTAACTACATAGTTATAATCTAAGCCAATAAACAAAACGTAGTACACACAGCTACAGTATGTGTGGAAAGTGTTTTTATTGCAGAACGATGTATTTATGTATGATATTTGAGATGTCTCTCATTCACACTTAAAATGACAAACAACAGAGAGTGGGCATGATAACTGAACACAAATTATATAATAAGCAGATTTATAAAGTGGTATTCTAGGACACACTTAAAAGGCCATTCTACCAGAATACACAAATGGCAATATATTACGAGTTGCCCGGAACAGTATATGTGGGGGGTGTAGCTTAAGGCAGCTGTGTATTGCCTGGTGTGTCTGGGTCCGGAATTTTTTGGCCTGCAAACTCCAGACCCAATAACTTCAGGTCCGGACTTCCCTGCAGAGCTGCAGGGGCTGAGGGCAGCCGTGGCACCTGCGCCCTGCCCACCCGCATCCTGCAACTGGGAGAGCGGAGGAAGCTCCCCGAGCTGAAATAAAAAGAAACTTGCCCTGCTGCGGCCTACTGCCTCTCTTCGGCCCCCCACAGGCGAAAGAAAAAGCCCCACAACATTTGCCACCTGCTTGGAGCAGGTGGTGAGGGTTTGAAGTTTTAGGACGGTTATTTTCCGTGGAAAAGGGGAGAACACGCGGAACTGGACCCGGAATTCCAGGTTCTGCATATTATTCGTATTCCAGGGGTAACCACTTATAATCCCTATTATCTCACAGAGAGACAGCACAGGGTATTGAAAACTCCGGCCACAGTATTTCCTCTGAGGTAATGGGTAACTTGTAATGGAGCCCAAAGTGGTTCCCATAAGCATGTTCAAGTTTCTGATCCTCACTACGGTGAAAAAGTGAGACCCCTGTTAATATAGACACCACCATTTGTTGAGTTTAGAATATGATCGGACACCGTGACATGCACAGCTCATAGAATGGGGGAGAGTAGCACTTATGTCAACATCTCCAGGGGTTACACCAGCAAGTTCAGGAAACTACACCTGCCACGAAGGTCACATTTTCAAGGTGGTGAATCTGCAAGTATTGCTAATGGAGTTACTGCAGCTTCTGGCCTGGGTAAAGAGGATGGCAGACTGGGGAGAAAGGCCAGCAGAGCTACTGAGGCTCATCTTTGCCTTCGGAATTTTCGCCAGCAAATGTAGGCAAAGGAGATAAATTCCTCACTGACCACATATACATATATATATCTCATCACTCTAAGGGGCATATTATCAAGAACAGCGTTAAAATTATCGCCGCTTTAGCGGCAGAAAACTGCCGCTAAAGCGGCGATAATGGGCTTGATAATATGCCGTGGAGAATTCCAATAGAAGCCCATTTTGACACCAGAACCTGGGCTTCTATTGGAATTCTCAAGGGCATATTATCAAGCCCATTATCGCCGCTTTAGCGGCAGTTTTCTGCCGCTAAAGCGGCGATAATTTTAACGCCGTTTCTTGGTAATATGCCCCTAAAACTCTAGGGAGTGTACCAGCACGTTCAGGACCCTTCAGCGTGAAAATCTGTTGTTTAAGGAGGCAGCAGGCTCTCATCGTGAATTTGAAGTGAAGAGTTGTGTATTACAGTTCTCACGAACCCACTTATATGTGATCTCAAACATCATTTTTTTCAACAGAAATGTCTGCCTTAGTCAACTGTAAATTCAGAGAATGTTCCCATTTAACTAAACTTACATTAAGTATGCTTCAATATTTTGCAGGAAAGTGAAATTTTATTTTGTATAGGAAAAGCCTTTAAGAAAAGTCAGGAAGCGAAAATGAAAAATGCAATTAAATACCGCTTTTAGAAAAGTCAGGAGGTGATTCTCAAGAATGTAATACAATCCCGTCTGGGAGCAGAGATTTCGGCAGCAGATGTACACAAACCAGCATCCTCTTGGGCACTTGGCTAGGCAGTGTCATGGTGAAGAACAGGCTGTGCAGAGGAGGCTCGCCCACACAGACCCTGGGAAGCCGCCAGATCCTTTGCATTGCGCGTCTGTGGCCGACTTTGCTAAATACTCCATAGAGTCTCTGAGGTTACTGTAGGCTCGGAAATGGCCAGGGAGGTTGTGATTGGTAGTCTTTCCCTACCGTTAGATCTATAGGTCCAGTTCATCAAAGGTTTTTTACTACTAGGGCCCTGATTCTGAGTTTGTCAGAATCCTGTTGTAACAATACACTAGGGTATGTTGTTGGTCTGGTGTGATAAATAGCACCTTTTACGGGTTTTGGGGGATTAACATGTAGATATTTGTGATTATGCACCAAAATCCTCATGGCATTATAAATACCATACACTTTTCCGCTGTTAAAGTTTGGTATGTTTGATTTGTTGAAATTTAATGAAGGGTGAGATATTTAATGCACCTGGTAATTTCTGGATTCAGTAAATGCCTCTCAACTTGTAATTCCGACTCTTATGCAAACAGATGTTTACGAAGGGGTCGAAAAGCACCAGCCCGACTCACAATCAGGGCCTAAGTGCAATTTTCCGTTATAAATTACATTTACAGGTAAAAGCATGCAAAGCTACCCCTGCTAAAGCCTGGAATACATGGCTTTTAATGATGGGAAAGGAAAGGGCTTATCTTCATATTTTACTGGGGTGTAGGGAAAAAAGGTTCACCGTAGGAAAAATTCTATGGAGAAAAAGAAGTTAAGCGTGCAAATGTAGATTTCTGTATGATTTATACATTTTCCACCTAGTGACAAACTTCATGTGTGCATCTTTTGAAGGAGGAGTATTCTTTAAAATCTGTGACTGCCGTAAAGTTCCAAAATGACTCCTAGGATTCCTTGTGAATCCCAAAAAACTCCAAATGCAGGAGGAAACTCACAGGAGAAGATGTCCTACTTTTGCAAACATGACGTTGCAAATTGGGCTATATGTATCTACTATTATAAGCAGATTCTACCCTCGAGGGAGGATTCTGTCCATTCTCAATATGTAAGGCAATCACATTCTATATACGTTTTCTTTAGACACATTATTAGGATATTACAACTGTAATATCCAAGTCATTTAAAAGGTATAAAAGGCATCAATAAAATTAAAGATGTGAAACGTGTTTGGCCGCATAAGGAGGCTTGTGAAGTTCCTTGAGAAGCTAAACAAACTGGAATCATCACTGATATTTAATATGGCATTTGAGTGGGTAGTCATTTTCATTTAGGATGATCTTCTGCTAACCAATTTATCAACTAATATCCAAAAAGCAACAGATAGAACCATTCCACCGCTGGTCAGCAGTCACTAAACATACACCTTTGCTCAACACACGGTTCCATTGTAACAAACCATTCTTGAAAGAGATTCACTGGCAGGGGAAGGGAGCAAAAACAACTGGAGACTTTCAAATAAGCTGTAGATGCAGTTTCTCAATACCAGTGAAATCAAATATTCAAATAGGTTGGCCAGAGTTGTCTATGAAGTGTCCTTGGCTTGCCTTTTAGAACAAATCTCCAAACTCACATGTAATGTGATGCAGGTAACATCAATTCAAAAAGCAATACTATGAAAAGAGTAAAATAGGTCAACCAAAAATCACGCATACAGAAGAAAAAAAAGAGACATTTAACATTTCATTTTACCAATAAAAGATGAAAAAGTGGAGAAATGGGAACATATCAGGCATGAACGTTTATCACACACATTGGGGCCAGCACTTTTCTTGTATGATAACAGGGCTCCATGTAATTCTATGGGGAATGGAAAAATTACTAACAAACTACATGAGGGAAATGGCCCTTTTTGCAGGGTCACCCCAAACGTTTTGCCTTCCTTCTCCCCTTTTTGCTGAATTCGTTTTTGTTGGCTTTAGGAATCTGAGCCCTTTACCACTGCTAACCAGTGCTAAAGTGCATGTACTCTCTTCCTAAACATGGTCAATCAATCAATCAATCATGTCACTTATAAAGCGCACTACATACCCGCGAGGGTCTCAAGGTCTGATTTACTTTTCCACAATTGGCATATTTAATTTACATATAAGTCCCTAGTAAAGTGCACTACATGTGCCCAGCGCCTGTAAATTAGATGCTACTAGTGGGCCTGCAGTACTGATTGTGAAACCCACTTAAGTAGCCATTTAAACATGTCTCAGGCCTGTCACTGCAGAGCCTGTTTGTGCAATCTTAAACTGACATGTTGACCTGGCAAGTTAACCCGCTTGCCAGGCCCAAACCTTTCTTTTTAATACATATGTCACTCCTAAGGTAGGCCTTGGACAGCTCAGGGGCACAGTGCAGTGTATTAAAAAAGGAGGACATGTACTTTTTAAGTTTTACATGTCCTAGTAGTGAAAAACTCTTAAATTTGTTTTTCATTAGTGCAAGTTCTGTCTCTACTATAGGACAACATTGGGATTACCTTATTACATTTTATAAGTGTAATTTACAATTGGGAAGAGATGGAGCCCCAAACTTTGGTGTCTCTCGGATCACATTTTAAAATCACAACTTATGGTGAAGTCGGATTTTAAATTGTGATTCCGAAAATGGCACTTTTAGAAAGTTGGCATTTTCTTACTTTAGCCATTTGGTACCTTTTGCCTGCTCTGAATACACATCTGGGGTGGGTGACAGCTGGGGTTTGTGCATTCCCTCTAGACAGCCACACACAAAGGGAGCTTAGGTGTGACTGACTAGCCATCCACGTCCTGATGGGCCATTCTGGGTAGGATGGGAGGGAGGAGCTGACAACCACACCTGAATGGTTTGTGTCCTGTCCCCACACAAAGGGCTGAATGCCCCCCTGTAGTAAGTCTGGGTCCAGGGCAGGTAGAGAGGGACTCAGTGCACTTCAAAGTCATCTCTTTGAAGTTTCCCCCACTTTAAAGGCACAACTGGGTATAAGTACTAGACTTCAGACACCACCAAGTCAGCACACTTCTGGACCTGTGGATACTCTGCCAGGAAGAAGGACTGCAGTGCTGCTAAAAGATCTGCCACTCTGCTGGACTGCTACTCTGCTGGACTTATTCTCTACTGTGCTGACCTTCTGCCTGCTGCCCTCCTTGCCTGGGAGTGAGAAGGACTGGACCTGCATCTCTCCAACTTAGAATCAGAGTGATTCCAAGGGCCTGCTGGCATGCCTCCTGATTAAAGTCGTAGGAACATAAAAGACTTCCAACTCACCTTGCTACAGCACCTGGACTCTGCCATCTGAGAGTCTTGCCCTGCCAAATGGTGCCAATCCAGTCCTGGACCCTTAGAAGTGGATATCAAATGCTGCTTCAGCTAAACTCCACACATCAATGCCGTTGTGCCGCTCGGAACCAGCGCATTTTCATCAATGGCGACGTATAACCGCTGCTGCGATGATCAAGGGCATCGCATCTCAATCGACCCCGACGCATCGCTGCTGCGAGGATCAAGGACAACACATCACATCACATCCAATGGTGCATTGCCGCCATTCCAAATGCATCTCTGACTTTGCGCGGCTCGGAGCAGGCATATTGCCTACATCCTAAGGATCGACTCAGATGCATTGCCTTCATTGCTCCTCGCGGCTCGTCCTCGACGTCAATGCAACTGCGAACCAAGGTACTGTTTCAGCAGGCCAAAATCGGTCCCTGTATCTGACCTGCGCTCCATCATGGTAAGCCTGAATGTTTGGATTTGACCCAGTCTAGCGCTACTAGATAGCTCCGGTTGGTGCTTTATGATTTTAAGCACTACATTTCATACCTTGCTGTGCTCATGCAATTGTGGAAGGGGAAGAAGTCTCCAATGTACTACTGTTCAGTGCACTGCGGCACTGAGCAGTAGTTAACATTGGGTTAACTTACTACATTTAAAAAGTGATGACTTTCAATTGGGAGCAGGTAGGAATGTTGAGTTTGGTGTCTTTAGAATTCTAATTTAAAGCCATGTTTAATTGTAAAATTGGATTTTAAGCCAGAATTCTGGAAATGACACTTTTAGAAAGTTGCCATTCTCCTGTCCTAAACAGTTGATGCCTATAGCCTGTCCCTGGGTCACATAACTAGATGTAACTGGCAGTTGTTTTCTGTGTATTGCTCCCAGACAGTGAGACAAAGGGAGGCCAGGTGTTGGCAGGATGGGCCACTCTGACTTAACGAGGGGGAGGAGCTGTCACCTACCACACTTGCACATAACAAAGGCTCTGGCTAAACACACTCACAAAGGGTTTGCCACTAGTGTTGTGTGTCCCAAGATAAGCTGAGGCCTGGGCAGGGAGGAAGGGGATGCGTGACACCCAAGGGGGAGTGGGGTGGGGACCTCTATAACCTTCTCCTACTTCAAAGTGGGCACCCAGGCTCCCAGAAGACCATGCCTCCCCCTCTGAAGTTTACTTTCTCAGACCATTTTTCTTCAAAACAATTTTGAAGTCCAGAGGTAATCGCAGACTGGGCACAATCCACTTTTGTATCCCAAACACGTTCCATTGCGGTAGGCGATATTTTTCGACTTTGGCATGCTCTCACCCGACTAGATGTCCGCGGTTGGCGCGTTGATCATTTTTACCTTAAAATTTAAAAATGCCTAACTATGGTTCTACTGATTGGATTTTTGTTGGTATGGTATCAAATAATTTATTAAAATGTACTTTATTTTTCTAAATTGGTCGGGATTTTTCTTGTGCTGTGTTCTCACTTTATTTCTGTTTTGTGCTGCATAAATACGTTACACATTGCCTCTAAGTTAAGCCTGAATGCTTTTGTGCCAAGCTACCAAAAGGTTAAGCACAGTTTAAATCAATGCTATTGTGGTTCACCCTGACAGGGATTGTGCTGTTGCTTGAACAGGGGTCACCCCCGCATTCAACCAACAACACAATTTCTCACTGAGACCTACTAGCATTGGCATTCCCTATTCCTCAGACTGTTCGGATCAACTTCCTTGTGGATCGTCTGATTCTGGACTTTTATCTTTCTTGTCCCTTTTCACCTTGCTGATGTTAGCGGGCGTTTGGTGCCTTGCTGATGGCACCAATATAGTCTACATCTTCAATTAAGAGCTATGTAGCTTGCCATAAAAAGTTTTCTTCTCATTTTGTAGTTTTTTCCTTGCTGTGACCCTGTAAAGGAGACACCTTTTCTCATATAATATTCTGTGCAGTGTGGCTCTGTGACTGCTGGGAAGAGTCTCCCTGTTGGACTTGGCCCTTTTTGCAGGGTTATCCCCAAACCTTTTGCTTCTTCCTCCTATTTTTTCCTGACCTGTGGTTGTTGGCACTTTACCACTCTGTGCACTTTACCACTGCTAATCAGTGCTAAAGTGCATATGCTCTCTGTGTAAATTGTTGTTACAATTGGTTATCCATGATTGGCATATTTGATTTACTGATAAGCCCCTAGTAAAGTGCACTGAGTGAGCCAGGGCCTGTAAATCAAATGCTACTAGTGGGCCTGCAGCACTATTTGTGCCATCCACATGAGTAGCCCTGAAAAGATGTCTCAGGCCTGTCACTGCAGTGCCTGTGCGCAGTTTGTTAACTGCGATGTAGACCTGGCAAATGCATCCACTTTATATAACCACAACACCCAGACCAAATCTGGGGTAAGGGAACGAGAGGCACGGGGTACTGGGAGTCGGCAGCCTCCAAAATAAACTGTGTACCACAATGAAGCCGCTCCCAGTAGGGTGTCACAAGTACTAGTGCAGTTTTAGTCTGTAGAGGAAGACATCTCACTAAAATGAAGGACTGGTCTCACACACACCTGGTGTCATGCTTCATCATTGACCAGTCCTCGCGCCTCTAAAACCTTGGTTTTGATAGAGGGCGAGCATACACCTGACGACAGGGATGCACTTCTAAACTAAGTGGGGGCCCAAAGAAAATAGTGAGTTAAGAAGCCATTAAGGATGTCAGCTTAAATTTAATGGTGCTGGCATCTATATGGTAATTAAAAACAAAGTGATCGGTGTGATGGGGATATTATTGTCCCCCCACCGCTGTCAATGGGGTCGACATGTTTCTGCCTAAGGCCCAGTTGGGTCCGCGGCATTCATCAGGACCATACGAGGAGCTGAGGTGCACAGATCTAGGCACAGAGGCGGAGATCACGTCCAGTCACACGTTCTGACCTAAGGGGTCTCCTGCCCTCACCTCCTATGGGGCACAAGTGTCCTCATTTTAGGGCTTAAGAATTTAGCCATATCACAGTGGTAGCGTGATCTTCATCACCACACTGCGTGGAAATCCTTTCACCATAGTGTGGTAAGAGTGGAGCTCGTTATATAGAACTTTTGTAATATGGTCCTGATGAATGCCGCGGACCCAACTGGGCCTTAGGCAGAAACATGTCGACCCCATTGACAGCGGTGGGGGACAATAATATCCCCATCACACCGATCACTTTGTTTTTAATTACCATATAGATGCCAGCACCATTAAATTTAAGCTGACATCCTTAATGGCTTCTTAACTCACTATTTTCTTTGGGCCCCCACTTAGTTTAGAAGTGCATCCCTGTCGTCAGGTATGTCCGCCTCTATCAAACCAAGGTTTTAGAGGGCGAGGACTGGTCAATGATGAAGCATGACACCAGGTGGTGTGTGAGACCAGTCCTTCATTTTATGTGAGATGTCTTCACTCACAGACTAAAACTGCACTAGTACTTGTGACACCCTACTGGGAGCGGCTTCATTGTGGTACACAAATGCATCCACTTGCCAGGCCCTAACCTTCCCTTTTCTTACATGTTAGTCACCCCCAAGGTACCCCTGTGGGCAGGGTGCAGTGTATGTGAAAGGTAGGACATGCCCAAATGTGTGTGGCATGTCCCGATAGTGAAATACTGCCAATTTCGTTTTTCACTATTGTAAGGTTATCTGTTCTGATAGGATAGGATAGAATGAGGAGTTTGCTTATAATATCTTATAAGCATAACTGCCCCTGGGAACCAGATGGGCAAATAAAGTTTAGTATGCCTGAACTCAGAATGTTAAAATGCATCTTTTAGTGAGGGTGATTTTTATATTCTCTGTTTGAAAATACCACTTTTAGAAAGTAGGGGCCAGATGTATGAAGATACCATTTTGCGATTTCCTAATTGCGAATCCCAAGGATTCGCAATTAGGAAATCGCAAAATGGAATGTATGAAGGTGTGTAGTACACATTGTGCGATTCCTAAGGGGTCGCAAATGACCTACCTCATGAATATTAATGAGGTAGGTCGCAATTTGCGACCCCCTAGGAATCGCACAAATCACAGGGATGGTGGCCTGCTGAGATCAGGAGACCACCATGTCTGTGATTGCTTTTAAATAAAGCAATCTTTTTTTTTTGTAAAGCAGCCCGTTTTCCTTAAAGGAAAACGAGATGCTTTACAAAAAGAAAAATTAAAAGTTTTCTTTTCATTTTTAAGAGCAGGCAGTGGTCCGAGGACCACTGCCTGCTCTTAAAATGGTTTTACAAACATTCACATTCATTCATTCATTTGCGAATGGGTTACCACCTACTTGAAGTAGGTGGAAAAATGTGAATATTTTTCGACCGCATTTACGGCCACAAAACATTCATACATACCGATGCGAATCGGTATTAGGAAGGGACGCCCTAAACACGCCCCTTCCTAATACCGAATCGCAAACCCATTTTGCGATTCAGTAACAGGTTACTGAATCGCAAAATAGGGTTTGCTACGTCGGAAAAGCATTTTTTGCACTCGCAAATGGGCAGATTCTGCGAATCTACCCATTTGCGAACGCAAAAAGGCTTGATACATCTGCCCCTAGGTGTTTTCTTGCTTAGCCATCCAGTGTGCCTCTGCTAGGATGTGTATTGACTGCCTGGCTTTGGAGTGACAGGGGCTGGGGATGTGCAGTGGCTCCAGAGAGTCTGAATGAGTCAGCGCTGGGCTGAATAGGCCTGGTCTGCATTTGGAGTGGTGGGAGGAGTAGCACCTGCACCTGAATAGGGCTGTGCCTGCCTTCCAAAATGATGGCTCCACCCCCCTGTGGTGTGTCTGGAGCCAGGGCTCACACTTACAATGGAGGTTGTTGTGCACTTGCAAAGTGCCCCCCAGAACTGGTTTGGACTGGACTCAGAGCCCTGGGCCAGGAGAGAACAAAGATATTTACTGTATAAAAAGAGGGGCCCAGACCCCAGACTTTTAGATCATCCCTGGAATTCGAGAGGACCCTTTGCCAAGGAGAAGAGCTGGAGAGACTGAGGAGAAGTACTGTCCATCTGCTGTGTGCTGTGTGGGGTTGGCCTGCAGTTGCTGTTTCTGCCAAGGAAAGGAGAAGGACTTTGCTGTGTGCTGTGTCCCCTGCTTGTAGGAGATCTCCAAGGGCCTGTGTTTGCTGGCCTCCTGTTCTGAAGTCTCAGGGACACAAAGACTTCCCCCCCAGCTCCCCTGAACTTTGCTGCTGTGAGTTCTGACCTGCCAGGAGGTGCCTGTGCCAGTATTGTCCTCTGGAGGTTGTTGCTGCTGTTTGGGAGCTGGAAGAGAGAAGGAACTTGAAGAACTACAAAAACGACGCATCGCTCTTCTTGCAGCTTTTTTTCTGATGCATCTCCATGGTGCGAGAAGAATTTCCACACATTGCAGTGCCGCTATGAAAACCGACGCAGCGCCTGTCGCCGCTGCAAGAATCGACGCATCGAGGGGTCGCGGCTGAAGAAAACCAAGGTAGCGCCGCTCGCAGCATCGTTTACCGATGCATCCCGGATTTCCACGCATCGCACCTGTGCGACAAGTTTTCCCGACGCATCACCTGTGGACCGGAACCATCACAAAGAATCGACGCATCACTTCTCCCTACAGACCGGATTTGACGCATCACTTCTCCTGCGCGCAGCAGAACTGTCGCATCGCCTCCCCAAGGTCTCAGGAACTGGCGCATCTCTTTTTTTCAACGCTTCTTCATTCTGCGGCTGTTTGGCCTTGTGAATTTTGCCGCAACTACAGGTACTTTGTGTAAAAGTCACGCATCCATAGTTTTCCATGGTACAAGTTCTTGAAACCTTTTGAAAGTCATATTTTTAACTGTGTATGTTGGATGTTTGTTGTTTTGGTCTTCTTAAGTTTAGATTAAGATATTTTATTTTTCTAAACTGGAGTGGTGTCCATTTGTGGTGTTTTCACTATGTTACTGTGAGTGTTGGTACAAACACTTTACACATTGCCTTTGGGATAAGCCTGTCTGCTTGTGCCAAGCTACCAAGGGGGTGAGCAGGGGTTATCTAAAGTGTGTATTCCCCTTACCCTGACTAGAAGGCAGGGTCCCTATTTGGACAAAAGAACCTACCTCTGCCAACTAGAGACCCCCATTTCTAACACTCTCTATTCTAGGGCAATCTAGAACGAGAATAGATAGATCCACTTCACGCCCACTGCTTGCCTGCTATACAAATATAGTGGATTAAAAGTGCTGCATTTTGTAAGACACTGCTGTGAGATCATGTTTTTGGTGGCCAATATGAAAACCTTGCTCCATCTTTTGGTCAATGCAGTGAACTGTAAGTAAGTTATGGCCACTGACAATAAGAAATAATCGCCGGCCTATTCGGGGTGGGGGAGTATTCTATCAAGAGGGAACATGATTGGTCCCTGTCCTTAGAAAGAAATTGTAGAAAGGATTGAAAACGAGATGGATGTAGCAACACTGAGGACATCTATACTGGGGCACACAATGGAAGTTGACTAAGTAGACATATATATATATATATATATATATATTCTAATGTTTTTTGTCAATTCTAATCTTGGGTTCCCGAGTAGTGTTCTACTCACTGCAAAGTGATTCAATGCTTCATCAGGTGTAGTAAGAACTATATAAGTACAATTTACAATTTACAGTTACAAATTACAAGATTTGTCTCATATTAAGTACAAATGCTCATCGCTTTGCAAGGAGCATACTAGATCCAGTTTTCTGACCATGATGTTTGAATAATGAGCAGATGGGAAGAAAATCTTTTTTACTTTACTTAACAGTTTAAATGCTTCAGATACTCTCATATGCTTGATAAAGGAGGGTATCCGCCAATGCTAGTTTTGAATTGCTACACTTGCGATCGTTACCAAGGAGGCATAAAACACCTAAATCGCTTAAAGGAATACAACCATCTACTTGTTCTATGTGTGTGTGTGTGTGTGTGTGTGTGAAATGATGGATTCCTACCAAGGTTTGATTGTGCATGGTAAATCCCGAAACATGGCTTCCATATCACTGAATAAAGAAATAAAGAAATAAAATATGCAGGGTGGTAGAACCTGTATTTCACCAAAATATATATTTAAGGACTATTCAGGGATTAAACCAGTTAAGAAAGGGTTCCAAATTTAAAAGGAAAATGAATACCTCTTGCATTAACTGTGTATAAATGACAGATTGGTAGAGATTATCTGAGGAATGTGGAACCTCATCAGGCTCGGTGGTAAAGGGGTCAGATAAAGTGGGTTGCAGTATAAGCTTCTCTGAAGAATCAAAGAGAGGCAACAGATGAGGCTAGACCTGTATTTATTTTGGTTCAGAGTTGGCTACGCCAGTATGTGATATGTGGTTTACATCCACAACGGAGTGACATAAGGTGGTAGCAACAACAGAGTAGTCATTTAACAAATTCTCCAATATTAACTATGTTTCAGAGATTGAATATGAGATATAAGCATGCATGGTGGAGATGCTGTGCTCATGCTCCTTATATACAGAAATTGTTAACCCTTTATCCATATTGGTTTGCTACTTTCGTAGAGGATGCACAATCCATGATGTAAAACAAGTTATGCTCTGCTTCTACGTGTTTGCAAAATTACAAACAATTGAAGATAAAGGGATTACTCAAAAGAGTTGAGTTTTCAGCAGGTTCTGATAGGGCAGAGCTGACTAGTACTCTCCTGAATACAAAAAAACGTCAGGTGGTCCAATCTACCACTTTGTTGCCACGATTGGTAGGTATGGATCTGGGCTCAGATCTGACTAGACATCAGAATGACAAAGATCTTTGCATGATGATGGTCTTAATCGCAGAATGTTGTGGGAGTTGCGGTTCAGGGCATAATCATATAAAGATCTGAACAACTGCCTTTGAACTTCAAAGTGGACGTGGGACATTAATGGAAGCCAATGCAATCATTTCCAAATTGGTGTAAAGTGGACCTTTCTGGGATTGGTTACAATCCTTACTACATTGCTCAACTGTAGGTGTAAACACAGCATGGACCTGCAGATCAGTCCACACTGAAGGGATTGCGCTTAATTTATTTTAGCACCAGTAATCGTCCTGTAATCAGGGCACACATAGTTCCCATCAATATGGGTCTCATTGTGTGGTGTTTAAAATATCAGATATATGATTTCACTGATTCAGTGATCTACAACTACAGTTATTCAAGTACGTTGTGCGCCCGGGACCCTTCAATAGAGAATGTCATATGTATACACCAGAACATCTGAATTAAACAGCGGTCCAAGGAGATGATGCTTTGTACATCCTGTACAGGTTTTGTATATGTTTTGTACCAGTACACCTCACATAAAGATTCAACTTTTCCTACATGAACTCTAGTGCGTTTACTAAAAAGGCGGTAGAGTAGCTTTGCTGCCTCCAACACCCTAGCCTCTTTGCACTATTTATTCATAAGAATCTTGTGATCTTCAGTGTTAAAAGACGGTGGGAAAACCAAAAGCATTAGCAGGCCAGTCTTGTCTCATGAGATTCTTTTGCAAGTCTATTAGGGCATTTTACAACTAGGGTATTTTACACCTCCATGTTTCCCACCTGCTATGAATTGCATATTTCACAACTAACGCTTGACATTTTAGATAGGTTGCACCCTTCTTTAACTGAGAACAACCCTATTTCCCATTGTCAGATGTCGACAAAACTGCACAAAATGGCCTCTCTCTTTAGACATTTTAATAAGTCTCTGCAACCATTTATAATCTGCTGTAAATGAACCCCTTATCCTGCTCACTTGAAGAGTTTTCAGTTCCCCAAAACCTTTCCTTTACGTGTCAACTTAAGTGTGACTACGAAATTCACCCTCTTTCCTTTTTCCAGAACACATTATAGTCCTCCAGTCACTGGTGGACTATGAAACATGGGCTGGGGGAGGCGAAGCCGGACCCGATAGGGGCCTGTGCCGAAAGCCTCCCAGAGGCGGAACCCCCCCCCCGCAAGCCCGCGAAAAGGGGGGCGTACCGGATTGATTGCTCCCCCCAAATGTGTGCCCCCCAAACTAGCCGCTAGCCACCCAATCCGAGAGGGAGGTGGCAAGCTGCCCGGGGGTTCAAAAGGGGGTGTAGGTCCCAGTTTGTGCACATGAATCCCTCAGTCTAATCGGAATTAGACGCTACCTGGAGTCATCACCGCCAAGAGGGACATCTGCGTGGCCGCCAGCAGAGGACGAGGCTTCGGTTGGAGGTGGCAAGCGAGGACGCCGAGGAGTCGCTCACAAGAAAGCGGAGGTCGGCTGGACAAAAGGGGTGAGGCCCACCTCACCCAGGACCAAGCAGAGCTGAGTGCGGCATTGAGAAGTGTTAGCGAAGATCAGCCAGACGAGCACCAGGCGAAAGGTCTGGATCTGGCTGCAACTGGTGGGAACCGGTCATCGAAATCGTCGACGGCGAGCGAGTGTCCCACGTCCCGCCCGGCATCGAGATCTGCTTCTGGATTTCAGCGCCTGCGAACCCCTATGGTGGCAGGAGCAAGGGAGCAGAAAGACAGGCGACTGCAGCGGGAGCAGAGCAGCTGACCAGCCCTCCACGGACGGGGAAGGCTTCCGCTCGCTAGAAGAGAGGTGGGGTTTCTGCGCAGATAGCGGGTGGCAGCCTCCTCACACCCCCACAGCCCCCGCAATGACCAGGAGAAAGGCGGGTGCTTAGGGGATCACGCAGCGCAGCTGGCAACCGGCTGCGAGGATGTGGCCTGAGGCTGCAGCAGTGACCTTGAGCCGAGAAAACAGGTTTGAGGCAGATTAATTAGGAAGGAGAGGTGGGGGAGCGTAGAGCGAGCAGAGGAACAGGGCAGAGCTGAGGGTATGCTCTGGCCCTACAAGACTGTGCGGGAGCCTTGATTAGATTCGGCATTTGAATCATGCCTCAAGATCATTCCCCTGACGTTCTGTGAGTCTTCATTTGTGCAGCAATTAAGTTCCCTCACACGAATTAAGGCACAGCGTGGGGTCGGAGTGACTGAAGGAGGGCTTTACCTGTCGGCAGCACGAACTGGAAGCTGTTGGGCACCGGAGAACAGAACTAATGGCCCCGCCCCCCACTTAAAGAACAAGCACCACAGCCAGGAGGCATGGCAGGGAGACGTGGGGTGGCAGTACAGGACAGGAAAATGCCAGCACATTATAGGGACATACCTGGAAGCAGCAAGGCCTCCGAAAAGGACCTGAGGAGGCCCCGGGAGAACTCTGGGCCCGAGCTAGATGGTGATTTGGAGGAACTTTTAAGGAAAGCAAGGGCGTTGGTGGCCTTAAAAGTGAAAACATGGATGGATGACCACATAGTGGAAGGGCCAGCCAAGTAGAAGTCAAAGCAGATGCAGGCACCAGCAACCCCGCAAGGCCAGGCAAGAAGGGGCTTGCAGCCAAAACGGTAGCCCCATCGAAACCAGGCAAAAAGGGGGCCAAAGAAACCACCACAGCATCCCCCTGCAGCCCCAAGACGAAGGGCGGGACCCCCCAACTCAAGGAATGGAGAAAGGAGGAGGAGCAGGACAACCGCACCACCATAGGTGGTGACCAAATCGGATACTGAGGAGGGCAGCAGCGGCAAAGAGGGGTCTGTGTCCTGCACGGCAGCCCCTCAGGAAACATGCAGCGTGCTGAGGTTCATGGCGGACAGCAGATATGGTGAGCATCACGTGCTAAGCGAAAGGGGCAGGTGGCGCGAAAAAGGGCAGGGGGCAAACTGGTACCAGTAAGGGAGTACCCGGACAAATCACAAATTACGGCACACAACTAGGGGTAAGCAACTACACAACACACAGGCCATGGCCTCTTCAGCCCCCCAGGCTAGCGAACCCAAGGGTGGGCCAACAAGAATTCCATGGGGAAGCGTGAGGTCAAATGCATCCACACCCAGCGGCATGGATGCCTTGGTGGCATTGGCCTGGGCCGGGAACCCCATATGGGGAGGGACCCCAAACAAGTACAGTGCGCAATAGGGAGGGCCGGAACAAAGGAAAGGGTGTAAAGAAGACCCGAAGGAGAAAGCAGACATTAGGCAGGAAAGCCCACAAGGGGAAAGGAGTAAGGAAGGCAGAGGGTCAGAAGGGGCCACGCAGAGCAAACAGGATGGCACGGCAGCACCAGAGGGAGGCCACCCCGCCAAGGCCGGGTCCGGGGAAGGGCAGGGACCGGGGGGAAACCTGCAAGCGAGTGCATACGCCCTTCCCCGGGCGACCTGCCCACCATCACAAAACTCCTGGGGTTAGCAAACCTTATCCCGCTAACAGTGAAGGAGAGAATTTGGCGGAAGGAGTATATAGATATATTCTCTTTGCTGGAGGTGCGCCAAGTGGGCTTAGACCTCACAGCTCAAGATAAGAAAGACGAGAACAGAAGGGATAGAAGCGAACCCGGAGTAGAAAAAGCCATAGAGAACTGGCTAAGGGCCTTCAGGACTCTGGCATACGTGTTCATGGAAAAGTTCCCCCAGAGTGCGGCAGCCCTAATATTATAAGAGCAGAAAGTGCATGAGGGAAGGGAAGGGCTAGGCACATGGAGGGTAATGACCTAGCAGCCATAGGGAGGAGAAGCCTCCGGGAAAAAATGGTCACAGACCTTGCATCACTAGCTAAGTTAATCCGCCTAGCAGAGGTAGTATGGTCGGAAATAATAGTGCGCAGGGCATGGAGGGGGGCCGTAGACCAGGGCGCGGTCGAAAAGTCCAGAAGCAAATTGAACATTACCATGGGAAAAATATGCTGGGGCTTTGTGAGACACGGTCTGTTTAACCTGAGGTCCCCGGGTTACCATTTGGAAGATGGGGTGCACCTAATGGGAGTGGGCATGGACATGTTCATACTTAACATAGTGGGAGTCCTGGAGCAGCTGGGTTTCTCTTGAGCAAGGGCGAGGGAGGCGGAAAAGGGGGGAGCTGTCTCCGATCGTTGAACTGTAGGCAGCATGGCAGAAGAAACCCAGAAAAAGATCCAAAAGGGGAGATTACTATAGGTAGATGAGCTGCTCACACAGTGTCCTTCGGATGCCTCACAGCAGGGACACTGAGTGAGGGAATGACAGCACACAGCCACAGACAGAGTAGATGAGATGCTCGCACAGGGCCCTTGGGATACCACACGGCAGGGGCACTGAGGAGCAGGCAAGTGGCCAGCAAGGGTCCAGGGCAAGCAGAACGGCACTTGCAGCCCCCCCCGCAAGCCCACAAAAAGAGGGGCGCACCAGATTGGTCGCCCCTTAAACTAGCCGCTAGCCACCCAATCCAAGAGGGAGGTGGCAACGGCCGGGGGGTTCTAAAGGGGGTGTAGGTCCCTGTCTGTGCACATGAACCCCCCAGTCTAATCGGAATCCCACCCACGCCAAAAAAGAAGCTGGCGTTGCAGCCGCGAGGGGAGAGGGAGGGGCGGAATCCAAAAGGGGAGATTACTATAGGTAGATGAGCTGCTCACACAGTGTCCTTGGGAAGCCTCACGGCAGGGACACTGAGTGAGTGAATGACAGCACACAGACAGTAGATGAGATGCTCGCACAGGGGCCTTGGGATGCCACACGGCAGGGGCACTGAGTAGCAGGTGAGTGGCCAGCAAGGGTCCAGGGCAAGCGGAACGGCATTTGCAGTCCGGGCCGGTCCTAACGGACGCCCACAAATTTGTTAGCAAGGGAAGCCTGGAACCGCAGAGGCCTTGCTTAAAGGAGCACCTTGAGCAAAAGATAGTGCTGTCGTAAAAGGAACAACAAATTTTGAGGACAATGCATGATGTAAAATGACATGGATGTTTATGAATGACCAACCACAAGTTGTGAGATGTGTAAATCATGTTTCAATAAACTGCAGCCTTTCTATGCACCATATCATGTCGTCACTGGAATGATTAATGGGGAAAGGGACGCAGTTGGGGCAGGATGCTAAGAAGGGGGGGGGGGGACTCGCCCCTGGGAGGGGTTAAGGAAAACAAATGAATATTTTCTTCCATTTTAGTGGAAAAGAAAATAATTGCAATTAAACCCATTATGCGTTTTATCTTTTCAAAATAAAACATTAAACAAACTCCTCCGACGCCTGCACTTCAGTGACCATAGCTTAAAATTGGACAAGGTAATATATTGAAGTGCTCCTTGTTTGATGGTTAACAATTTAGATCCATGAAAACAAGGATTGATGTTATTCTATAGTTTGATTGTTGTTGTACCTGATAGATGTTGGCTAGACGAAAGTGCGCGGAATGGCGTAGAAAGGCAGTCACCAGACACAGGGTCTATATGCCGCCTCCTGTCACACTATCTGGCTGCGTCTGGATCGGCCCTTAGACTGCTCCCTTGGCTCCTGCCCAATGGTTCAATGGATGGGGACAGGGAACAGTCCCTTTGCTAGTTTTACAGAGTGGACAGCATCTCCTTTATTCAAAGCTTCGGAGGTGGGAGCTGTGTGGAAAGGCAGTGAAGAAAGTAATGGCAGAGCAGGCAGAGTCTGAGGCAGCAGAGTCTGAGCAGATAGAGCAGGCAGAGTCTGAGACAGCAGAGCAGGCAGAGTCTGAGACGGCAGAGCAGGCAGAGTCTGAGGCAGCAGAATCTGAGCAGATAGAGCAGGCAGAGTCTGAGACAGCAGAGCAGGCAGAGTCTGAGACGGCAGAGCAGGCAGAGTCTGAGGCAGCAGAGTCTGAGCAGATAGAGCAGGCAGAGTCTGAGACAGCAGAGCAGGCAGAGTCTGAGACGGCAGAGCAGGCAGAGTCTGAGGTGGCAGAGCATGCGAGTCTGAGGCGGCAGAACAGGCAGAGTCTGAGCAGATAGAGAAGGCAGAGTCTACGACAGCAGAGCAGGCAGAGTCTGATATGGCAGAGCAGGTAGAGTCTGAGGCGGCAGAGCAGGCGAGTCTGAGGCGGCAGAGCAGGCGAGTCTGAGGCGGCAGAGCAGGCAGAGTCTGAGCAGGCAGAGTCTGAGACAGCAGAACAGGCAGAATCTGAGACGGCAGAGCAGGCAGAGTCTGAGACAGCAGAGCAGGCAGAGTCTGAGGCGGCAGAGCAGGCAAGTCTGAGGTGGCAGAGCAGGCAGAGTCTGAGCAGATAGAGCAGGCAGAGTCTGAGACAGCAGAGCAGGCAGAGTCTGAGGAGATAGAGCAGGCAGAGTCTGAGACGGCAGAGCAGGCAGAGTCACACGGCAGAGCAGGCAAAGTCTGAGCAGAGTGCGAAGGCGCTTCCCTGCCTGCCTGCTGTGCAACCTGAGGGCAGGAACTCGTGTGCCTGACCCTGAGTCTCTGCCTGACGCTTCAGTGCAGAGTTTTTAATTAGCCGTTTGATGCCGCTTCATTTATTCCCTGTACTCTGGGGGCCTGGTGCAGCTCACCCTGCGAGCTTTAGCCCTTCATTACCCCGATGCCTTCGATGCTTCATTGGTTTTATTCTATTTTAGCTGTCACTTTGTATTTTATTATTACTGGTCTTATTTCTTTTCCATCAATACCTGCACGGCAGGTGTGGGGCCCGGCGGGGGATGAAGGGGCTCTGCTTTCAAATTGAGTGTATTCTCTTTCATATTTTTTTTAATTCTCTTTCTACTTTTGCTGCTTTCTCTTTTTCCTCTTGAAGCCACCACGGTCAAAAACGAGTCTTCCTACATATGATAAAAATTGAGAAAAATATGAAAATATTAAAGTTTATGACGTGAATGACTGGAATTACCAGAACGCACTGTGGTTTAACTGGTGACAAAATCCTGAATAATAGGAATGCTGAACCTGCATTGCCTGAGCACAAGCACGCTTTTTCTTCAACAATTAAAGCTACGGATTAAATGTATTAATAAAATACACATATATATGCTGAAGACATTGATGAAGCAGGGATGCTTCTGCAAGTGAAATGCATCACCTAGGTCTGTGCCCTCACGAGCCCTATGTCGCACGTGTTTGATGAAGGCAAACCTCGTGGGATGAGCTGTGCTCTTACATGTGCTTATTACCAGCAACTGCGGTCTTCACAGACCATTATCCCCTCAGCAGCTGGGTACCCACTTCCTCTCAGTAAACATTCTTACACGTCCCCTGAGCTCCAGCCACTCTCTGCAGTACTTTGTTGTTCCTCAGCTAGGACTGTGGTATACAAGGACCTCTAAATACATACATAGCAGACTAAGCACGTCACATCTGCACATCACTTTTCCACCTATTTTTCAAAAGTACATTACTTCATCACCTTGAGCATCAGTGCCTTTGCCGGTCGTACATACCACTGCCACAAAGTAAGAACTCCACTCAGCACCCTAGCCACAGTCTTTTTGCAGCCGAGCCGGAGGGGACGCATGCATACGATGGAATGTGATGTCCCTACATATAGTGTAAAGTATCTGTAGGCATACCGGCCTTGTCTGACATGGAGGTTCAAAGCATGCTTGCAGTTATAGCTTCTCATTGTCACATTAACAGTAAAGACATCCACGAATGGAAAGCACTAGAGGTGGGCGAGCCACTGAAAAGCTCGAGCCAGGCTCGAACCTGAAGACTGGCTCAGAACGAGCCGAGCTTTCGAGTTGCTTCTGCCTGCCAACCTCCCTCCCTCCCTAACCACTACCCAGAGTGTGGCATTACAGCCAGAGCTGCCAACTGTGGGACTGGGAATCCAGGTTTGTGTCTCGGCGTCGGTGTAACATCCATCCTGTGATTGTGGACACATCACTTGATCTCCCCATGGCTATAAACAATGCATATGATCTTGTTTAATGTAATAGCTTCCTGATACGGCTCCTGGGCTTCACGTTGGACAGGCATCTGATCTGACACCTCAAACATACATTGCAAATCTCACCTAGTCTGGGTTTATAACATTGTTTGACCGTAATCAAGCCTTTCACCCGCAATCGTTTCTAGCTGTAGCACAAGCTTCTGTCATGTCATATGCTTATGGTTGTGGTATCCTCTGGTAGGCCTTCTCAAAAATGGATGTGTATATTAGTTAGTGCAAACCTACTTGAAGATCAAAGGAGCGCCGCCCATTAATGGGGCGATTAGGAGATGATACAAGATCATTCACATCGAGTGGGGATTGGCAGAGTTTTAAAATACACAAATAAATTATATAGTTACCAATACATTATATTTCAGATTTTTCCTTTTTTTAAATTTACATATTTTGTCGAATCATTAGCTCCTCATAACACAATCAGTCAAAAGAAAGGTGAAAGGGCCATAAAACAAAGACCTGGCTGTCACTACCAATAGTTGTCTTCGGGTTCCAACAAAACTTGCTTGGTGACCGTTGTGCTATCAAGGGCTATTTGCTTCTATAGAAGCAATTCTAGTACTTGAACAAATTCCTGTTTAGAGGTGGCAATCCCGCACAAAGCTCAAAAATGCTATTTAATGTGGTGAGGGTATGCTCTCTTTCATGACCGTGTTGTATGTAACCACGGCACCATCCCACAAAATGTACAAGTGCAAGGCTATAAGCAGAAGGTTCTCTGCTCTACCAGATCTGAAGCATGTGCTTGAAAATAGACAGGTCTATGTGCTCCTCTTTACTGGAGATTTATATACATGTATATATCTATTCCAATTCGCCACGTACAAAAATTGCACGCGCACACTCCTTCCGCCGAAATGAAGCACGAATTCAAAAGTGCTTGGGAATGGTTTTTATTTTAAGTTTTTTTTCCGGCTTGGTACCGTAAAATAAAAACCATTCCCAAGCACTTTGAATTTATGCTTCATTCGGCATGAAGAATGTACGCGATTCTAGTACGTGGCAGAATAGGAAGTGAACTGAGGGCTGCCTCGGACCCTGGCGTGCACCGCTGCGACTGTGTCCCGGCAGACTCGAGGAGGTGGAAAGGTGATGTATATATCCAGGGCACAAGTCCTAAAAAAAGAAGTGGGGGGACGCGGACGTCACGACAGGAAGTGACATCACGAAAGGTGGCTTGCACCATCAGACTCATTGCCTCCCCTCGCTCACCCCTTAGATGCGATTGCATCAGAGAAGCCAGTGCGTGAGCAGCGTTCTGAATGAGCTCCGATCTCGCCCCAGAGAGGCCAAAGAGTGAATGTGTGGCTCCATTTGCTCCAGTTATGGAGCTCCCGGTAAAATAAGTGGGGGGACGCCGTCCACCCGCGTGGTACCCCGACTCGAGCCCTGTATATATATATATATATATATATATATATATATATATTAGTTTCTGCAATCCAAGTAAGCGATCACTCAGAGTTCAGCTGACACCAGAAGTTGAAATAAACAACTTCTGGTGTCAGCTGAACTCTGAGTGATCGCTTTACTTGGATTGCAGAAACTAATTTCCTGGTTGGCATAGCTCCGCCAACTCCGAGCGATCCTCTGCAAAGGGCGGGGGAAAGCAGAAGGAGCCTCCATTGGTAAAATATATATATATATATACATCATTTGATGACAAAATGTGGTAAAGTTCACATAGTTGCGTAGAGAATTGCAATATAGTAGATACATCAACTGCTGTAATTTGATATATATATATTTATATATCATTTATGATATATATATATATATATATATATATATATATCCAAATTACATCCAGTTAATGTATCTACTGTATTGCAATTCTCTACGCAACTTTGTGAACTTTACCACATTTTGTCATCAAATGATACCTGTATCTCTTTTGTCCACCACTTGTGCTTATTAATTATATACTGATGTGTAGATCAGCACCACAACAGATACAATATCCCAAATTGTTAGCTAGTGTTAGTCAGTCATTCTCAGGCTGATCCTTGCTTTTGGCAGCAAAATGCAAAGTTACAGTAAAATCTTCAAATACTACATCATTTGTTGAGATCCCTTCTCCTTTGTCATGGCTGTGACCAACGTTGGACTAGGGCAGAGCGCAAGATCCTAAATAATAAGATTTGGAAAGGATCAGATGGATCTTCTTGCTCAAAGGCCTTCCCTTATTGCACGGCAGATGCACACAATTGTTTTAAAAAAAAAACTTTTTCAAGGTCCTGTTTAAGTCAATACAGGGATGGCTGTTCCACTTCCATACAAATCCAGGAATCATAGTGTTGGACTTGGCCCTCTGTGCAGGGTCAGCCACAAATGTTTTGCCTTCACCTCTCCTGTTTTCAGAACATGTTTTTGGCTTCTAGGACTCTTGCGCTTTACCACTGCTAACCAGTGCTAAAGTGCTTGTGCTCTCTCCTTTAAACATGGTGAAATTGGCTATCACAATTGGCACATTTAATTTACTTGTACACCCCTAGTAAAGTGGTACTACAGGTACCCAGGGCTTGTGAATTAAATTAAATGCTACTGGTGGAACTGCAGCAATGATAGTGCCACCCACTTCGCTAGCATTTTAGAACATGTTCCAGGTCTGCCATTGCAGTCCATGTGTGCAGTTTTAAACTGCCACTTCGACCTGGCAAAATAAACCTTTTGCCAGGCCTAAACCTTCCTTTTTAATATATAATAGTTTTTCCGTAGTAGTCCCTAAACAGCTCATAGGGCAGGGTGCATTTTATTTAAAAAGTTGGACATGTGCTTTTAAGTTTTACATGTGCTGCTAGTCAAAAACTCTAAAATTCGTTGTAACTATTGCAAAGGCCTACCTCTCCCATAGGATAACACTGGGTTATCTTATTACATTTAATACGTGATAACATTTAATTGGGAACAGATGGGAAAGTCATGTTTGGTGTCTGAGGAATTGTAATTTAAAACCCTCTTTGATGGTAAAGTCGGATTTTAAGTCACAATTCTATAAAGTTGGCATTTTCTTGCTCTAACTATTTGGTGCCTGCTAACTAGTAGCTGGCTGCTGCTCTTTGTGTAGTCATCCCAGACAGTGTCACAATAGAGGGTCTGGGTATTGGTAGGCTGGGCCATCTCTGGCAGGATGGGGGCACTGTCACCTACCACACACACACACAAAAAGGACTTCACTCTAGCCTATTGTGCCCCCCGACTGATTGGAACCAGGGCAGGGAGGCAGGAAAATCCAGACATCTCTATAGGGGGAAAACTCCAGAAGCCTCTGCCACTTCAAAGGGGGCACCAGGTATGAAAATGGGACCCTCAGACCCACTCTTCAGTACACTCCTGAACCTGTGGATACTACAAAAGAAGGACAAACTGCTGCCCTGCTGCTTGAGGCCTGCCCTGCTTCCTGAGAGGGAAGATTTGACCTGCACCCTTCATCCTAGGCAGAAGTGCCTCCAAGGGTCAGCTGACTGACCTCCTTCTCTGAGGCACAGGGACACAACAACCTGTTGCACTGGACCTGCAACGGAACATGCCTTGACCCTGCTGGCCTCTGCTGGAGTGCGTTCCCGATCCCCAAGAGGTGCCTCCCAAGTCCTGGACCCTTGGTGTGGCATTAGATGAGCTCCACGTTGAAGAAAATGAGAAATCCAGAAGATTCGGGCTCTTCACGAGCGTAAAACGGACGGGTTCATTTCAAGATCTTGCTGCTCCCACGACCAGCAACTCCAAGCTCTGGTGAACCCAACTCTTCACGTTACAGCGACACCAGTGACGACCGGCAACGCAAGATCTGCACTTCGCGCTAAAGCATCCACAGTCCGTGGTGACCGCCAAAGTGAATCTCCAGCAACAACTGCTTACAACGCCTGAAAGAATCTTTGTGCTACAGCAACCACCGTCCGCAACGCCCTGCCTGCTCTTTGCACTACAGCAACAACCATCTGCAATGCTCTCTCTGCTCCTTGCGGCCTCCTCCACAGCAAGCAGAACTCTTCGAGCTGGACTTTAGGAGGTAACTTTTTCAGCAGGACTAACCTGGCCGCTGTATCTGGACTGCGCTCCATCATGGTCTTCCTCAACTTGTGATTTTCACCTAGTCTCGTACGACCAGATAACCGCGAGTGGGCTTTGTCCTTTAAGGAGCTATACTTACCTTAAATCTTTTAAATTGCATATCTCAGGTTCTGCAGATTGGATTTTTGTCATTTTGGTGTAAAATAATTGTTAAACTTAACTCTATTTTTCTAAACTGGTGTGGGATTTTTCTTGAGTGGTGTTTTCACTTTATTACTGTTGCTGTGCTTCATAAATATTTTACACTATGCCTCTCAGTTAAGCTTGTTTTTGTGCCAAGCTACCATAGGGTTAAGCACAGGTTCATTTAGCAACTTTTGCGCTTCACCCTGATAAGGACTTTGGCTGTTGCTTTAGAAGGGCTCACACCCACCTCAGCCAACAACCCAATTTCTCAAATATATTTTTAAATACTTATAGCTTTTATTCTTATTTAACACTTACAATGAATTTCTTCAATTTTGAATACTTCTCTTGAAACCAAAAAATTGAATTGATAACTAGAGATATTGAATTGAATAGCGATGTTTGTTGTGTAGCTCTGGTAGTAAATTGCACCTTTGATTCAGATCAGCATTAAAGTTTTAGTGTGAAATTCAAGCTGAATTAAATAAGCACTACTTATGCAGGTTAACATTGACTCCCATAGAATTAAGTATCCTTTGAAACACCTTCACTATTCTCAAAACGTAAATTGTGCAATTTGTGCGAGCAATATAATTTAAGGCTGATGTTTTCTTAACATTCTTAAATTGCATTTTTCTTATGTGACTCACAGACAGCAAGTGGAAATAAGCAATACATTCAGTGGATTTGACAGAAACAAAACAAAAATGTGTATTATTGGGGTCGTGGCTAACGCCCAAGAAAGATGGCGGTGCCTGAGTTACTCTCCTCGGGACGGCGAGATTGTCGGCAGCATTATGATGCTTTCACCATCAGCGGACCGCCGAAAATGAAGGATATTGATGCGGTGAATGCCAAGGGTAGCTTTTGTTGAAGCTGCCCTCCTTTCCATCTACGTAAGCGCTGCTTCCCTTCTACTCGCGGCTTCATGATAACTCCGGCCGCCATTTTATGATGTCGGAACAGCCGCGGGGAAACTTCGAACAGCACAGTAATTTCAGCGTTTCTAAATGTGGAAGGTACAGTTGCAGTGACTGAGACAGATAGCTTCTATTGATGTTGCCCTCCTTTCTAGTCATTTAACTGCTTTTCCTTTTACTTGCAGCCTCCACATACTGCCGGCTGCCATTATATGCTGATGGAGCTCCCGCTGAGGAACTCTTGATAACAAAGAGGTTCCAGCACTTATGAATACTGAGTCTTTAAGGGAAAAAAGGGAGAGAAAATATAAATATTGGCGATTTTTTGGGGGTACCTCACTTGGAGACCTCCAGCTTTTGCTGCGTAGTGCAGTTCTGTCACAACACCGGCGGCCATTTTGAGTTTTTGAGTTGTTGAAATCCTTGAGCTCCTGGATTTGAAGATCACGCTTTTTGCCTACTGACCTACTAATTCGAACAACTCCGGTGTAAGGAGGGGCAGTCTGAGAGGCAGAACAACCTGTTCATCCCATCCTTCTCTCATGGGTAGATTGAAGAAGACGAAATCTCTATTAGCACCCTCTGCTCATAAATTCCTCACTCATTCAAATTTTTTCTCGCACCTTGCGACAATGGAGGACTGTGGTCTCCCTACAAAGGGGTGCTTCTACATCAGACTCTAATGGTGCGTCTGGGAAGATATCTACCAAACGTGTGAAAAAAATATCCGCCTTCCCCTTCAAAACCGAGTTCGGTTGTATCAATGGACCTTCTCTTAGAGGAGATTCGTGCTCTATGTCCCTTCATGGAAGAGACTAATGCCAAGCTGCAAAATCTTACGGATAAATGGTCACACATGGAGGAGAGGCTTAATATAGCTGAGCAAAACATATCTTCGTTGGAATCAAATACACTCAAGGTGAATGCTCTTCAATCTCAGGTCTTGTCTCTTCAGAAGCAGGTCAAAAACCTTGAGAACAGAAATAGGAGGAATAACCCCGCATTTACGGTTTACCGAAAGGCTCGGAGGGTTCTGATCCTATTGCCTTCTTAAAATCATCTCTTCCAAAAATATTGAACCTTCCGGATGGCGCTCCTCTAAACATCCAGTGAGCCCTACATTGGGCCGCCTACCTGTTTCTAATGCCGCGACGAGAAGGCCAAGAGGAGTAATATTATATTTTTTGGAATACACTGACCTCCTTAGAGTTCTAACTGCGGCCAAGTCCATGAAACGCATCTTATGGTCAGGTAACTCTCTTGGTGCGCGTTTTGGCCTTTTTCACCCTTGCTTGTTCAAAGTCACCTACAAAAAGAAGACAGTCACCTACGAGGAACCTGTTCAACTAAAGAGTTTTATCAACGCTTGCAGGATGGACATCATGGATACCTCTACAACATCCACTACTTGACTTGTTTGATTCATGATACTAGCTTTGTTATATGCTGTTTGGTTGTTTTCTTGCAATTTTCTCTTTAGGATTGTTGGAGACGTTATGTTTAACAATTGAATTTCTGCCTTATACTAACACATTTTCTCTCCTTACAGGTTTTGTCCCTTCATTTTGTAGCTCCCTTGCCTCTCGTGTAGTGTTTGCTCCGATTTCCCCCGCCTTCCCTTCTGATGGAGTGTGGACGTGTCATCTGTTCCATGTGGCCCCATTCCCCCCCATCTCCCTATTTTTGGATTTTATGTAGGTATGATCTCCTCTTTTCTCTTCACTCTATCAATGCTTCTGTCTTCTTCTCAGTCTCGATTATTTCTCTCTTTTGGACATCTTATGCACTTTCTTTTCTGCTATATTCTTTCTATTTCTAATTCTCTTTCATTGCTTTATTCCAGTGTATCATTTATCAATGACATCCTTTCCATGCTGATTGTTCTTTGGTCTCAATTGATTAATTTTTCTATTTTGGTTGGTTTGCTTTGTTGTAATATTTATATGATTGTTTTATGTCCCTAAAAATAATTTCGTGGAATGTCAGCGAGTTGGAATTCTCTTATTAAGAGATAGCGTGTATTGTCATACTTATCTAAATTGGATTTTAAGTATAGCTTTAATACAAGAGTTACACCTTACAGAATCTGAATCGTTAAAGCTGAAGAGAGGCTGAGTGGGTGAGGTTTTCTTTTCCCCAGGGGATGGCAAAAGAAACGGTGTTATAACCTTATGTCATAAATCGCTTTGCACTAAGCTTGTCTCTCAGGAAACAGATGAGGAAGGCAGATAGTTGTTTACCACATTACTGATCGGAAATACTCCACTTTCCTTGTTTAATATATATGCCCCCACGAATAGGGATGCTCACTTTTGGTCTGGAATAACTCAGCAACTCATTAATTACCCCGCAGATAATTTTATTTTTGCAGGTGATTGCAATCAGGTTGAAGATCCTTTTCTTGACTGCAATTCTACAATATTGCATACTCCTAACAAAGCACATAAATGTTTTTTACACACCATTGCGCAGAGAAATCTAACTGATGCTTGGAGGCTCTGCACCCCTTCCTTACACTTATTTTTCACCTCCACATCAGACTCAATCTAGAATAGATCATATTTTTATATCTCACAATGTCTCACAGTATTTATGTTCGGCTGAATTAGGTCCTATACTCATATCCGATCATGCCCCCGTCTCGATTCAATTGGATATAATTTCCCAACCCAGGTTACCCAATAGATGGCGTTTTAATAATTCACTTCTTTTAGACACTACTTTTACTTCCTCTTTTGCCTCTTTCTTTCATGAATACTTTCACTTTAATAAAACCAATAATATGCCCTTCCACATTATATGGGACACATTTAAAGCAGCTGCTTGTGATTTCATTATTAGATTTGTCTCTAACAAACGGAAAAAATGTGGTATCTCCTTGGCTAAGCACTTAGCTAAAATAAAGAATCTGGAACACTCCTTTTATACCTCCAAATCAAAGCATTGCTTATCAGAACTTATTAGCACTAAAATTCAATTTAATAAGGAGTCTACAGATAATACCTCGTCGTGTCCATTTGTGTTAAAATTTTGGAGGAAAATTTGGACTCAAATCAACACAATTTTTTGCACTACAACTCCCTTTTCATTCGCTAATATATTCCTGGGAAGTTTATCTGATGATTGGGACATTTGTTTGTCTCAGTTACATATTCTGGATCTATTGTTAGCAGTTGCATTCCAAAAAATTACGAGCAACTGAAAGGACTCATCCGAATTATTCTTTCCAGAGGTGGTGGTACGCTGTCTGCCACAACCACAGATTGGATACTGCTTTTGTTTATCCCATTTCCCTTGCTGCAAAACAATTGCATTTATGGTCTCCTATAACACGGTTCCTAGATAATAGTGGAAAGCGTTCTTTTGCTCCCACTCCCTCTCAACAAGAAGTCCTTCAGCCTCCTTGACTTTCCTTTTATTGGTATTAATACTGTTTTGGTATGCTTGTTTTTTCATTACCCAAACAAGGTTATACTTATAATATGCTATATCTCTTAATACACACACCAGCTTTCCTTATTTTCTGTTGTTTATTATTTCCTCCTTACATGAATAACAAATGTAAACTTAAACTGGTTCATGTGTCATTTCTTCTGTTTTATTGTATTATGTACTGATGTTTGAAGATTTCCACAATAAACTTACTTTTGAACTGGAAAAATGTGTATTATTGCTTGTTAGCGCTGTAACTGATTTTTTGGGCTAGCTTATGGGACCAGTGTCCACATTTACCAACATTTACACACGTAGGCCCTCATTACAAGTTGAACGCTTCTGGTGGGGTGAAAATTCTGCACCGATAATTACTGGTACCGTGCCATAACATCCTGCAAGTACAATGCAATTATGTGTTATACACGTAAGTAAAGTAAGTAAGTCCGTTTTTATATAGCGCAGCTACTCAGTCTTGCGGGTCTCAAGGCGCTGGGGGCCGGAGTGGAAATTAAGTGAGCTATTGCCCAGAGTCACATGGTGCTGAGCTGCCGCCAGAGCCGGGGATCGAACCGTGAACCCCGTGCTCCGAAGTCAGCTGCCCTGGCCGCTGCACCACACCTCTCCACACTGGAGTGTGGATTAACTGTGCCTACCTGTTTTTACTGGGTGTAAACCCACACAGAATCCTCTGTTCCCTGGGGTTGAACACTCACATTTAGCTTGTGCGCTGAGCAAATGGTATATGTTATAGCAGGTGCTGGGCAGGGGTGGAGTTGAGCTGAGAGAGTAGGATGAAGAGGAAAAAAGATGTCCTGGGAGGGGGAGTGTGGAGGGGTACAGATTAGCTACCCCTTGCCAAAAAAAACTTGGCAGGGGCGAGGAGAGAGGGTTGGCTGGTATTGTAGCCAAAGCATTCACGTGGTTTTATTAGCAGTTTTCTTCTAGTTGGTAAAATTGGTTGGAGAAGACGTTTCCACAGTAATTCTGCTCTGTTCGACTTGTAAAGAGGACCTAAAAATGCTGTTCTTGTGTTGAGGGATGAACATGACATACTTTATAGGAGGGCACAGTTATTATTCTCAAAATTCCATTCTCCTTATTGATGACTGCTCCAAATGTGGAGCAACATATATTTCGTTACACATTCTTCTCATTACGCAAGAAGACATAAATTCCGCCTCATCAGACTTTACTTCTTACACCTAGAAATACCCAAATGGAGAGTAAATTTAGAAGGAAATGCTTCTCCGCCAAGGTGGAAAGGAATGAAAACGAGCGTACCATTTCCCACCCTTCCCACTGGGAGGAAAAGCCTGGTCAGAGGAGATTAAACGTATGAAATATGTCCTTTGGGAACTTTGTAATACACAACTGTCCAGTGGTGATAGAGAAAGTTATAAAGTTGTGCACTGCCTGTACAAATAGACTTACTTTACTCTTGTCTTTGCTAGACTGCTCTTATTGGCTATATAACTTAGATCTATATATTGACTTCATCTCAACCTTACAACCCTTGGAGGCAGGATACCGAACACACTTGCTATTGTCTAGGTATACATACTGTACACTGTTAAAAAATCTATGTACACTGACATTTTCGGACAGGACTGCATTGCAAAGATGCTTTCTCTATGCAACCTTTTCAAAGAGCAAGCTACATGTCACTTCATCAACTAGGTAGGAATTTCTGTTTTCATAATGAAACTGAAGGTTTTGCCCCTACTCAGCCACTTCCAAGAACGTGAAAGTTCAAAACATGTGGGCGACTGTATTTCTAAATCACCATAAATCAATGTGTTCTATTAGTATAACACATAAAAAACGAAACACAGTTACAGAAATGGTAAGTGTTAAATAGCAGGGTGGCTTACAAATAGCCATATTCCAGCTATTCACAGACAAAGAATAATAGCAAAGTCTCTCTTGGCTTGCTCTATTGTAGAGTGAGCAAGGTCACTATTAATCACAGGGAATGTAAGCAACACACAAGTACAATCCAAAAACAGTTAAGATATAAATAACTTTTATGGATCTAATTTCCCTCAAGTGGCAGGAGGTGACAGGCATCCCACAGAAGAAACCATTCAATGAGGTCAAAATAGGTCACAGAGTAAAAGAAATATTTGATCAGGCACTCACTGGTTTAACCTGAATGTCTGAAGGCAAAATGCAATCTGTAAAGAGATGTCAGGTTGGTTAAAGAACATAAATAAGCAGAAATACCGGCTTGCCCAGTTAAAGCCTTGAATAAGGGATCAAGGCCCTTGTGTGCAAAGCAATTTTACTGCAGCTAAGGTCAAATTGGAGCCTTTGCCGAATCACAATTTTGCTTTGCAAGTAAATACTGAACCGGTAGGGGCATGTAAAGAGTGTCCCTTCCAAATACTGAATCCTTAAGTTATGTATTAATGTTTTGCGACTGCATTTCAGTCCTCAAAGGAGGTGGTAAGCCAGTCACACAGGGAATAGGGTCCCCAATGGACCCCTTCCCCTTTGTGCATGTGGACAAAATTTTTTTTTAGCAGCAGGCAGTGATCCCATGGACCACTGCCTGCTCCTAACAAATGGTTGGGATATGTTTCCTTTTTTCTTTTTAACGCATCCCTTTTTACTTTTGGGAAAAAAGATCGCATTAAAAAAAGATTTATTTATTTAAAAGCAATCAAAGACATGGTGGTCTGCTGTTTCCAGAAGATCACCATGCCTGTGACTCTAGTCAATCGTAGTGCGTCACGATTTGCTATCTACTTCATGCATTTTAATGAGGTAGGTCGAATTGCAACCCACTACGATTCGGTATTTTGTGAGCCAATCTATTAATACATAGGTTGGCTCACAAAATACCAATAAATTTGGTAGATGTCTGTGCGCAAATTGCGACTGCTTCTACTGAATCCATAATAACACAAATAAGAAATTGCCAAATTGAAAATCAGTATTTGTCGCAATTTATGGTTTCTTATTAGGAATGTTAGTGCATGAGGCCTGTAGGTCCTTATGTGCTATTGTATTTTCCCATAGACACAGAATAGGTAAAATCCTTTGATATATCAGAACCATAGATCCTTGGCTGCAGCTTAAACTAACAGTTCATCCGACCACACTTAGAGAAATCATGCTAGTGATACATTTTAACAAAGACTGAGTTGTGTTGAAGACATTGGCTTCTTCTAATAGAAGGGACATGGACATTAAAGGCATTGAGCTCAAACTGTAATTAGGTGGGGGTACTTAAGATGTCGCAATGCAGAATATTTGCGATTGTTGGACAACTCAAAAGAAATGACCGAGATTGTGGTCCCAATTTGCTTCTAAAGGTAAATATATACTTGGTGGATGTCTGTTGGCAAATACCGTTTCTTCAAAGTCCTTTGAACAGTTGTTGTTGACATTTGTAAGTGTAATAATCCTATGAGTGTACACAATACAACTAAAACAAGGCATATCAAAAGTGGAATAATCCTTGTGTTAAACTATTTTTCTTGTTTGTTGTTTATTACCACTGCCTGATAGGTATTAAAAATAACAGGCGTAAAGGTAGCATCGGATATTTTACTCAAATATAATATCAAATTTTCCCATAATTTGAAATTTGGAAATCATGATATCAATTGATTTGCAATATGACCTCTCATAATCAAACAACGGATTTCAGAATTAGATGTCCACATATCACGGCATAAAATAACCCATATAATCGGACCTGCAAGCAAAGATGAGTAAAGCTGTTTATAAGGCCCCTGTTCTAGAGTAGAGTGCTGCCAGGTTCTATCCACTTTTTTTTATATATCAAATCAGTTTGGACATCCTCTAATCATCTGCTCCATGTGTAAGATCGTCAAACATTCCAAGACAGCCCAATATCACTTCTAAAATATTATCTTTTTCCTTTTCATAAGTTAGTTTATACAAAATTCTTCTAAAATTATTTTCAGTCTCTAAATCAATGATATGTGGCATCCCTATTTTTGCCTATGCCAACAGGTTTCTCGATATTTCCAAACTTCATCAGGCAATGATATTCTGGTGATCAAAAAGCTTCTTATAACATATCCTATTTCCAGAGAAATTTACTTGTGATTGTTCAGGAAGTTTTTGATTAGCCATAAGTATTTGGTAATGATATACTATGAATCTTAGTGTAGGGTCGCAAAGGAACCTGGTATTCTCATCCAAAGACAGTGTGACCTTAGATAGTAGTAACCAGGTCCCTATCTGAGGCTGTTTCAAAATGGATGCTATCATCTTTACCATTTTGTTTCTCAGATCTAACCTTATCCTTGATTTTCAGCCACGGTAGCCATGGTTGAGAAAAGGAATCCTCACCCTTGTGAGAAAATCTAGAGGTCAGAGGAATAGCGTCACAGGTTTCTGGACTTGCCATTTCCATACACAGTTCTCATTAATTAGGGTCGTGTGGTAGGTATTGTTTTATTATGTAATGTGACATATTCATCATCACTAAATGTGTGCATATTTTAATCACAAAATACCGTGTCTGGATGCAATATGTATCATTCTGTGGACATGTCAATTGCAAGATTCATGTTTTTGTGGACACCCATACTTAATTACATATAGCAGCTACTCTCTCCAAGTGAGCAAGCTCTTGATGGTTCTAGAATAATATGATAGGGGTTGTCAGAAAGCACTAACCCCGGAATCAATGGAAGTGATGTATATTACCTTATTTCCTCACATTGGCAGTCAACAACACACCCAGTTGCAATATGTGGGCTAATCATAGTCACAGGGAAAGAGGAATGGTAAAAGAGAGAAAAGAGACACTGGATACCATCACTTTAATTCATCACTCTTCTTTCCATTATTGTCTGTGGGTCGCAGTAGATATATAAAGACAAGATCGATTTTTGCTACCTGACCATAGACATAAATAAGGGGCCATCCTCTATTTCAAGGAACATGGGTAATATGTACCTAAAAAATGTCAGTGTTCACTAGGAATTATTTAAAGAATATATGAACAGTCCACATGGAGCTACAATGTATGCCATCCCTCTTATCACCATTAATGTATTAATGCAATATAGACCAGAGAATTAGTATAGTGGTTTATATTGTCAAAATTATATATATATAGAGGTATAACCTCTCCTACTATGGAGCTGGGCACCGCTGATGGCACTGGCCAAGAAAAGCGGTGGTCTCGTGGGTCCGTACTGTTGCTTGTCGAGACTGGCTTCATTGGACCCAAGGATCTGAAACTTTGAAGAAGTTACCACCGTGAGTCTTCCTTTAAATTATCGGAACAATGGTCATTAATTAGTAAGTCATCTCCGAGTAAAGAGCAGACTGCCCTCGGAGATGCGTGCACTTTGAAGGAGATGACGGATTAATGAGGTGGAATAACTATGCTCAAAGTAAATGTAAATGAACTTGAAAAATGCGTGTTGTTTGGATTTTAAAAGACACTATAAAGATGCCTGTAATTGTAACTAGAGGACGTGCATAAATCCAGTCCGGGTTTTAAAAAGAACGGAATAAGGCATGATGGGAGCCTTTCTCAAAATAAAATGAACTGGAGGGCATGAATACGGAGTAGCACAGAACATAAACAATCCTGAAAGCAATTCAGTTTGCAGGACTGACGCTGTTGCGGTTTTTGAATAGCTGTATGTATGCTCTGTTAAGAATTAATGGTCATCACCCCACATGCTCGTGTTTACCCAATCACAGTGAAATGCAGTGCATCTTCAGTTTTAATTAAGGTTTTCTTTAAATGGAAGAACCAATATGGTGCATATCAGGTTGAGAAAGGCAGCTTGACTGCCGAAACGCGTTCCTGTTTTGTCCATGGGTCTATTGAAGCCTGCGCAATATACGAGAGAACCCCCACGATGTCGAGTGCTGGATCTTCAATCAGATAAGGTTGGGGATTTCTTTATATATATATATATATATATATATATATATATATATTATCTACTGGCGGTCGCCAGTAGATAGTTATAGTTACAACCTATTATCCATAGGAAATCCGCGACATTCTATTTGAAATAACTCTCTTGCCGGTTGACGTATCTTCGCAAAATTTTCAAACTTTATGGCCCGCTCCGGTCCGCTCCTACCCTGAAAGTCTCGGGGATTCGTCAAGCGGGGCCGAGAAAAAGGGGGTCCCAAAACGCGTTTTCCCATGCAATTTTCCATAGGAAACTTTAGACACGGCTAGAGCTCGAACTGCTGAGACGGAATTACACCAAATTTGGCAAAGAGGTAGTTCTTGGTTCAGAAAGAACCCTTTTGTTAAATGGTGTAAATCCGTTCAGTAGTTGCTGAGAAAATCAAAAGTAAAAGATAGTGATATCTAGGGCCGCGGATCCTCCCGAGCACGAGTTTTATGTTAATTGGCTGTCAACACTCCAAACCAGGAAGTGTTGGCAGCCATTTTATCCCTCGGTAGAACCGAGGGACAGAAACAAGTGCGCAAGCGCACAAAGGGGGCAGGGTAGAAACACCTGACCCCTAGGTCTGCTCAGGGGTCCCACAAGGACCCCTGGGCAAAAATTTTTTTTTTTTTTTTTAAATCGGCAGGATGCGCTCAGGGAGCGCGAACCCTGCCGAAAAAGATAAAATAATTGGCCTCGGGTGGGCCAAGTCCCGGGGGCATGCTGGGAGGGGTTAATTTTATGTGTGGGGTGCCTCTAAGGGCCCCCAAGCCCCGGGACCACCACCCCCGGGGCTTTATGTATACTGGTGCGGGAGGGCTCTGAGCCCTCCCGCAGCCCCGGGACCGCCACCTCCCCGGGGCTTCTTTTTATTTAAAAACCTGTATGGGGGCTCCAGCCCCCACACGCCCGAGGACCACCACCTCCCGGGCACTAAGAAAAATTAAAATGGGGTCCGTTTTGGACCCCCAGAGCCCCGGGGACCACCACCTCCCCAGGGCTTTCAAAATGTAGGGAGGGGGCCGCGCGGCCCCCTCCTGGAGCCTGTGGTGGCCCTGGGGACCGCCACCCCCAGGGCCGGCTCCTGCAGTGTCCCGGGTGCCTACCCCGGGACACTGCTGTTTGCAATGACAGGACGGAGCCTCGCGGCTCCCGTCCTGTCATTGCAAACTTGCTTGGATATTGGAAGAGAGAGCAGGAAACCTGCCTCTCTTCCAATATCCAAAGCCGATTGCTTTCCACATGGGGAGCAGCATGTTAGCTGCTCCCCATGTGTAAGCAATGCCGGCTCCCGTAGGACACGGGGAGCCGGGCGGGACTGTGGGGGCTTGGGGACCCCCACAGTCCCCAACGAGAGGCCAGGCCCCGGGGGATGGGGTCCCCAGGGCCATAAGTGGCCACGGAGGGGGCCACGCAGCCCCCTCCCAAAGTAAAAAAAAAAAAAAAAAGTGCAAGGCCGGCCCGGGGGATGGGGTCCCCGGGGCCTTAAATGGCCTGAGGAGGGGGGCCACGCAGCCCCCCTCCAAATAAAAAAAGAGGCCATGCCCCGGGGGATGGGGTCCCGGGGCCAATACAGGCCCAGGGAAGGGGGCCACGCGGCCCTCTTCCCGTTTTTATTTTATTTTAATTTAAAAGGGGAAAGGCCCTGGGGATGGGGTCCCCAGGGCCTAAAAATAGGAAAAAGGAAGGGGGCTACACAGCCCCCTTCAGGGAGAAAAAAAAACGATCGGGCCCGTAGGCCCCGCCCCCTTCCTTCACCACTCTGCAAACGCGCCCTGGCGCGTTTGCAGAGGGGGAACGAATTCCCCTTGAATACTGGGGTCCCTGAGGCCAACTAGCCCACCAGGAACCTCCAGTATGCGCCAGGGGCTGCCTTGCAGAGAGGTGTACAGAGGCCACGCCCCTTTTACACCTCTCTGCAACGAAGCTCTATGGCGCTTTTTGGAGGTATATGGTGGGCTAGTTGCACCCCAGGGACCCTCAGGATTCAAGGGAGTTAATCCCCGACTTAAAACGCGCCACGGGGCGCGTTTGCACAGTGGTGAAGGGAGGGGCGGGGCTTCAGGTGACATGTGTGCAAACAGGCCCCGTGGCGCGTTTTAAGATGGGGAATTAAATCCTCTTCAATCCTGAGGGTCCCTGGGGGCCAACTAGCCCAACAGGTACGTCCAGAAAGCGCCACAGAGCTGCGTTGCAGAGAGGTGTAAAAGGGGTGTGGCCTCTGTAAATGTCTCTGCAACGCAGCCCCTGGCGCATACTGGAGGTTCCTGGTGGGCTAGCTGGCCCGTAGGGACCCTCATGATTCAAGGGGACTTAATCCCCAACTTAAAACGCGCCACGGGGCGCGCTTGCACAGATGTCACCTCAGGCCCCGCCCCTCCCTTCACCATTGTGCAAATATTCCTCTAAAATCAGCCGAAATACGAATTCTGATTTACTCACCTGTTATCAGGAGAGACCTCAGTGCTGCATCTTTCAGCCCAGTACTAATCCTGAAAAGTAATTTTAACCGTACTTACCAGTAACTTGAATTTCCTTCCATAGGCTAACATTGACTGGTTTCACTTGGAAATTCTTCTAAGTGTGGAGTTTTGGAACTTTAAAATATTCCTCTAAAATCAGCCGAAATACGAATTCCGATTTACTCACCTGTTATCAGGAGAGACCTCAGTGCTGCATCTTTCAGCCCAGTACTGATCCTCAAAAGTAATTTTAACCGTACTTACCAGTAACTTGAATTTCCTTCCATAGGATATCATTGCCTGCTTTTTGCTGAAAAAGTTTCTAAGTGTTGATTTTTAAACATACAAATATTCCTCTAAAATCAGCTGAAATCCGAATTCTGATTTACTCACCTGTTATCAGGAGAGACCTCAGTGCTGCATCTTTCAGCCCAGTACTGGTCCTGAAAAGTAATTTTAACCGTACTTACCGGTAACTTGAATTTCCTTCATAGGCTAACATTGACTGGTTTCACTTGCAAATTCTTCTAAGTGTGGAGTTTTGGAACTTTAAAATATTCCTCTAAAATCAGCCGAAATCCGAATTCTGATTTACTCACCTGTTATCAGGAGAGACCTCAGTGCTGCATCTTTCAGCCCAGTACTGGTCCTGAAAAGTAATTTTAACCGTACTTACCAGTAACTTGAATTTCCTTCCATAGGCTAACATTGACTGGTTTCACTTGGAAATTCTTCTAAGTGTGGAGTTTTGGAACTTTAAAATATTCCTCTAAAATCAGCCGAAATACGAATTCCGATTTACTCACCTGTTATCAGGAGAGACCTCAGTGCTGCATCTTTCAGCCCAGTACTGATCCTCAAAAGTAATTTTAACCGTACTTACCGGTAACTTGAATTTCCTTCATAGGCTAACATTGATTGGTTTCACTTGGAAATTCTTCAAAGTGTGGAGTTTTGGAACTTTAAAATATTCCTCTAAAATCAGCCGAAATACGAATTCCGATTTACTCACCTGTTATCAGGAGAGACCTCAGTGCTGCATCTTTCAGCCCAGTACTGGTCCTGAAAAGTAATTTTAACCGTACTTACCGGTAACTTGAATTTCCTTCATAGGCTAACATTGACTGGTTTCACTTGGAAATTCTTCTAAGTGTGGAGTTTTGGAACTTTAAAATATTCCTCTAAAATCAGCCGAAATACGAATTCTGATTTACTCACCTGTTATCAGGAGAGACCTCAGTGCTGCATCTTTCAGCCCAGTACTGGTCCTGAAAAGTAATTTTAACCGTACTTACCAGTAACTTGAATTTCCTTCCATAGGCTAACATTGACTGGTTTCACTTGGAAATTCTTCTAAGTGTGGAGTTTTGGAACTTTAAAATATTCCTCTAAAATCAGCCGAAATACGAATTCCGATTTACTCACCTGTTATCAGGAGAGACCTCAGTGCTGCATCTTTCAGCCCAGTACTAATCCTGAAAAGTAATTTTAACCGTACTTACCAGTAACTTGAATTTCCTTCCATAGGCTAACATTGACTGGTTTCACTTGGAAATTCTTCTAAGTGTGGAGTTTTGGAACTTTAAAATATTCCTCTAAAATCAGCCGAAATACGAATTCCGATTTACTCACCTGTTATCAGGAGAGACCTCAGTGCTGCATCTTTCAGCCCAGTACTGATCCTCAAAAGTAATTTTAACCGTACTTACCAGTAACTTGAATTTCCTTCCATAGGATATCATTGCCTGCTTTTTGCTGAAAAAGTTTCTAAGTGTTGATTTTTAAACATACAAATATTCCTCTAAAATCAGCTGAAATCCGAATTCTGATTTACTCACCTGTTATCAGGAGAGACCTCAGTGCTGCATCTTTCAGCCCAGTACTGGTCCTGAAAAGTAATTTTAACCGTACTTACCGGTAACTTGAATTTCCTTCATAGGCTAACATTGACTGGTTTCACTTGGAAATTCTTCTAAGTGTGGAGTTTTGGAACTTTAAAATATTCCTCTAAAATCAGCCGAAATCCGAATTCAGATTTACTCACCTGTTATCAGGAGAGACCTCAGTGCTGCATCTTTCAGCCCAGTACTGGTCCTGAAAAGTAATTTTAACCGTACTTACCGGTAACTTGAATTTCCTTCATAGGCTAACATTGACTGGTTTCACTTGCAAATTCTTCTAAGTGTGGAGTTTTGGAACTTTAAAATATTCCTCTAAAATCAGCCGAAATCCGAATTCTGATTTACTCACCTGTTATCAGGAGAGACCTCAGTGCTGCATCTTTCAGCCCAGTACTGGTCCTGAAAAGTAATTTTAACCGTACTTACCAGTAACTTGAATTTCCTTCCATAGGCTAACATTGACTGGTTTCACTTGGAAATTCTTCTAAGTGTGGAGTTTTGGAACTTTAAAATATTCCTCTAAAATCAGCCGAAATACGAATTCCGATTTACTCACCTGTTATCAGGAGAGACCTCAGTGCTGCATCTTTCAGCCCAGTACTGGTCCTGAAAAGTAATTTTAACCGTACTTACCGGTAACTTGAATTTCCTTCATAGGCTAACATTGACTGGTTTCACTTGGAAATTCTTCTAAGTGTGGAGTTTTGGAACTTTAAAATATTCCTCTAAAATCAGCCGAAATACGAATTCTGATTTACTCACCTGTTATCAGGAGAGACCTCAGTGCTGCATCTTTCAGCCCAGTACTGGTCCTGAAAAGTAATTTTAACCGTACTTACCAGTAACTTGAATTTCCTTCCATAGGCTAACATTGACTGGTTTCACTTGGAAATTCTTCTAAGTGTGGAGTTTTGGAACTTTAAAATATTCCTCTAAAATCAGCCGAAATACGAATTCCGATTTACTCACCTGTTATCAGGAGAGACCTCAGTGCTGCATCTTTCAGCCCAGTACTGATCCTCAAAAGTAATTTTAACCGTACTTACCAGTAACTTGAATTTCCTTCCATAGGATATCATTGCCTGCTTTTTGCTGAAAAAGTTTCTAAGTGTTGATTTTGAAACATACAAATATTCCTCTAAAATCAGCCGAAATCCGAATTCTGATTTACTCACCTGTTATCAGGAGAGACCTCAGTGATGCATCTTTCAGCCCAGTACTGGTCCTGAAAAGTAATTTTAACCGTACTTACCAGTAACTTGAATTTCCTTCCATAGGAATCCATTGTCTGGTTTTCAGCAGAAAAGTTTCAAAGTGTCGATTTTCACAAACTACAAATATTCCTAAAAATCGCCTGTATGACTTAAACGCATTCTTTCAACTGTTTACAGGAGATGCACCAGTGCTGGATCCAGGATCCAACACTGAGTAAGAAAAGTAACGATAACAGTTTTTAACTTCTAAGTGAATTTCCTTCCATAGGATAACATTGGTGATTCTATGAGAAAAAGTTTCAAAGTGTGAACTTTTAAAGTACAATAATATTCCTTAAAAATCACGACTGTAACCAAAACGCTTTTACTCAACTGTTTACAGGAGATGTCCCAGGACTGAATCTAGGATCCAGTAATGTGGTTAGAAAAGTAATCCATAAAGTAACTAATTGCATTTAACTAGAAATTCACATTGAGCTGAATGTTGCATTGTGTTTGAAAATGTGTTGCCCATTGCAACAACTGTAACTACTGTACTTAAAAGTCTATTGCCTATGTGCAAAGTAATTAAACTAAAGTAATTCATTCTGAGAAAGTATTTTTGTAATGTAATGTATAATGTAATTACAATGTAATTTAAAAATAAAATATGTAAAAAAAAATGTTTCTAAAAAATTTGGAAATCAGTATGAAAAAAATTTATATAACAATTAATACATTTAAAAATTGTCATTTACAAAACCTTTGAAATTCACTGAAAAAACTGTAGGTTTCAGACATGTTATAGTTACAAATTAGCATTTAAAAAACCTTTGAAATTCACTGAAAAAACCATAGGTTTCAGGGACGTAATAGTTACAAATTAGCATTTAAAAACCTTTGAAATTCACTGAAAAACCATAGGTTTTAGGGACAGTTATAGTTAGTTGGACATTGCACTCGTACAAAACCCGTGAAATTCCCCGTTATAGTTAGTCCAGCTAACTATAACTCGCGCCACCGCAATGCACTGCTGATGACGTCACATATTACATCACTCATGACATGGTCAGTGACATCACTGATGACATCACTGATGACATCTCAAATGACATCACTGATGACATCATCCAGTGACTGTGTGTTTCTGTAAAGTTTATATATTTTTAATATATATAGGAAAAGACGTATTGAAGAATGAGTGGGTGTGTAAGTGTCTGTATGGATGATTTAGTAGGTGCGTGACTGACTCTATAAGTGAGTGATTTAACGTATCTTACTGAATGCATGGGTTAGTGACTAAACTGGGTGAATGTCTGTATCCGTCTGTCTGTTGCTGTGTAAGTGGCTGCATGTGTTTGTGAATAGCTACATGAGTGTCTATATGAGTTATTGAATGCTTGTCTGAGTATCTGTATGGGTGCCTGAGTGTTTGTGTGGGAGGGGTGTGTGCAACTCTGTGCATAGATGTGTGAGTGGGTGATTCACTGGGTGGATGGTTTCAAGAGTGCAACTGTGATAGACTGTATGGGTGGGTAAGTGTGTGTAAGAGTGTGTTAGTGAGTGAATGTATGTCCCAGTGGTACATGTGTGAGTAACTACATATGTGAAAGGCAGTATATATGTGTGTTGGAGTATATAAATAGCTATAAGCGAGAGTGAGTGATTGTGATAGTGGCTGTATGGATGAGTGTGTGCTTGTATCAGTGATTGTATAAGAGCGTAAGAATGTGCTACTATTTGTATGAGTAAGTGAGCTGGTGTGTGTATAACTGTATAGGTGAGTAAATGGTAGTGTGTTTAATTATTTGCATGACTGACTAGGTGTGTGAGTACCTCTATGGATGAGTGGCGGTGTTTGAGTGTCTATATAGGAGTATGAGTGCATATGATAGTCCTGTGACTGAGTGACCGTAAGTATGAGTGACTGTACGGGTGAGTGAGTGGATGTGTGCGTAGACCTAAGAATCAGTGAGTGGGTATGTAGTTATTGGTGTTGGAGTGTCTATGGTTTTGCGAATGGCAGTCTGTAATTTAGAGTGGGTGTATCAAAGGTTATATTAGGGTGTGAGGAGGTGCATCAGATTATCACGTGGATGATGTCATCAGTGATGTCATTTGAGATGTCATCAGTGATGTCATCAGTGATGTCACTGACCATGTCATGAGTGATGTAATATGTGACGTCATCAGCAGTGCATTATGGGCGCGAGTTATAGTTAGCTGGACTAACTATAACAGGGGAATTTCACGGGTTTTGTACGAGTGCAATGTCCAACTAACTATAACTGTCCCTAAAACCTATGGTTTTTTCAGTGAATATATATATATATATATATATATATACACACACACACACACACACTCATATATATATATATATATATATATATATATATATATATAGCAAAAAAGCGAGTTCAAATATGAAGAAGGTGCTCCTAGTGATGACACAGTGCAAGTGAAAAAATAGTCAGCCATTACATTACAAAACACTATGCACATAAAAGACATACAATTGTTCAAACCACTAGGATATAACATTTAAATATCGACAAACTAGAATTCAGGATTGCATTTTATTCCAGCAGTGACTCACTCTCTCATTAGTAAGGAAACTATCTTCCAATTGTGAGTACACACTTTCTGTTGTACTGTTACATATTTATGATAAGCTTGGAGTACTGTAAAGCAACAGCATTCATCAATAGTATTTAATTGACATTAAATACCAATGAATCCCTTCCCTAACATCACCTCTAGGTTAAATGCATCATGTGCTTGCAAGCGGTGATGGAACCCCACTAGGCTAAGCACAGGAGCCACAGTGTGTGAGTGTGAACTTCTGCATGGTAAATAACATACTCGTGCCTCTCCCTTTATTCAGATTAGTGCCTTGAAGAGGCCAACCATCAGGGAGGAAAGGCAGTATTATTTACATTCTTGCCACACACATCACCATCCAACCCCCACACAACGCTCTACGCTACTTTATACTTTTCCATTTAATGTAACTCACTTGCGGAGGCCAAAACCTGTGCATTACAGTACTTTAACCTCCTGGAAGAATCCAAAAAGCATAGGCCGAACCCATCTCTCTTTCTGACATCATGGTTAAAAAGAAAGCCCTTGCCCAGAAAAAACAAATTGGCCTTCCAGACGACTCTCTCATTTCACATCAGGTGCCCCATCTGCAGGACTCCAACCAGCCCTCTGAACGAGTCAGGGAACCAAGGGACTGCGGAGCTTAAGCAAGAGGACATTTTTACGGCCCCTTAAATGTCCACCAAGTGCGGCCCAAGGAAGCTTCAGGCAGCGATCAGTGCTCCTTCGAAAAGGTCCCAGACTGAAGGAGCCCAGTCATCAGCTCAAAGACTGATAAACGAATACTTCTCAAAGACCCCTTACAAGACCCCCCCACTCTCGGCCCTCAAACGGCTCAACGGGTTCCTGGGTCTACAATATGCTATCATCGCCTTCACACAGTACAGGCCCAGAGGGGTCATTAGTTATAAGACACAAAGCCCCGCAGATCAAATTCCTGTCCAGGGTTACAACGGGCCCTCCAGCACAATAAGTCCTTCCTTCTCAATCTTCATTTGAGCTTTCAGGGGACACCTCCAGAATCTGCAGAATTGGTGGTAATAGGCAGAGGCACCCTGCACTGCTTGGGTACACACAACCAGGGCCCCGGAGGAAAAACCCCGACAAATGAACAGCCTAAGATACAGCACTTAGGTGCAGTTACGGTAATTGCACAAGTTCATGCGCATGGCAGTGAGACTTCCCCTTTGCTCCCGTCTTGGACTACACCATGAAAAGCAGAGCCAATAACCATCCCTGAGATGAAATTTAATCAATCCCCTGCAAAAAAGCCTAGGAGGGAAAGTATATCTGATCAGGAACTTGGAAACCTGCCATGCTGGAAGCCCAAATAGAAACCCAAATGGAAGCATCACTGGCACAAACTCCAGTATTTAGGAACAAGCTCAAATCAAGGCCCATCAGTCCAGCCCAACTAGGGGAATCAGTTTCACCCTTACCCATTGGCCCCATTATCCCATCTCTGTCCTCCCTTAGCTTTAAGCAAGATACTATAGCCACAGCTCTCCTATGGCAAGCACAAAAGATGTAACTTCGGACAGACTTACTTCAATGCCATCGACTCAAGCTTAATGGACTTAGGGCACAGGCTAAGGACATTGGAAAATCTATTAGGGTGGACAGAGGTGGATCAATTTTGCTCATGCTCCCCACTGATCGAGAAATTAAGATCCCTACAGGAAATACTATGGTCTCTTGTAGACAGTGTTAAGAGCTCAACACACGCCCCTGGAAAAAGATCACATGACCCTTAGACAGAATCCCTATATCCAATTTAACTGACATTGATGATAATCTTTCTCCAGGCGTGGAATCATTGGCTTCTCCAGGAACGGAACAGAGGCCCCACCTTTCAGCAAACCTGCACACATGCACCTCCAACACCACCACGTGCACGCCCCCCCAAATTCGGATCGGCAAGTGCGTGCCAACCCAACCCTCTGAATCACTGGCTCCATCAGCCCTTGCAATTTCTTCTAAGCTTTCAAGAAGGGCAACAAAGAAACTAAAAAAACAGTAAAAAAAACAGCCCCTTGTAAAACGAAGATCTCTGATAGCTGGGTCCAACATCACATCATGAGCAAACCAAGAGGGTAGCGCCACCAAGCTCTTTCTGATGTTTAACTCAGCTCCTAAGACAAGCAGTGGGCACACGGAGACCGCAAGCCTTTCAAGTTGACCTCAAAATACGTTGTGTACTCCCCCATGTCAGGTGGCTCATCAAAAACAGCTGCTGCTTCGACTTCAGTTAATGGCCCAAAAATAACTTAAAAGCGACTGCCCTAGAGAAGAACACAGCTCAGGCACCAAGTGGGAGTTTCCATATGCCCGCGACTTCACCGAGACCCACAACCGCCTCTGAACTAGTAACGGCATGCAAGGAATTTCAGAAGGCACTAGAACAGTTAACAGTACAGCACTCATACTGGAGTCCAACCCCCCTTCCACCACAGGGTGGGTCAGACAGCGCATTGAGGCCGCTTCAATAAGCCCCACTTCTGCTACAACCAAATTTACCCCCCCTGGGACACATACAGTTGAGTCACACACCAACCAAGCCCCTTACCAAACTGACGCAACCTCCAAGGTTATTTTTATCAATGGCCTGACTGGCCCTGACTAGTCTGAAAACAGCAGCCAAAATACCAACTGGCCGACTGCGACTTATAAGTTAACCCAAGCAACCGCACACGATGAACCGAACGTCAAACTGGAACAGTCACATAGAAGCTGTGGGCCTACCCTTTATCCGACGACAACAGAGTCTGAGACAGCCAACTACAACCAACATCAAGTACAGCAGCCTAACGGCTGGAGGGATAATGGGGGGACAACCAGATGCACACAACAACAATACCCACATCCCAGCAACTGGAGACAATCTGGCCTAACTAGACGTTTCCAAATACTCAATCGAATTGCCCATTAGGTGAAACCAGCACCACATTTGCCCAGCTACAAAAGAGATTGAAACCTCAAGCTACAAGACCAGGGGCAGCCCCCACATGTAGGCCTTACAGATTACTCTGGTCTGGCATTCATTCCACATTACACCCCTAAGGGGACCCATGACACATAAACAGAGGCAATTTGCTTCACCTATTCCAGCATATGACAACACTGAAGGATTTAACATCAGCTGAACTAACCTCTGTAAAGTTTGCCCAAATCCCGGAAAAGAGGAATCTCGGATGCCACAATCACTACATGGGAAAGGACTGACATCAGGGATGTCACCATGAGCAAATCAAATATCTTTGAGGAATGGCGCCTTGAGCTACTAAAACTTCATCCATCCAATAAAAAACTCCCATATACGACTGGTGCAGGAGCCTATTGTGCGGCATGGAAGTGTACTCAGAGGTGCATGGGGCACCACCCATGACTGGCTCCCAAGTGCCTCGAAAGCTACAAACTCTCTAGAAGTATAATATGCCAACAATCAAAGAAATGTAAGATACTTGTCACAAAATCACAACACCGATGTGTGGATTCTGCTGGATAATTCCTGAAAGCGGCCTATTCCTAGCCACCCCAAACCACTTTGCCCTCAACTGCAGAAACTGTCAACGGAGAATAAGTTCACAATTACATCATGGAATGTGGCAGGTCTGAAAACAACCCTGTCATCTAATCCTGGAGTGACATTCTTAAATAAAAGCGACATTATTTGCCTATAGGAAATGTGGGCACTCAATCCCACAGTAATATATGGCTTCCATGAGCTCCTCAAGCCTGCCAAACGTACTAACTTATTTGGACGGCCGTCGGGCAGTTTCTCAATCTTTATAAAGCAAACTATCAAGTTAGAAGCTGTGCCCCTCAATCAAAGTAACCCAGCACTGCAAGTTGCAACAATATCGGGGCTAACAATCGGTCAGAAGAACTTCCCCTTGATTTTGAATAACTGCTATCATAACGCTCAGAGGAATTTTAAACAATGAGCAACTGACGACCTTTGTAACAGTGTAGAAGGCATCCTTCTGGACCATCCCTCTCATGAAGTTGTGCTCACAGGGCACTTCAACATCAAGGCATAAGAAAAGGCTCCTACTACTACTCGAAAAAACCACGGAACAGGAAAAAATGAACGATCTACTGGCCTCTTTCACATTAATTTCTGCTGAACAATTGCTTATGGACTTAGATCCCCATCACAAGCCCCACACCACCTTCAAAGGTATCTCAATAATAGTCTACATCTTCATGTCTGAATCCCTGCCAAATCATTTATCTAATTTTGGAATCCCTAACCGGGGATACACTGATCATAATCCCCTGACTTTAACCTTGGATCTCGGCGTTCCAGTGGCGGCTAAATATTGTGCAGTGGGTACCTCAACATGCGCTGAAGCAAGAAACCTAGTCAGGAGGATTAAATGGATGCCTACAGACACCTCTCAGGCCTCTAAATGGCTAACCATGGTGACCACTAACCCCAACACTACTCAGGGGGTTCTGCAAAATAATTGGAGCCGATTGAACTCGGAGTTTATAGATTCCATATTGGGAACCAGGTGCCGTCAACATCCCCCAAAGCCAACAAGGAAGGTTCAGCGCAACCAGCCGCACAACAAGGCTATCATTATGAAGTAGAAGAAGCTAAGAAAGAGCCTCCCCATATCCATGCTCAACCCCAGTATCAAAAATTTAATGGTTGCGACAGAATCACATAAGGCATATAAAAAAGCCATATGGGAGACGAAAGAAAGCCCTGGAAGAAAAGAAGTGGCTAAAAATACATCAAATGCTTAAAGAAAGAACTCTTGCTTGCTTCTAGAACTATATGAGCAAACTAAAATCCTCAAACTCAATGAGGGAAAATGGAGTCTTGGAAAGTGGATGGGTGAGCCACGTAACAGACCTATTCTCAAGCCACCCTTCAGTATCAGGCCGTATGGACAAACAGCGGCCTGCCGATCAGCTCCAACGGGACCAACAGGAGCTAACCTCACCAGCCCAAATCTGTAAACTCATCAAGCTATACAAAACAATGGGGCACCAGGTCCAAATGGCCTTCCTACTGGCATTTTTAAATGTGCTCAGGTGGACTGCGCAATGGTCTTAACCCCGCCATTTAACCAAGCTTTTCTTTCGGCACAAGAGGCTTGGAGAGGTTTTACCCTATGCCCGATATTTAAGAAAGGAGATCCAACAAAGCTGGCTAATTATTGCTTGATAGCCTTTCTTGATCTTGAGACCAAAGCTTATGCCCGCCAACTACTAAAAAAACTGGAAGCCTGGGTATCGGACAATGGGCTTCTTCCATTTTTCCAGACAGGCTTCCGTGGAGGAGCATCCACCATTGACAACATCACTGCACGTGCTGCCCTGAGCCACCAAGCAGAACACAACAGTCAGCTACCACTCCTTTGTTGCTTTATTGATTACAGCGCAGCATTTGACAAGGTGGACTGACCGACGCTGTGGAGGAAGCTATCACTCGGGGGCATTTCCTCCAACCTTACAAGGGCAATAATCTCCCTCTGCTCTGAAACATGGGTCTGTGTGAGAACCAGTCCTCACGCAATCATCTCAAAATTACCATGCAAGGGGATTTGAAGCAATGCTGTGTGCTTGCTCCCCTGCTCTTTAATCTATTTCCAGCAGATTTTGGGAACGCACTGGCAAAAAGCAGCCTTGCACTTCCATGACTAGGCCTCAAGTCTCTTCATAGTCTACAATATGCTGATGACATAGGGGTCTATTACGATGTCGGGCAGATTGCCACTAACAGGCTGTCAGTTGCAGTTCGTCCGAAAATCGGACTTATCTGTCTGACCTCCGCATTACAATGCGGTCAGTCAGACCGCTGCAGCCTGGGGGAAAGACTGACGCCTCTGACAGGATCGGAGATCCCGTCCGAGCGTCAGTCAGACAGATAATCCCCAAATGGCGGCGGTGCCTGCTCAGGCACCAACGTTGGGATTATGATGTTTGTTTCCGGCAGCCTTTCCATGTGGGCCTTTCCTACATGGAAAGGTGGTTGGAAAGTGACTTTGTGGGCCCCTAGCAGGGCCCCCGTCTCCCCGCAGCCTCCGCTATGAGGCCTGGGGGCAGCACAGGTGCCCCCAAACATCCATGCATCGTGTGGCAGGCACCACATAGTGCCTGCCACACGGCGCATGGATGTTTTAAAAGTAGAGTTTTTTCTTTTGCGGCCTGTGCTGCAGGCCACTGCACAAGCCGCAATAGAAAAAATCCACTTTCCAACCGCCGTGAAGGCAGTCACATCATAATAATGGAAGCGGGACCGCTGACTACTGTTCGGGCGGTCCCGTTTCTGCTACGATGTCGGTCGGACGCTTGTGCGACCGACATAATGGGCCCCATAGTAATTATGGATCTTACAAAAGTGGGCTTACAGTGAGCAATGACCAGCCTCCACACGTACAATGAAAGGAATTTTCTTACGATTAATCAGGAAAAGACCAACATTTTAATCTTCGGCCGTTACAAGAACAAGAAATTCTTTTGATGTAGCATGGGGCCCAAGACCATCATCATGGCATCGAAATATAACTATTTGGGGGTGTGGTTCACCGAGTCCTCTCAAACCTCGGCCCACAAAGGCATGTTAAAAAAGAAATCAATGGCCATCATCTATGGCTTAGCCAGCCTCAATAAGAAACGAAACAGTCCCTCTGCAGCATCAATAATCAAAGTTATTCAGGCCTCTCTTCTCCCAGCGCTACAATATGGATGGCAGGCTTTTACCGGTGGTTGCTCTGGTTGTCTAGAGATCGCACAGTGCTCTGGTTATAAGCGAATCTTTCAGTTGCCCAGGCACCTCCGCAGATCAAGAACTCAGTTGGAATACGGCCTGTTAAATCAAACGTTAACTTGTGAGTCTTTTTTTCTGAAATATTATATATGCACACTGAAAGTGAAAGAGAATTCTCTTAAGGCCTGTCTCAGAGTTATATTTGAGAGCCCAGGGAGCCCATGGTACAGGCAACAACAGGGGGCAATTACATCTTTCCAAATTGAATCAGCAGCTCTTACTCTTGCCTCCATTATCTTTCTGACGTGGTAAAAGGTAATTAACAGGTAGTTATGGCTAACCTCATTCCAGCAAGATTCAGCTTCTCTAAGGTCCTCGGAGAATTCACCCCCTTTACTTTAAACTCATCATATCTGGTTGGGAGACCTCAGCCATACCTTTCAGTCTCCATCAACATCCGTGTGCACTGTGACATTATGTACATGGGTTTGCTTGGCCTAACAATCGTAGATTTCAACCCGGCATGGGCCAACCCAGGCAGAGGAGGGGCCTGTAGATTATGCAATTTCAAACGGGAATCATAGCTGCACCTTCTGTGCTGCTGTCCCGCCCTTGACGACGCAAGGAGGACCCTATTAAACCCAATTTTTCTGGCGAAGGGCGCTCACACTTGTGTGGAGGCATCCTCAATATGTTTTTCTCAATCTGATGCAATGTCGTTATCAAGGTTTGGGAAATTTGTCAAGGTTACTTTTAAGAGACTCCCTTGCTACCTCCCAACCCTTGGATTACGCTCAAAAACTCCATGAAACCCGGAAACATCTAGCCTTATGGCATGACTTACAGGGACCTCTTCAAATGTAAAATCATTTAATTATGATTGTACTTTAGTCCAGTATTTATCAAGACTGCCCTTTTCGCCCTGCTTCAAGTTAATCCTTGTTGGTTTTAGCCCTTTTAAATTCTATACGATTTTACAAACAACAGATCTATTCTCTGGGTGTCTGGGCTGTAAGCCAAATTGTCTAGAAACAATGTACTGGCGTCAGAACGCATTCCGTCCTTAGACCGAACTTTGATGGTCACACTCATAATTGTAACATGTGGAAAATATTTATCGTTTTATCAATCAAATTACAAGTTTAAAGTGCATCAAATCTATTTGATGATCCCACATACTTGCACTTTATAATGTGAATTATCTGAACAGCTAGGCTTTTTAATGAAGTGTTCTTAGTTTTAGATAGTTCTTATTTTCTTATCAGATCAAATCTGAATTGTGGATGAGTTCAAGCACTAGCTCTTTAAACATATATAATCAGGATATCTATTGAAGTGACCTTAGTCTTAGAACGTTCCTATGTTTTTTAAACTGAGTGTGCACAGGTTAAACAGTACGTTAGAATATCATGCAATGGTTTTAACTAACTAAATCATTACTAATAAACATTGATATTGACAATTATTATCTCAAATAAATTATTAATTAAATCAATATATTTAAATTATGTCAGTATTTTAAAATACATTTAATTTGATGTGTTACTGTGCTCTAACACATAGGGTTGCTAAGTCAGCACTGAAGTAGGTCTTACTCGTTGCCTATTTGCCTTGTCTCCTCTCTCAATGGAACAGCCAGCTTGTCCTACCTAATTTTGGTTGCTTTAATTTCTTACTCAATCCCCTGTTTGCTTGAATTATTTGATCTTCCAGCATATTACCTTGCTTTCGGGCCTTGATGTCAGTAGGGACCATTGTTCATGCTACTTCTGTTGCAACCAAAGATTGTTTTCTAACTTTAAAGTCAGTATTGAACCAACTTGACTGCCTAAACCATTTTGGGGAATCTATAAAAAATTGGAAACTGACAGCTAATAAAGGGTGTGAGGTGGAACGTAGGACTTTCCAAAGACAGATTAGAATATGTGACATATTGTCACATGGCCCATGGGGACATTGTCGTCTTCTCTAAGTTAGCATGAGCACGCTGCAGATTGCCAGCTGCTTTGCGCACGTTACTATAAGACTTTATTTTTGCAACTGTCTCTATTGCTGTTTCCACATGAGAAATCCATCACTGTGTTCACACTCTGCAGGTTCCTGGGATTTTGTCTGAACATTGTGGGCAAGGTTGAACAACAATGCGCCTTGTTATTTTGTTCTGGCCAGGCCTTAGCACCTAGACAAAACATACAGATGCAGCTGTTTTGGACAATGTACTTTGGTCTTATTGGAATACACAAATAGGTAGTACATACTTGGAGAGGGAGCTTTCCAGGGAGAAGAGCGAGACAGCACCTATGATGTAGATCTACTCTCTATAGGCTAAGGTATGGGGTCTGCTGACAAAGCCCAGAGATCTTCTAATATATAATAATACTATTTCTACGTAAGGGGAGGGAGGTTAGGCTATATTGTTTTTTCACTATGACATCTCCTTTCATGATTTATGGACTAACTGCTATGCTGACCGTACTTGTATTATGCATGTTTCTGCTTTTTGTGGTACGTATACTGCATCTTAGAACTTGTTCGTATCTCTGTCAGATCTTTTTGTGGACAAGTACAAGAGTGCGAGCGAAAGGGTGTGTCTTGCTACCGCGATTCCTGAGAGATCTGGGAGTGTTGTGTTCGGGGGTGTCTAATCACTTGTTTCTCTGTGAGTGAGTAGGAGAGCAAGTGAGACACTATAGCTAGTCGGTCCTGGGCTCATGGGTACTAAGGTGGTACGATGACTCAGTCCCTATACACTAAGGTCTAATAATCCTACGCATTGTTCTGTTTTTGGGCAGAATCCCTGCAACATGGCACCGCCAACGTTTGGTCTGGTACTTATTCACAAGACCCCTGAGCAGCGCTTGTGCTTGTCCACGATATCCTCTCACCGATTCCCGGAGACGGACGTGGTGGGGGGCTTAGTCTCCTATATTTGTAGGGCTACCCTATTTCTATAGGCTTTTCAAGCTTGAAGTTTAAAAGCTATTTTGGAGCTATTTTGCTCTGCCATTTTATTTGTTTATTCCTTTATACACATGGCACAACAGGTCACTATTGCGGCACCCAACGGAGTGGCGGTTACAGCTTATTTAACTCAACACGGAGTCCCCAATGCAGGGGCTAACATTATTTTCATGGTTGAGGTGGATCCCACATACCGCTTTGAAGTATTTTATTATTGGGTTACATTTCCCGCGGTGGATGCAAATGATAATTTGTTTCACGCTTAGACGGTCGCTGCTCCTCCAGCAGTGTATCATCCTTATGCATTAATTCTAGTTCCATTGACGTCCTGGGAGCATAACATTTGGTTTAATGGCGCTCTTCCTCACCCTGTCTCTTCTGTTCGAATGAGCCCCTTGTCTATCGACGGGGCCACCTGCCCTGTTTTGGCTGGTTTTACACCTCATCCTAATTATCTCAATGTTACTATCATAGAGCTACGTCTATTGTACACACAGTTGGTTAATCTTCATAGACGAGCCATACAGTTTATGTCTCGTGCACTTCAGGCAGCTCCGGCTGGAGCTGCTCTGCCGGCACCAGGTCACGGCGGTGGACTTGTGATTAGTCACGTCATGATTAACTCAGTGATAGGTAAACGTCCTCAAAATTGGGATGACTTGCCATTTTGGCTCGCACAAACATTTGGGCAGCTTGAGGCTGTTTTTCCACATACAACTCCTGTTGAAAAACACAGGATCCTTACAATGAGTATGCTGAGTGGTCTGATTCCTCCTTTAGAGGACTGCACCATCTGTGGGACAGTGTTTGCTTCAGTGTATACACTGCGCTTTGGCACCCCCTCCATGAGCGTTCTCCAGAGCGTTCTGAAGAAGGTACAGGATGAATATGGGGCTGGTCCAGCCCTGGATTTGGGGATGAAATTAGTGGGCATGTTCCCATGATTCTGGCCAACATTAAAGGTGAAGCAGTTTGCTTGCAAGTGTGCTAACGCCTGGCGGTGGTGGTGGACGTGGATTGGGAGCGACAGTTGCCGATTATTATTGCGGATGTGTATTCATCCTTGGGATGCAATAGTTTAGGGATTCGACCTATTTCTCAGCCGCCAGTTAAACCCCTTCCTGAAGAGGGTCTTCCTGTCTTTCCTAAAAAGGCATGGAACAAAAATGTGCGGCAGCAACAACAGAAGCCTGGTTCTTATGCAGGTTTGCTTCCACCAGACGCTTCTGAGCATAGATATGATTTGCGTGACCACTCTAAAATTAAGACACCCGAGAGGTTTTAGGTTCCTGATCCTCGTTCTCCTCGTTCCTTTCAGGAATTGTCGGATCAACAATTCGGCGGAGGATGGCAACAGGATCGCAGACAAGGCGATTCTACGCAAGCAAAGACGTGACCCGCAGCACCTGTTTGACGTAAAAGTCAAGCAGGAGGGACCACCTTAATATTGTGCCCCATTTCAGAAGAAAAAAGTTGCCGCTTTGACAGCAAAGTATGCCTCAGATGGTGAGAACCCTCCTCTTCGACAGGAGTTGGGCAGTAACCCTCCTTGACAGCGTAGGGGAGGTTACAATAGTGCGACAGAAACTCCACCGCATCTGAAGGCGAATGTTTTATTACCGTAGAAACAGCCGAAACTCGTGTTGCTCCTCCTGATAGGCTTTATGAGGAGAGCCTCCAGATTGAAGGTGGTATTAAACGCCCAGTTAAAGCAGTCTTTTGGGAGAATCTAACATCTTCTTATGATATTTTAGTAGCGGAGGTTGATTGGCCACCCCCTTTTGTCCTTGCTTCCTCCAAAGGGGAGATTTTATTCTACCCAGTTTTTCGTAATATGTACCTGATGAGGATGAACATGCTTATGCTTCGAAGTGAGCATTATCCCTGGCTCCAGCATTATATCGCAATCAGGCGGGTTGGGACAAGGATTCCCCAGTTCATGTGATTCCTTTGCGTTCTACACCACAGCCCCAACCACAGTATCCAATTAAACGTGACGCTAAAGCGTCTGTAAGTGACATTTTGACTCAATTTGAATATCAGGGTGTAATTGAACCCTGTGTTTCGTCGATGAATAATCCTCTTTTCTGATATTGAAACAGGACAGTTCATATCGTATAGTTTTAGACTACAGACATTTGAAAAGTGATGTTCGTACCTTTGCGGTTCAAAACACACATAGCTCTGCGTTAGTAAACAACATTGCTCGAAAAAAGTATAAAACTACTTTGGATATTTCTAATGGCTTTTTCAGCCATTCTTTGGCTCCGGAAAGCTGTGATTTGACCGCATTCAGTGCTCTATGCAATCAAAGACGCTATGCAAGATTGCCTATGGGATATAAGAATAGCCCAGGTGTGTTTAAGGCACGCCTTGTTTCAATTTAACATGAGATTGACCCGGATGCCTTTTCATATGTCGATGGCATTTATTTGATGGATCATGAAATGATTCTGCATATTATGCGAGTGGACCGCATTGTCACACATTTTGCGAAGTTAGGCTACAAATTTAATTTTGTGAAATCACATATTGCCTTTCTGGCAGTGCTTTTCCTTGGTTATGAACTCAATAACGAAGGTAGGGGGTTGGCCCCCCACTTTTTAGAGAACTGTGCTCAATTACAGTCTCCTTCTACCCTTAAAAAATTGCAGTCTTTGCTGGGTTTCTTGAATTTTGGAAGTACTTACATTCCTGATTTTGCCCAGCGTATCAAACCACTTTACGCGTTGATACAACCCTCTTTTTCGTCTTCCAGTTGGCCCCGGAACATACCGCAGTACTTAGATCTTTGCAGTCTGATCTGCTTGTGACTCAATTCTTGTTAACAAGAAATAATACAGCAAAATTTGGTCATATGGATTGTACCAGGTGCATTAGTATTAATTTAATTGACTTTCAATGAAGGGGACACCATCCCCATTGCTTATAAATCACATTTGTATACTCCAGCTGAGATGCGTTTTCTTCTACAGGAAAAAAAGATTTTAACAGCAGTTCAGATGGCGATTCTGAAAGAACGCTCTCTGGCTCAGGGCAAACGCATTTTCATGGTTTGCCGGTGCCTGCTTTAGAAGCAGTCACGAAGGCTAGTGTACCAAATTCTAAAGCCTTGCATCCCCGTTGGATACAATGGGCTAGTTCTTTGACGTCGGCTGATGTCAATTTTATCTTTGACCCTTCTTTACAAACACAGGAGTTTTTACAATATGAACATGTTCATCCTCCTTTTTTATCATTACTTCCTCTTGATCAGTACAAATGGATTTTTTACACTGATGGATCTGCACAGACAGCCATTGGTTCTAAACATGCTTATTCAGCAGCCTGCGCAATTGTGGCCGGCATGATAGTAGATGGTGATTTAAAATCCTCCTTAGTGCACACACAATCCCTTGGGGATTGCATGGCACAATTGGTCGAGCTGCGGGCTTTGGTTCTGGCTCTTGAGTTTGCTGATCCAGAAGTCCCTACACTTCTAGTGTGCGATTCATTTTACTGTGTGCAATCCTTCAATGACAACTTATTCTACTGGACACAAAATGAATTTTGTGATTCTAAAGGCAGCGCAATTAAGCATAAAATGCTTTGGGTCAGAGTGGCTGCTCTTATGGAACGTTTGCCACTCACACATGTTATCCATACATTGGGCCATCAACGTGTGGGAGCACACGCCGTTGGCAATTCGCTGGCTGATGAGGTAGCCAAATCTACAGTAGCCACATGCTCGGTAGCAGCAGTTGCTAGGTCTATGACTAAAGTTGATGATGATATTTTGGCGGCTGTTGCCGCTACCAAGGAGGGAACACAGTTTCCCCAAGGTTTCCCGTCTCGTTATGCCTATCATTTGACATCTGATCAAATTCCATTTGTGACTATCCCATCCGTTGGTGATCGGCTGATTCCCAACAAGGACCGCAGAATTTTTTTTGCTAGTGGCTGCACATGAATGCGTGGCTTCTGCACATGCCGGCGTGACAGCAACTATTTTGCTTTTGCAGCAACGTTTTTGGTGGCGTGGCTTATACCAGCAAACTCGTACATATGTTCTTTCCTGTGACATTTGTCAGCAGAATAAACCTTCAACTATTTCACGTCCACCCCATACTCAACTCTACATTTCTAATCAATCATTTGGTTGCATTTATCTTGATCACTGCGGTCCTTTAACATCTGATAATGCTTTTAAGTATATCCTGGTTGCAGTGGATTCATGCACTAGATTCCTTTGGGTTTGGCCACAACATTGTGCTGACGCTCGAACTGTTAGAAAAGATTTGCGTGTCTTTGTAGGGACATTTGCCTGTGGCACCTTCCATTCAGACCAAGGTCCGGTGTTTGCCTCTAACTTGTACCGGGATGCGATGAAGTCTCTGGGGGAGCAGGTGCAATTCTCGTCTCCGTATCGGCCTGAGGGCAATTCTGTTGTGGAGCGGATGAACCGTGACTTAAAGCAATCTTTGACAGCTAGAGTTTAGGTACTGCTAGGGTCTGGTTGACTCATCTTTATGGAGTCCAACGTGCACTTAATAATCTCCCCAGAAGATCTCTGGGTGGGCAGACCCTATATGAATTGCTCTTTGGCATTAAAATGTTTGTGCCAGACCTTGATGGTCTAGACGTTGTGGCGGCTGCCGCAACGTTTGACGTAAATAACCATTGTACTATGTTACAGGATCTACAAAAGGCTCATGACTCGCAGGCGAAAGCTCATTTGCCCTCTTCCACAGATGCAGCAGTGCTGATTCCAGTTTCTGGCTGGCTTCCTAAAGTTGGAGATCTGCTTCGAGAGAAGGTGGAGAACAAAAAAGAATTTGGTCCATCTTACCATGCACCGGTCACAGTCCTTGGTATAAAGGGCATGCATACTGTGATCCTGCCTCCACTACCTGGTCATAAGGAAAATCGATACATTTCAATCGAGCATGTCAAGCTACACCATATGGTTGATACTGAATAGTATGCCTACAAGCATTCCGCGCCAGGATGTTTCACTGAATCCCATGGCTTCTGTTTCCCCGACAAGTCCCCAACAAATGGAGGGGGAGATGGAATCTTCAATTGATTTGTTGCCTGTTTTACCTTCTACATCTACAACTGAGGAGCCTGAGTATGCCTCACCACCAGTTGAAATTATACTTGACATTCCTGGAAGTACAATTTATTCACCTTCCAATGAAGAACAACGACCGGTGGTTCAGCTAGGGTCCAGTGGTTACTATATGGACTGTGATAACTTTTCTTCAGATACATCTTCGCTGTCTTTGTCTGTGGCATAGCCCCCTACACGGATTTGGATTTTTATCTCCTGGTTAAAAAGAACTTCCCTAGTCCCGCCATGGACATACGTCTGGATTGTGCTGACGATGGTGTTCCTCTTCATGTGGATTGGGTTCATGACTGTGATTTTTCTATTAATTAATGGCCATTACTTACATGAACGCTCTGCTGTAGACTTGGTTAACGGAGTTCTGGCCCCTCACACTTCATCTCATAAAATGAAAAGAGATCAAGCCCTAGTAAATATCTAAGCATTCACAATTGTTGATGGTATCGTTTGGGATAAAGTACCATTCGATATCCATGGCCCGACAGAAACTTTGGAAATTCCATACGTATTCCGAGTTTCTTTAGGTGATGTTGTTTTGCCTGGAATACAATCCGAAGACTGGGATGTTAACGCTGTTTATTTATTGCTTTCCGATTTGAAATATTATACTGCTTTTGACACTGAAGAGTTGTATTTAAATTCTGCAAATTATGCTGATTTATTCTGTTACCAGCATTATGGCCATCATTTTTTACACAAAACCAATACTCAAAGATCATATTTTAGTTATACCCATTGGGAACATTGCCCAATCCCTGTACAGGGAGCTCTAAGACCCAAAGGGGTAAATTTATGTACTTTACTGGTTACAATCTCTCAGACCCTGTGTCCTATTTTTATAAATTGAAGATGCTTGCCCGCACCAAATTTATGCTGACCCATACTAAATTGATCTATTCCTCGTCCTTCATAACCGATTTATCCATGAAATGTTATGATTACTGGAGGGACACTGATGATTTAAAATCTATTTGGGGTACCAAAGATTGGCAAGTGCAGGGCACTGAATCATTACATCGCGCATGTTTGATACCGTCTCAGCTCATATTTTTAAATCAGATGGTACAGAAAACTACTTGTTTTGGTTTAGCCATAGCTAAAAATTAAAATGCTCCCTCCATTCCATTATTGGCTGCTTATGACACATGGCCTACACATACCAACTATACGATTGAGGATTTAACTGTCATGTTTCAGAACGGTACACTAAATTCTTCCAATATTGACCCTTTGAGTTGGTTATTGTGGCCAACGAGCTCAAATGCATGTCATTTACGCTTTTTGAATACCACAAAGGGTTTATACAGTATAGACCTGATCCTCTTTTTCCACATTCTCATACAGTTATCACATATTCTGTTGGTAAATTATGTCAACAATGGTTGGAACATTCCACACTGTCATCTTGAAACATTTTTCCCTTTTATCAGGTGACTTTGATCTTGCTGATTTTCTTTTGGGTCCGAAGTCCCCTTGCGCTAAACGTTTTGTTTATGCAGCATATCATGAATTTCGGAAGCTATTTCAGATGGAAGCTGCGGTGCGCCTACGTCAAATTGACCAAGATAATTTAGAAAAAGTTTTTGCAGTAGTCGATAACAGCATTAATACACTGTCTTCTCGTATATATACTTTGGATAATATTGTTTCATCAGTAATTGACATTGTTCAAAACGAAGTGTCTGTTTTGTATCATGGTCAAAATCAGCTACGTTCTGTTATGCAATTTGGTTGGACCATGCAAACACTCAAAAGTGGGAAAAGTTCCTTGGGATTACCTGAATGCTTCTGCACTGTTTTTACCATTTAATTTGACAGTTAAACAGAAATTGATGTCAATGAAAGACGCAACATATACGATGTTACATATTGAAAAACTAGAACAGTTATCATTTTCTGTGGCAGAAACTGATTCAGCGGTGTGGTTAATACATGGGGTTATTTCATTGGCTATCTCACTCTTCCAGTTTACGGCCTGCATGAAACACTATCCAGTTGGTAGATATGAACCACTCTGGAGGAGCTATATTCATGAATTATGGTCCTTACCTTTCACGTTTCAGTGTCAATGAGCAGATAAGGAGGTTTTCCTTACCGGGGAGGGTTGTGATTCTACAGTAGGACACTCCATGATCTGTAAACAAGTGAAACTTCACGGTGCCTGCAACGTTTCGGCCCCTAATCTGGCTTGTTTTTTAAAAGGGACTCCGGTCCCAGCTATTATTCCCGCACTGACTTTGCTTTCTAATGGCAGTTATCTTATCCTAAATAACCACAACTGCTGCGGCTTACGGGCAGGCATCCTGTATATAGTAACAATTTCACAACATGTTACATGTTGCAGCAATGTGCTCTTTCCACCCCCGCACGGGATTGTAGATAGTTCGCTGTGGCCTTCCATTCCAACTTTGAAAACAGATTTCAATAAGCTAAGCAGACTCAAAGATCTATTGTTTCAACAAGAAGTGACTCTCACATCAGCTCGTGAGACCTTCGAATTGCAGGTGGCTAGAACCGCGAGTGAGATTCAGTCACTGCTAAACACAAATCTCCCACTCCATTTTGGAGAATTAATTCACCAAATATTTAATGCGTCTGATACAGAGGGCCTGGCCCACTTTTTTAAACTTGTGGGATCTGTCCTTGTCTCTTCCTTTCAGACTATTTTTGGAGTAATCCCAGCTTTTATCCATTCTATTTTTTCCAGCGCCTTCGAAGGGTTTCCCCTATTGCTCCTGTTGATTTGCGGCATACTTGTACTTCTACTGCTGCTCAGCAATAGCTGCTCGACCTGTGGAGCTGCCAAACAGGGTCCAGTTGCAGCTGTACCGTGATCGGATGCGGCAGCTTTTTGGTTTGATGCCATTTGAAGCTCTTAACATCGACTATTAGCTGACCTTCCGTTATGCCTACTTCACCTGCATGCAACCTGTGTTCAACTGCCTCCGGTGCCCTTTTCAACAGGCCCTGGATTTCTGCCTTTCCAATACGTCACGCGCTGCCCTGGATTATGAACTGTTGATGGGTCCATTGATGGCCCATGACCAGGACTGTTCCATGGGTAGGCCCCTGGTGTATGATCCTATACTTGGGCCAACGGCAGGCTTGAGTACCTGTGCTTGTGCACAGCGCCTCTTGGATCGGAGTTTCATCGAAGTTAACGCAGGCTGCCCCGAGATGCTCCTAACGGCCACTGGATATGAGGAGCATGTGTGCTTGTTCCAGTTGCTTAATTGGATAGTATACCTTTTTACTATTGAAGGTTCAAACAACCTGCTGGAGCTTATGGCATTCCACTTTTCCTGCGAAATATTTGGCTCTGAAGAGTCTCTGTGAATGGATATAGTTTTGGATGCCCATTTGGCTTTTTGTTTTTTGGTTTACTGGTCGTTAAGGATTCTACTAGGGATTGGAAAGGCTCTTTGGCCTGCCACCAAGACACTTTACCTCTGCTTACCTCCGACTTTTGGTTTAGCCCAGAGGTAATGACCGGACCAAGGGGAGGGTGTCACATGGCCCATGGGGACATTGTCATCTTCTCTAAGTTAGCATGAGCACGCTGCAGATTGCCCGCTACTTTGCGCACGTTACTATAAGACTTTATTTTTGCAACTGTCTCTATTGCCATTTTCACACGAGAAATCTATTGTTGTTTCCACACTCTGCAGGTTCCTGGGATTTTGTCTGAACATTGTGGGCAAGGTCGAACAACAATGCCCCTTGTTATTTTGTTCTGGCCAGGCCTTAGCACCTAGACAAAACATATCGATGCAGCTGTTGTTTGGGACAACGTACTTTGGTCTTATTGGAATACACAAAAAGGTAGCACACACTTGGAGAGGGAACTTTCCAGGGAGAAGAGCGAGACAGCACCTATGATGTAGATCTACTCTATATAGGCTAAGGTAAAGGGGTCTGCTGACAAAGCCCAGAGATCTTCTAATATATAATAATACTATTTCTATGCAAGGGGATGGAGGTTAGGCTATATGACATCTCCTTTCATGATTTATGGACTAACTGCTTTGCTGACCGTACTTGTATTATGCATTTTTCTGCTTGTCATGGCACGTATACTGCATTTAGAACACATGCGTTAAAATATATATTTTAAACTTGTTCGTGTCTCCGTCAGATCGTATTGTGGACAAGTACAAGAGTGCGAGCGAAAGGGTGTGTCTTGCTACCGCGATTTCTGAGAGATCTGGGAGTGTTGTGTTCTGGGGTGTCTAATCACTTGTTTCTCTGTGAGTGAGTAGGAGAGCAAGTGAGACACTATAGCTAGTCGGTCCTGAGCTCATGGGTACTTAGGTGGTAGGATGACTCTGTCCCTATACACTAAGGCCCCATAATCCTACACATAGTTCAGTTTTTGGGCAGAATCCCTGCAACAATATGAGCCAAAAAGGTGACACTGAACGTAGAAGAGCAACAAAAGGCAGAGGAGGGATGCCACCGATATAAACAGTTGATTTTTTAAGGTATGAGAGCTAAATATTCAATGAACATATGCCAAAATAGTTCATGGTAGGCTACTGAGAGGGCAAGAGATGGCCACTGTAATAGCAGGAGGTGGGTATAGGATCGGAGGAAAGCCCCAAATACATATTTGCCCTTTCCTGAAGGTCATAAAGGGGAAGTATAATATTGGATCTGCAAAAATAAATATTAGTAGCTAAATAAGACAAAATGGAACAAAAATATTTTTGGCTCTGGGTGGAGTGTGTTATGTCATTAGATTCTTGACTCGAGCTTGAGTCAAGAATCCAAGGTGGAATGTGGGAAGGGACGTTGGTGACAGTTGATGGGGAAGTGCTGTTAAGGACTGACATGCCTGGTGACTCCCGCAGACTCCCATTCAGGGCTGAATAAAGAAGTACTTATTTACTTACTGTGTTCTGAGTACTCCCTTCACAACAAGTGGTGACGATATCAGCCCTGGAGAACCTACGCAGCAGAGAAGTGGAGCTGTCACCCAGGTTGTGGGCGAAACCAGGTTGTAGTGGAGTGGTAGTGCAGAGTGTCTGTGGACTGGGGGAGGTGTACAGCTGTTCGACAACCCATCAGGAAGAACTTCAAAAATAACAAAGCATGCACTTCATTACATGTTTGCGGTAAGTGTGGGTGCTGTACTGTGGCCCAGAGCATGAGGCTAAGTGCGCGTGCAGTTGGGCTGAGTGTACTCGTGAGCCCTGTGTGAGCAAGATCCGGAGCGTATGTCAACTGCCTTCCTGCAGGTCCTTCCTGCTGGCTCTGATGTAAAGGTCACGTTACATGACCTCTGGGCAACCATTTTGGAAGACTTTGCTGCAGGGCCAGGTTCGTCAGGAGGCATTGCGCTGATAGGCACAGCGAGAGGAGCCTATCAGATCAGCTTTAGGGCCGAATTCATCAGGAGGCACAGCAAAAAGAGCCTATTGGAGCATCTTCAACGTGAATACGGGTCACGTAGACAGGAGGCATCATGCTGAAAGGCACAGCGAAGAAAGCCTATCAGGCAGATATAAGGTGCATCCAAGTTTTATTGGCACACGCTGACAGGCACAGCTAGTCTAAGTGCTTGTCATGTGCTCGTAGTACACATGCTGATAGGCACAGCAAATACAGACTAACGTTCAAGGGAATAGTCAATTGGCAGCTAAAAAGAATATTTCTGTGGCAATATATTACGCAGTGTGGAGTCTAATTAGGGTGGGAGCAATTTATTAATTATCTTCTTCCTCCAGGAAAAGAAAAAAAACATTTGGGATCTCAGCTGGTTTAGTGGTTGTTATAGGGAACATGTGTGCCTCACAAACGTTCACACTTACTCCCCCACAACTGTTCTTATTTGTACCGGGAGAACCACCATTGAAATGGAAGGAATGGAAAGAGTATTTCCTAAATTATATTAACACCATAGAGGATGAGGATTTGGTTGTGGAGAAAAAGAAGAAGATACTTTTGCATTCACTTGGCCCTCAAGGTTTAAAGGTGTATAACAGCATTGAGAAAAATCCTAGACTGCCTAATGAAGGAGATATTTTTCTAAATGCCTTGTCAGACTTGGATAGTTATTATTTGCCAGTAGTTTGTATTGCCATTGGCAGAACCAAATTCTTTCAGAGGAGATAAGCAAATTCAGAATCTGTTGAAGACTATGTAGCAGTGTTAAAGCAATTAGCAATTAATTGCAGATTTGGTCCACTACATGAGGAGCTGGTGAGAGATCAGCAAATAATGCATGTAAATAATGACATGTTCAAGAGAGATCGTGGGCACATGGGGATATGACTTTGAATGAGGTAGTGACATTAGTGAAGAAAGCTGAAGTGTCCAACAGATGTGCTAAAGAAGCTTTGGATAACTCCTTAGCTAAGAGTTCTAGTGAGTTGGTGGCAAAGGTTAAGCTGGGAAAAAAGATGAATGGAAGTGAAGGAAAATTTTCAAAAGATGGGCAAAGTAATGAGAATAAAGGAGCAAGTATGGGGAGCAACAGTAAGAAAAGGAAAAGTTCTTATCAATTTAGAAGTAGAGATGCGCTAGATGTGGCAGTAGTGAACACCTGGCATTTAGCAAGTGGTATCCAGCAATAAATCAAAAGTGTTCTGCTTGTGCGGTCAAGGGACAATTTTCCAAAGTGTGTAGAAGAAAGGGCAAGTATGGAAGAGTGAAGATTGTGGAGGATAAAAGTAGCTCGGATTCAGAACACACGCCTGAAGAGGGGATAGAAAGTTACAAGAGGAATTGTGTATTAAGTATAGAAGGGGAGGAAAGGAACAAGTCGGAATCATAAGTATCCTGACTAAAACATGTAGAAATAAACCTGTCTACAAGATTAAGTTAGGAGGGGTTCAAGTGTTAATAGTTGAGATTCAGGTTCCCCTTATACCATAGTAGATTAGGAGTTGTGGAAAAATAAATTTGAAAAAGTGTTAGGTCATCATCTTCTCAAGGAAGATATCACCCCTGAAAGTTTCACGGGTGAACCAATACCCATGGTGGGATACAGAGTAGTGGAATTTGAATTAAAAAACTGGGTGGCTGTGTGGAAAATGTATGTGGCCAAGGAAGGACCATCAGTATTGGGATGGATAGATGAAAGGGCATTGCATATCGTCCTTGATCCCAGTAGTGAAGAACAGGTGTTGGTGATGGAAGATAGAGAGAGAACGGGTAATTACTGGAAAATTGAGTTTCCGGAGGTGTTCTCTGGAGAAGTGGGTTTTTTTAAAACAATTTTCGCACAAGATCGTCCTAAAAGAAAATGCAAATCCTAAAGTTCACAGAATGAGGAATTTACCGTACAGTGTGAGGGAGGAGGTGAATGTTGAAGTAGAAAGGCTGTTAAAGGCTGGAATAATTGAAAGGGTGGAGGCATCAGAATTGATTGCTCCCATTGTAGAGGCGAGGAAACCCAATGGGAGGATTTGTTTATGAGTGGACTTGAGACACCTCAATGAGAACATTGAGGTAGAAAGTATCCCCCTTCCAAAAATAAATTAGATGTTGGCCATGACAAGAGGGATGAAATGGTTTTTGACCATTGACATGGCATCAGCGTACCATCAAGTTAAGCTGCACCCAGAGAGTGAGTAAAAATCTTACTAAGTTTATGACACCATCAGTTGTTATAGGTTTGTGGGATGCCGTTTGGCTTAGCTTCGGTGGCCGCGGTATTCCAGAAACTCTTTAAGGGAGAAAAAGGAGTACTGTTCTTTCAGGATGATATCCTTGTGATGGGTAAGGATGGACGCGAGCATGATAGTCGCTTAAAAACAGCACTATCCACTTTAAAGGGGAATGGGCAGTCTACAGAGTTTAACAAATGCAGATTTAAGGTGCAAACACTTAATTATTTGGGCCATGAAGTAAGCAATGTGGGTATAAAACCAAAGAAGGATTTGTTGGAAGCCATACTGGGTGCTCCAGAACATCGGAGTAAGGAAGAACTTAGGTCATTTATAGGCCTAATAGAATTTTATACTAAATTTGGGAATTGTTTCTCAGAAAGAACCTATGGAATGAGACAACTGTTCAAAAATAAAGTAACATTTGAGTTTTCGGAGACGTTAAGGGGAGAGTTTACCTCCATAAAGAATGAATTATGTAAAGCAGCCCCTTTTCATGGGTTTGACCCTAATATGAACTGTATCATTACTACTGATGTGAGTACGAAAGGCATTGGAGCAGTTTTGACTCAAAAAGAAAATGAGAACAAGGAGACCACTGTAGCATTTGCATCTTAGGCGCTTTCACCTTCTGAGGAATGTTATCAGTAGTGGAAAGAGAAGCGTTGGTTGAGGTATTGGGATTAGAACATTTTAGGAGTTTTGTGTGGGGATTAAATGTGCTGGTGAGGTGTGACCATAAACCTTTGACCAAGTTGCTTACCACGGAGGGATTACTTACTGCCACGCCTCGAATTGCAAGGTTATCTATAAGGTTAATGGACTACAACTACAAATTACAATATGTACCGGGAGTAAAAAACAAGGTGGCAGATTGTCTAAGTAGACTTCCCTTGCCATTGTGCGAAGGGAGTGAACAATGGGGAGAGGAATGGAAAGTGGCTAGGATGGATGAAGAGGAAAAAAATGCTGTATCCACTAAAGAGTGGGAAGAAGCGAGAGATGAAGATGTCACGTTTCAGAGATGAAAGGGTATGTGATCAAGGGGTAGAAGTTAAGGACATTTTTGGAAGAGGATTGTAGAAAGATTTGGGAAGTATGTGAGGAAATGTCGGTGTGGAAAAAAAACGTATTGAAAGGGGATAAGATTGTCCCACCCCAGTCATTGCGATGTAAAATTGGGGAATTGTGTAACAAAGGCCATTTGGGCATTGTTAAAAGCAAGAAGATAGTGAAGGAAAAATATTGGTGGCCTGGGATAGACGGAGATGTGGAACATGTAGTGAGAGAGTGTGTGGAGTGTGAATGTGCAGGTAAGTCAAAGGTGACTCTGAGACCACCTGTGGTTCCAGTGAAGGTTCCCAGGATGGTGTGGGAGACCATCAGAGTGGATATCATGGGTCCGGTGGAGAAAATTTGTTATAGTGGCCATGGATTATTTTTCCAAATGGCCTGAGATAGTTTTTGTGGACACGGTCACTGCAAAAACAGCTGTTAAATTTCTTGACGAATTGTTTCAGAGGGAAGGGTTATCTAGAAAAGTTATTACAGATAATGGTCCACAATTCCAGTCTGAGGAGGTGCAATTGTTTTTACAACGCAATGGGGTGGAACACAAACTTACCTCAGTTTATCACCCAGATGGTAATGGCAAGGTTGAGACGTTTAACTGAGTTATTAAGGGGGCACTTCAGAAGGCAAGTACCAGAAGGAAGAATTGGATGGTGATGGTAAGGAAGATGATTTGGATGTAGCGCACCACTGGTGGGGGGACTGGGTATGGTCCTTTAACTGTTATGCAAGGTAGAGTGCTCTTTACCAAGGACACCCAGGGGTGTATGGAACAGTCTAAACAAGTTCAGTGGTTGCCAGAGGTGGTGAGGCAAAATGTTAAGGTGGCACAGGATAAGTACAAGATGTATTCTGATGCTAAGACTGGTGCCAAAGAAGCTCGAGGTCAAGTAGGGGAAATGGTGTACGTGAAGAGGCCCGCAAGGGGAAGGAAGAGAGTACATTTTTAGGGCCATGGAGAGTGGGAGAGGTGTTTGTAAATGTGGCTAGGTTGAGCGACAGAATAAACAATAAAGCGAACAATAAAGTGGAAATTAAGCATGTGTGCAGGAAGAAAAGATTTGGATGGCAGGAAGGTGGAAATGAGAGTAATGTGCATGAGAGTGCTGAGGGGGAGCAGGAAAGTATTGAAGGTGAGAGGGAGAATTTGGAAATCAGATGTAAGGATAAACTGAGCAGGAGTGGTCGTGTAGTGGAAAAAACGGTGTATTTGGAGGAATATGTTCTTTAGGTTCTGTTAGACCTGGCATCCTTGGCGTGGGTCTCCCTTCCATTTGTTCGTAATGCCTCCACTGTTGCCGATATGTTTTTGCTGGACTAGATGCTCATGGGCACTTTGCCGCTGCTAATCAGTGCCAAAGTGCAAGTGCTCCCTATCGTTACTTGATATATGTATTAGTGACTCCATGATTGGATGATTGGTTTACTTGTCAGTCCCTAGTACAGTGCACTCAGTGTGCCCCGGGCTTGTAAATCCAATGCCGCTGGTGGGCTTGCAGCACTGGTTGTGCCACCCACAGAAGCGGCTTGTAAAATGTGTCTCAGGCCTGCCATCGCAGAGCCTGTGTGCAGCCTAGGGCTGCCATGTCGACTTGGTGAGTACACCCACTTACCAGTCCCTAAACCTTCCCTTTACTGCATGTTGGTCACCCCTAAAGTAGGCCCTAGGGCAGGGTGCATTGTAAGTATAAGGTAGGACATGCCCTGGTGTGTGTGGCATGTCCTAATAGTGAATTACAGCCATTTTCGTTTTTCACTATTGCAAGGCTACCTGCTCCCCATAGGCCAGAATGGGCAGACTGACTATTACACCTTATAGTCAGAACTGACCCAGGGAACATGGTAGAAAAACGAATTTAGTATGCCTGAACTCAGGATGATAAAATACATCTTTTAGTGAAGTTGGTTTTAACATTCTGTGTTTGAAAATACCACTTTTAGAAAGTGGGTATTTTCTTGCCTAACTATCCAAGCCTGCCTCTGCTAGGTTGTGTATTCCTTGTCTGGAGATTGAGTGACAGGGGCTGGGGGTGGCTACAGGAGACAGGGTGAGTCAGCGCAGGGCTGAATAGAAAGATCTGCATCCAGAGTGGAGGGAGGAGTTGCACCTGGGTCTGAATAGGGCTGTGCCTGCCTTCCACAATGCTGGCTCCACCTCCTGCCGGGCGGCTGAGCACTCTGCCCCACATTCTGAAAGGAAAGAAGGAGTCAGAAAAACAAAGTGCTCCAGAACTGACCAGAACTGGTTTTGGACTAGGCAGAGGCCTCTCTGCCTCCAGAGAACAAAGAGAATCAGGGTATAAGAGGGGCACCCAGACCCCAGGAAAATTAGATCACTTTTGGGAACAAGAAGAAACCTTTGCTGAGGAGCGGAACCAAGAAGAAACTGAGGAGAGACTATCCCTAAGCTGAAGTGCTGCTTGGGGGATTGGCCTGCAGTGGTTTGCCTGACTGCCAAAGAAAGGAGAAAGGAACTTTTGCTTTGCTGTGACTTTCATCAACTTGTGAAGGATCTCCAAGGGCTTGGAAGAGAGCTTGCCCCCTGACCGAAGTCCCAGGACCATTGGACTTCACCCCCTTTGTGAACTGCTGCTGGAAACTCTGTTTCAGTGGCTGCAGAGGTAGGGAGCTGTGACCGACTCTCACGACCGACTCGGTGTCCTGTAAGCACCGCATCGAAGCACCGTCTCGCCCTGCAACGCACGGCCCTGGTCTCACCGACTCCGTCAACGAGCCGCTGCCTGCACCGCATCGAGGGACAACGCGTCCTGCAACGCTTCGCTACGCCGAATCGAACTGGTCCGACCGAAACGGTCACTGCTGCTGAGTTCGAGTCCTGTGACCGCACCGGAGTTGGGCACCGCTCGCACGCTTTGCGACGCACCGCCCGACTCGCACAGCTGTCCGGACTGATCGACGCCAGCTCCTGAATCCGGCTCCGTCGCCGCACCGCAACCTGCCAGCACCGCATCGAAGCACCGTCTCGCCCTGCAACGCACGGCCCTGGTCTCACCGACTCCGTCTCGACGACGTCAACGAGCCGCTGCCTGCACCGCATCGAGGGACAACGCGTCCTGCAACGCTTCCATTTTTGCATCGCGACCGCGACGAACAGCCATCCGGCTCGCACGCCCGTGCCTGCCGCTTCAAGTAAAAGGTACTGTGACCGAGTCTGTCTACGCTGTGTTGGCCCGTCTCGACGCGGTCAGCTGGATTTGTTAGACTCTGTTTGTTCTCGACATCGCCGTAGCCGGAGGAGGCTACCGACTCGCACAGAACCTTGAATTAAGCCTTTTTGATCAGAACTAAGCATTCTTAACAGTATTGTGGATTATTTTTGTCGTTTATGGTCTTGTGATAAATCTATATAAAGTATATCTATTTTTATAAATATATAACCTGTGTGGTGTCCATTTGTAGTGTTGTCACTTGATTACTGTATGTGTTCACAAATGCTTTACACACTGCCTCTGAACTAAGCCTGTCTGCTCGTGCCAAGCTACCAAGAGGGTGAGCAGGGGTTATTTCAGGAGTGTACCTACTTTCCCTGACTAGACTCAAGGGTCCCTATTTGGACAAAGGTACATACCTCTGCCAACTAGAGACCCCCAAATCTAACATTGGTGGTCAGCGGTGAGGATTCTGGACTTGCATTTGTGACTCATGTACAGTGATTGGTGAACACTACTTAGTGAGTGCAGACCAAAACGCAACCATATACTTTTATAGCATTTTTTCTGGGATTTCCTATTTTTGCTAATGCCAAGTTCAGTCACTATGGAGAAACCAGCATCAGTAGCCTCTGTTGAGTGTGATTGGGAAGAAGAGAGGCTGGAGTGCTACACCCTCAAACAGCTCAAGCATTTCTGCAGGAAGTTTAAAGTCTCCATGACCGGGCTCACCAAGAAGGATGAGCACCAAAAGGCGCTGAGGGCCTGGGTTGAAGCAAGGAGCACCCCTATACCTATGGAAGGGGCTGAGAATGCAGAAGGGCAGCTGGAGGGGCTATTGGGTCTAGGGGCTAGAAGACCACCTTCCCCAGTAGGTAGCAGTGTTTCTGCCAGAGGACTGTCTCCAGAGGAGTTGGAGGACAGGAAAGAGAGTAGGATGCACGAAATGGAGCTGACCAAGCTCAAGCTGAATGGGCAGTTAGAATTCGAAATGCAAACTAGGAAATTGGCCCTAGAGGAAAAGAAAATGCAGTTTGAACATGAGAAAGTTTTGAGGGAGTTGGAATTGAAGGCCAAAAGCTTAGAGATTACTCCCTCTGGTGGCAGTGTACCGCCTGTGCCTGTTGAAGCTAGGGTGTATATTCCAAAAGATGTGGTTAAGGAATTTTTTAAAAATGATGACATAGGGCAGTGGTTCAAAGCCTATGAGGTAGCCATGTCTTCCCACCGGGTCCCTGAGAAGGATTGGGGAGCGGGGTTGTGGGGACGGTTCCTCAGTGAAGGGCGGGATACCTTGTTGGATTTGCCCTCTGAAGTCTATAATTCGTACAGCCACATGAAGGATGCCTTAATGACTAGGTATGGTTTGACCCCTGAGCTTTATAGGCAAAGGTTCAGGAACTGTAGTAAGATTGAAAGCAGTACCTGGGTTGAATATGTGACCTTCTTTTGCAGAGCCTTGGATGGTTGGGTAAAGGGTAGCAAAGCGACTGATTTTCAGGCGCTCTTTGATTTGATTGCCTGGGAGCACTTGTCCGGTAATTGTTTTCCTGAGCTACGCCAGCACCTGATTGATAGTAAGCTGACTAACCCTAGGCAGCTTGCTGAGGAGGCGGACCGCTGGGTGAGTACCCGGGTCCACAAGGGTCACGTGGGAGACTCCGCCAAGGGTGGGCAGGGTCCCCAGCAGAAGAGTGGGGGGGACAAGGGTAAACAGAAGGAGTTCCATAAAGGGCCCCAAAGTAAACCCCAAGGGAACCAAGGGAAAGGTTCCCAGCCTCCCCCTGAGAAGAAGCCAGTGGCCCCGACAGGCCCCCCTGTTCACCAGGGACCACTGGTATGTTACAAGTGTGGCGCCCCTGGCCACAAGGCAAACGATCCTCGTTGCCCTTTGTATGGAAAACCAGCACCCACCAGTGCAGTCCCCCGGCAGTTGGCTAGTGTAGCCCTGGGGGAGGAGTTGGGTGCCCAAGGTGGGGGGATCCCACAGTGTTTTCCCTTGTCTCATTAGGAGACTCTGAGATGGTCCCTAGGACCCCGCTGCCTGAGAACACTAAGAAATACAGGCAGTGGGTGACCATCAATGGCCATAGGGTGGAGGCTCTGAGAGACACAGGAGCCAGTGTGACAGCTGTCAAGTGTCACCTGGTGTCTAAAGAGCAGGTTATCCCTGATGCATTCTATCCGGTTGTTGCCGCTGACAACACAGAGAGTCACTGCAAGGTGGCTCAGGTTCCCTTTGAGTGGGGGGGGTCTCGGGTACTCTTCAAGTAGCTGTGAGGCCAGCCATGCCTGTTGACTGTTTGTTAGGGAACGATTTGGAGAGCTCACCTTGGGCTAAGGTGGAGCGGAGTGCGCATTTAGAAATGTTGGGCTTGCCTGATTGGGCATGTGTGACCACCCGGTCAATGGCAGCTAAAGGTGTTCAAGAGGACCTGGAGCCTGAGAGGGAGGCCCAGGTGCCTGCCGGAGAGAGAGGAGGCAGGGGGCGCGGGAAACCGGCCCCCGAAGTTCCCACGGTCCAGGAGGAGGCAGACCCTGAGGGGGATGCCCTGGAGCCTACAGGGGAACAGGTAGCTGAACTGGGGGACCTACCTGAGCTGACCCATTGGCAGCAAGAAGGAGGACCCTCCAGGGAAGAGTTCTGCAAGGAGCAGAACACATGCCCTTCTCTCGTGGGTCTGCGGCAACAGGCCACAGACCAGGCAGCAGGTGATCAGTCTGGATCACATTGGGTTTACTGGGAGAATGGTCTCCTGTATTCAGAGCCTAAGGTTGCTGAGCCTGGGTCAGCCCGTGTGCTGGTGGTACCCCAGCGCTTCAGAGCCTTCCTACTGGGGTTGGCTCATGATGTACCGTTAGCGGGACATCTGGGGCAGGACAAGACCTTTGACAGGCTTGTTACCCATTTCTATTGGCCCCAGATGCGCAGGAGTGCCGCCACTCACTGCAGGACATGCCAGACTTGCCAGGCAAGTGGAAAGAGTGGGAGGAAGCACAAGGCTCCTCTCCAGCCATTCCCTGTGGTCAGCACCCCCTTTGAACGGGTGGGTATTGACATTGTGGGGCCACTGGACCCCAAGACAGCCATGGGCAACAGGTTTATCCTGGTCTTGGTGGACCATGCCACCCGGTACCCTGAAGCCATCCCTCTGAGGACAGTGACGGCCCCCTTGGTGGGACGGGCACTGATGGGAATTTTCTCACGTGTGGGATTCCCTCAAGAGGTGGTGTCTGACAGAGGTACCAACTTCGTGTCCAAGTACATGAAGTCCCTGTGGCAGGAGTGCGGTGTAACTTACAAGTTCACCACTCCTTACCACCCTCAAGGAAATGGTCTGGTTGAGAGATTCAACCGGACCCTCAAGGGCATGATTATGGGTCTGGAAGAACCCATGAGGCGTAAATGGGACGTCCTCTTACCATGCCTGTTGTTTGCATACCGGGAGGTGCCACAGAAGTCTCTAGGGTTCAGTCCCTTTGAGCTCCTCTATGGACACCCGGTGCGAGGACCTCTGAGTTTGGTCAAGGAAGGCTGGGAGCAATCTCCCAGGAAACCTCCCCAGGATGTATACAGTTACATGCTGGCCTTCAGGAACCAGACTAGGCGTTTCAGAGAGCTTGCTGAGGCAAATCTGGAAGCCAGCCAGGAGGAGATGAAGCGGTGGTACGACCAGAATGCCACTCTGGTAGAGCTTCAGCCTGGTCAGAAAGTGTGGGTCATGGCCCCTGTGGAGCCCTGTGCGCTCCAGGACAGGTGGACCGGCCCTTTTACGGTGGTGGAGCGCAAGAGTCCAGTTACCTATTTGGTGGACTTGCAGTCTCCCAGGAACCCCTTGCGGGTCCTGCATGTGAACCGCCTGAAGCCCCACTTGGAGAGGTGCCAAGTGGGCATGCTCTTAGCTACAGATGATGGAATGGAGGAGGAGACCGAGCCTCTTCCTGACCTCCTGTCAGCCCGAGAGCAAGATGGATCAGTGGAGGGAGTAAACCTCTCTACCTCCCTGACACCTGAGCAGCAGGGTGACTGTCGCCAACTGTTGGGACAGTTCCCTGACCTGTTCTCCCTGGTTCCCAGTGTCACTCATTGGTGCGTCCATGATGTGGACACTGGGGACAGTCTTCCTGTGAAGCACAAGGCTTACAGGGTGACTGACAGGGTCAGAGCCTGCATCAAGGAGGAGGTCTCCAAGATGTTTGCGCTAGGGGTCATTGAGTCCTCTAACAGCCCTTGGGCCAGCCCAGTGGTCTTGGTTCCAAAGGCTGCCGCGCCTGGTGCCACACCAGAACTCCGGTTCTGTGTGGACTACAGGGGACTCAATTCCGTCACCAGGACTGACGCCCACCCCATCCCCAGAGCTGATGAGCTCATAGATCGGTTAGGGGCTGCGCGGTACCTCAGCACATTTGACTTAACGTCTGGGTACTGGCAGATCGCCTTGACTGATGGGGCAAAGAGAGGTCAGCATTCTCCACACCAGATGGGCACTACCAGTTCCGGGTGATGCCCTTTGGGATGAAGAATGCCCCTGCCACCTTTCAGAGGTTGGTCAACCAGGTGTTGGTTGGACTGGAGGATTCCAGTGCCGCCTACCTGGATGACATCGCAGTGTTCAGTGCCAGTTGGGAGGAACATCTGCGCCACCTCTGGGAAGTGTTGATGGCGCTGCGGAGGGCAGGCCTCACAATCAAGGCGAGTAAGTGCCAGATTGGGCAGGGTTCTGTGGTGTACTTGGGACACCAGGTTGGGAGCGGCCAGGTGGCGCCCCTCCAACCGAAAATTGATACCATTCTGGCTTGGGAGCCCCCCAAGACCCAGACAGAGGTGAGAGCCTTCCTAGGACTCACCGGGTATTACCGGAGATTCGTCAAGGGGTATGGCAGCATTGTTGCCCCCTTGACAGAGCTGACTTCCAAGAAGCAGCCCAGGAAAGTGATTTGGACTGACGCCTGTCAAAAAGCTTTTGACACCTTGAAGACTGCCATGTGCACGGCGCCTGTGCTCCAGGCACCCAACTTCTCCAATGAGTTCATTGTTCAGACCGACGCTTCAGAGCATGGTGTAGGGGCTGTTCTATCACAGGTCAATGAGGAGGGCCTAGACCAACCTGTAGCCTTCATCAGTAGGAGGTTACTTCCCCGGGAACAGAGATGGAGTGCTATCGAGCGTGAGGCATTTGCTGTGGTCTGGGCACTGAAGAAGCTGAGACCATACCTGTTTGGGACTCACTTCCGGGTTCAGACAGACCACAGGCCCCTCAGATGGTTGATGCAGATGAGGGGTGAGAATCCCAAGCTGTTGAGGTGGTCCATTTCCCTACAGGGGATGGACTTTACGGTGGAACACCGCCCTGGTACAGAACACGCCAATGCTGATGGTCTGTCCAGATTTTTCCGCCTTAGCGATGAGAACTCCCTAGGGGTAGGATAGTTCTCCCCACATTTCAGCTGGAGGGGACACGTGTTAGACCTGGCATCCTTGGCGTGGGTCTCCCTTCCATTTGTTCGTAATGCCTCCACTGTTGCCGATATGTTTTTGCTGGACTAGATGCTCATGGGCACTTTGCCGCTGCTAATCAGTGCCAAAGTGCAAGTGCTCCCTATCGTTACTTGATATATGTATTAGTGACTCCATGATTGGATGATTGGTTTACTTGTCAGTCCCTAGTACAGTGCACTCAGTGTGCCCCGGGCTTGTAAATCCAATGCCGCTGGTGGGCTTGCAGCACTGGTTGTGCCACCCACAGAAGCGGCTTGTAAAATGTGTCTCAGGCCTGCCATCGCAGAGCCTGTGTGCAGCCTAGGGCTGCCATGTCGACTTGGTGAGTACACCCACTTACCAGTCCCTAAACCTTCCCTTTACTGCATGTTGGTCACCCCTAAAGTAGGCCCTAGGGCAGGGTGCATTGTAAGTATAAGGTAGGACATGCCCTGGTGTGTGTGGCATGTCCTAATAGTGAATTACAGCCATTTTCGTTTTTCACTATTGCAAGGCTACCTGCTCCCCATAGGCCAGAATGGGCAGACTGACTATTACACCTTATAGTCAGAACTGACCCAGGGAACATGGTAGAAAAACGAATTTAGTATGCCTGAACTCAGGATGATAAAATACATCTTTTAGTGAAGTGGGTTTTAACATTCTGTGTTTGAAAATACCACTTTTAGAAAGTGGGTATTTTCTTGCCTAACTATCCAAGCCTGCCTCTGCTAGGTTGTGTATTCCTTGTCTGGAGATTGAGTGACAGGGGCTGGGGGTGGCTACAGGAGACAGGGTGAGTCAGCGCAGGGCTGAATAGAAAGATCTGCATCCAGAGTGGAGGGAGGAGTTGCACCTGGGTCTGAATAGGGCTGTGCCTGCCTTCCACAATGCTGGCTCCACCTCCTGCCGGGCGGCTGAGCACTCTGCCCCACATTCTGAAAGGAAAGAAGGAGTCAGAAAAACAAAGTGCTCCAGAACTGACCAGAACTGGTTTTGGACTAGGCAGAGGCCTCTCTGCCTCCAGAGAACAAAGAGAATCAGGGTATAAGAGGGGCACCCAGACCCCAGGAAAATTAGATCACTTTTGGGAACAAGAAGAAACCTTTGCTGAGGAGCGGAACCAAGAAGAAACTGAGGAGAGACTATCCCTAAGCTGAAGTGCTGCTTGGGGGATTGGCCTGCAGTGGTTTGCCTGACTGCCAAAGAAAGGAGAAAGGAACTTTTGCTTTGCTGTGACTTTCATCAACTTGTGAAGGATCTCCAAGGGCTTGGAAGAGAGCTTGCCCCCTGACCGAAGTCCCAGGACCATTGGACTTCACCCCCTTTGTGAACTGCTGCTGGAAACTCTGTTTCAGTGGCTGCAGAGGTAGGGAGCTGTGACCGACTCTCACGACCGACTCGGTGTCCTGTAAGCACCGCATCGAAGCACCGTCTCGCCCTGCAACGCACGGCCCTGGTCTCACCGACTCCGTCAACGAGCCGCTGCCTGCACCGCATCGAGGGACAACGCGTCCTGCAACGCTTCGCTACGCCGAATCGAACTGGTCCGACCGAAACGGTAACTGCTGCTGAGTTCGAGTCCTGTGACCGCACCGGAGTTGGGCACCGCTCGCACGCTTTGCGACGCACCGCCCGACTCGCACCGCTGTCCGGACTGATCGACGCCAGCTCCTGAATCCGGCTCCGTCGCCGCACCGCAACCTGCCAGCACCGCATCGAAGCACCGTCTCGCCCTGCAACGCACGGCCCTGGTCTCACCGACTCCGTCTCGACGACGTCAACGAGCCGCTGCCTGCACCGCATTGAGGGACAACGCGTCCTGCAACGCTTCCATTTTTGCATCGCGACCGCGACGAACAGCCATCCGGCTCGCACGCCCGTGCCTGCCGCTTCAAGTAAAAGGTACTGTGACCGAGTCTGTCTACGCTGTGTTGGCCCGTCTCGACGCGGTCAGCTGGATTTGTTAGACTCTGTTTGTTCTCGACATCGCCGTAGCCGGAGGAGGCTACCGACTCGCACAGAACCTTGAATTAAGCCTTTTTGATCAGAACTAAGCATTCTTAACAGTATTGTGGATTATTTTTGTCGTTTATGGTCTTGTGATAAATCTATATAAAGTATATCTATTTTTATAAATATATAACCTGTGTGGTGTCCATTTGTAGTGTTGTCACTTGATTACTGTATGTATTCACAAATGCTTTACACACTGCCTCTGAACTAAGCCTGTCTGCTCGTGCCAAGCTACCAAGAGGGTGAGCAGGGGTTATTTCAGGAGTGTACCTACTTTCCCTGACTAGACTCAAGGGTCCCTATTTGGACAAAGGTACATACCTCTGCCAACTAGAGACCCCCAAATCTAACAGGTTCATTATACAGTCTATGTATTTTATCATTCTGGAGGGTGGGGGGGATGTTTGCCTTTTAATCGATTATCTGATTTTTATCCATCTTTAAATTGATTATCTATTTTACTTGTCTTGTTACTCTTGTTATATCTTAGTATTACAAGTATGTTAGTCTTAGTAGGATTGTAGAGTTTGTTGTTCATATTATATTATTTTGTTATGAAGGAAAAGGCATGTGCTATGTCTTTAGAGTCTTGACTCACGCTCGGGTCAAGCATCTAAGGTGGAATGTGGGAAGGGAGGTTGGTGACAGTTGGTGGGGAGATGCTGTTCAGGACTGACGTGCCTCGTGACTCCCGCTGACTCCAGCTCAGGGCTGAATAACGAAGCACTTATTTACTAACCATGTTCCGAGTACTTCCTTCACAAAAGAGTGTTACTCACTGTTGATTATGTGGAAGCTATTTGGTATATATTTCACAACTGGGATGCAGCTTACATTTGACCTCGTCTACACATGACCCCTCCTCTGGGGCACTATATTCCTTGGCTAGATCAACTCCATTTGTAAATATATGCTCTGATGAAATGCTTAATGTTGATTTACATGTTTTAAATTCAGTGTAAAATTCTGCAATTATTTAAGTGTGGTAGCAAAGAGAGATGCTACTATCTCTCAAAAGTTTGTTGGGCATTTGGGCTTTGTGGTCTGCAACAAATGCGCAACTAGACTGGAACTTTGGGGGTGGGGTTGACAAAGCAAGCAATGGAGGTGGAGCTAATACTTCAAACAATTAAGAGCAGACTTATCCTCAGAACCAATACAACAAAATAGTGACAAACTGTGTATTTTAAACATATAGGAAAAACCCAATCCTATTAGTAAAAAACATGATTTGGTGGATTTGACAATGTTTATAGACTACTTACAAAGAACTTTTAAGGAAGAGTTTGAGAGAAGTGAAGTAACAAGCAGTTTGAACATATTTCAGAACAATGCACATTACCAAGTTTTCGTAAAGTTATTTCAAAATGTTGCCCCTTATCACCAATTCTCCGACAATTCCTTCCAGGCAGGATAACATCCTCCATTAAGTATTTATTATTTCATGTCTAGAAAGGCGCTCTTGTCTGATTGTTGGCCAAAGGTATGTTTTCTGCCTGCTTACCAGGGTGTTGCAACATATGCTTTTTAGGGGCTGCACTCATGCACAGCTCTCACAAAGCTGAGGTTAGTGGGTAAACACACCTGTTTGGGGTGTATGACTGGTAAGTGACAGGTTTGATTCCTGAATCTTTGTTCATTCCTAATGAAAATAACTGAACACCACTCAATTGCCAATATTCTAACATGCTATTTGCCCTGCCATGAATCTGCACTATCTGAAACATAACATAGTTGTTGTTAGTGCCCCACATTGAGCTGTTCTCATGTGCAATGCATGATTGAGCCACATCCATGTAGTAAGCCACCAAGCTGGTGCTTTGTCCTGTGATAACATCATTCCAAGAGAAACAGAAATAGTGGGCCAGATGTAAGACGCACAAAATAGCGCCTCACAAATTGCGAGTTTTTTGCGACTCGCAATTTGCGAGGCGCTATTTTGGATGTACAACAGTGTGTGTCACACTGTTTGTGATTCCCAATGGGGTCGTAAATTGAGAGGCTCATGAATATTAATGAGCCTCTCGCAATTTGCAACCCTATTGGGAATGGCAGGCCCACCCAGGTATGGTGGCCTGCTGGCTCAGCAGACCATTATGTCTGGGACTGCTTTTAAATAAAGCAGTTTTTTTTTTTTAATGCAGCCCGTTTTCCTTAAAGGAAAACGGGATGCATTTAAAAAGAAAAAATGAAACGTTTTCGTTTCATTTTGTAAGGAGCAGGTAGTGGTCCCTGGGACCACTGCCTGCCCTTAAAAATATTTTCCCCTGCATTTGCAAGGGGAAGGGGTCCCCTGGGGACCCCTTCCCTTTGCGAAGTTCCATTACCACCCTCTTGAAGAGGGTGGTAATTCTGCAAGTGTTTTGCGATCGCAAAACATTTGTAAATGGGGTTGCGCTCGCTATTAGGAAGGGAACTCCCCTTCCTAATAGCGACTGCATATTCCAAAATAGCGAGTCGCAAATAAATTGCGACTCGCTATTTTGGAATGGTACATACCCCTATTGGTTTTTGCATGCACAAACGGGTTTGCGAACCCGTTTGCGCATGCAAAAACTGTTGTACATCTGGCCCAGTGTCTTGTAATAACATACATTATAACCACCAGATAGATTTAAATTCTTTTCTAAGACCCACAGCACATACAGTATCAAAACCACTCAAATATATTAGTGTTAAATCTTGGATGGGCAATGTGCTTGTTAAAATGCATAATTTGTTACTCTGTAAAGGTGGTTCTTAAAATGTGTGTAGTTAATACAGAAAAAAGTGTGATGTACACATTAAAACGTGTTGTATACAAACAAGTGTGTTTTCCTTGTGTAATGCATTTATATTAGTAATCTAGTATGCACAGATTCATGCTATATTTGCCAGGCCCTGGTTTAGTTTGACAACAGAGTTAGGGTTTGCAAGTATTTTGCTGCTACACTACACTAGTTAGAAAGGCATGACACGGAGATGCAATACCTATACATGGGAAGTGCTGATGTTATGCTGTACTGCCTCTCCATAGACACCATTCCACCATTTTCCACATCTGTTTGCACTATGAGAAACAGACTGAAGTGGTTCATGCTTTAGGCAGCAGCTGGGTTTTTCCGGTTACACATACATTTTGTATACAGCATTGACATAGCCAAGCTGTCTCTCAGTTCCTGCTCAAAACACCTGAGCTACTCTTCACAGGACAATGCTTCTTCACCAAAAGACAAGAGTCACAACATACTATTACTGCTTGATTTATTCCAACATTGCCACTGGCCCTGCATTTAGCACCTGTAGGCAACCACTAAACGCAATCAAAACATATGCATGCCACGCATCACCACAAAGGACCACAGAACAAAAAGAACGCTCATCACTGCCACAGACAACATCTGCATGATCCTGTATAAAGGAGACACAGCAGCCCTCTTCCTCCTGGACCTCTCTGCCGCATGTGATGCAATTTACCACCTTATCCTTATCTGACGCCTGCAGCAGATTGGCATCCAAGGACCTGGCCTCCACTAAATCTGCTCCTTCTAGGCAGGCAGAACATAAACTGTCAGTCTGCCCCCACATCCGTCTGGCTCCATACTCATTGGAAACTCACAAACTTGTCTATGGATTGCCTCAAACTTGTCCCTCAGCCCTAACCTTTTCACTGCTTAAATGATCCTTCTAGCCATTGTCATCAACATCCACAACATCAATGTTCTCTCCTACGCCGATGACATGCAACTCAAAATCTCCCTCTTGGACAAGACCCACAACGCTTGGAAAAAGTTCACAGCCTGTATGACCAAAGTCCCCAACTGGATGAAGTCGAATATCTCAAGCTAAACACCAACAAAACAGAAGTAGTGTTTAGCATTTATATATGAGCATTTTTTTCCTAATACATTTGACCAAGTTTTTGCGGCAAAATCTGTCAAGGAAAAATTGTGCAGTATTCTTATAGAAATAACTCAGTGGGAAACCCAATACACCCTTGGAGGTTTGGGCAAATGAATAAATGTTTAAGTAAAGATACCTACAAGGGATTTCGTTTGCTTAACTTAGTTAAATTCCTTAAAGATTTGTTACTTATTTAAGTCCCAATTGGTGGCTTAATTTAGCGAAAGTTTATGCGTATATGGAAATATACACAAAATCAATATTTAACATCACAATTTGAATAAATCAATTGAAAAATAATTGAAAAACAATTGAAAAAACAAGTGGAGAACACGGGTATATCTTTCTATCATAAATACACAAATTTAATGTGAAACAAAATTATGAGGGGTACATTCAAAAACAATAAAACACTATGATGGAGGATACAAAAATGAACCTACAAATCATAAGTGTAATCATCTATTCCAAGACAATACATATAGAGGAAAGAGCAACTATATTAGAAAAACAATGCCTCAGATGCCTTAGTTGTTGAGGAAATAGATGCAATAGTCGACGTTTCGGTCTGTTATGGCAATAACGTCCGTCAGACCATCCTCAGGACATACAGATGTTTATAAAACAAGTCCCTCTAACATTAATTATTTAGTTATCTAAACCCAAAAAGACTGATGGGATAATAGGGTTGAAGAAAGAGCCTTTTGAATAGGTTCCTCTATTGATATAGTGACAAAAGACCACTATGTAAATTTGATTTATGGAGTGAACTTGCTGTGTACCCCCTTTATGAAGTCGAATCTTTGTCAATTCGTGTGGAGGTTGGTTCAATTCAATTAGTTTGATCCTTGATAAGTCGTTGCAGATTAACATTCCCCAAAAAAGTCGTGAGATCATCTTTGACTCTCTCACGAATGGTACGGTACCCTTTTGACAAGACGAGTCACTGATAACTCGTTAGTGTGAAGGTTGATGCCAATTTACTTGCATGAACCCTGGGAAGCAACTATAGAACCCCGACTAAGGCGTGAGACTATACCTGGCTTACTCCATAAATCAAATTTACATAGTGGTCTTTTGTCACTATATCAATAGAGGAACCTATTCAAAAGGCTCTTTCTTCAACCCTATTATCCCATCAGTCTTTTGGGTTTAGATAACTGGCAAAATGGTTATTAAAATTAATCACTACACAGTCACCCTCCAGCATTTTCCTCGATGGACCTACCCAACCTACCCTTCTTGCCATAATCATTTGGCTGACCAATGAAGGCCCCCCACTATCCTTGATATGACGAGACAGCCAATGTAGTGATTTGGCCATTAGTTGACCCGTGGACTCCTACTGGCCTTCCCTCAAAGTCGGGACATTCCCCAGAACTAATACGAGGGGCAAAGACGCTGGAGGGAGGTGAAGCGTCTGGTGTCTGCTACCCGGGGGACCTACATTGGTCTCTTCATTGGGTTCATGCTGGCTTATGGGATTAGTGTTCCCTCTGACCCTCTGTCCCCTCTTGACTCTGCCTGTGGGTTAGTCATTGGCCTATTTGCGCCTTTAGTGAGCGATGGCTGTAAGGACTTAACTGACCCAGGAGCGGTGAGAAGAACATTACAAGATGTATCGGGATTTGTGGGCGCATGATGATCCGAAAAACCTAGATTGGTTCTTAAGATACATGGATTATTCTCTTTCGCTTGCGACTCAGGGGCCATCATTGTCACTGGGCCCCGTCCCACCCTAATAGCCTCAACAGTTTTCAGTCTCTCCTCAATTTGTGTTAATTTAAGTAAGAGAGGTTCCAGGACCATAGCAACCATAGACTCCAATCTTTTCCAAGTGACGTCATCAAGCGTCCCTGTGGGCAGTATAGTAGTTGGTGTGATGCTCCCCTTTGAAGTTAAATCAGGGACAGTGACTGCAATCCCTCTGGTTTTAGCTGGCCGAGCAGGTTTCAAAGATTTTTGATTTTGCAATAGTCCAGTTTTCCTTTTTTTAACCAGTGGCTTGCTGTTGATAGCAGAGTGGGATTTCGCAGCCTGACCTCTAGTAATAATATTGGGGCCCGTCGTTACTTCCACTAATGAAGATAGTGGAATTGCAGGTACAGGAGACAGAGCAGCGTTGGGCAGAGTTTGAGAGACATTTATGATTTCGCCCGTCCCAACAATACTGCCTAGGGAGGAGCGCTTTTGGAAAATAAGGGATCCCAACGAGAGCTGTTGTTCCGCTAACTGTATCTCATGGGAGAGAATAGACTCTGCCCTAGTTAAAAATGAGTCCAGTGTCCCTGCAGCTCCTCTCCCAGGTAAATCACTGAGACCCTTCGGTTTGGCCATTTTGTTATCCCCTCAGTTGAGAACAAAAAAGTACGTAAGAGGCCAAGGAAAAAATAAAGGCACAGTACCTTATAGTTGTAGTAGAGGGCACAGCAGAACTCAGGGGGTCTCAGAGGCCAATACTTAGAGAGGTGGCCCAGCCCAGCCTCTGCCGGTCACTGACAGGCACAGACGGGCCTGCCCTTGGCCCGGGGTTCGCCCGGGCATGTCCCGCGCCGCGGGAGCCCTAGACCGGTTTTTAAAGAGCGCCTCCGGCGGCACACAACGGTGTCAGTGGCTCCTGCCGCAAGGAACGTTGGGGGATAAAGCCCCCGTCTGCCCAGGTGCCTTACTGCTTCCAAGAATAGCGTTGTGGGCTCCTGCGCCGCGGGAGCCCTAGGCCAGTTTTTAGGTCTCGCCTACGCAGCGCGCATATGCTGCATAGGAGACCTTTAGCCGTCGTGCAGCTCTTTTTCAAAGCACATACTCGTGCTTGTGGCGGCATACGCCGTGCGGGAGTGCGCAGCGGCGCGCCACAAGCACGAGTATGTGCTTTGAAAATTATGGTGAACCTGGGTTGGCTAAATTATGTGGCAAGAAAAGGTAAATTATGCAGCATAATACAGCACATTTTTTGACAGTTTTACGTCATTATTTTGTAATTTTTATATATGGTAATACAGTTTGGACAAACATTTCACCTCATTAGTACCACTGCGCGCAAACACGTGACCATGTTTTTATTAACTTTGGAGCTAGTCGCTCTTGGTCGATCGCTTTTCTCACCACATAGCGCCTCAAAAAAGAGAAAAGCGCTCTGTCTGCAGCGAGAAATCTGGTCCTCTCTCGAGTGCAGGATTGCCTGGGCGCACACGTAGAGGAGGGAGAGAGGGGTCAAATGCTCTGTACGCATGGACAGGTACTGCTACTCTCGTTCCACCCTCAGTGGAGAGCATCATTAGCACAGTCACTTGTTTCTTAAAGAGATCGAGGCGGACAGAGCTGATCAGGAGAACTTTCGCACCATCAACCGGGTACTCGCCTTACTCTGTAACTAAGAAGTGACTTTGTATTCAGGGATGTAAACTTGAAGACAAATAACCAGGGCCACTGGAATTATGAGGGAGGGGAACACCAAATTATGGTGAACCTGGGTTGGCTAAATTATGTGGCAAGAAAAGGTAAATTATGCAGCATAATACAGCACATTTTTTGACAGTTTTACGTCAGTATTTTGTTATTTTTATATATGGTAATACAGTTTGGACAAACATTTCACCTCATTAGTACCATTGTGCGCAAACACGTGACAACGTTTTTATTAACTTTGGATCCATTTAAACTAAAAACTATTTTTTGGGGTTAAAAACCTGCAGATTATGGTGCAGATGATGGATTATGTGGCAAATCAATAATTATGCAAACCAAACCCCGGCACAGAATCTCATAATTACAGAGGACCTGCAAACAACCTAATATAAAACCAATCCCGGAAGCCAATGCAACGCCCCATGGGCTGCTGGCACGTTGTGCTATTTGCTCATGCGTTTTGTGCGCCTGGACGCAGACACACACGGTTTAAAGCAACCTAAAGTAAACAACGATGAAACACATTTAATAGCTCCTCTGATTTTAAGCGCCCCGTTTTTTCTGTAAGACGATGGAGGATATGTTTGAAATTCATAAACTGATAACTTCTCCTTACCAATTAGCTAACATGGGGGGAAAAGCGGCCTTGCAGTTAAATAAATACTGTACCTCAATTTTTCACTTTCTTCATGAACTACAGCTCAAGGAGAAAGGGCAGCAAGTGAGGGGATTTGTTTTACAGCCGAAGAGAATGACCTACATTTTGGAACTATTAAGAACAAGTTAGTTTACGGTCAGCCAGGTCGTAATGTCATCAAAATAAATACTCTAAGGGGCTTATTTACAAGGCCCTTGCGCAACTTTTACGTAATTTTTAACATGGGAAAAGTGACACAAAAGTGGCGCAAGGGGCTTGTAAATCTGCCCCTGAATCTCTGCCTAGAAGGAGGCCGGCCGGGAAAACGCCCACTGTACACCTGGAAGTTGTCAGCACGAGCATACTATTAAAATACGCATTAAACCTTTAAAAGTAGCCGGTCTTTGGCAATCCACTGCTTCCCAATAAGGTTGTGCTATATAATGACCGTTAAATAAATACAACAGCAGAATCTCGGATGTGAACGTGACTAATGAAACCAGGTGGGATAGTTTTTCCAAGGATGATTGTATCCGTCATTCTGTGGTTGGTCGGCTCCTAACACGCTGGGTAGGCATCCCACTAAAGTTACAATGATCCACAGAGTCAGAGCCACAGACTGGGCGAGAGGCACTAACAAGATGCCACGCCCTCATCAACAAAATGGAGGGTATCATCCCAGAATCTCAAAAAGGGCACTCATCGTCTCATGACATAGGCCTCGAATCGGTACACAGAACCAGGCAGGAGCACTGCAAGTTTAGTCATAGCCAGACAATAGCTTTTTCGAATAAATAAGACAAAACTGACTAAGTTGTAATGGGCCAGGAGTCTGATAGCTCGGACGTGGGTAGGGTGGCTTTTTTCTTTTTCATCACTGAAACGTTTTAAAAGTCTTTGGTAACAGTGAAATTATGTGAACCTGACAGCCCAATACGAAATATAACTTTACTTTGTTAGCAATTTTCGTGGTTGAGGGGTGGGTGGAGTATTGCATGTGACCCTCTTTTGCACAGTTTGTCACTAGCCATCCTCCTCCCACATTCGCCTCAACTCAGTAGTCCTCAACCCTCAATAATTAAAGATCCCATATGAACCAACCGCTGTACTCCGTGGCCACCACCCCTCTCACCCTGCCTGGTGTTGAATGGTGCTAGATGGATAAAGGAGAGATTTAAACATAAAGGAAAGGTTGTATTTACGAAGAGTGGAATCGAAAGAGAAACAAGCATTTGCAATGCAGTAGGTCTCGCATTTACGCGAGTTTAATCAATTGGCATTGTAAATGGCAATGCGTTTAATTTATGTTTCAAAAACTAAAACATAAATAAAAGGCATTGTCATTTACAATGCCAATAGCTCAAACTCGCGTAAATGCGAGACCTGTTGCTTTGCAAATGCTTGTTTAAACTATTGTCCTCCCTCCGACAGGCACCCCTAACAATTCCCTAACTCTCCAACTACCCTTCAACCTTCCACTCCCACCAGCTCCCATCGAACTTTGCAACCCTATCCTACTAAGTTTTCCACGCCCGTGCGTGACTAACTGCTCCAGTTCAGGCTTCACATTCTGACTTGTAGTCACACTTCCATATTGGGCTCAACTGGACTCCTAATCCCAGCATGCAACAGAAAAACTTGTAGTGGCTTAGCTATTCGCGCACAGCCCCAGGAAACGTGAGTCCTCGCCATTGTTTATTAGGGTAAATATCAATTGTTAGGAAATCTCAGACTCACGGCGATACCTCTGTGTTCCATTCTCTTTCCTAGTATGCCTGTCTCTTTAAATGCCTTTCTTTGCAATGCATTTATGTTTAAAATGCCCTTTGAAATCTGTTGCTATGGTGCGCAATGTTCCAGGTTCCATGCAACAGGAGTTGGAAAATTATCTTCCTGAGCAGTTGTGTGTACTGTGCTGATCCTTACTTCTAGAAATAAATATACTATTTGTGTATTATTATCGCATATGAAGCTGAGGTTGAAATGACTTTCAAAGGGCGTGTTGCATATGTAAAGTTGTACGTTGCTGTCAAAGGTGTGAATGTGTTGGGGTGGAAAGATCAGTGGAGTTTGGGAATAATTCTTAATCCCAGGAGTTCTGATCCTGTTATGGTGATTTCTGATGGTTTGAAAGAAAGTGAGATGAAAGAAAGTGAGACTATTAGTGAAATCGTAAATGCTTTCCCAAAAGTGTTTTCAAAGGGTTTAGGAAAACTCAACAATTTCAGTCATAAAATCAGATTAAAGGTAGGTGCGGTACCTATCAAACAAAAACTGAGAAATGTACCCATTAATGTGAGGGAAGACCTCAAAGTTCTCTTGCAGAGCCTTATTGATGATGACATCATTGAAGAGGTAGAGTCGTCCGAATGGGTTTCTCCCATAGTTTTGGCCAGGAAGGCAGACAAAAGTTTGAGACTGTGTGGATTTGAGGGCGTTGAATGCCGATTTGGTGGTAGACTGCCATCCCCTGCCTAAGATTAATGAAGTTGTGTGTATGTTGGAGGGAGCTAAGGTGTTCTCCACTTTCGATTTGCGGTCGGCGTACCATCAAATTGCTTTAACAGACGATTCTAAAGAACTTACGGCATTTCTTACACCGCAGGGGCTTTTCCAGTATAAAAGAATGCCTTTTGGTTTAGCCTCTGCGGCGTCAGTTTTTCAGAGAGCTATGCATCATATTTTCAAGGACTTGGATTCATATGTAAAGTGTTTCCAAGATGATATTCTTGTATTTTCCCCTGCCATAAAGTACATAAGGAACATGTTATTGAAGTCTGCAGACGTTTGGAGTTACATGGTTTAACCCTCAAAGATAACAAATGTAAAATGTTTCGTGACTCGGTTGAATATTTAGGACACACACTCTCTGGGGATGGTGTTGTGCCAAAAAAATCTCTAGTTGACGCCATTGTAAAGGCCCCAGCGCCTGATAACAAAGAGAAATTACTCTCTTTTGCTGGATTATGTGAGTATTACAGTTTCTGTTGCTATGGTGCGCAATGTTCCAGGTTCCATGCAACAGGAGTTGGAAAATTATCTTCCTGAGCAGTTGTGTGTACTGTGCTGATCCTTACTTCTAGAAATAAATATCCTATTTTTGTATTATTATCGCATATGAAGCGATTCTTTACACTCTGGAAGCTCATTAGTTGCTGAAGATAAAACTGGGTTCTCCTGTATCCACCTGACAAGGAAAGCCTCACTGACAGACACTGACCCGCTCACAGGTGGAGCACCTCGCGTGGCGAACCGAGTATCAATTTGTCTGCACATCTTCTCTGAGGCGACTGCACAGTGCACACATAGCCTGGAGTGCCTGAACTAACGGCTCACATAAGACTGAGCTATGTCTTCCGGGCAAGAGGTTGATATACTCCTGTTTCTCTGGGGATGGGTGTGACCTTCTTGTACACGAGTCATTTTTCTCTAGCCAATCGCAGGGCTCACTGGGAAGTACACCCACAAAGCCACGCCTAGTACCGCCCTCATCCTGTCAATCAGATTAAATCGGCTGTCCGATCACCTTGCCTTGTCTTCGGATATTGAAGTTGCGTGGGATTGGAAGCAGAATATTAGCGATCGGATGTTTGACGTCTCCTGCCTGGACGATAGGTAAGACCCAGGTTCGGAAATCCCCAGTCTGATTCAGGAGAGTTTTGACTTGCAGGGAGTGGAAGGCTCAGCACGCTGGACAGCGCTGTGGGCGGGAGTGCGCCACCTGTTGTTGTATTGGCTTTATTTGAAACACCTCCGGCAGCGCCCAAAAGATGACGTGAGTTTTCAGGACCTTGGAGAGCGTTATGTGTAGTTCTAGTTCAAGCGGAACCAGGCGCCCTTGACGCGTCTTCAGTTATTTGTTTCACCTTTTAAACAAAGTAACACAACTATATAACAGCAGCAGGGTTAAGAAAGGCAAATTGAAAGTGAGATCACCTTGACGGAGAAAGTACGAGACAGCATCGAGATTTGGTGGGGTTATTCGATAATTCCTGTTAAAGGTCATGAAGGTTTAGGAGTCCGTGTGCGTTGACTGCGCGTGTGTGGAGGGTTTGGGGGTATCTGATTGTGTGATATCACATTCAGAACTTATAGTACTATTTTATTCTCCGTTATTGTTAAACCGTTTTTACATGATTTTACATACTACGTAAGCACCAGAGTTACATTACTGTTATACTCTGTTCATGAATCAAATCACTGCTTGGTCTAAAAAAACACCTGTAATGTGCATTTGTGTTTCAATTCCACCCAGTTCCACGTTATTGTAAACGAAGGAAGAACGGAACGGGGCAGCGGGCGGGATGGGTGGGTGATTGGGTGAGCCATTATGAGCGCTGAAAGAGAAACATATGAGTTATGTGGAATGTATGGTTAACATGCATTATACCGTAGAGAAAAGATAATACACAATATATACGATTTAGGTTCATTCTGATTCTTGTTGGTTGTTGCTGTCTTCTGAACGATGGCAGGGTACAACCGATGTTGTAGTGGTTGGTACATAGAAGTCTTTTCAGGATTAGTTAAGTGCTTCTTTATTATTTAGATGGGGATTATCTTTGTTGTTGTTTCAATGTGATTATGGTTATTTACGACCTTCACTAAGGGGCCATGTATACTCAGGGGTCACCAGCAGGGGCATCATTACTAGTGCCACTTTATTCTTCCTTGTAAACACTCCCCCCACCAGAGTTACAGATATCAACGGCAACTTCCCTATAGAAATGAGGAATAAAAATAGTTGTTATATGCCAAATCCCTCGGTTATTCCTTCTTTCTCCAATATCTCATCTAGATATTCGGGCTTCTTTCAAAGCGGAAATGTCCAGGTGAAATACACCGGACCCACAGTGATCCTGCAGGGCTCATAAAGCCAATGTGGCTGCTACAGGAGTCTCTAACCTTTTCTATAGTGAGAGCTATTTCTGATCATTGAAAACCTTTCGGGGCTACTGACTAATATATTGATTACATCACAGTACATAAGGACGAAGCAACTTAAATGTAGCCCTGGGACTATGAACTTCTTTCTCCAATGAGTACTGAGCATTAATGGCACAGGACCTGTATCGGAAAAGGTTTCCCTGTGCGATCACCATCCACCTGTACTGTCCCTTTAGGTGTGTTATGAATGAACTGTGTGTGGTATTTGATTTCCTGAGTAATGACCTAAGGTCCATTGGTTGATGTACAGAAATTGCCACTGGCTTAATACTTTAAGATTAGGATTAACAATTTCTGGTGTCAGTATTGGGTTGAGAATTGTTGGAAAGAACAGCCCAAGATTTTTAATTTCCTTTTGTGAAAATATAAAAATACATCCAGCAGCGGTGCCTCCCTTAGGTGGTTGGGGCATTGCCCCACGCATATTTTGGCCGCCCAATGCCCAATGAAAATGAGTAGTAAAGTGCTAAACACATAAGGGATTTGTATTCTGCCTTGTGCCTCGGTCGGTGTGGTTTCAGTAATGGAAGCTTGAGGCAGCAAGGCTGAGGCAGCTCCTGGAGAAGCCTGTGCAGGCCTGAGAGGGTGAGGCTTCACAATATGATTGACAGAGAAGACGTCACGTCGGAATTTGTAAGGGCCCAAGTGCGCATGTGGGGTTGGACGGCTGCCGGTCTCTGGCCAGCTGGACCCGTGCACTAGAGGCCACTCCACCTGCACAATACCGGAGCCGGGGGTAACTCCAAGCTGCAGCTCCTGGTCTCAGTATGAGCGTGGAGATTGCCTGCCCCAGCCAATCAAGGTGCTGTGTAACAGCAGGAGCAGCGTCTGGATTGGCTTAGAGATGGGCCTCTGACAGTGTGTGTAGTGCACGTGACGCAGCGTGGGTGGGTGGAGGCTAGCTCACTCTCCTTTCATGCAGCACCAGCAGTGACAGGCCACAGCAGCGTTGGTGGTTATACTAATTTATGGGCCTATGGCATGTATTGAAGAGCTTCCAAGTTCCACACAGGTTAGTTGACCGTGGGAAATAGACAGAAATACATATTTTAATTATACATGTATTATTCAGTACATATTATGCATCTCAATAATTTTAGCACCCATATGATAATTACAGTGGCCCTCAGCGCTCTATCTAAACAACATACAGTGAACTAGATAATGAAATTAAAGCGGCCATTAGCTCCCAGTACTTAGCTAAATCATAAACTGGGCGTGAAAAATGTTTTGGCGTTCATTTGTGTGATTGTTAAAGTAAGGCCTGGGGTAGAGAATGCGGCCTCCAATGGCGACTGATGGAGGGTGTACCTGCCCAGACAGGGTTTAAGCCCAGTGCGTGTGGATGGGCCATGGCTGAGTTAATGGAGAAATAAATTTCCACGTTCTTTCCTTAAATCTCCATCTTTTATCAGAGGAAAGGGAAGCGACAGCAGTGAGAGGGGAAGCAACAGCGGTGAGAGGGAAGGAAGTGACAGCAGTAAGAAGAAAGGGAAGAGACAGCAGTGAGAGGAAAGGGAAGTGACAGCAGTGGGTGGGAAGGGATAGTGGTGAGAGGGGAGGGAAGTAACAGCAGTGAGAGGGGAAGAGACAGCGGTGAGAGGGAGGAGACAGCGGTGACAGGGAAGGAAGCACCAGCAGTGGAAGGGAAGCGCAGTTGCAGGCCCAACTGAAACTCACCGGAAAAGAATGTGTTTATGTTTTGCCCTTATAGGAAACCTTTAATAACTCACTTGGGCTTCTATGAGATATAACCAGTATAGCTAATCTTCCCTCCAAGTATAGCCATACACATTTCTGGGTTCAGGTTGACACTGGGCTTACCATCATGATTTTTTAAATTGCTTTTGCGTTGACTGGTGAAGTATCGTGAGGAGCGGTTGGTCCATAGGTAGACTCTTAGCACCATGTCAAATAAATTACCCATTAAAGTGGTCTTTATGAATGCCATATGGGGCGAGCATGAGTACTACTCGCAAACGTTTCACCATTGTGATTACATTTGCATCACCATCATGTCTTTCGCTAGCGCTTTGCCTTTGCTGTACTTGAAGGAAACCTGCATTCTGCCTGGAAACCATCTGTTGTCTGACCATTCACCACCCTAGGGGCTCCTGCTCACTCTTCCCACTCAGATGTGCGCCAGCTAAATTGTTTTCAACCGGCAATAAATTCGATAATATTTATCTAATATTACACAGTGCACTTTGTGTTTAAATGCATGGTTATATCTGTCCCACTGAGGGCCATGTGTGTTGAAGGCCACATTTTAATAGAATTGAAAGCTCAGTTAAACAACAGTGAGCCTTCACAGATTATTTTAGAGGGCTGACATGTCTGCACCTTTGCATTCTGGGACTTGTACTTCTTGTAATGCAGTCTCCAGAACACAAAGAAAACTGTACCCTAGCTACTCTGGGACGGATCTGGAAACCTATTTAATTGGTATGAAAGGTTATCATTCGGCACAGGGACCCAGACTCTCAAAATTACACTTGTGATGATACATAGGGTAAAAGTCTTCTTTTTGCTCAGGTGAAAACACACTTCATTCACTTTGTGCCAGGGAAGTATAGTTAGTAGCAGATTGAACTTGACATTCATACTAGTAGGAACTGAGATCTGAGTGCTCCGATGGAGGAATGCCGCTGATAGATAGGCCGGTGTACTACTTGCCTTGCCATGCCTGCCTGAATCTTTTGCAAAGTGTGGCTGTGACCGTGTGATGTGATCTGGATGTATCAGTGTCTCTAGATACATATAGTGATGATACACAGTTCAGCGGAGGACTGAATCTGGCGTGTCTGTTTATGGTGCTCCTGAGCAATGAAATAGAAAAAAGACGGGACTGTGACTGTTAGCAGTGCTACTTAGCAGAATGTACTAAATCTCAAATCTGCCACAGGCACCACCACAACTTGTGATGTAAGGCAGCGTGAACCATGCCAACAGCATGAAATGTAGCTCTCTGTTTATCTGGGCCTTACTCCGTGACTGCATCTTGCCTGGCCTCTGTGTGCAGGTGGCATGGCTGGAGACCAACACAGTCAGTACGCACCATGATGTTCACTCACAGTGAGTCACTGCAGAAAGCTGTTTTATGCTCCCATACATGCCAATAGAAGCACCAGTTGTAGTTTCTTCAACAAAGGGGCTCGATTAACATTTCGCACTGGCACACTCGTTATCTAATTAATGTGTTGAAATACGTCTGACTGCAGTTACAGCATAGGTCGTGTTCAGGGCTTTAAGTGGGATGAAAAAACTGGGGGTCTCTCAAAGGGGCGTGGCCGATATAATTAAGGGCGTGGCTTAAAACATTTATGCCTAAAATATGTGCTCAGCCTAATGTGCCGCCCGACTGGTATTTTGCTATTTCTGTTATTGCCTCCACATATATAATACAACAAGTAACATTACACCTACAACAAGCCAGGACTATTGGCTTTGTCAAAGATTGTTAGTTGGATAAGATAAATATACTACATGCATACATACAACTATAGCTTCGTTCTATATAATATTGAAAATGCTTTAGCTCTTGCACGAGAGGTTGTGGCGTAATGGCTAGAGCTGCCAGCTTTGGAGCTGAGGAAACAGGTTTGAGTCTCAGCGTCGGCTCAACATCCTGTGTTTCTCGGCAAATCACTTAATCGCCCATGTCTACCAAAATATAAATGAATATGTCCTTGTTGGTGCTCATGTAAAGCACTTCCAGTTTTGCAATATAGAACTGCAAAAAAATAAAAGTTACATAAAAAACAGTGAACTGCCGCAGAGTTAAGACTTTGTTTTCCATTCTGAGTGTGAGGACGAAAATGGAGAGCCCGATAGGGACCCGTCTCGGCACCTGCTTTTAAGAACTGCTGGTGCTCAAAGAGAAAGGAGGGACGAGAGAGAAATGAAGGCGTGAAAGGAAGAGAGAATGAATAAAGAATGAAAGAAATGCTCAGAGACAGCCTGAGAGCTATTGGCAGCTCTTGATCAACGTGTTGGAGTAGCCTGGGCTTGTAACTCCCATTACAGTCCCCAACGGTGTAACAGAGGACCTCACAATGGGGCTCAAAGTGTTTTAAGTTCAGTTCTGTGAATGTGACAACCCAAGTTCCACCATTGAGCAAAGGATGGAAATTCAGGATTGTTCAGCAGGTAGTGATTTTCTGCAGGGTGATTGCTGTTTGTAAGTTTTGTTTTAGGTCTAGGCATAGGGAATAGTGGTTTAGGGTTATCAGTTAGAGGGTTAACAAAACAGTTCTTTTCGAATGGTTTTGAGCCAAGAGTGATGATGTTAATTAGAATTAAACATTTGTATAGTATTGTTGGAGTAACCCACAAGTAAGCAGCTGATTTTATTGTATCATTACTGCTTTGGCAGCGCCAACAAGTACTCAACTTAAGTAGCCTCATTTTGCCAGGTCTACTAGGGGACTCTAGGCGTCTACTTGGTACATTGATTATGTAACAGAGGCTGACTTAGAGAACTTTGAATCTATCAGATCATTCTTAAGGCATCACCTTGAAGCTATTCCCTGAGTGACGTTAACCATGTATCTAGTGTTTTGGAAACGTGCTGTTTTGATGTCTGGTTCTGGATGTAATTGTATATGAGCGTTGTTAGGTCTGGCTGGCTACAAGCAGTTTTTGTTGTCAGGCAATCTCATGCTATAAACCCTATTAAAATACTGTAGTAATATTACTATTATTATAAGGAGCTTGCTTCTTTTAAAAGTTGGTTATGATAGCCCATTGCTTTAAGGCAGTGCTTTCCAAACGGTGTGTCGCGACATGTTAGTGTGATGGCTGCCGTCTGTAGGTGTGTCGAACAACGCAGTCTAGGCATCATGCAGGACGGTACTGCGCATGCTACTGACGCATTACCTGTTCCTGCGGAGGAGGAGGAGTCTCCTGTGGCGGGCAGCGAGCCGTGATTGGAGTCGGATCATCGCTGCTGCTCGCTGCCACCTTCCTGCAGACCCGTTGAAGCACCCGGGAGCAACAGTGGCGGTGAATAGACTGCCGGTGGCTCCTGCAGTGCAGCGCTCTGCACCACCTCCCGCAGTACTGTTCAATCTAGGGGTGGGGGAGGCCGGCAGCACCATCGCCAGTGGTCATCCGGCGCTCACTGCTGCTGCCCTCCCGCAGACCCGTGGAACCTCCGGCGGTGAGTAAAGACTGCGGCGGCTCTGGCTGCTGCCGCCTCCCGCAGACTCCGGCCCCCGCAGTCCCTTTCAAGCTGATGAGGGGGGGGTGACAGCAGCATCGCCAGTGACGTGGCTCCTGCAGCTCCACATGCTCGCTGTCAACCTCATACATCTCATTAAAATAGTAAGTGTTGCTGGTTATATTTAAATTGTTTTAATTCTTGCACATATTTACATATTGTTACTCCTAAATGACAGCAGTCTTGGAAATGTATGTATGTTATTATTTTACAAATCATATATTTTGCTAGTAAAACTCAATTACCGTGTCGCAAAATGATGCATGTCTAAAAAGTGTGTCACCAACATGAAAAGTTTGGAAAGCACTGTTTTAATGAGTTGTATGTCAATTCCATGGCATTTCGTGGAAGGCTACTATTATGCATTAGAGTTGCAATTTTGTAAAAAAATATATAGTTCTTGTGTTTTAGCACAGATGCAGTATGATGGCTGCAAGGTTGTAATTTACAGCATGCTATATTAACCTTACTTACATTATTAGGGCTGATTGATGCGATTTTTTTCTGGCAGCTATATTGGAGGCATAGATTGGAATAGAAAGTGCCTGAAAGTAAATCTTTGCACTTCGTCATGCTACATCTTCAAGTTGAAACATCACACAGCTTGTCTCTGTTAGTTTTTGGTGTTGTCTTTAGATATTTGATGTTAGGAAATTGCACGACTGTAGAGTGTTCAACTTAAATATTAGTATTTTGTTTTATAAACTGTTTAATTTTCATCGTCCGGAGAAATCTTATTATAACTTCAAATGTTTTTATTATTATCAATGTTTGTTGCCGAAATATTTTCCGAAGCACATCAAAGAAAGAGCGCCTTCACAAATATGCATCGTTTCTGGTCGCTTGACCAGTACTACAGAACATGTTATGCAAGCTGTATAGTTCAATTGCTATTAATGCAAGACATGGGGAAATACAAATAGGCGTACATGTGTGTTTTAATTTTGTACCTTATAGTGCAGTAGTCCATGTGTTATTCTTGCCTTGTCCGTCGTTTAGAATATTAATTAAAATCTCGAGTCACATTAATGTACTCTGCATTCTCAATTTTACACTTTATATAAGTGGTTTTTTTTGTCGTAGGCTTCATTTTTAATGGATTTTATTCTACATTCGTGCAAGATTGTCTTTGCAATTAATGAGGACGCATTTCAAATTTGAAACATTATACCAGAGGACTGATTTGTTTTTGGTGTTGTATTTCATTATTGCTGAAAACGAATTAAAGTAATGCTGTGTTTCAGCTTTAGATATTGTTGGTGTGCTCGGCAAGCTCATTTGTTTTCATCATGTAGGCAATGAGTGCTATTAATCTTAGTGCTCTTTTAGGTCTGGATTTTTGACAGCACAGAAATCAAAAAGACCCATCGCTAACCATGTATACATAGAGTGTGCCTTGGGTCCAGCCCTCAAATTAGTGGCATTTTGTATCAGCCTCTTCCACTGGTTTCAGACTTTGTCAATGGCTTCTTGACTCAGCCCAGTGGGGTATTTATCTCTCACCTAATGCTATTGGCTGTTTGGGTGTATCTTTCTGCCTGTACTCAGAACATCGCATCTCAACCCAAAAAACACAAAAAGTTACAACTCCCAGCGTGCTGAACTCGGTCCTGTACCTGGCCCAAATTCATCGCAGTCAACCTGAACTTGTGACTTTGTCCCGGTCCAGCCCGACCAGATAACCACAGTTAGCGTTTTGTGCTTCTAGGTGCTATTTTCCATTAAGCCTTTGAAAATTGCATATCTCTGGTTCTATTGATTGAATTTTTGTCGTTCTGGTATAATATCTTTTATTAAAATGATCTCTATTTTTCTAAATTTATTTGGGGGTTTTCTTGTATTGTGTTTTCACTTTATTACTGTTTGTGTGCTGCATAAATACTTTACACACTGCCTCAAAGTTAAGCCTTACTGTTTTTGTGCCAAGCTACCAGAGGGTTAAGCACAGGTTAATTTAGTGACTTTTGTGGTTCACCCTGACAAGGATTGTGGTTGTTGCCTGACTGGGGCTTCCACCCCGTCAACCCATTACCCAGGTTCTTACAATTGTTGTTCAATTCACATGTGTGAATTGTGGGATGAAGAGGCAGGAGTGGAATGTGAATTAATGCATATCATGGTTTGAGGTGAGCACTGTCAATGTCTCCTTCATTATGTATCATGCTCTTGAAAGGGTTTTAAAACTTATGTGATGTATAACCCATATTGAATCCCAGTCGCTTATTGGGTCATTGTACCTGCTGCAGTCTCCTCCAATGATATGGTTAGTCTGTGCTGATTAGATCTGTATTTCAATCCAGAGATGTAGGTTTTTGGAGGTTGGAGCATATAGGTTGATCAGGGTATAGGATATTGATTACATCTTTGTGTGCCTGTTTTAGCTGAACAAAGCATGGCTCTGAGTTTTTTACGAATGTGAATGGCAACTTAATTGTTTTTGTTCTTTGCTTGTGAGAACAATACTTCAATAAAACCTTTGTTTTCCTCTGCATCAATTCCTTTTCATTCAGGTGCACTTGATGGACCAACACGATATTTCCACCTAGCCTACGTAGTAGAGATAGAACCTTTTGTTTTTTAATAGGACTGCTCACCTTTCTCTTTCTATGGGATGCATTTAAGTTGTATCCTTCCTCTGCCTTACATAAGGAAACAGGAAATTCTTGGCAAACAATGGTCGAGAATGTTGTATTGTTTGATCTGAGATACATTAGTAGAGCACCTGTTATTGTCTCATATTATATTTTTGGTTTCTATGCATTAAACATCTGCATTCTGTTTTTAGAGTGTTCATGTTGCTTTGGAGTATTCCTTATGCTGTGATGAAGGCATCCAACTTTGCTGCAAAAAATGGAAGCAAGTTGAAGCATGATGTTGCTAGTAGCACCAAACACTGAAATATAAATCAAAAAGACTTTGATTACCGTCCATACTGTTGTATTCTCATTATTCTTGATTTAGGTTTGTGATCATTGATATTTTCTTAGGGGTTGTAGTCTTTAGTTTATTCTGTTCTGGCTTAATTGGTTTCCATTGTCTTGTGATGACATGTAATGTTAGAACTCTAGAAGTTCTTTTAGTTTGAAAAAGCATTTCTTCTTTCTCCATAGCCTAGTTTGCATCTCACTGGGTGGGTAATACCAAATGGCTCAGTGTTGGAAATTTCTTTTAAATGAATCAGTCACTTTGTCCAAGCCTTGAGAGATGCATTCTTGTTGTAACAGTATATCCTTTTTTCTTTGCTACAGCGAAGAGCATATTGGCTAGTGTGTAATCGAAGAAGTAAATAATGCTCTTGACTTCGTTCCATTGAGAAAGTTATCGAAGAAGTAAATTATACTCTTGACTTAGTATCATTGAGAAAGTTTAGTGTATTTACTTCATGGTTCAGTCTGTTCGATATTAAGAAATTTCTCTTCCTGGGCCCAATAGCCTGATTTCATTCCTAGGTATTCATGATCTTTTTGAAGTTAGATGATTTGAATTTCAAGTTCTTGTACGTAGAGTGGATTCGTTCTAATTGGCTGATTCTTTCGAGATTACAATAAATCATTGTAATGCGAAAAAAGCAGTAAGAATCAGAGCCTTTGGAAAAATCAAACTGCTACTGTTAACTAGCAGGCATGGATATCCATTACACATTTATCACAACAAATACATGTCTGAAAGAGCTCTTTGTACAAACTGAACTTTATTTCTACTTATGCCAATGTCATCAATGAAAAACAATACAATTTCTAATACGTGTGAGAAAGATAAACTCTTAACACATCATGTTTTAGGACATCTCTCTCAACCACTCTTAAAGTAAACCTACACACCAACCAAATCGTCCCTTCTTGGATTTTACCAAGAAGGGACAATTGCTGTGAGTTGTAGATTTGCCAATAAGTTGACCTAAAGCAAGTTTTGCTAAACTTTGCTTCTATGTTATACATAGGGTTCTTTCACGTAACCCTGATATGATTTAGATACAAAGGAACATAGCCTAACTTATGGCCTCTGTTAACTCTATGAACTGGATCAATGCTTTACAGTGTAGTTAGTGTAGGGGCCTCCTGCCTATCACTTGTCTTAATACTTGCTCGCTAGAGACCTGCATTAAACTGATGAGGTTATATTGCAATCAGGATTAGCAATACTACTTGGTGCAGTGACTGCCAGGTATGGTATTATCACTCCATTATGAGTTTAGTTCCTCAGAATGAATTATAATCGCAGGCACTGGTGTTTGCTTACCATTTCCTGCACATGTTGTCAGTATTTCGAGCACTTTTTCCCTTGGATGCCTTCTGCCTGCCTTTCAATGACGAAATCAGTCTCTGCAAAATTCTGGAGATGCAGGTTTTTCTGTTGAATTTGCAGATTTAGTTCCCATCTCAGTTAGTAATGTGGGTCTAAGTGTTTTATACCACGGATACTGACAGATCTTATATAGATTGATCATAAAGTATGGTTTTCTGATTGGCAGAGATCCACAGTGGCCACTTGCCATTGTCAGTTCCCCCAAAAAATATCTAAACCCTAACTTTTAATGACATTTGGAATTCAAGCAAATACTTTGCTCTGCTTAAATATTGGCAGGGATGTATCTACGAGAAGTTTGTGAATTGGGCCATTATCATTGGCAACACCTGAAAGGTTTGAAGGACACGTTATGGAGTGGCTTGAGGGTAGGGTGTTTCAAGCAAGGCATCGGGAGCTACGTGTGTGCAACCTACTCTTATTTTGGTATGAAGACCTTGGGGTGCTCCAACCCCCACCAAAGTCTGACTTCAGATCCCCCAACTCACTTCTTTTTCTAGCAGGAGAGGGGATCCTCTCACCACCAACTTGGTGTTGCAGAACAATGCAGGGAGCCTAACCTACAGCAACCCATACACTACTAAAACTCAGACACATCAGCTCAGCCTATGCACCTCTATCTACCTGCAGCACCCCAGAAATATCTCATATGCCAACTAGTTATTCGGCTGCATCTTCTCCTCGCCGTTCTGCAGCATCTTCTCCTCGCCCTTCTGCAGCATCATTGCTATAACACTGAATACACACATCTCTTGCAATGCATATCAGTACTGACTTGCATCACTGTTTGCTTTGCATTTCACCAATGGATCGACCAATTGATCTCAGTTCTGACCTGCAGTATCTCCACTGTACAAGCACAGGGGACCCACATGTAGTGCTGCTGATGTCAATTGGTCCTGGGCTGTAGCCAGCAAAACACTTTTCTTCACCACCTCCTCCCACTGAGGCAGAGATCCCAAGGTTATGTGTTTATCCAAAGCAAAGTGTAAAAAAAGTATGCTGTTATGACAATATTGTTTGGAAACACCATAGTAAGAATGCTTGTGTATGATTCTGGGTTAGGAGCAGCCTTAATTTGTGTTAGCGACTTGGTTGAGAAATGTTTCTATAAAATCAGCCTCCTAGAGTCTGCAATTAATACCCTAAGTAGTAATATTGTGGGTGTGTTACCAACCAGAGTAGAAAGGGAGGACTTAAGGTTAGCGATGGACAGTTGTTTATCAGCTGACCAAGATGAGAATATTGTTAAAACAAACGAGAATAATTTTACTTCAAATAATAAGGGAAAAAATAGGTTGGTTCCACCGTCTGTGGGTTCGGATGTGATAGTCTCTCAGGGTGTACAGAAGGGACATGTAACAACTATGGGTAAAATGGACGATGCAAGTTCTCTTGCTGGGTGCCAGAGAATTAGTGAATCTAATGCTTCCTTAGCCCCTAATACTGAAACATTGCGTCTCCCCCCGGAATCATGTCCTTATGTTTTGATTTTGACAGGGGTTCCACCTCTGAGGGTTGGGCAGAAAGAAAACTGGATTGACTTATGGAATAAAACTTTTGATTGGCTGACCAAACACAAGAACCTCCACCCATCTGATGCTTATGAGATAATAATGGTTCGTAGAGTAGGGTGGATAGGACAATCTACTAAGAGTATAAGAGGTGATTGCATTGTGGTCAACTTCCGCAGGCCAAAGATGGTTCATCATCTTTTACAGTATTGTGATGCAACTTTTACCCCTAAAACTGATATTAGTGCACTCTCTTTAGGATACTTTTATAAGCCGGAAGGTGGGAACAAAGTTATTGGATTTCCATCGGTTACACAATCTAATAGGTTCCAAGCACTGTCAGACTTGGATTTCCAGGACTGACAACTATTCAAAATAGGGCAGGATAAGACAAGGATAATTACTTGTAAAGATTTAAGATCTAAACCTAATGATGATGTTGCTGTATTGATATCTATTGATGCTCTAACCATCCCTGTGGAGACTGGAACTATAGAAAATGATAATATGGCCTCCGAGGCGCATACTGGTACTCGTGAAGGGAACCAGATAGTTAACTTAAATAGCATTCAGAATGTAAATGCACGTAGGAGCTTTGGAGGACCTTTAAATGACATAGTAGATGTAAACATAGTGAACATCGTGAAAGATCCATTAGTTTACCAGGGAGAGGAACTTACATTAAATGGTAATTTTGTTAATAATAATCTTGGTAATAACAGTGAGGAAACATTAAGTTTGGAAAATGGACGCAAGAAGATAAATGGTGACCAAATTAATGAAGAACGTATAACAGAGATAAAGTTGATTTCTTGGAATATTGCAGGGATTAAGAAAAACCAAAGGGATGCAATATGGCAGGATTACATAGGTCAGAGTGAAATAGTCCTCCTTCAAGAAACCTGGGCAATAGAAACCCCCATAAGATAGGGTTTAAAACTTTTAGTACTGCTGCAATTCCCTCAGTGAGAGGAAGGCCCTCGGGAGGCCTTGCCATTTGGTTAAAAATCACTTTGGGTGCTGACTTTACGCAAATTGATTCCCCTTGCCAAGATATATTGGGAATAAAGTTTTTAGCACCAGACAAAAGGGAAGTCTACATTTTTAATATATATAGTAGACCAAGTGTAGCAAGTAGAGATGTTCAAGTTATTGAGCAGCTGGATCAAATGTTAACTATAATAAACAAGAGTGCTCTGATAATTATTGGGGGTGATTTTAATCGTAAATTTGAACCAGTGGCTGGATTTGAAAATATTTTTGAAGATGAGGACTTGGCCAATAATATTCCAGCACTGAATAGTAGCTCAGTAGTTTCGTGTACATGTGCTGTAGCGCAGTTACTGAGGCTGGTTTCAGCCCATGGTTTACGCGCCTGTAATGGGCGATTATCTTCTGACAACCCAAACTTACCAACATTTATCGGGGGTAATTCTAAAAGCTATATAGATTATATATTGGTTTCTATCCCTTTATGGCCTATGATGCAAGATTTAGTCGTTGAAGATAGAATAGAGAGTGATCATCGTCCTTTATGTTTGACGCTCTCAGCTTCCCTATTTCAGCCAAGTTATTTAAGGAGATGTGACCCTTGTCACAGTTTAATTGAGCCTCTATTATCGAATAATCGCAGAGCACTCAGATGGCCCTTGGTTCTGGGGAATGATAAGATCATTAAAAAAAATTATGAAACTTACATAGAAATAGTCTCTCCATATATTAACTTGCCATTAACAGAGATACCAATCATGGAAATGCATGATAGGTTGGTAGAGGGACTTGAACCAATATTAAGTAAGGCCCCAAAACAATTAAAAAAGGGAATATCTAATTCAGCCTTGCTAGAGAACCCATGGTATAATAAAGAATGCCGCAATGCAAAAAAGGATCTGATTCAGGCAACAAAGGATAAGGATATAGTAACCCTAAGGGAAAAAAGGATTCACTATAAGGGGGTATTAATCAAGGCAAAGAAAAGTTGGGAGGATAATATTTGGTCTGAGCTGATAAAAGCATGTAAATCAAATGACCAAGCTACCTTTTGGCGTTTATTATCTAAGGGTAACAAAAAAGGGAAATGTAACAAGGACCTTTTCCTTGATGCAAATACCTGGGTAACTCACTTTTCACAATTATACTCAACCACTAAAAATGATATTAATTTTAATTTTGAAGAACTTGCTATTCACCCTAGTGAGACCCCTCTACATTTTAGCTTAGCGGAAACAATAGTAGCAATAAATGCAATAAAACAAGGGAAGGCCCCTGGGCCAGATAAGATACCAGGTGACCTATGGAGGCATGAGAAGGAGATTTGGGCTCCCTATGTTAATCTTTTGTGTAATACAGTTGCATCGGGTGCACCGATTCCCGAAACGTGGAGGGGTGCAGAGATCGCAACTATTTTTAAAAAGGGTAACCGCCACGATCCGTCGCATTATCGGCCGATTAGTCTAATTGACGTTTTACAAAAGATATATGCACGTCAAATTTTAAATAAACTGAGCGATTGGATTGGGGAGTATAATATTTTATCCAAGTACCAAGCAGGTTTTAGAGCAAAAACTAGCACTATTGACCAGGTTTTTAGATTTCTCTGTATAATTTGGAAGTATATTACAGTTAAGAAAGCCCATCTGTATATAGCTTTTGTAGACCTTAAGGCAGCCTTCGACCTCATACCCAGAAATCTCCTGTGGAAATCATTAAGAGATCAGGGTGTCCCAGGGGAAATCCTCGTGCAGATTATTAGGTTACACGAGGATAATTTTGCAAGGGTTAGATGGGGGCCAAATGGCGAACTTACTGATCGTATACAAGTAAATAGGGGGTAAGGCAAGGTTGTGTGCTGGCCCCTACCTTATTTTCGTTGTACGTTAATGATATCCCTGAATATCTCTTGGGCTGCGAGCATGACTCTCCCAAGTTGGGGGGTGCCAGTACTGGCACTTTTATTTGCCGACGATACAATTTTAATATCACAAACCCCCAAAGGTCTGCAAAACTTACTTAATACTTTCGAAACCTACTGTGAAATAAAGGGCTTGGAAATCAACTCTACTAAAACAAAATACATGGCAGTTAATCCGCACAAATCTTTTAAAAAAAACTTAACTGTAAAAAATGAGAGGATAGAATATGTGCTAAATTTTAATTATTTAGGTATTACTCTAGATTCTAAAATGAACTGGAGACCACAGCTGGATAAAAGTAAAACAATATTAATTCAAAATTCAGTCCCAATAGTAAGGAAGCATGAGAGCAGCTTATCTAAAGCTGTCTCTCCTGCGTTGGAGTTATATAAATATAGGGTACAACCTGCTTGCCTATATGGGGCTGAATTGTGGGGACATGTGACAAAGAATAGTTTTATGGTGTACGAGAATACATTTTTAGGAAATTGTTATGTTTGCCAACACGCACACCTTTAACACCAGTAGTAATAGATTTAAACATTCGCCGCACTGACCAGCATGCGGCTTTGCGGCCACTATTATTTTGGGTACGTTTGTGGTCCACAGATGAACTTGTTCATTATAGAGAAGGTTTGGAGGAAATTTTTAGAATTAAAAATATTACAAGGTTACCATGGTTGAATCATATTCAGGATTGGTTTTACAAACTAGGACTAAAACAGTTTTGGGAGGAACCTCAGGGTTTGTCTTTGGGATCAAAAAAGCTGTTGAAACAGACTTTTTGGACATTTACTCAAGATACTTTGTCACATTGTCCAAAACTAGGTACTTTATCCACAAGGTTTCTCACAATAAAACCAAACGGTAAATTCGAGTCCTTTCTAGATGAAATTCAACCACAACTTGCCAAATCTCTTTACCTTAAATTTCGCTACGGCATTTTGCAGATTAATGCAAATACTATGAAATGGGTACGTAGCGTAGGTGGTGCAAACAATGGTTGTTGTGACATCTGCCACACAGGTGCAAAAGAGAATGAACTGCATGTGCTATTCTTCTGTCCAGCCTACACTAATGCTAGGAGGAAGTGGATCAAACCCATCTGTCAACTTTTGGGTATTAGATCATGTAATGAGGCAGGAAGATTATTGCGAACAGACACAACACAAGCAATTGTATTTAGTGTAAGCAGATACCTTTTTAGTGTCGACCTAACAAGAAAGAGAATGGGACTGAAATTTTAGGCATTTTTAATGAACATGTGAGTGTTAATCAATTTATAACCAGATGTTTGATTTTAGTTGGTCACCGTGGAGTTTTGTATTTGGGTTTTAAAGCATTGTTATAACTGCTTTTAAAATTGTTTTTTAAATTGTTTTTTAAATTGCGTATTATCGGGCGGGTTACCCTTTGAAGTATTGTTGTATGATGTTTTTATGTAATCTTTTATGGTTTTTTTTCAAAATCGAAATAAAGATTGAAATGAAATGAATGCTTGTGTATTCACAAAGCGGGTATGAAAGTATGATCCAAAAACCTGAAGCCTTAAGAAAAAGACTTTAAGGAAATAATTGCCAAACGACAAAGTCCCTCATTTAGATTATGTTCGCTGGGCCATTATTTGTCAGGGTGGAGGAAGTAATTACCTCTGCCACCCTGGCTGGACTACCACCCACCATATTTAGAGATTTTTGCTGGCGCCACAGATATCCCTGTGCCTTCAGAGGAACCTCCATTATGGTGGCTCCTCTGAAGGCACTATACGCTTGCTGATGAGCTGCCATGTTTCAGGCGACCACTCAGCAAGCTTTTTTGATGTCATAAGCAGGCTCCAAAAGCGAGAGTTTGTTTTTGAAAAACAAAAAACCAATAACCGTGACAACCTGGGAGTTTTCTAACAAGGCATGGAGGTCATTTTTAATGTATTTGGCCTGCTATAGTTTCTTTGGCAGTCCCAAATTGAAAAAAGTGCATCACACCATCAGTACTAAATAGGACATGTGGTCTGATGCACATACACTAATGGCCCCAATTCCTTCTGTCTGTCAGTGTAGGGTTTCCATGAGCAGGAGCACCACCATCACAAGCATGATGGTCTGCCCGACTTTAAATAGAGCAGAGGTCTGTTAGTTCATCCTTGGAACTTAGATGACAGGATGATCAAGAGTGTTGGGTGCTGTCAATATTTTAGTTACCATTTCACACATATTTTAAACCAGAGGCCCTTTTAAATATCTTTTGCCTCCACACTGTTCTGTCCATGAAGCTAATATCTAAATTTGATGCTAAGTATAGAGGTTTTACTCCTGCCCCCTCTCTTAGTCTAGTAAGATCTTTCCGCAAATTACTTCAGGAGCAATGCTCTTGGAAGAGCAACAGGTGAAGGTACACCTCTTTGAAACATTGTTGAGAGTAAAGCGTGGATTTGGGTCCTGCCCCATTCTCAGTGAGCTCTTGTTGCTGTACTATGCAAGACCTGGGTCTACTTTCCTTGACCTTACTAGAGCACACAACTTATATCATCCTTTACAAAGTACCTATTATTCAAGTATTCTTCTACTTTAACTGCTATTGATTTATATGAGGTTGAGGAAACGGATGGAGACTTCTGTGCCATGAGGAGAGATTCCCTGAGGCTGGTAGCAGAGTACAAGTTTTTGAAGTTGTGTTAATTTCCAATATTTCACTAGCCTTGTTCAGTAAGTGTTTGGAAAATCTCATAAAGAAACATGGGAAAGCTGATAAAATATTAAGTAGATCACCAGTGATGTTCCACTGCATAACAGCGGAAGTATGGGATTGTCTCCACCAATATTTCTTTATTACGTCACTTTTTCTGTTGATTTTTTGAAGAATGCCCAAACAAGGCAAACTTCATTTTAGTGATATAAAAGCATTAGAGACATTATGGTGCCACTCTTCAATTTAAGTATTTGAATCAATACTTGGTGTATATGGTCAACTATTCAGATGAAGATAAATTGACTTTATTATTATCATGGCTACATATGTAATTATTTTAATTGTTAATTTTTTAATCCATGAGTGTTTTATAATACAGTGTGTTGATCAAAATATTCATAAATGTATAACAGTTTAGGAAATTGTAAATTTGTTGTAACCTATAAAATAATTTAAAAGTAAACATTCACAAATAGAGTTGGAATAAATTAGATTTCCAGCCACTGGTGTTTGCACGAGGGAATAAATGACCACCAAAATGTGTTATTTGAATTATTTCTTGTACAGAAGGGAATGCTTTTTCAATAGCAGTAGGACAGTTAAAGGAAAATAATTTTCTTAGTTTTGGATAATAAAATACTGAATGCATTTTAGAATGCAGCCCCTCCTAGCCACTGTAAGAAAAGCAATAGGTTATTAAAGGAAATAAGGAATTTCCTAGTTTGTATATTAGCTCCTGGAATTCCCTGAAGGCATCACAGTGGGTTTGAAGCCTTGTGGCTTACAGGAGTGTCCTTGTAATTATGTTTTTGAGTGTGAGAACTAAGTAATTATTCTGAGAGTATCGGCTCAAGTTGTGCACATTTAATTTTATCTACTCTGAGTTAGAGGAGTGAGGGTTTTGATATTTTGCTGGTGTGACCATTGATGCTGTGTTGTTCTCAAAGTAAACCTGCTCCCAGCAGGGTGAAAAGCCCTCTGTGTACATTACCTTTTCTTCCGTTTGTGTATCCTTCCAGCTGTTCTGTGTTGTAGAGGATGAGTTGTTTGGCAGAAGGGGCCCTAAGCCTATATAATTAGGATGTTTATAATTCCTATGCACATACTATAAGCCATTGGTACTAACAAACTTTCTCTCGGGGGCCAAATTTACAGTGTGGTTTGTGGCCGAGGGCCGCACCGGTGGGGGCGGGGTCAGTGGGGGAGGGGGGGGCGGGGCTAGAGAAAAAAAACTGTGACCATGAGGTTGAACACAGGCCCCTGCAGCAGACGCCTTCGTCCACTGAGCCACCAGACCCGGCATACACACATCTTTCTCTCTCTCTCTCTATCTCTTCTCTATCTCTCTCCCTCTCTCTCTCTGTCTCCCTCCCTCTCTCTATCTCTACCTCCCTCTCTCTGTCTCCCTCCCTCTCTCTCTCTCTCTCTCTCTCTCTCTATCTCCTCTCTATCTCCTCTCTCTCTCTCCCTCTCTCTGTCTCCCTCCCTCTCTCTGTCTCCCTCCCTCTCTCTCCCTCCGTCTCCCTCCCTCTGTCTCCCTCCCTCTCTCCCTCTTTCTCCCTCCCTCTGTCTGTCTCCCTCTGTCTGTTGCTCTCTCTCTCCCTGTCTCCCTCTGTCTCCGTCCCTCTGTCTCCCTCCCTCTGGTGCCCTCTCTCTCCCTCTCTCTCCCTCTGTCTGTATCCCTCCGTCTGTCTCCCTCCATCTGTCTCCCTCCGTCTGTCTCCCTCCGTCTCCCTCCCTCCGTCTGTCTCCCTCCGTCTCCCTCCCTCCGTCTCCCTCCCTCCGTCTTCCTCTCTCTGTCTCCCTCTCTCTCTGTCTCCCTCTGTCTGTCTCCCTCCATCTCCCTCCCTCCGTCTTCCTCCCTCCCTGTCTCCCTCTCTCTCTGTCTCCCTCTCTCTGTCTCCCTCTCTCTGTCTCCCTCACTCTGTCTCCCTCCCTCCCTCTGTCTCCCCCTGTCTCCCTCCCTCTGTCTCCCTCCCTCTGTCTCCCTCCGTCTCTCTCCCTCTCTCTCTCTCTCCCTCCCTCTCTTTCCCTCCCTCTCTCTCCCTCCTTCTCTCTCCCTCTCTCCCCCTCCGTCTCCCTCCCTCTATCTCCCTCCCTCTATCTCCCTCCCTCTATCTCCCTCCCTCTATCTCCCTCCCTCTGTCACCCTCCCTCTATCTCCCTCCCTCTGTCACCCTCCCTCTGTCTCCCTCCGTCTGTCTCCCTCTCCCTCCCTTGGTCTCCCCCTGACTCCATCTGTCTCCCCCTGACTCCCTCCCTCTGTCTCCCTCTGTCTCCCTCTCTCTGTCTCTCTGTCTCCCTCTCTCTCTGTCTCCCTCCCTCTCCCTCCCTCTGTCTCCCTCCCTCTCCCTCCCTCTGTCTCCCTCTGTCTCTGTCTGTCTCCCTCCCTCTGTCTCCCTCTATCTGTCTCCCTTCCTCTGTCTGTCTCCCTCTGTCTGTCACCCTCTGTCACCTCACCCCGCGTGTGTGGCAGCCTGTGCTGAGACAGCTTCCCATGCACAGACACACAGCCGCACCCGAGTTCTTCACAGGTCTTTAAAAGACCATTTACTTGTTAATGAGGCATTGTTGTATTTCACCTCTTCTTAGCGCCCCTGCATCTCCACTCTAACGCTGGAATCGCCCGGCCCCCATAGAGCAGAGTGTCTCGGAGTCCGCGCTGCTGCAGCGGTGTTTGCTGACACTCTTTAATTTTTTTTTTTTAAAACACAGGTACAATGTCTGCAAGGTTTGCGGGCCGCCAAAAAAGGCTTGCCCCGCGGGCCGTACTATGAGTACCCGTGCTATAAGCCATACCAATTCTTTTTTGACCATTCAATGATTGTTCTTTGCTTATAATTTATGGAGGAGTTTGCCATTTAGTATGTCACTTTCGCTTGAATTATACACAAGTTTCAGCCACTAGTACTTTACAGTTTGCTGGGACTGATGGTAGTATGTGTGCCTCTTCTACAGCACTGCTTTGGGTTCCCATGACTAGTGATCAAGTCGTCAGTCAGCTTTCTATGATAATTATGTAGGGCACAGTAAACTAATGTTTTTTGACCAAGATGGCGTAATTGATGACGGACCTCCACTGTCTAAAAGAAAGCTTTCGTGGAAAGGTCTATGTCACAAACAGAGCCAAACCTAGATGTAGCGCCTTATAAAATGACATTAAAATGCACAGCAATATGTGAAACATCCAATTGCCCAACTCCCTCTAAATTCACCATCCTGCTAGGCCTATAAGACTCACATTTCATTACAGTCTTCAAATCTTCCCCATATGCCTTATCTGTCCTACATCTTGGACCTACTGTTCCTGCTAGTGGTCCTGCCACATAATCCTGGAACTACTGGTCCATATTTCCGCATCCTAGACCTACTGGTCCACATTCCCATCCTGGCCCTATCACTCCAAATTTCAATTTCCTGAGCTTACCACTCGTCTTCCATATCTGGGATATGCCAGTCTCTCTTCGATATCCTCTACCTAATAGCCTTCTTACTCCCATCTGGTACTATTAGTCTTCTTAGCCTCCATTTCCCTGAGCTAATTTCTCTATCCACTTTGGAGCAAGTCCTTCACTTCTGTACTTCCACTAACAAAAAAACCCAAACCCAACAACTACATCTAACACCTGAAAAACCCTTCCTTTATTCGGTTTTCCGCATCTCTAATGCCTCACCTTCTGTTCATAAACCTGATCAATAACTCTTTCTACTACGTAAGGTAACAATATTTACCCAAGGACAATCTATGTACTATGTTTTTCCCAAACAATGCACACAGCAGGTTTTTTCAGATTTGAACCTAAATATGACATTCTTCCAGCAAAATTGCCTCATGTACCTATTAATTTGCCAAGGGCTTGTGAATTGCTGGTGGCTTACATTCCTCCATCGCATTCTCTTCAGTAGCTCTGTCATGCCAGTACAAGTCTCTAGAAACATTGACCTTGTCACCATTAAATATGTAGTGCCTCTATAATGTTGTTACCATTCAAATTAACTATTGAGAGATTGGGATTTGTCTTGCCTTTGAACAGGGTTGGTATCAACTGACACCAGTGACAACTCCCTTCCAAACCAGTGCACCTGGCCATCTGTAAAATATGTGAAGAGTTGCCTCCCAAACAGCCTATCAGTGGTTTGCTTCCAAGCAAATCTGGATCTTTGCCTTTCTTTCTGAACAGAAAACTCTTCCATTCATAAGGCATAAGGCATGCAAGTAGCGAGGGTGGGAGGTTACACACATAACCCTGACATTAATCCCTACTAACACTGATCATTGATTCTTAGGTTGCTAGACATATCCTAAATGTTTCCCCCCCCACCAAACTTATTCATGAGCGTTAACTTCCCAAGACATTTTCCCATAACTGTAAACAATATATATCCCATGATGTCTGACTACCAGCCCATACCTCTACCTGCAACTCCACAAGATACAGCAATGCCTGAAATGGGTACATAAAGGCATCCTTAGACACTGCAACTTAATAACCTTTCCGTACTGTCACTTAGAGTGATCAACAAACTGTCCTCCATGTTAATAACTCCTTAGTGAACAAGGATGCTCTATTCACCTACTCAAACACTTTAAAAGTTCAAGAAAGCACTCAGAGTAAATTTGCCATGATAATTTCTCATTCATGTTTGAAGTACAAACCTACCTCAGCACTCTAAACATGGCCTTCATTAGTACCATTGCAGTTTGCTTTCTCATCGTACCAGAATTACGTTTTCCCTAGATAAGTCACCCAGCAATTTGTATCCTATTTTACCTGCTTTCGGCTGATAAGCCTAGAACCAATTCAGGTACAGTGTGCTCCGGCCATCCTAGCTGCAATAATAAATGGATATAACATTTCTAATGGGGTGGTGATGCCACTGGACCGAAGATGTTGACACCTGACACCTTTTTTGGGTTCCTGATCACAGCACATTTCGACAGCCATATGTGCTTCCTGGAGAGAACCTGAGTTGCTCTGCCTGTGCTGTAGTGGTCGAGGGGTTCCAAGAGGGCTCACCTGAGGAGGGCCTCCATGGAAGGTTTGGAGGGTGCGCTCCTTTTTTCTTTGTGGCCAGAGTGCTGTGGATGCAGCGGTGTTGGAGATGTACAGAGGAGGTGGTGGGCCTCAAGGCTGCTGACAGGAAGAGAGCCTAGGCAGTGCAGGGACCACCAGCTCAAAGCCTGGGGATGTCGCAGGGGAATACGAGAGACTCGACCCTTTGTGCACTGCCTTTTAACTGAGACTGCAGACCATTTAAGATGGCACCTCATGGGGGTTACTGGCTAGAGGAATGTGGAGTGACTGCTGGGGGCCTGAGACCGACATTAAAATGTTTAGAGCAGAGGCAGAGACTGTTTCTTGACCGCTGGACCATCCTGGATGAACTTGCTGATGAGGGGGATAGTGTAGACCGTTTTGCCCACAGCTGAAATGTGGATATGTTGACAGTTTTATTTTTTCATCTGAGACCTTCTTACCTGCACATCCTGGCAAATAAAAGATACAAACAAAAATACTGTTTTGGCCCTTGTGGTGAAATGAAGGAAAGGACAAAGGAGAGGTTCTAGAGAAGGCAAGTGGAGAGCATGAACTTACCCGGGGAGAACGCATGCTCCTACGCTTGATTATTGCAATGAGAGCTGGAATGGTTGAAACGTTGGTTAAAATAGAAAAAGCTGTGAGAATGGTGGAGTTAAAGCTCAAGTAAATCACAAAGAGAATTGCAGGAGTAGAGAAAGAACAGAAGGTATTAAAGGGCAGAGTGATGGCATTGGAGACCAAGTGGGGCGAGGTCTTTTCTGTTGTGCATGCCTGGTGGTCTTCAGGTCTAATGTGATAGACTTTTTTTGTTGTTGGTCTTTAAATTGGAATTCTTTGGCACCCTTATGAGGCTTCACAGAAGAATCCTTGTGAGATACAATGTATAAGGGCCTTGCCGAGCTACTTAACCTGGAGACGTAGGTGATCCCACAGGTGTTAGTGGATATGGCTAGACTACCCAAATATCTAAAATAAATAATGCAACCACAGGAGGTGCTGTGCTGGTCACCCTGCAGAATGCTGACTGGAGGGGAAAGATACTCTGGGTGGCTGTTAGAAGGGGGAAAGTGATTTTTGGAGAGGTGAGACTTTTGCTTGTCCCTAACTTAACTTCAGAAACAATATCTAGGAATACTGTTGTATGGATGTAAACAGAGACTGTCAGCGAGGGGTAGTTTGGCAACAATGGGCTTCACTGTCAGGCTGAAAGTGGATTATGAGAGTAAGCTGTTTGTGATCTCACATATGGTCTCAGCCAAGAATTCATGGAGGATCTCTCTGCAGAGCTCTCTACTTGAAGTGTTTGAGATGCTCTGTTATTGCTTTGGGGTATTGCTGTTGGAGTGGACCTGCTTATCCAGGATGGAGTTCCTAGGTGAGAGAAGGTTCTTGACCTCTTTTCTTCTACGTATTTTGAGTATTATCTACATTTCCTTCCCTTGGCCAAAAGGCCTATTCTGAAGCATCTTGGAGTTGGATGGCGGGAAATGGCTTATTGATTCATTTTCTACATGAGGGCGCATATGTAATTTCTAATGAGAGTACCTCGTCTGTTATTGATGACCACCAGACATTGTCTTACTTTGAAACATTCCATTAATAAAAAAATACTTAAACTTAGTAGTTCCTAATGGCATCCTCCTTTCCTTTCCCCAATCATCTCTTGTCATGTCCCTCTCTTCAGTCAGCTGCGAAGGTATTCCAGTAGATGCTGCCAGTAATCCTTCAACCACCCATCAGGACCATTGTAGCTAAAGTTCCTAGGGCATTAAAATTGACTCTCTGTCTGAGCCACTCCTAAGAATATGTGTCAATGTGTATGAAACACTACACCTAGACCTTATTGTCCACTCTCCGAACTTCTTACCCTAAATGTATATTTGTGAGTTATGCAACCCTTCACAAAATTCACACGAGTTTCAGGACCTTTACATCTCAGGCTGTTGCTCTGTTAACCATGGAAGCGACTGTCTTATCATCTATGTTGAAGTTTACTTCCCTGTTGTTCAATTCTTTCGCCACAGGGTTCCATCTACCACCAGTGGTAACAGTTCCAAACAGGTAATGCTGTAGATCCTTTTCCTCCATCCCATTGGTGATTCCTTAGCACCTGTCTTCCCTGCCAAGTTGAAACCAGCTGATCTTATGAGATCTGTGCAGCCCATTCTGCCCCGTGCCCCAATGACTATATCTCAATGGCATTAAGATCTTCCAAGAGTATTTGCCAAACTTGCAAGTCTGCTTTCACAACTCCTTTCAAATGCTCACTGTGTTGTAGCATCACGTGCTTCAGACAGCAGTCCTAGGCACCTGCAAAAATCCCTACCACCCTCGCCACCTTTGAGGCAAAGTGTAAAAGTGCCTGCAGTTACTGGACTTTTATTTTTTTATCTCCGTCTTGTCTACACTTTGTCCCTCATACAGCAAGTTAAAACACTTCACCATTATCTTGTTAAAGTAAACTCCAGTCCATCATGTTTGTAACAAAATGAAACCTAGTTCCCTCTTCAGGGAGTGTATCTGAGTCCATAGGGAAGTTATCAGCACCAAAACCTAGGAACCAGCACAACCTGAACACCTGTGCCACCTCATGAAAAATATGCCTTGGCCTCCTAAATTCTCCTATCACCTTCTTCCTTCCAACAAACAGAAAATAAGTCAGTTAGTGCATCTCTCCCTTTGAAACAGCATACATTAGAAAACTCCACTGGAAGAAAGAGCAGCAATGTTCATTATGAAATGAAACGCCCCATTGGCATAGCCTAGCCAACAGAAACTGTCTTGTCATATTGCATCTACACCTATCCATAATACTCTGGTTTCCCTGATAGCAATACAAAAGTGGCCCCATTTTCCACATTTTCATTCGAACCCCTTTCACGCAATTCCTCACTATGTCCAGCTACAAATACAATTATTCAGCCTAAAAATTCATTTACTGGATGTCCATCCTGAAATGGTAAATGATGACTGAATTTGTCCCGGATCCCCCCAGCTGTGACAGTATTAAGTTACCACATAACTAGTCTTTGGGATGATCTCTTTTTTAAAGGACCGCACCTTCCAGGTCTCTTCGGCCAATGCAAGATCGAAGACACTAGCCCTGACTTCTGGCATCCCTCAGGGATCTATTTTGAGCCCCTTGCTCTTTAACATCTATGCTCGTCCTTTAGCAGATGTAATTGAGAAGTGTGGGCTTCCCCTCTTTTCATACGTGGATGACACTCAGATCATCTTTTCGTTATCAGCAGCCCGGCATCATGACTCTTGTTGCTTCACTTGGGCCTGAGGAATATCTGCTTATGGATGAACAAAAATGCACTGAAGCTCAACGGTGATAAAACCGAGGTCCTGGTCTTGGGTAACAACCCTGATCTCTGGGGAAGTTGCCGGACTCCCTTGGGCATCTATCCACCCTGTCTACTAAGGTCAAGAATCTTGGTTTTATTATTGATGATAAACTTTCCTTGAAGGCACATGTGTCACTGCTGCCTGTTTTTCAGTCCTCAAGTGGCTGAAAAAGATTCTTGCGTTAATTCCCTTGGCGGCTCGGAGAACTGTCATTCAGGCCCTGGTCATATCCTGACTCTATTATGGAAATGTGCTGTACCTGGGCGCGGAAAAGACCTCAATTACAGACTATTCAGGATGCGGCTGCCCGGTTACTTTTCAGCTACCAAGGCATGCCCTTGTCTCTCCTCTGCTTCAGGAACTGCACTGGCACAAGATCTCGAAAAGCATCGAATTTAAGGCATTGTGCTATATGTTCAAAGCCAAACATGGCCTAGCGCCCTTATACATCGAAGGACTGGTGAGTCCTTATGTGCCTATGCGTCTGCTGAGATCCTCTAGCCTCTCGCTGTTTGCTACGCCCAGGTTTAGACTAACCCGCATTAAAGGGCTGTCTTTTTCCTACCTAGGTCCTAAGTTGTGGAATTCTCTCCCAGCCACTCTTAGGAATTCTAACTCTTTACTTGCTTTTCATAAAAATCTGAAAACTTGGTTTTTCTAGATGTCTGCTGGTGTCACCGTTATGTGCCTCAATCCTGCCCTGGGAAAACCCTCAGATAGCTGCGAGCACAATCGAGGACCTTTTGCACCACTCCCCATCCCTTCCTGCTCGACTCTATAACCAGTTCCCCCTTCTCATCAAGGCTGCCTCAGTCTACCTTTCTTTTCACATTCTATTGTAATTCCTCTCCCATCTCACTTTGTATACACTTTTTATACTTTATTCTACATCTTACGGTCCTACCTCTTTTTAGCCCCTAAATTTATGCTCCTATTTCTTCCTTGATCTGCCAGTTCCAATAGTCTATGCTTCTCAACCTCATAATGTTATTAGTACCCCTCTTCTGTGTTGCTGTAGGTGTTTTTGTGCCTGTGATTTGTTTACTAACACAGGGCACAAATTCCCTTGTTTGAAGACGATTATGTCCACAATCTGTTCTTTGTTGTTTTACTTTTAAGTAATGGTTCTCCGTAAGAGATACAATGTATTTAAAAGCCGTTTCTCTGTACAGCTTACTAACACTTCTATGGTAGAGTTTATCTTTATAAAAACAAAAATTGCAAACTAAAGAAATCTCAAAAGTCATGCAGGAGACACTTCTGAAAATAGGTGATAATTGTTGTATACACTGTGTCAATTTCTATCATCTGTTACAATTATTGCATCTAAAACGGGCCACTGGTAATAAAAGCCTGAAGTGGAAAATAGTACAAGGGCTACTCTTGTGCAGTCTTATTTCCTCTTCCTACAGCTGCTAGCCTTGAACCCAAAATACAACCCCAGACCTTTCCAGCCCATATACAGGGCCAGCGTATGGCATGGGCGAGCTGGCCCAGGCCCAGGGCGCCACTCTTCAGAAGGGAGTATGGAGCTGCCTGCATTATGGTCATGTAGATAGCAGAGTCCCTGTCACCTGGCTCGAGTGATTCACATTAAAGTGCTCTCACTCATTTTTTGAACCTGCCACAGTTGCTGTTTTTAACACTGTGCTTTCTTGCTCTACCATCTCCCTCTCACCCCCTGCTGTCACATACTATTAACCCCCTCACACAAACAACTTGGCACCAGCGTGTGGAGCTAATCTGTGACCGATTCAGGTGAGTTGGGGTAGTTGCATAGAGAGTTGCATAGTGTTCAGAGGCCAGTCACAATTCTGGTGTAATCAGCCAAGGACTGACCTCTGAACACACATTTTGTGAAATTGTTTACATGTAATAGCGTGGTCTGTTATACACTATGCAGGTTGGATTGGTTTCTGTGGTTTACATATACAACGCATGGAAATATATTAATATGGTATTAACAGCTCATAGAGGGCACACAACAAATCGAACAGTCTTGTGGATAGTATATTACAATACTGTACAACTCTTTAAGGGGTGCATCTTTCATTATTGGAGAAGGTGCAGTGTCACCATGTTCTGGGGATGTGATGTTCCCACTGCTCTATGGCTGATTTTAGGCAGAATGGAGGGCAGGGGGGAGGGGGGGGTGGCATCTTTCTTTCTTCCACTAGTGACTAGGGGCATGGAACAGAAGTTGCAGTCATCGGATATTGCTTCTGCTTTGGCTAATGCGACTTCATTGCTCCTGCAGCCTGTTTCCGTCCTCCCTGGACTCTGCCTGCCTCATGGCGATTCCACACACAGGCACTCACAAGCAGTCCCACGAAACTTGTCCCGGGCTTATGCCACCCATTTAGAAACTTAAGGCTATTCTGACAAATTCTTTCTCCACGGATGTCTGCTTGAGAGTTACTGCGCTTCTCAGTGCCTGCTGATGTGGCCTCGGGCCTCTGCTGGAGAGTTACTGCGCTTCTCAGTGCCTGCTGATGTGGCCTCGGGCCTTTGCTGGAGAGTTACTGCGCTTCTCGGTGCTTGGTGATGTGGCCTCGGGCCTTTGCTGGAGAGTTACTGCGCTTCTCGGTGCTTGGTGATGTGACCTCAGGCCCATGATAGATGATAGAGTCCTGATGATGATCTTGGTATTTTTTTTTTTTTTTTAACTTTCTTTATTGATCTTTTTTGAAATGACAGTCACACGAAAAGTGCCCAATAGTGTACAGATCATAACAGCATGGATATATCATCATGACAATAAAGAAAGAGAACATCCATAACACAACAATAAAACAAGGTACAGAAGCTATTGTGAAGGGAAGGTGTGAGATCCCTAGTAAGTAGAGAATATGTGCGCAGTGTAGTATGTTTGGGTACAGTCCTATTGACAATATCTGCAGAAGGCCAAAATTCGTATTTATATCAGCTGTGCTCAGGCCCCGCACATTAAGGCACTACACATCTCAATGTGCCAGCACATTACTCCTTCGTTTGCACTCATATGTTCGCCTCAGGCCTCATCAAGGCTGATCTTGGTATTTATTGAGGATCAAAATGCCATCGACTGATTATATCGCAGACCCACTTTTGAATATATAATTTGTTATGATGGGCTGTGTTTTTCTTATTTTGACTCCCAAGATGATCACCTTTATTACATGCATGTGCCACTTACGAAGGAGCATCGAGCACGTTGTTCTGCACTGACATTTGTGCCGTTTTTGTGACTTTAATTATTTAATCTTTTTAAATTCTCATTTGCCTTCACATCGTTTCTGCATATCTGTTCCTTGTTCTACCGATTGCCCCAAGTCCCTGAAGATTGCTGGGTTTCCCTTGTGTTAAAAAACTGCACTAAGGGCATGACACCCTTGCCACACCACTGAACTAAGTTGTCCTCATGCTAAGTTAATGATCTTGAAAGTCAGAAAGTATGTTATATATAGATCTCTGCAACAGGTGCTCAAAATTCTGAGCTACTTATCGCTAAATACTAACAATTTAGAACTGTTGACTGGTTCAAACGAGTACCATATTCCATGCATACTGGGAAACTGAATGCCGGGTTGATCTTTGGTCCAGTACCTCTGTGGCATTCTCCACCCGTAGACATGTCCCTGCAGGATGGTTCTAGTGTGACGTCATTACTTGATGGTACCACAGGGGACGATTGCATCAGGCTGGAGGTACTGTCTGGAAGTGAAGGAGGCGTTTTATCAATAAACCTACGTCGTGGACCTTGAACATTTTTTAATACTTTATAGATTAAAAAAATACATCCGTTATCATAGATGGATAAAGACTCAAACATAACCTACATTTAGCCAGCATGGTTGTAATGTTCTCGAGTCTGATTTCAAAAACTGAACCCTAATAAAAATGCATAGAACTGCATTCAACTTCTGCATAAACATGCACAAGGTGAAAAGTTCAAATCATTTCCTTTTTTGCTATAGTTGCAATGAGTAAGAATATATTGGTTTGCGATAGCAAGATATTTTTAAAGCTATGAAGATATGCAACGTTATATTCTCTGTTTTTGTATTCCTCTTCGTTTAGATACTTCGCTGGAACATGAGTACCTATACACAACTTGCAATGTAAAATATGGCATCCACCCACAGATACCTTCCTGCCCCTCTAAATATATCACTCAGACGTAATAGGAAGCGAGGCTGCAAGTGGCATGCTCGTCATTCAAAATGTCAGCACTGATTAGCTTCCTGACGTTATTTTTCTTTTTTTGCTCTGTGTTTTGGTACTTGTGGTCCTGCATTTAATAATGGCATGCGAGCCCCTGAATGCAGAGAAAAAAGAGAACTGGATGAGCTGCTCTTACTTGATAGGGGACAATTTGAGAAATCTCTCTCTTCACCTTGCGATCACCTATTGCACTCCAAGGTGCTAGCATGTGCCGCCATTGACCATCACCCTCTGCCCCAGAACATCCCATAACCAGGCACTCTTCCCTGAACTAGACACGAGCAGTGCTCATCAGACAAAGCAAGTGGTCCCCTGATGCGCATCACTAGGACTCCCCTTATGCACTCACCGTGCGTGTCCCGGTGCACATCAACCAGTATATAACAAGCATTGGCAAGCCAAAAGTTCTCGCCTCTTGGACCTTATAAGTGCATAGCCATGCAGCACATTATCCTGGGCGCTGTGACGCCAGGGATTGAAGAGCTCTAGCAGACTTGTAATCTGAGCATACAAGATCTTAAAAGGTGTTTTTCTGCTGCGTGTCTGTAGTTGAGCTACAATTAATGTGTGTCTCACTGAAGACTTGTGGAAATCCAGAGCCCCGTTTGCTTTGCTAATAAATGTAGTTTTTGTCATAGAGGTGCTGACCCTCTGGCTCTTTACTGTTTAAGTCAGGAGGCAGCAGTGATTTTTAACGAAAAAATAGTTGCCTGCCTTCCGTTACGTTTTGACTTTTTATGTGCTGGGTCCAACTCAATTAACATGGGAAATTTGTTATTTAACAAAACACAGTGTACTAATGTAAGTCAAGGAAAAGGGACAGTGAAGGAGACATTCACCCAGTGACTAAACAGAAAAATATGTAATCAGGGAAACTGCACCCAAATCATAACTTCCTGCTGGACAAACCTATGTGATCGTTGTCAAATGACTTTACTTCACTGTGCCTCGTTTTACTCTAGAGTCGAATCCGAGACCACCTCGAGGGCATTCAGTTTAGAATGTATGCAATTTAAAACAATTAGGAGTGACTGAAAAGACAACTGCTCCACATACACAATATAGGCTGTACATACCGTGAACATGACACACTGGCATTTCTTGGTTCACCCATGCCAATGTTTTCAGGCTATTGCAGGTATTATTGGAATAAACTCCCCCTTAGTCTCCTCTCCTGCTCTGACTTCTCTTCCTTCATGAAGGGACTGAAGACCTGGCTGTTTTAGATTGCTCTCCCCTCTCCGAGCAGCGCAGCACAGAGATCCTCCTTTGGAAATTTGTGCGCTATATCTAATGTCTATATCATATCATTCCAGGTGGGGAAATGTTTATGTTTAAAAACTATTAATTTTGACTCATGCCACAGCAGTGACAATAATCTAATAGGACACTATCAGAACTACTAGAAAGTGTGACATGGGCCTAAGTGCACAAATGGAAATGGGCCCCTGGCTGCTGTCTGAATGATAAAATCCAGCAATAATGGGGGCTCAATGGGCCCCTCTTGCCTTTGGGCCCCGGTGCAGTGCACCTGCAACACCAATGGAAGCTACGCCCCTGGGCACTAGCACATATTATCTTTGTAGGGGAGGGGGGACGAAATGAGTGACTAAGTTCACCACAAATGCAAAAACAACAATTGATGGACAGAATGCAGAACAATGTCATACATTCACCCCAGTACAGAGATATGGGCCTAAATCCATCGTTTTTTTGCTCCCTATGCCATTCCAGTTTGAACCCAGCCATATGCAAAACAGTCTTGACCCTGCGCCCAATGGGAACAGTCCAGCCCGAACTGCCAAGCCAGGTCCTCCCTGGACTGGAAACAAGCATCCTAGGACCGGTTTCAGGGTTTCACCCCTCATCAGCCAGGCAGTGGCGTAACGAAACTTGAGGGGGCCCCCCTGCAAACTACATGGAGGGGGCCCCCCCTCCCATTCTCCGCGCCAGACAATAGCAATCTTGAGGCATTGCATTGCTTCATACACACTTTGACCCCAATTCCATCAGTCTCTCTCTCTCTCTGTCAGTCAGTCTCTCTCTCTGTCAGTCAGTCTCTCTCTCTGTCAGTCAGTCTCTCTGTCAGTCTCTCTCAGTCAGTCTCTCTGTCAGTCTCTCTCAGTCAGTCTCTCAGTCAGTCTCTCTCTCTCTGTCAGTCTCTCTCTCTGTCAGTCAGTCAGTGTCTCTCTCTCTCAGTCATTCAGTCTCTCTCAGTCAGTTTCTCTCTCAGTCAGTCAGTCAGTCTCTCTCAGTTAGTCAGTCAGTCAGTCTCTCTTTCTGTCAGTCTCTCTCAGACACTCTGTCAGTCTCTCTCTGTCAGTCAGTATCTCTCTCTGAGTCAGTCTCTCTCTCAGTCAGTCTCTCTCTCAGTCAGTCTCTCTCTCTCAGTCAGTCTCTCTCTCAGTCAGTCTCTCTCTCTCTGTCAGTCTCTCTCTCTGTCAGTATTTCTCTCTGTCAGTCAGTCTCGCTCTGTCAGTTTCTCTCTCTCTCTTTCTCAGTCAGTCTCTCTCTCTCTGTCAGTCTCTCTCTCTGTCAGTCTCTCAGTCAGTCAGTCTCTCTCTCTCTGCCAGTCAGTCTCTCTGTCAGTCAGTCTCTCTGTCAGTCAGTCTCTCTCTCAGTCAGTCTCTCTCTGTCAGTCTCTCTCAATCAGTCTCTCTCAATCAGTCAGTCTCTCTGTCAGTCTCTTTCTCTCTGTCTCTCTCTCTCTCTGTCTGTCTCTCTCTCTGTCAGTCAGTCTCTCTCTGTCAGTCAGTCTCTCTCTGTCAGTCAGTCTCTCTCTCTGTCAGTCTCTCTCTGTCAGTCAGTCTCTCTCTCTGTCAGTCAGTCTCTCTCAGTCAGTCTCTCTCAGTCAGTCTCTCAGTCAGTCTCTCTCTCTCTCTCTGTCAGTCTCTCTCTCTGTCAGTCAGTCAGTCTCTCTCTCTCTCTCTGTCAGTCTCTCTCTGTCAGTCAGTCTCTCTCAGTCAGTTTCTCTCTCAGTCAGTCAGTCAGTCTCTCTCAGTTAGTCAGTCTCTCTTTCTGTCAGTCTCTCTCAGACACTCTCTCTGTCAGTCTCTCTCTGTCAGTCAGTATCTCTCTCTGAGTCAGTCTCTCTCTCAGTCAGTCTCTCTCTCAGTCAGTCTCTCTCTCTCTCTCAGTCAGTCTCTCTCTGTCAGTATTTCTCTCTGTCAGTCAGTCTCGCTCTGTCAGTTTCTCTCTCTCTCTTTCTCAGTCAGCCTCTCTCTCTCTGTCAGTCAGTCTCTCTCTCTGTCAGTCTCTCAGTCAGTCAGTCTCTCTCTCTGCCAGTCAGTCTCTCTCTCAGTCAGTCTCTCTCTCTCTGTCAGTCTCTCTCAATCAGTCAGTCTCTGTCAGTCTCTTTCTCTCTGTCTCTCTCTCTGTCAGTCTCTCTCTCTGTCAGTCAGTCTCTCTCTGTCAGTCAGTCTCTCTCTCTGTCAGTCTCTCTCTGTCTGTCAGTCTCTCTCTGTCAGTCAGTCTCTCTCTGTCAGTCAGTCTCTCTCTCTGTCAGTCAGTCTCTCTCTCTGTCAGTCAGTCTCTGTCAGTCAGTCAGTCAGTCTCTCTCTCAGTCAGTCAGTCAGTCTCTCTGTCAGTCAGTCTCTCTCAGTCAGTCAGTCTCTCTCTCTCTGTCAGTCTCTCTCTCTCTGTCAGTCTCTCAGTCTCTCTCGCAGTCAATCAGTCTCTCTGACAGTCTCTCTCTGTCAGTCTCTCTCTGTCAGTCAGTCTCTCTCTCTGTCAGTCAGTCTTTCTCTACCTCAGTCAGTCAGTCTCTCTCTCTCTCTCTCAATCTGTCTTTCTCTCTCTCTGTCAGTCTCTTTCTCTCTGTCTCTCTCTGTCAGTCTCTCTCTGTCAGACTCTCTCTGTCAGTCAGTCAGTCTCTCTCTCTACTTCAGTCAGTCAGTCTCTCTCTGTCAGTCAGTCAGTCTTTCTCTCAGTCAGTCTCTCTCTCTCTCTGTCAGTCTCTCTCTCTGTCAGTCTCTCAGTCAGTCAGTCTCTCTCGCAGTCATTCAGTCTCTCTCTAAGTCTCTCTCAGTCTCTCTCTCTTAGTCAGTCTCTCTCTCTGTCAGTCTCTCTCTCTCAGTCAGTCAGTCTCTCTCTACCTCAGTCAGTCAGTCTCTCTCTCAATCTGTCTCTCTCTCTGTCAGTCAGTCTCTCAGTCAGTCAGTCTCTCTCTCAGTCTCTGTCAGTCTCTCAGTCAGTCAGTATCTCAGTCGCTCAGTCAGTCAGTCTCTCTTTCTACTCTCTCTCCACTCGCTCTCTCCTCTCTCTCTCCACTGTCTCTCCACTCTCTCTCTCTACTCTCTCCACTCTCTGTCTCCACTCTCTTTCTCTCTCCACTCTCTCTACGCTCTCTCTCTCTCCACTCGCTCTCTCTCTCTCTCTACGCTCTCTCTCCACTCTCTCTCCACTCTCTTTATTCGCTCTCTCTCTACTCTCTCTCTCTCCACTGTCTCTCGCTCTCCACTGTCTCTCGCTCTCCACTCTCTCTCTCTCTCTCTCCACTCTCTTTCTCTCTCTCCACTCTCTTTACGCTCTCTCTCTCTATGCTCTCTCTCTCTCTCCACTCTCTCTCTCTCTCCACTCTCTCTCTCTCCCTCCACTCTCTCCACTCTCTCTCACTACGCTCTCTCCACTCTCTCCACTCTCTCTCTACTCTCTCTCTCTCTCCACTCTTTCTCTCTCCACGGTCTCCCTCTCCACTCTCTCTCTCTCTCTCTCTCTCCACTCTTTCTCTCTACGCTCTCTCTCTCTCTCAAAGCTCTCTCTCTCTCGCTCTCTCTCTCTCTCAAAGCTCTCTCTCTCTCACGCTCTCTGTCTCCACGCTCTCCCTCTCTCCACCTCTCTCTCTCTCCACTCTCTCTCTACTGTCTCTCTCTCTCCACTGTCTCTCTCTCTCCAGTCTCTCTCTCCCTCCACTCTCTATCTCTCCTCCCCACTCTCTCTCCAGTCTCTCTCTCTCCAGTCTCTCTCTCCACTCTCTCTCTCTCTCCGCTCTCTCTCTCTCCGCTCTCTTTCTCCGCTCTCTCTCCACTCTCCGCTCTCTCTCCACTCTCTCTCTCTCTCTCTCCACTCTCTCTCTCCACTCTCTCTCTCCACTCCTCTTTCTCTCTCCGCTCTCTCTCTCTCCGCTCTCTCTCTCTCCGCTCTCTCCACTCTTTCTCTCTCCACTCTCTCTCTCCACTCTCTCTCTCCACTCTCTCTCTCCACTCTCTCTCTCCACTCTCTCTCCTCTCTCTCTCTCCACTCTCTCTCTCTCTCCACTGTCTCTCTCTCTACTGTCTCTCTCTCCACTCTCTCCACTGTCTCTCTCTCCACTCTCTCTCTTTACGCTCTCTCCACTCTCTCTCTCTCTCTCCACTCTCTCTCTCCACTCTCTTTCTCCACTCCTCTCTCTCTCTCCACGCTCTCTCTCTCCACGCTCTCTCTCTCCTCTCTCTCTCCACTCTCTCTCTCTACGCTCTCTCCACTCTCTCTCCACTGTCTCTCTCTCTCCACTGTCTCTCTCTCTCCACTCTCTCTCTCTACGCTCTCTCCACTCTCTCTCTCTCTACGCTCTCTCTACTCTCTCTCTCCACTCTCTCCACTGTCTCTCTCCCCACTGTCTCTCTGTCTCCACTCTCTCTCCACTCTCTCTCTCCACTCTCTCTCCACTCTCTCTCTCCTCTCTCCACTGTCTCTCTCCACTCTCTCTCGCTCTACGCTCTCTCTCTCCACTCTCTCTCTACGCTCTCTCCACGCTCTCTCTCCACACTCTCTCTCTCTCCACTGTCTCTCTCTCTCCACTGTCTCTCTCTCTCCACTGTCTCTCTCTACGCGCTCTCTCTACTCTCTCTCTCTCCACTCTCTCCACTGTCTCTCTCCATTGTCTCTCTCCACTCTCTCTCTCCACTCTCTCTCTCCACTCTCTCTCTCCACTCTCTCTACGCTCTCTCTCTCCACTGTCTCTCTCCACTGTCTCTCTCTCTCCACTCTCTCTCTACGCTCTCTCTCCACTCTCTCCACTGTCTCTCTCTCTCCACTGTCTCTCTCTACGCTCTCTCTGTACTCTCTCTCTCTCTCCACTCTCTCTCCCCACTGTCTCTCTCTCTCCACTCTCTCTCTACGGTCTCTCTCTCTCCACTCTCTAACTCCTCTCTCTCTCCACTGTCTCTCTCTCTCCACTCTCTCTCCTTCTCTACGCTCTCTCTCTCTCTCTACGCTCTCTCTCTCTCTACGCTCTCTCTCCACTGTCTCTCTCTCTCCACTGTCTCTCTCTCTCCACTGTCTCTCTCTCCCCACTGTCTCTCTCTCCCCACTCTCTCTCTATGCGCTCTCTCTACTCTCTCTCTCTCCACTCTCTCCACTGTCTCTCTCTTTCCACTGTCTCTCTCTCTCCACTCTCTCTCCACTCTCTCTCTCTCACGCTCTCTCTCTCTACGCTCTCTCCACTCTCTCTCCACTCTCTCCACTCTCTCTCCACTGTCTCTCTCTCTCTCCACTGTCTCTCTCTCTCCACTCTCTCTCTCTACGCTCTCTCTCTCCACTCTCTCTCTCCTACGCTCTCTCTACTCTCTCTCTCTCTCCACTCTCTCCACTGTCTCTCTCCCCACTGTCTCTCTGTCTCCACTCTCTCTCCACTCTCTCTCTCCACTCTCTCTCCACTCTCTCTCTCCTCTCTCCACTGTCTCTCTCCACTCTCTCTCTCTCTACGCTCTCTCTCTCTCCACTCTCTCTCTACGCTCTCTCTCTACGCGCTCTCTCTACGCTCTCTCCACGCTCTCTCTCCACACTCTCTCTCTCTCCACTGTCTCTCTCTCTCCACTGTCTCTCTCTACGCTCTCTCTCTACTCTCTCTCTCTCCACTCTCTCCACTGTCTCTCTCCATTGTCTCTCTCCACTCTCTCTCCACTCTCTCTCTCCACTCTCTCTCTCTACTCTCTCTCTCTACGCTCTCTCTCCACTCTCTCCACTGTCTCTCTTCACTGTCTCTCTCCACTCTCTCTCTACGCTCTCTCTCTCTCCACTCTCTCCACTGTCTCTCTCTCTCCACTGTCTCTCTCTAAGCTCTCTCTGTACTCTCTCTCTCTCTCCACTCTCTCTCCCCACTGTCTCTCTCTCTCCACTCTCTCTCTACGGTCTCTCTCTCCACTCTCTAACTCCTCTCTCTCCACTGTCTCTCTCTCTCCACTCTCTCTCCTTCTCTACGCTCTCTCTCTCTCTCTACGCTCTCTCTCTCTCTACGCTCTCTCTCCACTGTCTCTCTCTCTCCACTGTCTCTCTCTCTCCACTGTCTCTCTCTCCCCACTGTCTCTCTCTATGCTCTCTCTCTACTCTCTCTCTCTCCACTCTCTCCACTGTCTCTCTCTTTCCACTGTCTCTGTCTCTCCACTCTCTCTCCACTCTCTCTCTCTCTACACTCTCTCTCTCTCTCCGCTCTCTCTCTCCGCTCTCTCTCTCCGCTCTCTCTCTCCGCTCTCTCTACACTCTTTCTCTCTCCACTGTCTCTCTCTCTCCACTGTCTCTCTCTCTCCACTGTCTCTCTCTACGCTCTCTCTACTCTCTCTCTCTCTCCACTCTCTCCACTGTCTCTCTCTCCACTGTCTCTCTCTCGCCACTCTCTCTCCACTGTGTCTCTCTCCACTCTCTCTCCACTCTCTCTCCACTCTCTCTCTCCACTCTCTCTCTCTCTCTACGCTCTCTCTCTCTCCGCTCTCTCTCTCTGCTCTCTCTCTCCACTCTCTCTCTCTCCCTCCACTTTCTCTCTCTCCACTGTCTCTCTCTATGCTCTCTCTCTACTCTCTCTCTCTCTCCACTCTCTCCACTGTCTCTCTCTCCACTGTCTCTCTGTCTCCACTCTCTCTCCACTCTCTCTCTCCACTCTCACTCCACTCTCTCTCTCCACTCTCTCTCTCTCTACCCGCTCTCTCTCTACGCTCTCTCTCTCTCCACTCTCTCTCTCTACTGTCTCTCTCTCTCCACTGTCTCTCTCTACGCTCTCTCTCCACTCTCTCTCTCTCCACTGTCTCTCTCTCTCCACTCTCTCTCCACTCTCTCTCTCCACTCTCTCTCTCTCTCTCCGCTCTCTCTCTACGCTCTCTGTCTCTCCACTCTCTCTCTCTCTCCGCTCTCTCTCTACGCTCTCTCTCTCCACTCTCTCTCTACGCTGGATACCTGGACTGCACACCTTGATTATATGTTTTTCGTCTTAATATACAACAACAACAACAAAACAATGAGTTGTTGTTAGCAAACCTGGAGAAACTTCGTTATTCCCCACAAAAATAGATTGGGTTGGCAGGCACCCTTCTCGCCTGCTCCTGTCCACTCTTACCTCTTTGCTGCTGGCCCGCACCACCCCTGCCCAGAGCAGCAGCAGGAGGACGGTCCAGGCAGGCAGGGTCCGGCCCTGCAGTAGGCAAAGGATGAATGCACAGCCTGCATGTCCCAGTGTCCCCAGCGACCCTGAGATTCACAATGCTCTCTCTGGGGGCCCCACCCCCAAACTTTTTCCAGGCCTGGCGCGCTCTGACTGAAGAGAAACAATGTAACTTGTTACATTGTTTCTCTTCAGTCCTAGGTCAGCAGCGCGAGGAGCTCAGAGCAGGCTGCAGACTGCTGCAGCTGCTTTAGAGCAAGAGACAAACAGCTCTCTACCGATGAGCTGAGGGGGCCCCCTTCATGTACTGAAGACTGGGGGCCCCCCCGCACCGCGGGGGCTGCGGGGGTGTTTGTTACGCCCCTGCAGCCAGGATAGCTTGACTCCTGTGGCATGGAGAGCACGAGACCCACGTCTGGGCATACCCGTCCCACTCGGGGTGACGAATGCAAAAACAACAATTGATGGACAGAATGCAGAACAATGTCATACATTCACCCCAGTACAGAGATCTGGGCCTAAATCCATCGTTTTTTTGCTCCCCATGCCATTCCAGTTTGAGCCCAGCCTTATGCAAATCAGTGTTGACCCTGCGCCCAATGGGAAGAGTCCAGCCCGAACTGCCAGGCCAGTTCCTCCCTGGACTGGAAACAAGCATCCTAGGACCGGTTTCGGGATTTCACCCCTCATCAGCCAGGATAGCTTGACTCCAGTGGCATGGAGAGCAGACAGACACACGCTGTTCTGCTCCGAGGCGGTCCATGTGCAGGCTTTAGCATATTCATACCCGAGTAAGGACTCACTATTATCCTTGATGTAAGCAACCGGGCTCTTATTATTAATTTTTTGCAAGACGGAGCAGCTGCCCCTCGTGCCACTAACCGCTTGTTATCATAACACAGGTCACGGCAACAAAGCCGGTCTACAGAACCACCGCGTTCTAGCCACAGAACGGAGAGCCTGCACTTCCAGAGCGCAGACACACCCTTCGGAGTACACACCAGGACCGCACGCTACATCGTGCCTCCATAACTGTACCTTGTACGCGGATTCGTACCGTTGTGCCATTCATCAGTTTGCCAGCCTATCTGTACCCTCACATGGGCGCCCGGCCGGGTCCCGTGTGAGTATTATTTTCCCTTTCTACACTTACGGTGGCACACCCTCTACACAAGGCTGCGCATACTACCCTTCAGGTGTCCCTACACCTCTAGGTCCTGAAGAGACCCTACACTGCACACAGGGTCGAAACGTCGTCGACAGATAACAAAAGCGAACCATTAAAACCAGCACTTATCATTGTATAAGAAGCGCAGTCCATATACTGCATACTTTATAATGCTCTTATTATTAATTTTTTGCAAGACGGAGCAGCTGCCCCTCGTGCCACTAACCGCTTGTTATCATAACACAGGTCACGGCAACAAAGCCGGTCTACAGAACCACCGCGTTCTAGCCACAGAACGGAGAGCCTGCACTTCCAGAGCGCAGACACACCCTTCGGAGTACACACCAGGACCGCACGCTACATCGTGCCTCCATAACTGTACCTTGTACGCGGATTCGTACCGTTGTGCCATTCATCAGTTTGCCAGCCTATCTCTACCCTCACATGGGCGCCCGGCCGGGTCCCGTGTGAGTATTATTTTCCCTTTCTACACTTACGGTGGCACACCCTCTACACAAGGCTGCGCATACTACCCTTCAGGTGTCCCTACACCTCTAGGTCCTGAAGAGACCCTACACTGCACACAGGGTCGAAACGTCGTCGACAGATAACAAAGCGAACCATTAAAACCAGCACTTATCATTGTATAAGAAGCGCAGTCCATATACTGCATACTTTATAATGGTCGTCTTTATGATACATTGGAAACCTTGTACATATGTCACAAATATGTCACCACTGTTTTAGGTTCCATTTTTCACTGGGACACTACTCACTACTGTTAGATTATTGTTTGAATACCGTGTATATATTTTGTTTAAAAAAAACTGTATAAATATTTGTTTGTGAAATACAAAAGTAAGGGGTGTTCGGTCTCCTCTCCTTTTGACATCATACTAACCCATTACATTGCCATCGTGCATCACTATATCAGTACTACGTTGCTATCAGTCCACAGGAGCCATTGTTTTTGTAAATAGTCTAACAAATACTATGCGCAGGAAGAACATAAACAGAAAATAATGTTGTTTGCTCGCATGAACTAAAAATTTGAGAATGCATAGGAGGGCCCACCACACTGATAAACAGTGCTGATAAAGCCTACGCTTGGAGGAGAGTATACATTTATAGAATACTACAAACATTAGCTGACACTCTTTTGATAATGACAAACCTACAATTGGGCCACTGCAAGTACCTACCTCAGGTGACTGACAATTAATATAACTTAAACTTATTAAACAAGTTCAGACTCTAAAGATTACCTACTAGTCTTGAGATACACGTAGAGAGCACAGCAAAAACAACTCACTGAGAAGAGGTACCATGGAAACAAGATAAATGTACTGGCTTCTTTTTGTGTTGAAAAATACCAGCCTTTGATGCCACCAGAAAAGAGCAGTCACAAAATCAAATTTAAATGACCTATTGTGATATGGTTAACCCGGCCTAAGCAGTTAACAAAAAGCACGGTCAACTGGAGAGGTGTTCTATTTGAACTTATGGCACTGTAAGCATATATAATTAGCGCTGTGAAAAGACTACACTTTTAGTAGCTTGTTGTTTGTCCAGCGAGGTGGCGGTGGTGTGCAGTTTTGCAAGAATCTGCTCCACGTGTGTGTGTTTTGCAGTGATGCAAATTCCCTATTCCATCTAGCACGGGATTTTTATTTTAGTTTTGTATTAAGCACATTAGCAGTTTAATGCACATATAAATGAATACAAATGAAGGCCTACAAAACTTACCTCACTTCCGACGTAATTTGACCTGGTATCTCTTGAAATAGGCCTTGTTCTTGTAAACTTTCTCAAACCCGTGTAAAGTAAAAAAAAAACTGTATGAGTTTTAAGCGATAATTCCAACTGGTAGTTTCAAACATTATTCTGAGTGGCAAACCCCTTTTACTGTTATCTGTAATCAAGCGCTTGTAATCCAGTGTAAAAGTATGTAAGCAACTAATGTCCCCATTTTTTTAATTTCACTTAGTGTTTGGGCTATTTATATCATATGTTATTTTTGTGATACTAGCGAGTTCCACATGCCCGGTCAAGTACTGCGCGACCAGGGGTGTTCAAAGACCGCCAATGCACACTTGACCCTAATGCTCTTGCAGGATTGATAGCAAGACTAACTGATCTACCCAGGTCTGTGCCTTTACAGTGGAGCAGTGCCGTACTGGTTACCATGCACTGACTAGAAAAGCAGGCAGAGTTTCAACAACCCTGGATGATAAAAAAAAATTGTGAGGTAGCACATTTGGGTAGAATTAATTGTCTAGTATGTACAGCCAAAGGAATGTGTCCGTCTGTAACGTAAAGCGCTCTGATACCACCGCGCTATATAAAAGTAACAACAAAAAAAGATTCAATTTTACTGACTCTAGGTTTGTTCATGAGGTGCTGTAGCACCCCCAGATAACGTTGAAAGAGTTCTGATGGACGATGACAAATTAAGTGGCCATTCAATTGTTTTTCTTCTGGCAGCATTTTTAAAATAAACAGATGTCAAATATCAAGCAGCTTCTTCAACCCGCCGCTAACTATTTAAATATAGAGACCTTAGTTGTATTTACCTTTCTCTGCCTGTTAAGCGAGGGACTGTTGATTGATTCTGAATCCATTAATGCAACTGTGGGATACACAAGTGTGTAGAAGGAAAGGCGTCTGTTTGACAAAGAATTTCTAACTGTTGTGCAAATAAAAACATTTATTTCCATCCGATTTTAAACTTTACAAGTATTTTTACGTGTCCCAGTAGAAATAAGACTCTTAATTTCGAAATGTGAAAAGATTTTAGAAGGGTTAAAACAAGGGAATTCAAATAGAGTTTACTTTGTGAGTCACACAAGGTTACAACCGCGTTGATATATTACAGTGTACATGATTATGATTTATTTTCTGTACCACGTAATTGAAAAGGTCAAAACGGCATGCACGAAATGACCGAAGCACGACCTGTAAACACAGGGGCGGGGGGGTGCAGAGCATTGGAGCCACAGTGATGGCGGCACAGTTAAAGGTGAGCAATGCATCGAAAGTGGATCATGTGCTCCGTCCTGCGTAATAATGACGTGGGGCATCAAATAATTTGGCAATAAGGATAGTCGGGCTGCTTGAGACCTGGCTTTTCTTTTATTGAGCAAGCCACCGCTCTGCTTAGCACCTTTCATGACCCCTGTATCTGGAATGTGCCAGATCACCTAAAGAGACATCAGGGAATATGATATGTTTTCAGCCCATGTAAAATACAAGTTCTTGTCAGCATCGAAGAAACCCTGCACCCTCCAGGTTCCACCAACGGAAGGATGGCGACGCTTTACTAACCTGCACTTTTCTGCCCAGTGTTGCAGAGAACAGGGGAGTCACGGCACCGACACTGGGCTCCCGCAGCAGTAGGAAAAGGTTGTGCCTCCTACGCATGCGTCCTAAGGTAAAAAAAAGTTTAAGAAAGATCATGGGCAGTCTTGGACTTTGTAAAATAAAAGTTATTTGTGCATTATTGCTTGTGAACGAGGGTGAGCAGTCCGGACTGCCAGTGGAGCAAAATAAAAGTTATAGCACGGCTGCGCCGTGATGATGAATTAAATGCGCAGTGGAGCAAAATAAAAGTTATTGCACGGCTGCGCCGTGATGATGAATTAAATGCGCAGTGGAGCAAAATAAAAGTTATAGCATGGCAGCGCCGTGATGATGGATTAAACGCCACAGTGATAAATAGGCACACATAGTAAAAGTTATAGCACGGCAGCCCTTGAAGCGGGCGCCGTGATGATGAAATAAACGCCGCAGGCAGAAATAGGGGCACACACTGTGTTACACAAGCACTAAATAAAATAAGTAGTTCGTAAAGGAACAGATACACATCCACAGTGTAATGAAACTGTAGTTGGCCGGTGCTCCACAGCGAGAAATGGAACTGATGTATCGGGAGCCCAACCAATGAGGAGCCGGCAAAGGAGAGTGACGCAGGAGTGAACCAATAGCAAGCTGCAGGCAGGATTACCCTCGATATAGTGATGACAGCAGGTCTTCCAGACCGTCCATGTCTAGGCTCGACCTTAAAAGGTAACCCTAAAAATCTGATTCTAGGTCTGGGATAAAGGGGAAAAAGACCAATGAAACAAGAAACAGAATCCCACTTGACCAGTATTTCTTCTTTTATGTCTAAATAGTACTGCGTGTTCTGACCCAGAAAGCACTACACAATATACATACTTGGTAATTTTTTTTATTTATTTAACATTTTTTGGCCTACGTAGTACCATCTATAGATGCATTAATCTCATATACCTAATGATTTTACAATATTTGCCATATCATAACATGAACATCTGATATAACACTTACTTAACAAAGACACATTTAACAAAGGCACATTTATAAACATAATACACAAAAAATACTTTATCCCCATCCTGCACCCACTCATGCATACGCCAAGCATACCTATCATACCATCCTGGCATACCGCATCCCAGCACCTCAACACTTGCACAAAGCAGGTCAAACAATGGGGAAGGTGCTTTCCCAAATTCCCACTTACACTTTTCATTACTTTAGATAGCTCACTGGACAGAAGTGAATAGATCATCGGTGAAGACAGACTAGTGTATTGCAAAATGACTGGACCCAGCTGGCACCAATACTCACCTATAAAGTGAACAATCCTGGCATAATTTTTTACTTTAGCACTTCCATAGATTCCCAAATAAATGAAGTAGTCAAAAACACTAACTATAAACATTCCATGTTCAGAACGATTTTACTATTCCTTAGGACAGCTCACTGGACAGAACTGACTACATTATTGGTGAAGGCAGCCTAGTATATTGCAAATTGGTCTGCAAAGGATTCCCAAAAGAATAAGTACTACACTTCAGCCAATCCATAACTAAGTAGCAAGACTGCGTCTTAAAAGGTGGTACCATATAAGACATGCATTCAAATTCAATTGGCTCCCTGTTGAGGTAAGAATTAAATTAACATGCACAATACACAAAGAGCCAGATGTACGATGTTTTTTTGTGGTCGCAAATGGGAAATCGGCTCGTTTACGACTGCAAAAAAGGGCGGTGGTATGTACAAATGCTATTTTGCGAGTCGGAGACTCACAAAATAGTGTTTGTGAGTCGCTATTAGGAAGGAGCATGCCAAGGGCGTCCCTGCCTAATAACGAGTCAGAATGGTATGTACCATTGTTTTGCAAACACATTTGCGGTCGCAAAGCACTCGCAGTTTACCACCTTCTTCAAGTAGGTGGTAAGCCACTCGCAAATGGGAAGGGGGCCCCAGGGGACCCCTTCCCCTTTGTGAATGGATGCAAAAATATGTTTTAAGAGAAGGCAGTGGTCCCAAGGACCACTGCCTTCTCTTCAAAAAATGAACCAGAAACGTTTTATTTTTATTTTTTAAATTCATCCTGTTTTCCTTTAAGGAAAATGGGCTGCATTTAAAAAAAAACCTGCTTTATTGAAAAAGCAGTCACAGACATAGTGGTCTGCTGACCCCAGCAGGCCACCATCCCTGCGAGTGCTGGCCATTCCCAATGGGTCGCAAATTGCGAGCTGCCTCATGAATATTGATGTGGCAGGTCATTGGCGACCCCATTAGGAATCGCAAATAGTGTCTGAGACACTGTTGTGCATTTCATTTTGCGAGTCGCAAATAGCGAGTCGCAAAACGTCGCAAATTGTGACTCGAAAAATGGAATGGTCGTACATCTGGCCCAAAGTTTACTGTACCTGGTTACCTTCTGAAACTAGCAACTCACTACACACTGATCAGGATTGTTAGGTGATCACAGTCTTACAAGGTCATCCAGCATAGATTCAAACAGAAACAAATAAGCAAATCCTTCAAAGTCGAAAAGTCGAAACTCTGGGATGCTCCAGTCCTGCCCTTTAGTGCTGTAACCAATCTACTTCATTTCCAAAAACTCGCAAAAGCAATATTCTTTAGGCAGACATCTGAACAAGGGTATTTTCTAACTAATAACAGACAATTGGCAATTGCTTCAATTTACTTCAAACCGACCAACGATTTACTTCCATGTAGGCCTGACCCCTGAAGAATACAGTGAAAAGAAAACAAGTTTGCAAGGCATTACTTTCTCTAATAACCTTTTTTTAATGAAGAGACTCAGACCATGAAACTGATTGTAGAGATCCAAGATGGCCAGAGGAAGACCTACTTTATCTCTACACAGACTCTGTCTGTTCGTCCCCACAAAGGGAAGAACTTACTATTCTATATTACCTTAAGGTCGCCTTAAGCCAAACTTGTATCTTTACCAGTGAGAATCCCATTCTATTTTCCTGACAACATTACTATTATTGCAATCATATGGAGAAAAAGCCTGGTAGGTATTGGATGACTGGTGGAGATTGGATCATTTTTAAGTGGCTGAAATGCATCTGTTTTGAGTCACTTCTTTTTTGGATATATAACAGAAATAGAGCAAAGGCTGTCAAGGAAATTGGGCCCTGATTACAAGATTTGACATTCTTAAATTCTGAAATTTACCTGGGGAAATTGTGGTGTGTGAGTGGTAATTATCTCAAATTGTATAATTCTCTTCACTGAGCAAACAGGAGTTAGTGAAGAGATCGGAGTTTAGCCCTGCCCTTTTAATCGAGGCCCAAGGCGAGTCTGTGATATGATCAACTCCTTTAGAGCTTATTAACAGATACCCAGTCCTGTGATGTCAATCCTACCTAGGAACTCACCTTGGGAAAACCACAAAACACACACTTTTCCTGTACCGTTTGGGCAAACAGCCTACCCTGGATTTGCTGCCCAAGTGGCATAAAACCAAGTCTCTGCAGCATGTAGGCCTTGTGGCTATTTCAAGGAATCCATAGAGCATATTTTGTGTGTTTTTCCAGCAATGACATTGGGGAAGCTTTAAACCAGGGATCTCTAACTTTTCTATAAAAAAGAACTCCCTCTGATCAATTAAAATCACCCTGAGTGCTGCCACAGCAGCTTCTCTGAAGGCATTCAAAGCTTTGAGTGGTCACCATGTTTCATGCAGTGGCTCAGAATTTCTTTTTGCTTTACAAAAGGAAACTCGGAAAGAAGAAGTTAGATTTCATAAACCCAAACAAGTGAGGTTCACACCCTGGGAATTTTCCTCCCAGATTAAAGGGGCTTTTTTTCTTTTATTGGTGGTCCTGAAAAGAAAAAAACGCATCAGACTATCTGCTCGGAATTGGGCGGATGGTTTGATCTACTTATACTGAGGGCCCCAAGTTCATCGGTCCATCGGTGTAAGGTTTCCACCAGCAGAGGCAGAGTGGGTACCACCAGTGGAAACATGACAGTTTGCTTGACTCTAAAGGAAGCGCATGGAGCTTCAGTTTGGCATAAAGGGGCTCATAATGTTTGTGGTGTCTGCCAAACTTTAAATCAGGCCCTGGAAACATCTTGTCATTTTCAAGACAAAGCATATTTTCATGCAAAATACCAGTGTTCATTTTCAGAAAACACAAACCTATCATTTTCATCAAGTATCCACATGTTGACATATCTCATATGGACTGATTTTGCCTTATATTGGCAAGCATTAATATTACGTGGCAGAGATGGTCACCGCAATGTCAAGGTTGTCCACAATATGCAAAGACTGACCACTATTATGTGTAGGTTGACACCATGAAGCTACAGATGCTCACGATATTCTAACAGGGCCACATTATGCCAAGACCACCCATGTGCTAGGACTGGATATCACAAGGCCAAGAATGCATGCAATATGTCATAAATGCCTATCCTAGTACCGGAGGTGGCAACCTGTGCAAGGGCTGAAGCTGTAAGGCAATCAATCCACACCATATGCCAAGAATGGCTTCCATTTACATACTGAGATGTCCCCCTGCCATAGACAAAATGCCTCAGGCTTATTGTTCCTGATCGTTCTTGTGCTTTCATATTGGGAAAGACTCTCTAGAGACAGGAATGTCCTTGTTTCCCTCCCCACTGACCTCCTCACCAAAAACCTGAGTTTCCTCTGAGCTTAAAAGATCCATTATTTGACAGTTGGGGTGATCTTGGTTTTCCTACCTTAATGGATTTTGTTGAGGTGAGGACCCTGGGCAAAAGAGAGGACTGTGTGGTGCTGTATCATTTAACTTCAGTGGGTACAGACTGATGCAGGCACTTCATTGGTTGATGGGATAGAAGGCATGGAGAGTTTACAAGGGTGGAGTTTTTTAATCTCCCAAGCTTCTCCTATGGAAGGAACCTCCCAACTGTCCACCGCACTAGATGTCTCAAAGCCCAATACCAGACATAGTTATATCTCCCTCTGAGAAAGGGGATCTAGAATTAGTGGTGTCTGAGGAAGTAAGGAATATTATCTGGGTGTGGGCATCTAAAATATTGACACTTATCATTATAAAGATAATGTGTATAAGACTTTGACCCATTGGTAGCAGATCCCAGTGAAATTGAGGGCCATATTTGAGAGTTCTGACCTCTGCTGGAGGTGCTGTCAATCTAAAGGCATGTTATCTCAGATATGGTAGACATGTTCCACATGTTCAAGCCTTTTAGTCCCTGTTGCTGAGCCTTATCAAAGATGCAACAGAAGTCCTCTTGTCTCTACAAACACTAATAGTGGAGTTGAATTATCCAGATAAGGTATTATTTCCTCTACACATTTTATGGCGAAACATATTTCTAATTTCTTATTAGCTGGTCGGCTGATGGTGACACAGTGGTGGAAGCAGGAGTCTGCGTTTCCAGCTGGTATCTGGTGGACCAAAATTTGGCAATGTTGTTGCAAAGCAGAAACTAACTGCACTGATTAATGATAGAATTTCTAGCTTTCAAAAGTCCTGTTGGCTGTTTAAGACTCATATAAGGAGTCAGCAGAGGGTTAAAGCTTGGGTGCATTATGTCTCAGAATTGGGCAGGAGTGCCAGCATACATCAAATGTGCTAATCTATGAGGACAAACAGGACACTGACCTGGCTCAGGTTGAGCTTCTGTCCTGCCCTTTGTTGTCACGGTTTGATAATTTATCTAAAGTCATTAATTCTAAACTTTGTTATACCGTAGTGGCCCCATGTTGCCACAGCTTACCCCATTCATACAGTTTGAGAACTTATGTACACTGTTGTTAAGACCCAGCATTCATTGTATTGAAACATTTATCAACTATCTGCACTAAAATTGTGTATTGTATTTGATTTTCATGAAACATGCAAAACTAAAGTGGTAATAAAAAGAATGGTCTCCTTTATGCCAGGTTCACAATTACACCAGGGATGGGCACTATAATGCCAACACTGCACACAGCATGTTAAGAATGGACTTTATTATGCCAAGGGTAGGCTCATCATTATGATAGGGGAAGCCACAGTTAAACAGAGGATGGCCAAAATACGCCTAGGAGGGTCACTATTAAGCTCAGACATCTCTTATGGAAGTGGAAACCACCAATATGACAGGAGTGACCATGACTGTCCAAGAGATGAACCTGTATATATTGGGGGGAGAGGGGTTCTAACATGCACAAAGCCCACACCCATATCTCCATTGACAGTGAGGGCTTTATATGTCTCGGCAGCTGCTCTGTTTCCTGTTCTTCTTGTCTCTTAGGTGGTTTTAAATCTTGCCTAACACACTCACACCAGAGTTCTTGAAGTATCTCACTCCAGTTGCTCCATCTATGGCTATCTTCTTTCCTAGTCCTGTTCTCAACACACATTGTTGCTGACTACATGGGGTTGTGCAACATGACCAATCACTAAACAGTTTGTTAAATTGAGTTTCAGGCCCCATGCTGTCAGTTACACTGTTTGTGAGCATGAGTCCCTGCAATGCTTTCTTTGACTTTCATTCTGAGGTCACGCTACCTCCTGCATGTTGTATCTGGGGAGAAGCAGTGCTCAACCCAGCCCAGACCCCCTGAATGATGGACTGGGCTGTTCTCTATATAAGCGAGCTAGTCTTGCAAGACTACTTGTTGGAGTCTCCAGCTTTAAACCCATTGTCTATACTAGAACTTGGCTAAGACAAAGTTCTTATTTAAATTAATCTAGGTTCCAACATATGGTCAATAGGTAAGGAAACACTTCAAATAAATGAAGATAAGTCAACACAGTCCAATAATGGGACACACCTTCAAAGCTCATCAAAAGAGAACATAAATCTCATTTTAAGAAATTGGGGCTATGTGGATATTTGGCAAAACACCCCACCTCAGTATGAACCCAGGCTGGCCAAAAATGCAGAAAACTCGCTCTAAATGTCCATGAGTCTGCATCAAGGCTTGAAATTATCCATCCTCCTCATTCAATTCACTGATTCAACACTTGTCCCTCTGTTCCTGGATCCACAACTGGTCCCCTGGATCACAGCAAGGAATTGTTTCTCCTAGCCAATAACATGGCAGGTCATAAGAAGTTCATATTAAAGCCTTTCTGAAATTGAAACATATCTAAAATGACCCTTGCTAGTGCAAATGGAAATGGGGAGTAGATTTCAGATGTTGGGGATCTAGAAAGAAAAAGCTCTACTGCTATTTCTAACTCTCATACAGGAGGGAACTACCACAGTTTCAGTACCATGGTGGCCTCAAATAATCTAGTGGAGTAACATGTTTTTAGGTGTTCTAAGGCTTTGAAAATGGTAAGATTATATGGTACGGAGCAGAGTAAGTCGGGTGAGTCCCTCCCCGGCCTCAATGGGATGGAGGTGAGGGGCTGGGGTTGAGACAACACTCCCTGCCTGACTCCCCCCCTGTGGACTCATCAGTACATGCGGCGGGCCCCCTGGGGAAAGCGCGGTTGAGACTCCGGGGCATAGAGAGAAGGCCTCTCTCCACAGCAGCGTTCGGTGCAGAGAAGGGAGGAAAAGTCGCCCGGAGGCGGGGTAGGACCTGTCTGGGCAAGTGGACAGCCAACTCTCGAGGACACAGGCCACAAGGCCTGAGCCCACATAAAAGAGAAAGAGACTGGGACTTGAGAGAACCGCCCCAGTTCCCCCCTCCCTCCCCTCGTATTCAAGTGAAGTCCTGGACATAATAGAGAGTGAGAAGAGAGATTCCTCCCTTGAATAACAGAATAAACGGCCAGTCGCCCAAATACCCAGTGTGGGGGAGCCTGAATACTGCGATCTTTCAGGGATCCTGCACCGGCTCATCACATAGGGCTGCAGCAAATGACTGCAGACAAATAAGTTACCCAGAGAAGGGGGGAAAAGCTGGGGTAGCCTACCAGCTAAGTGGCCAGCAGTCACCTGCAGACAAAAGAAACCACCTTACTGTGCCCTCCCTACGCGGAACAAGACATCCTACCAGCAAAATAGAAATAGAGGGATACTGAACTCAGGCACCAAAAAGAATCCAGTTACGGCAACCCAATTACGGACACCTTTCGCTCAAAACATCAAATACCCACCAACGGTTATCAAAAGCAAGATTAAGAGAGAGCGTGGGGTGGAAAAGGAGTAGGAGATATTGGTGAGAGCCCTTACCCAATACACATTAATGATGGCGAGAGACAAAGATCCAAAAACCTCCAAACAAGGCAAGATGGACAAATACACTAAAGTGTTGCCTCCACCGTCGGAGACAGAGGGAGAACCTCAGGTACCACCGGATAACACAGCCCCCCTCCAGGCGATCCATGCCTCCCGAGAGGCCATTGAGGGGAAGATGGCGGAGATACGCTCAGAAGTGACCTTGCTACACCAAGATATGTGTAACATTTAGGATAGAGTGGCCCAGGCAGAGGCTCGTATCTCAGAAGTGTAAGATATGTTGCACAATTTAAAAACCGACATCTCCAACCTAACCGCGGCTAGGATAGAGGTGGCATGGAAGGTGGACGATGCTGAAAATAGGGCTAGGAGAAACAATCTATACTTCATAGGTTTTCCAGAGGGAACAGAGGTCTCGGACCCTGGAGCCTTCTTTCTGGAGTGGCTCAGAGATTCCCTACCAGCCGCAAAGTTTTCACCCTGTTTTATAATCGAACGTGCCCACAGGATGCCGGCCACGAGACCACCACCCGGGGCTTCCTCCAGACCACTGATCGCTCGATTCCTAAACTTTCAGGGCTGTGATATGATCCTGCACGAGTCGCGACGAATGGGTGAAATCAAACATGCAAAAAGCAAAATAATGATTTTCCCCGATTACTCACGAGAAGTCCAGAAGATGCGGCGCACGTTCAACTCTGTAAAAGTGAAGCTAAGGGCCCTACAACTTCAATACATGCTACTCTTCCCCACCAAACTGAAGGTTATCTTCTAGGGCAAGTCTCACTTCTTCCAGACTCCAGAAGAAGCATGGGCCTGGATTGAAGAGCGTCCCTTTTCAAGGTTGGAGACAGGAACTGCTGGTGCAGCACATAGAGACACCCCGAAAAGAACAGAGCCCAAGCGACAAAGGGAAAAAAGGAGACGTCTTCCAATAGGACTGCGCCGGACCCGCATGGGGACACCTCTGAAGGGAAACCCACACACAATGGAGAAGGGGTGGATATCCAACTCTGTAGGAGACTCGACACAAGCTAAAGCTATTAAATTAGGCTCTGACCAACGAATCAGTCCCCACTCTAAACTATCAGACAAGGAATACCTTGGCGACACAGACAGCGATCACCCGCTCCTTAAGAAAATTAATCACCTGGAAAAACCAGACACCGAACCTGAAAACCCAGAGATGATCCATCAGCGACCTGGCAAGGCCAGCGAGGAAGGCTGAGATATGGGCTTAGCCGCAAGAAGAACAATAGTAGCCGGCTGAGAAGCCCCCCCGGACAACAATACGCTTGGTCTTACTGGGCGGACTGACCAGTTCAAAGTTCATATCCTTTTGCCTGTTTGGGTGAAATAATAGAGTAGATAGGGGAGAGGAAGACCTCTCAGGCTACACCTGCGCCAGGTTGTTCTGTTGACAGTTCGAGGGATGGGCGTGGGAAGTGGAAGAGCATGGGGTGGGGTGACAAGTTCAGGGATCTAGGAATTGCAGATAGATTAGTAGTTAAGTTTTTCTTTCATTTTCAGTCAGTAGTAGGAGACCCAGAGTCACAGGTAGAGACAAGAGAGAGGAGACAGGTAAACAAGAGCCCTCCCAAACTAAGAGGGAGAAAGAGGTTTCCACACAAAAAGGGTGAAGGAGGATACACGGCGTTGACGTGGAATGTCAACGGACTAGGGAATAAGGTTAAGAGAGGGCTAGTCACAAGATATCTTAAGAGACACAAACCCGACATCGTCTTCCTGCAGGAGACTCATTTAATGGGTACACACTGCGCTTTTTTGGATTGGGAGACCTACACTATGCTCGCACACGCGGGCTTCTCCTCTGGAGCCAGGGGAGTGGCATTGTTAATTAAGAAAGCACCTCCCTTCCATGCGACGAAGACCTGGAACGACCCCAATGGGACCTTTGTGGCTGTTCAGGGCATATGGGGGCAGCGGGAGCTGACACTCATTAGTGTTTATGCTCCGCCCCGACTACAGAGCCAACATTAGACGCTGTTGCTAAAATCTTATTAGAATCCGGCCCTTCTATACACATAATTGGTGGCGATTTTAACGACGTGAGCGACCCCAGACTAGACCGCACAAACATAGGTACCGGAACCTGCATACCCACCCCATTGGCTGAGTTCGCAAACTCACTGGGACCTACGGACCTTTGGCTTTGCTACCACCCAATGGCCTGCAATTATTCATACTTCTCTGGGGCGCACAAAGTCTTCTCTAGACTGGACTACCTCTTCGCCCCAGCGGGAGAGATAAAAACTTTAGAAAAGGCAGAGTATCTAGCAAGAAGAATCTCCGACCACTCGCCACTTTGGTTAACGGTGGGAGGCAAGACACATAGACAACGCACAGAATGGAGACTGAATACGCGGGAACTGCACGACAAAACACTTAAGGGAGTGATAAAAACCGAGACTGAGCTCTATTTTTGTGAAAACGAGGGCTCAGTGCCCTCGGCGACAACCCTATGGGAGGCCTACAAGGCGGTAATCCGAAGCAAGACACAGGATGTCATAGCGCGTAAAAGACGGGAGGAGGTCCGTCAAGTGGAGACATTGGAGGGAAAGCTCCTACAACTTGAAAAACACGACCCGGCTACGACAAATCGCACTCACATGCCGGGAACTCCGGGCCCTGACAGAGAGGGAGGTGCAGACCCAAATTCAGGCCTCCCATCACCGACTATACGAGTCGGGGATAGAGCAGGGAAATTGCTGGCCTGGTTAGGCAAGAAGGAAAGAGAGGCAAGATGGGTGGCCATGATACGGGAAGGGGAAGATGAACACACCTCAGCACCCACTATAGCAGGGGCATTTGCCCGTTTCTATACAGGGCTCTATGATTCCAGGCCACTAACAGATAGTTGCCTACCTCGGTGGAATAGACACCCCCTCAATGACTCAGGAAGATTGAGAAGCCCTAGATAAAGATATTACCCTGACAGAAGTACTAGATGCAATTAACAGACAAAAATCAGGGAAAACCCCAGGTCCAAATGGACTGCCGGCGGAATTCTTCAAACAAAATGCTAACCTATTAGGCCCCCACTTGTTAAACATGTATAACGTAGCGAAAGAGGAGGGAACACTCCCTGCAGACCTCCGTAACGCAACCATAGCGGTGATTCACAAATCAGGGAAGCCACCAGAGAACTGTGTGTCCTATCGCCCAATCTCGTTGATTAATGTTGAAACCAAAATACTGGCCTCCATTCTAGCGACTCGCCTGCTTTCGGTAGTCACGTCTCTCATTCATCACGATCAATCTGGCTTTATGCCCAAACGCGCCACTTGCCTTAACCTCCGTCGCTTGGCCAATTGGATAGACACGGTGAAAGACAGGCCCACCCCACATCTATTCCTTTACCTAGATGCGGAAAAAGCCTTTAATACAGTCCACTGGCCCTTCATGCATCAAGTCCTGATGAAATTTGAATTCGGACAGAGTTTTCTAGATTGGGTGAACTTACTCTATAACAGCCCCAGAGCCAAAGTCCGAGTCAATGTGATGCTATCAGCAGATTTTCCAATAAAAAGAGGAACCAGGCAGGGTTGCCCTCTGTCCCCTTTGCTCTTCGCCCTGATATTGGAGCCGCTGGCATGTCTGATCAGAACTCATCCAGGGATAAGTGGCTTTCGAGATAATGAGGGCTCTCTGGGAGACGAGCGGATCTCTCTTTATGCAGAAGACATCCTACTTTACATAATCAACCCTAATGAGACCCTCCCCCTAATAATGCAGCTGTTCAAAGAGTACGGGAACCATGCAGGATACAGTATAAATTGGGACAGATCAAATCTATACCCTGTGGGAGGTAGCATCGACACATGCACAATACACCTCCACATCGCTAGGGAGGGATTTAGATACTTGGGTCTTTTCATCTCCACCGACGAAGTAGACTGCCTACATAATAACATCAATCGGATTATCGCAGAATTCCGGAAGAATGTGGCCAGATGGCGGCGGCTCCCTCTGACGTTGCTGGGTAGAGCAGCCATGTATAAAATGACCACCCTCCCCAAGCTACTTTACATTCTACAGAACACATATCATAGAATCCCAGGGTCAATCTTCAATACAATTAATGACGAACTCTGCATGCTCTTATGGGACGGGGGTCACCCGAGAGTGTCATTACAGATGCTACAACGCAACCAATATAATGGAGGGATTGCACTGCCAGACATACAGTCACATTACCGAGCCGCACACCTTATCGCATTCAACGAGTGGGGACACACAGTGGGAGACCACCCGACCTATGCTCTGGAAAGACTCCAGTTCCAGAAACGTACCCATCTACATTACATCTATGGGGGCTCAGGGACCCAGGGACTGTTACCCGCCACACAGAGATCGATAAAGGCCTGGAAAGGGGCGGAGAGACACATGCAATGGGACAAAAAACTGACAAGGGTGACCCCACTTTGGGAGGGTAAGAGACTGCCCGAAGTATATGGACTGCGGGGCTTTAAGAAATGGGATATGGTGGGTATCTCTACAGTGGGCAACATTTTAAAAAATGGAGATCTAATACCCTTCTCGGCACTTCAAGCCGAATATCAGCTTGCAAATACACAAAAATACAAATACTTGCAACTGCAACATGCCTGGAGAGCAGGGAAAATAGACGCTATGGACGTCCCCGAATATGTGCCACTCTAGGGTAGGTTGTTGCAGGAAGAAATACCTTCTAAGGCAGTTTCTTGGACGTACAAAACTCTGATCAATAACATCCCAGACAAATTGAAATCCCTGCGGTCCAAATGGGAAGACAATACAGGTCCACTAGAAGACATTAATTGGGAGGGGGCCTTGATGCATCCAAGAGAAGTGGCAATTAAGCTACAATTAAGATTTATACAGTACAATATTCTCCATTGGGTCTATTGTGACAGGGCCCAGCTATACGCCATGGGAAAAGCGGAGTCACCCACTTGTCTACGCTGCAGCACTGAACGGGATACCTATATGCATACATTGTGGAAGTGCCAACATATTACAGGAAATGAACGGTATACTAGAAGTACAGGTCACCATGGATCCCAAATACATATTGCTTGGAATTGCCACGGAAGTTGACCTTCCTAGACACAAACCTTTACTATATAATCTAGGACTGAGAGTTGCTAAAAGGTACATTGCCAAGCACTGGGGTGCATCTGACGTGCCCACACTAAAGGAATGGAGAGCTAGTATGGACTTGTATTGTATATGGGAGCGGAGAAGACTACATACGCGGCCAGAGGCTGCCCCAAAAAGTTCACTAAGATATGGGCCCCTTGGCTGAGCTACTATGGCTTAGAAATAGAAGGGGCAGGAGTCAATAACACACACCCACCCACACAAGAACAGAGTACAATCGGTGACCCCTAGCCTGCAGCAGGAGACTGCTGCCGGATATGGGAAGGGGAAGGAGAAGTGAATTATGGAATATATTCTTGTATCTGTTTCCTTGAAATGATTACCGAATGTATTAATGCTGAATGGACTGTGTACAATGATTCTCTTACTAATGTAATGACTGACGCTTTATTTTTATTTTTTTTACTTTTTATTTTCTTGTTTGTTAAAAATGAAAATTATAAAAATATTTTTTTTTAAAACATACCATCTTTGGAAAGTCGGGTGATTTATAAATGTACATCAAAATGCATTGCAAGAAATGCATAAAATATATGGTAAAAAAGTGAATGCTGTATTGGGAAGATACATGTTTTATTCAGAGTGAACAAGAGGGGGAGGCTGTAGACCAATATTTAGCTCTGATGTGAGCAATGACTGTCACATGTGATTATGAGCATATTACACATGGTCATATCCTAATGGAAACTAAATAAAGAAATACAGGAGTGGTTACGGTCAGATAATGAGATAACGCTAAAAGCAGCACTGGGTGCTGCAAAAAGCATTTGGTTGTCAGAAATGTGTGTTCAGGAAGCAAGAAGAGATTTTTATTTGCTGGTGTGGTGAATTTTGTGAATGCCATGCTAATGAATGAAAAGGAGGAGAGAGGCAGAATTAGAAAAAGATGAGATCAAGAGTGGTGAAATAAACTAGGAAAGGAAGAAGTAGTACAGTTGCTATAAATGTGGTAGTACAAGCCATTGAGCGAATGTTAAGAATTGTCCGACTGTTGACAAGTTTTTAATACTTGTAAGCGGAAGAAGCATTTTAGTTGCATGTGCAACAGTGTTATTAAGCAATGAACTGCATCACTGAAGGAGAGGAGAGTGCTGCCTTTGGAGATGAAATGGTATTGTGTTTGAGTAGTGGATCTTGCAATGATGAGATGCATAAGGGTCTGCCAAGGTGCTAGCTGGTGATTAATGGTAAATGTGTAAACTCATAGTAAACTTGTGTGCTTGGACACCATTATAGGTAAGGATTTATCTGAAAAGTTGTAGCCAAATAGGAAATCATTGCACAGACATACGCCTGGGGCATACACAGGCCATAATATTGAGTTGGCTGTTTTTGCTGAGGCTGCTTTGAGTTCAAGAAAAGAAAAACACCAGGGAAGAGTGCATGTGGTTGAAAGATGAGATAATTTTGCAATGACTACACCAGAAGGAATAAAACTGGATCCTAGAGCTAATCCACCTGTGTGCATTGTTAACTAAAAACTAAAATAGAAGAGAGAAGCGGGGAGAGCGATGTTACAATGAGTTGGAAAAAGAGCTCTTGAGAATGCTTAGTGATAAGTTTGGAACATTTCAAGGGTTCAGGCACGGTATTTACCTTAAAGAGAATGTTGTGCCAGGCAAGCTCCCTTTGAATCATAGGAGTAAGCTGAAAGAAATTCTCAGAGATCAGTGTGGAAAAAAACATGATAGAGCCAAGAGAAAGCTCAGATTGGTTGTCACCAGTAGTAGTTTCATTGAGAAGTGCAGGTGAGTTAAGATTATGCATAGGCTTAAGATGCTTAAGCAATCCCATGTGTATGGGCACCCTCCTCTCCCAAATTTGGAGGAAATGCTTGTTTCGTTTCAGGAGCAAGCATATTTTCAGCTATTGATCTTACCAGTGCATAGCATCGGATTCAGCTGGGAAACAGTTCTAAGCACTGTACAGCACATGGAATGACTAAATGGGCTTTGCAATATAAGAGAATGCCATTTGGTTTTGCAAGTGCATCTGCAGAGTAATTACTGAAGTGTTGGGGGTATTACAAGAGACAAAGGTCTTCCAGGACAATATCCTTGTATTCAGGAAAGACATAATGGAGCATGATTTGAATTTGGAAAAGTTTTTGGGGGCCTTAGAGAAAATGAGTCCAACAGTAAAATATGCAAAGTACAAGTTCGGGCACCATGAGGTGGAATTTTTAGAACACAAACTTTTCAAAGATTGAATGCAGCTTAGAAGTGATCACAAGGTAATTCTTAAAGTGCCTGAACCAGAATCGAAATTTGTTACACTTTTGATACTCACGAAGTTCTGTTCATGAGTTATAGAGAACTGTGGAAGCAAGGTTGAATCTTTGAGAAACATATGAAAGAAAAATGTAAAGTTTGCATGGACTCAAGAGCAAAAGGATTGTTTTGACTTGGTCAAGGATGAAATTGTGAAAGTGCCATGTTTAAAGCCATTTATAATAGGGGGAAAATTAGAGATAGCTGTTGATGTGCGTAGCTATGGATTGTGTGCAGTAATATTGCAGAGGAAAGAAGAGAAGGAATGGCGAGTGTTGTATGCATTGTGAACGTTACATCTGGCAGAGAGAAACTATTCTGTAACCAAACATGAATTGTTACTGTGTACTTGGGCATCTAAACACTTCAGAATATTTAGCTGGGGTACTAAATTTATAATAAGAACAGACCACAAACCATTATTAATATCCTAGCTCTGGGGCAGGTGGCAGAGAATTTAACTCCTAGAAATTGCAAGACTAGTTTCCAAGTTATAGGTCTATCAGTGTAAGCTGAATATGTGCCAGGGATCTGAACGGCCCCCTAGATGGATTATCCAGATGCCGATGGCTATTGGTATTGAAGGAAGGAATAGTGGCGGTCAAGCTGCCAAATTACCGGGGCGAGACAAGCCTGGGTCTGCTTGGATGTAAAAGCCCTAGCACAGGCTGTGTATTATTGGTTATATACATGGAGCAACAATATAGTCAATTAAGCCGAATACAAGACTTATTTTTGTTAAGCGTACATCCTGAATGGATGTATTTCAAGGGGCTCTCACACGTGGTGATGAAGAAAAAGGAGGTATAGTAAAGTAAAATTATTGCCTAGGATGGCACAATTTGGTCAAACTGGGAAGCCGGCATGCATCCCAGGTTTCCTGGCTCCACCATGGGTAATTGAGCCGCAGTATGGGTGTCTCCTTACCTCTTCTGTTTTACTCCAAAGGACAGTGCTTTCTGTTGAATTCTTTGTAGAGCTAAATTAGTAAACTTGCGTAGTATCACACATTAAATCAACTCACCCAAGAAGCGTTTCTAGGAAAAAACGTAAGAAGTACGTTATGTACGAAGTGAAGGGATGCAAGGATAATCTCTTTGTATCTCTCAGCAGAGCCGCCGGACTTAACAAAGACACCCACGGCTAGAGAGCAGGGACGGATTGGCAATACGGGCAGTCGGGCATTGGCCGATGGGCAGGTGTCTCAGTGCCCTCTGTGGGCCGTTTTTTTCCCTTTCCCAGCCCACAGAGGGCACTGAGACAGGGAGAGCAAAGCAGCATCGCTGGGGGGGCTGTGTGATATGGCCCTAGGGCGATGATCAGCTGTGGCCTCTCCTTGACCCCCTGCCCTGCCAAACAATCGCCCTGATGGTGGGCTGGGGATCAGATGATGGCGAGAATCGGACTCCCTGGGGGCCAGGTGTTGTTAAGGCCATTCACCCATTCTCACCTCGGCCCCCCTGGGGCCAATGCAGCCCAGAAACCGTGTTTTTGTCTGACACCTCAGCACATGGGCCTTCTCATTCAGGGCACAGTGGGCGGGGAAGGGTGGGTTTATGCTCAGGCCTTGCTGTGGGGGACAGGTGATGTTGTGGACTTGGGCCATTTTCACCTCAGCCACCACCCCAATGGATGGCACAGGAGTCGTGTTTTATGCTTAATTCCCCTCCCCTGCTAGGCCAATGCCCCGAGGCAATGGAGGGTTGGGGAGGGGTTCAGTAATTTAGTAAGGGAAGGGGCCTGGCTGTTGTTCCATTGCTCAGGCTGTAGGCCATTGTCACCTTGGCCTCAGTGTCCTTCCCAAGACCAAAATCCTCCCACTTCCATGCCTTGCGTGTGCATAGGCATATGTGGCCTGCAGGTCAGAGTTGCAGAGAAGGGGGATCAGGTTCGAGCCTGGCATCTGCTCTCAACATCCTGTGATTCTGGGCAAATCACTTCCTCTCCCAGGCCCTTAAATAAATAAAAAAATCTGATCTTGTGTAGTGAAATTGGTGCTCATGAATAGCGCTCAAATAACCGCTCACACAGTGTAAAGCTCTCAAAATGAAGAACAACAATAAAAAAACAAGCATTGGCAATGCCACTAGGTCTCGCATTTGCTAGAGTTAGAGTTTTTGGTGTTGTAAATGACAACGTGTTTTACCCATGTGTTATGAAGTGGAGTGGAGGTATGTGGTGTGGAGTGGAATTATGTGGGTTGGATTGGAATTGTTAGTTGGGGAATTGTGTGGCGTAGAATTATGTGGCATGGTATGCAGTGGAATTATGTGGATCGTAATTATGTGGTTTTGAGTGTACTGGAATTATGTAGAGTGGGATTGTGTGTCATGGAGTGTAATTATGTGGAATGGTCTGTTGTGTAGTGGTATGTTGTGCAGTTTAATTATCTGGTGTGTTAAATTTTGTGGCATGATGTAGTATTGTGTGGTGTGGATTGGATGTATGTGGTGTACTGTGTAAATGTGTTGTTGAGTTGATTTATGTGGTGTGTTGCTGAATTGTGTGGAATTATAATGTGTGGAGTGGAACTGTGTGGCGCTGAATTAAATTATGCTGATTAGAATTATGTGGTATGAAGTGGAGTATATTTATGTGTATTGTTGCTTTTTGGCATCAAATGAACTTAAAAGCCACATTGCCTTTTAGATACCAGCAAAACAGTTGTAAAAATTTGAAAATGTAAATAAGACTGAGGGTCTGCCTTTCATCCCACAGAAACGCATGCTTAATTAACATATTGTAAATTGTATTTATATAGCGCTTACTACCCCTGACGATGAGTTGAAGTGCTTTGTTATGAGTAGCACGCTACCCCGGAACCCGTGCTTCAGATTTGGTGCTACAGCATGTGTCTTACACATGGAGGGCATGTGAAGAATTGTGAGGGATTGTTACACAGATGGAATATTTAAACCAATATCACTAGTTGTCTTCATGTCACTTGCACCATGATTCTGAGAACAGAGGGTGTTTATTGCTACTTTTGAATTCTTAGTGGCATTTGATACATATTCTCTTTGGAAAAGTGAAGAAGGTTCACTTTGCAGGTTTGCATGTGTTTGTCTGTGACCATAAAGTATTATCTATATCTCTTACGCTCATTATCTACCTACCTCCTCTTCTTTCTATAGCTATGTACCTTTTCTTCTGGCGTCCCGATCTTTCGGTCTTTCACTTGTCTCTCCACATCACACCTATCACTACCTGATTTCTAGTTCTACTTCACCTCTCAAAATTTGTGAGTGAGGTAGATTTCATTTCTTTTTTGAGTGTTTTGCAAAATGTTTTTATGGCTGATTTGCAAAATGTATTTCTTTACTGTTTGTCATTAGAGGTTCTATTCTCCAAGGCAGAGGTTCAGAGCTGCTGTCCTCTTACTTTTGTTATTACATGTTCTATTCCTAGAGTTTCCAGTCTAACTCTTTCCCCTTGACTTTGTGATAGATTTCTGATTTATGTGATGATCAGAGTCAAGGACATAGCTGGTTGGGAAAGAGTATCTGACTACATTGTGCAGGGCGTTAAGACTGCAAGCAAGTACTCAGTTTTCAGAGCTGCTGTGCTCCGTATCTTCGCCAATGTTACTGGCTCTATAAGCTTTAAAATGATTAATTTACCAAAACTTTCTCTAGAAATTAGACCTCTGAGAGTAACCAAATGGTGTTTCATGAAAGGGCACGCCCCACGAATGTGGGCCACTTTTTTTGACAGTGTCCGGGCCAAATTGTGATCCCAAGCCGACCCTGCTAGAGAGGCTCAAGTCCTTTAACACCTCAGAAAAAGGCATTTAGCAGCGTTAACTAGACCAATGGGTCTTGGGGATCCCACAGAGTTACAGGTCTGCACAGAGACAAAAGAGAAGTGCAGAGCTGGGCTGTAGACAGACGTCCACACAGAGCTCACATGCGACTGCAGGCTTTACTATTTTTACATTTTTGATCCCTCTCTGGGGAAGAGAGTGGCGGTTCAGATGGGCTGATGGTCAGATCAACCTCAGCTACCCCTGCGGGTAATCTCACATATATAAAAAAGCTTCCCCTCATTTTACTTCCCCTGTCTGTCTTTGTCTCTCTCCTTGCTTCTCACAGTCCTCCATTTGTCTCTCACTCTCCTCCAACTCTTCTCTGTCCTTTTTCTTTCCTATCCTCTCCCTTCTTGCTATGTGTCTTTCTCTTTTCACTCTCACCAATCTCCCTCATTCTTGTTTCTCTCCCCTCCCTTCTCATCCATACTAGTGCATCTTCCCTCTTGCAATACTTTTCTGCTTCTTTTTTCACCCCCCTGCCTCCCTCTCTCATTTTGACTCTGGTGCACCTTCCCCTTACAGTGTACCTCCTCTGGCTCTGTGCAAGTGGCCAGACTGGAGACAATTTTGAGAGGGATAAGAGAAGTAGACTTAAAATTTTGTAAAATTAGCAAATAAAAAGTCAGAATGTATGGCTTAATCCAGTTGCTTTAATGTACTACCACCTTAGAGAAGCAAATCTAGATTGTAAGTTTTCTGGGCACTGTTAGACAGAGGGTATCACCCTGCCCCATGTTTCTAGGCAGTCACATGCTGGGCACACAGAGCAGGGCGCAGTGAGCATCATTCAAACAAATTATAAAAAAAGACTGACTTTCTAGACACTTTTATCCCTTTTGAGCAGTGTGAAAAAAACAGCAAGACACTTGTTGATCTGTTCTTCTTCTAACCCGAATGCAGTGCTAAGTGTGTGTAACTGCCACACTGATCTTTGTTGTCAGCTTTGCATGTACAAGCAAATTAGCTGCAACCTTGAAACTTAACTCCAAGTGTTTCTATATGCTTTGGCATTCAGGGGCTTAAGCCAATTTTTTAGGATCAGATCTTTTTATTGACCAAGAATAAGGCAGGTCACATACACAGCGAGTCGCCTACAACCCCTTCCGGGCCGGCTGCTACATTCAGATGCATGTTAACAAACAGAGCGTGAATCATTAAAGAGGTAATCTCAGACTAAGGGTAGAATACACAGCATGTCGCCTTCAACCCAGATTGGGCCGGCCGCGTATGGGAGGCAAAAGGTGAAAGTCTTCGAAGTGCTCTAAAGGTGCAGGAATTATCATACACCGCTGAGAATAACCACTATCATGGCTCTGATTTGCTGAATGCTTTGTAGGCTTTGCATCTCCACGAGAAAACAAAGTAAAACAAACGTAAAGTAACATGTATAATTGAACAAGAAACCCCCACCCTCCCACCCTCCACCCTCTCCCCTTTCGACTAGGCCTATCAAAGTGTGTGAGGTTGCTAGGAAGATCGTCATATAGACAAGGGAACTGTGCTTACGGTACCGTAACTTCTCCCAGTTCAGGCGGTAATAATTTAAGAATACGCAGGTTCGCAGGACAGGTCAATTCCCTAAATTCTTTGGACAGGATAGTGATAAATGGGGACCATATTTTCACATAGGTTGTGGGGTCAGCATTAGCGGTCATCGAAAGTCTTTCCTCACCTAGTAATGTCCATTGTTGATGAAGCCATTGCCTATGGTCTGGAAGTTTGTTCGAGCCCCAGTTTGCCAGGAGTAGCCTGTGTGCTGCATTAAGGGCCATAGCTATCTGTCGCCCCTTAATGGACCGGAGTGGGTAAGTGAGAGCATTAGGAAGTCCCAGGAGTGTTTAGGCAGGGAATCGGGGAAGCTCAGTTTTAAAAGCACTGTCTATGTCGTTCAAAATTAACTCCCAAAATCATGGAGCTTGGGGCAGTTCCATAGGAGGTGTATTAGCGTCCTAGGGTTGCCACAGCCTCTCCAGCACTGACCATCACAGAGCGCATTCCATTTCTGGATGCGCGCCAGGGTATAATACCAATATGAGCTAATTTTATAAGCTGTTTCAGTCTGTCCCGTATTATATGCCGTGTGATGAGCCCTATAGAATATGTCTCCCATTCTTTGTCAGAGAGGCTGCGCCCGAGTTCTGCCTCCCATCGAAGTTGACCTGGGGTTTTATGTGTGTGGGGTGCTTTCATCAGGTAGCAGTAGATTTCTGAGGTAAGTTTCTTGTCATCATCGTTTTGAGGAACAGCCGTTTTTCGAAGGGGGTCATGTGTCTGCTTGCTTTGGGGTGTGTGTCTGGGCTGAGCACCCAATGGGTAAGTTGGGTGTGGGTGAACCTGTCCTGGTCCCACAAAGAGTATTGTAATTTAAGTTGGTCAAAAGAAATGGGACTGTTGTGATCGAAGAGACAACCAATCCTCTTGCAGCCGCCTGCCAGCCATCGTTTAGCGACACCCAGTATTAATCCAGGAGGAAACTCCGGGTTTGCAAGTAATGGGGTCATCGGAGAAGGGAATGACAAGAGTCCAGCGGAGCTCACCACCCTGTCCCAGACTTTTAATGTAGGGCTAGTGACTGGAGATGAGTAGAGACCCCAGGATCTATGAGCCTGGGGGAGCCAAGCTCCCTCCAAATGTGCGAGCCCGCCACTGTTTGGTCCATGAAGACCCAGTGCTTTCCCATCATTGGGCGATTCCACTCCATCAAGTATCTCAGTTGGGCGGCCTGGTAGTACCGCAAAACATTAGGAACCACCAAACCACCCTCCTGCTTCGTGCGTTGCAGCAGTTGTTTCTGCAATCTGGGTTTCGCCCCTCCCCAGATGAAGCAATCTATGTCTCGTTGGAGCTGACGCAGCTCTCTGGGAGGGGGAGACTGGAAAATGAAGAGAGCCCGGGGTAGCATTTTCATCTTCACCGCGGCTATCCTGCCAAGCCAAGATAAAGGAAGGCGCCGCCAACAGTATAAATCTTTACGGATTGTGGCCCTAAGTCTAGAGTAGTTGGTGAGTGCGGTTTTGGGGAGGCTCCAATCCAATACTATTCCCAGGTATGGGAGCTTGGCTTCCACCCATTGAAAATCATACCGTGCACGAAGAGCTTGTTCTGTGTCTGGTTGGATGGTGAGGTTCAAAATTTGCGACTTCAACAGGTTCATCTTGAAGCCTGACACAGCCCCGAACGCTTCCATATCTGATATGATAGCGGCTAGGGAGGAGAGGGGCCGGGCGACAGAAAAATTGTGTCAGGAGCGTAAAGGCTAATCAGATGTTGATCAGCTCCAAACTTAATGCCCACTGCACTGGATTCGTCTCTCAGCCTCTGGGCAAAGGGTTCCATATATAGAGCGAAGAGGAGCGGGGAAAGCGGGCAACCCTGCCTTGTACCCTGCTCAACTCGGAACCTGTAATAGCTCACACCATTAACCCGGACAGTTACACTGGGTGCACTGTATATGCTGTGTATCCAGTTCATAAAACGCTCACCCATCCCGAAGCGCCTGAGAGTTGCAAGTTGCAAACAGATAGGGCCAGTGCACCCTGTCAAATGCTTTCTCCGCGTCTATTGCCAGTAAAGAGAGCGTCCTCCCGGGAACGCTGGATTTTATCAATGAGGTGACACACACGCTTAGCATTGTGCCTGCACTGACGCAAGGGGATAAACCCTGCCTGGTCAGGGTCGAACAGGCCAGGCATCAGGGGATTGAGGCAGTGAGCGAGAATACTAGCAAACAGTTTCGCGTCCATGTTAAGCAGGGATATCGGAAGGTAGGAGGTGCATAGCTAGGGATCCTTCCCGGGTTTCGGGATTACCGAGATAGTAGCTTGTAGCATAGATTCAGTCAGCGTTCCGGTCTCCGCAAAGGAGTTAAAAAGGCGGGTTAACAGGGGAGCTAATTCAGAGCAGAACGCCTTATAAAAAATGGCGCTAAATCCGTCTGGTCCCGGCGATTTCAAGGGCTTCAGCCTTGCGATTGCGGCAATCACCTCTAATATTCTGATGGGCTGATCAAGTGGAGTAACCGCAGTGGACTGAAGGTAGAGCTGTGGGTCAGAGGTTGCTATGTGGTCTTCCTTGTATAAATTAGCGTAAAACGCCCGGAATTCTGCCGCAATGGCCGAAGTGTACAGTGTCGTCCGGCCCGGGCGTGTATGGATGGCTTTGACTGTGTTTGCGTGCTGTTTGCTATGTAGACAATGGGCTAGCATCCGACCCCCTTTATTAGTTCCTATGTGGAATTTGTGTTTGAGGCGGAGCATGGCATATTCAGCTCTATCGAGATCGAGCCGCTTGAGCTGAAGTCGCTCCTGTTCCAGCTTGTGCCAGATTCAGGGAGCTCCCGTATGCTTATGGATGGACTCAAGTTCTTATCCCTCCGGACCTTGTTGTCATGTACAATAAGAGCACCGCTGGCGACTCTTTTGAGGGCTTCCCAGGCTGAGGAAAGGGGAACCTCGCCTGAATCATTAACTTCTAAGTTGTCAGAAATCATCTGCTTGATTGAGGACACTACTTCAGAGGAATGCAGCAGTGTTTCACGCAGGCGCCAGGTCGGTCGCTGAGAGAGGTGTGTACGAGTGGTGAGGGTGAGTGTGATAGCTGCGTGGTGAGATAGGGAGCGGGGCTCAATGGAAGAGTCTGTAATTTGTTCCCATGCCGCAGGAGAGGCTAGGAAGTGGACTAAGCGGGCGTAGATTTTGTGTGCCGCGGAATAGAACGTGTAGTCCCGTTCCACGGGGTGTTGTAGGCACCATACATCGCGTAGCCCGCAGTCAGCTAACCAAGTCAATCCCTCTGGGGAGAAAGCCCCTGCCTGTCCTGTCCGTTGTCTGGAGCGGTCCAGTCCCCCATCCATGCTTAAGTTGAAGTCTCCCCCCACGAAGATAGCCTGGTCTGGGGACTGGAGTACCCCTGCGAGTGCCTCCTGGCATTCGTTGGGGGCGTATAGTGAGGCTATAGTGAAATGCAGCATCCCAGTTGCACCCGGATGGCCAGTAAGCGACCCTTAATCTCGAAACAGGTACCTAAGATTGTTCCCTGGAAGCGGCTGGAGAAAAGAACTGCCACCCCCCTCTCTTCTCCCTCCCCGGCGACCAAAACTGGTGTGGGAATCTCCTAGTGTGCATTCAAAGAGTGTCTTGTGCTAGCAAATATGTTTTCTGAAGCAAACAGATGTCCCCTTGTGAGTGTTCTAAAAGAGAATGTATCGCAGATCTTTTAATGGGATTGTTAAGGCCTTTTACATTTAGACTAAGTAGTTTGACCTCCATAGTACAGATGGTAAAGAAATCTAGGCTGGCGTAAGCGGGAGGCCCAGGAAGCTAGCTGCGCTGCATATGAGAGCCAGAAAAGCAGGGTGCGGTCGCAGAGGGACATGGATACATCGCTTGGCCCATAAGTAGTCAGTCGGAAGGCAAGCCCTTTAACAATACCCCAATCCCTCAATAAGAAGCAAAAAACTAAAATAACCAGTAGTCCATAAAGTCTTTCGTGACTTGGAAGTCTGAATCCATAGGGGTTACGAAAGCAGAGCAAGCCAACTCTGTTCGTAGTAGGATTACGCCTCCGCCCCCACCCCTGAATCGGCCACCCTTCTAAGATTGCACAACCTTACGAGGGGGGATCAGCGTCTTATTTGTCTCCACCGGAGAGGGAGTGCAGCACCTCCGACCTCTCCCTTGCCATGGCTGCTGGATCCGGTCAGTAAGGCGTAGGCCTCAAACCCCGTCTGGGTCCACGGCAGTTCTCCCCGCAGGCCCTCTCCACTGAGGAGGGGCACGAGGAGACCGAATCCGAGGGTGCGATCTTGAGGATCTTGTAGGCCTCAGTCAAAGAGCGTAGCTGGTGGGTCTTGCTGTTCATTTGGAAAATAAGGCAAAATGGATGGCCCCAGGAGTAGGAGATGCCCGAGAGCAAAGATGCCAGTGACTGTGCGGAATTCCTTCAGTTTCAGGAGAGTAGATGCTGCTAGGTGTTGAAATAGCTGGAGGGAGTGGCCGTGAAATTGTATCTTCTGGTCCATACAGGCCACCTTGAGGATTGCCTCTTTCTCCGTGAAGTTGTGGACACAGACCAGAATGTCCGCAGGTGGACGAGGCGGCGCCCTAGGGAGGCCAACTCTGTGACATCTATCTAGCTTGATGCTTCTCGGCGTGTTGTCTCGCAGGATGCTTCCAAACAGGGCCTGTACATAGCCCTCCAGATCCGTTCCCTCGTCGCCTGTGGGGGCTCCCCTTATGGGAATGTTGTTTCTCTCCAACCTGTTTTCCAGGTCCTCGGCGTGGGCCTGGAGGTCTAACTGCTGATCCTGTAAGCGAATGATTTCCTGCTGAAGGGCTTTGATTTCCACGTCTCTGGTTAGGGAGTTTTCTTCCAGGACTGCCACTCTCTCCCCCACTTCGTCAATGTCCCGGCGCAACTCCCTGAGCTCCAGAGTAAGATCCTTTTTAACCATCTGTAGGTCCTCCCGAAGGGATGAGAATAATGCTTCAAGGAACTCGAGGGTCACTGACAAGTCTGCACCCCCATCTGTGCCCGGTTGCTTAGGTTTTTCCATGGGCCCTTTCTCCTGTTGGGAGTCCGTCGTGCCTTTAATCAACATGTCCTTGACGGATCTATCTTTTTTTGCCTTTGGTTGTGGCCATGGCTCTGCACTTCTGCGTCGAAGGAGAAAAGGCCGCAAAAGGTACGCAGATACAGCCAGATCACTTAAGAGCTCCAAAGGGTCGGGCGCTGCAATAGTCCGCATGTGCTAGTGGATCCCCATAGAGATCTGAAGGGACCTGGGCTCCAGGGCTCGGGAGGAATGCAAATCGCTGCAGGCCGCAGAAGCCCAGCCCACACTCCCCCCGAGGCCCGCTAATCCAAAAGCAGGGCCACATGTGCTGGCAAGACTGCAAGACCTCAGGGTGCTGAACTGTGCCTGATCGATGGCTTCTGCCTACCGCTATGGGCGTGGCACCAGGGGACTCACAGAGATGTCCTGCGCGGGCCTCGGCCCCGTTGATGCAGAGTCGGCTGGCTCAGGTGATACAGTCCCAATCCCCGGCGATACCCCAGAGGGCGGCCACGTTTCCACAGCGCCACTAAAGGTAAGATGTGCCCCTAAGGGGTGCCCCAGCAGAGAGCGTCCATTACGTAGTTCTTCCCTCGGTGTATGAGGTCTCCCCCAGGGGCTGAGGAGCACTGTGGTCCACGAAGGAGTAGCCAGGGAAGGCCAGTACCAGCAGTACCCTGCAGAAAGAAACAGGCCCCTGTCCGTGCCCACACACACACCAGCACTATCACCGCCAAAGTCCTCGGCCCCAGCAGCCGGCCCGGGAAGGCGTCCGCGGAATCGGGGCCAAGGGAGCCCATCCCAAGTCCTGTGCACTCCCCCCCTCGAGGCCCGGGAAGCGCTGGCGGGGTTACCACTGCAGGGGGGGGCAAGCGCAAATATGGCAGCGTAGGCCGGTCCCGAGGCTGGACCCGGGCCCGGCACACTCACCCCTGGCGGTCTGTGCTATCAGTGGGGCATGAGCCCGATCCAGCTGGATGCGCCGTCAGGCGCCGGCGGGTCGTAGAATCGCCAACGCAGGAGCCCCCGGGCCGGGGGCAACAACCTCCTTCCCGCGTCACTCCCCCAGGACCGACGTCCCTTGCAGATCACAGGTGGCGACTGGGAAGTGGATCCCCATACTCGGCGGTCCTCCCCATGGGCAACATCAATCGGGGGACCGCCTCTGGCGCTGCGGTGCTCTATGAGGCCCCGTCCGGAGGTGCGGACCACGTTCTCGGTAGGCCGCGTCTCTCACCCAGTCCCGGATCCCGCCAATCCAGGGCTCGGCGGCACCGTACGGCTCCCCAGCATGCATTATTTGCCCTCCGGTGCCTTGTAGCCCCTCCATGGGTGCTTAGCTAGCCAGGGAGTAGCTAATTCAGGTGCTTATGATCGGGCAGGGACGGAGCGTTGGGCAGACACGTCCACTCACTCCGCCATCTTGGCCATGCCCCCTAAGCCAATTTTTTTAGCACAAACGTCAGGCAGCATTGTCAGTGTATTCCTCATTGTTCATGTAATTGAGCAACTTACTGACAAGAGAGCGAAGATGAGACAGGGAGACACTGCACATGCAACACTCACAGTCGCTCAGCAACATCCTGGAGCTGATGGTGGATCGGGGGCAGAGTGGGCTGGAGGAATGGGAGACATGAAGTGGTGCGTAGCAGACATCCTCTGCTTGGGAGATGGCAGCACTATGTAAGCACATGCCTGTCTGTATGGGGTGGGCAGTAGGGAAAGGCTTGGTGTTGGGTGAGATGTAAGCTCCCTGAAGGTACAAGAACGCTTCTCTCATCTGGACTCAAGATTCCTAGAGTACCTCGAGCTGAGCGGGACACCAGGCTCGAGCTTTCACTGGCTCTCCCACCTCTAGGAAGGTATGAAGAAGATGGGGAGTGTGATGCTGTCTTTACTTATGCGGTTGTTGAAGAAGTAGGTGAATTGGATGATGGAGTATTTATTCCCCTGTCCCGATCCTAATAACTTTGTCAGGGGCCCTTTATTTCTGGAAGCATGTTGACTGAGAGTAAACAGAGGCATAGAATGGAGAAGGACATAGAATTGGGGTAAGGGCAAAGAATACTTTGTAAAAGAACGATCTAAGGACAAGGATATTAAAAGGTATTGTGCACTCCACTGGAAGATTAAGTAAGAGTTGATGACACGTTATTATGATGCGAAACAAGATTATATCCCCATTTAGATCATGCATTCTTGAGTGGCACCCAACACATCCTGAAGCCAATGGCCAGAGTGAATCTTTTAACAGAGTAGTAAAGGAGTCCCTTCAACTAGGACTCAAATCGAGTATTTGTTGGAAAAGTCTTTACAGGCTACTTTGTTGTACGACAGAACTACTCCTAATGCTGTCACTAGGAAAAATCCATTTGAATTGTTGAGAGGATGTAAGACTACAATTGGTTATGCTCTGTTGTGGCTAGTTAATAGACAAAAGGAAACAGAATTTTTAGGTAAGAATGAGGAAATAAGAGGGAAGTTTAAGGAGTATCAAAGGAGAATGAGGGGACTTCTTGGTCAAAGTAGTGTTAATGATGTTAAGTGCCCGGATGCTGTGGTTGGAAAAGTACATTAGGGTCCAGATACCACTGTTTGTTGAGAAGAGGGTGTAAGAAATTGGAGAATTGGTTGAGGGGTGAGAAGCAACCACAACTAATAATGACAGTCCTTGTCAGGTTAAGCCACTAAAGTCACTAAATAAACCTGTGCTTAATCCTCTGACAGCTTAGCATAAAGCAATCAGGCTTAACTAAGAGACAACGAGTAAAATGTCTAAAGTCTGTGCTTGGAGGGCCTCAACGTCGATTGGATGCTGCTCGGCATCAGTCCTGATGAAGCTCTCTTCGTTCAGACTTAGAAACTTTTCTAGAAGTCGGATCTTCTTAAAGCAATGCAGCAAGTTGAGGCTAAATGGTGTTTCGACGTTGGCAGCTGCATCTTCGACAGTGACCCCGGTGTCTGTCGGTTCTTCGGGCAGATATTTGGCAAAAAGTTTCAAAGTCCTACTTCTTGCAGTTTGGGGATCGGGAGTGTACACACTAACAATAGCCAATGGTCCAGGATTTGCGGGAACACTACTTGATGATTAGGACTCACTCCATCAGAGGCTAGGAGAAGGATCCAGGGCAAGTCCAGTTGGAACTGGTCAGCTGGGCAGTTGCAGGAAGAGAGGCATCTGGAAGCTTGTTTTGTCCAAGTAGCTCAAATAGGAGGTCAGCCAACTGATCATTGGAGTCACTTCTGGAATTCAAGGCAGGCAGGTCCAGTCTTCCTTCAGGTTCTACAGACAGCAGAGCAATCCTTCTTCTGATTCCTCACAGGTCCAGGAGTGTTGTGAGGAGAGGTCTGTAGGATCCACTTTTATGGCTAGTGCCAGGCTGTGGGTGGAGAGCAAGGCATTGTTCACCCGATAAACCAGTTCTGGTCAATTCTTCCCCTCCCACTGGGTCTGGTCCAGCCTGCTAAGAGAAACAAAAGAGAGGCAGGTATTGTTAGACCTGATTCGCTTGAGGTAGTCTTTCCCTAAACATTTTACTTTTTCCTCATGGGTTTTTGCTGATTCTCTGTTTGGGGCCTTAGGGCTGGGCACTTTCCCACTGTAAATGCAGTGTGAAAGTGTGCATGCCCTTCCTACACTTGTTAGGAAGTGGTGCTTACCTCATGTTTTAAAACATGTCACAGCCTGCCATTGCAGCCCTGTGTGCGCACTTGCACTACTTATGATGGTTTTAAAACATGTCTCAAGCCTGCCATTGCAGGCCTGTGTGTGCTCAACTGCACTCATGCTCAGGTGCCTTTGTAAACCACTAGCCAATCCTGAGGGGACCTTTCACTACCCCTAGAGCACCCCTAGGATAAGTCTTGAGGGGTGAATCAAGTGGTAGGTGAAAGGCAGGGCTGGTACACATGTGTGTTCCCTGCCCAGATAGTGAAGAGTACCCATGTGTGTTTTCACTACATTTGAGGTTTGCTCTTCCCATAGGTTAACAGGGGGAATGGTTGAAATTACTTCAGGCTGCATTAGTGGTTTGCAGTAGAGCAGCCTCATAATGTTTCCTATCATTAGATTCACAATGACAAACCCTCTCCTGTGGTAAAGGTAGATATGTCATTGGCCACATCTAAGGGGTGTGGCTCCTGCACTGTGGGGCCTCAATACGCATGAGTGTCTTGTTGGTGGGGAGCGGTTTCACCGGTTGCCGGATCCAGCGTGGCCCGCTTCGTTGATTGCACCACATCTCTTTCGTGCGACAAGCTGACTGCATGCTCATTGCATGCGGTGTCCGACTCACAGTTTGTGACCCTCGGAAGGAAGGAGTTCCCCTGGTAGTGCCTCATTCTACCTCATGTGGCACTGCTGAATTTGCAACTGTATGTGTGGCCGAAATTATGTTGTGCGACCCGTATCAATGCGCACCAGACGTTGTGCCTCATTTCCAGAGAGGTGGAGACGAGCGGATTCATGATTCGCTGTGCCCAGATTGCCTGAGTGCTACTTTGATTGACGTGTGTCTGACGGGGTGCCTCCTTCTTCCGAGAGGCTCCCTTGCTTCATTCCCCATTCATTGATTATTCCGTTTGTGCCCTTAGTGCGGCGGATCAACTACCCTCTCCTCACCCAGCCCCGGCGACTTCGTGTTGCAAGGTAGTATTGCCCGGATCAGGCCTGGGAGGTGAGAGAAATTGACTGGGCTGAGGAACACTTCCAAGACCGATCAGAAGCGGGTCAAGAGACTGTGTGAACCTCCCTGTGCTTCGCAGAACAGGGCTGGCACTAGAAGGCACATTGTGAAATCCTTTGAACGAGTACCTCCCTCAGCTCGCTTCTGCTCCTCATACCGTGGGTGAATATCCTGAGTGGTGGACGAACCCCCATTTGTCGACTGACTCTTAATTAGTCCTGGTCCCTACCCCCACCTTCTTCCCTGGGACCCGGTCAGAGTGTGGCTCCAGCTGCAATTGCCCTAGTATCAGGGGGAGGGTGGTTTATTTCCAACCCGGGGCATAAGGTAGTCTGGGTTAGCTGAAAGATGGAGGAGGGCTTGTGCCACGGGGTCCGCATGTGTATTATCAACTGATGTCCCGGAAATCAGTGGCACTGCATTAGGGTGCTGTGTGCGTGTGTGTGCGAGGGCGCTCCATACGGACCTGCCTGATATCCGTGGCACCGTGTATCAGTGCTCAGTGAGTATGTGGGAGTGACTGCAAGAGGACCGCCTGTTATTAATTACACCGTACAGCGGTGTTGCTTTACACGTTGATTTCTTGCCAAAAGACTACCACGTTTAACATTGGTTTTTAGCTATGCGGCCTTGGCCCACTGTGCTGTTTAAAAGTGTCATAATTATCTGTGTGTACACATTTTTGATATTGTTATGATCTGGGGTTCGCCCTATAACTGTGTGTGGTATTGAACTGTAATAATTGCCAGGGTGGGCCTTGTTCTGGCAACATTTCGCACCGCATAAGGGTGCAGTGGGTAAAGTATGATCTTTCCCAAGTGTGCATACTACTGATGTAATTTTAACACGATTGGGCCTACTAATGCTAGTGATATTTCCAAATGTGATTTATGCCCAGAAATACATGATGTTCATGTTGTGTTAATTAATGTGTGTGTTGAATACAAACTTTATTTACAAACACCAAGTGCAAAGTCTCTTTTGTGATGCTCAGTGTGTTTATTTTGTGAGAATGCTGTGCCAATGCTTTACACATTGCCTCTGTGATAAGCCTGACTGCTCAGTGCCAAGCTACCCAAGGGTGAGTGCAGGTTATACAGTGAGTGTAATCACCCCACCCCTGACAGGAGTGGTAGGTTCTGCCTGGCTAGGACATCGCCTCAGCCAACCAGAAAGCGCCAGTTCCAACAGGTATGGTGTGAGCTTCATCTACCAGTGACAAGGTAGGCATCCTTTGATGCTCCTTTGAGGCTCAGTAAGAGGCGGAAAACAGCCCCAGGCCATCATGTGAAGGGTGGATTCCCACTCCCCTCACCTAGAGCCCTTTGTACACTGTCTGGGAGCAATACACATCTCACTACAGGGATTACTATTAAAATAAGACCATGGACCATTTTTTTAGATGTTCCCAAACTGAATTTAGCACTTATTAAAGGTAATAGTTTAAACCAGTGTTAACCTAAGGGAGAGCCAGCCTTGTCACAGTGAAAATTACATTCAGGGTTTTCATTGCCAGGACATGTAAAACATTAATTATACAAGTCCTACATTTAACATACCATGCATACTGTCCTGTAGGCTTTTAAAGCATAGCTTAGGGGCGACCTATAAGCATTAAAAAATAAAGTTTAGCCTGAAAAAAAGTTAATTATGCCAGGTTCAAATCACATTTTGAAACTGAAAACCCAGGCTGCAGTGGCAGGCCTGGAGACATGTTTTACAGCGCTACTTTAGTGGTAGCACAATGAGTGCTGCAGCACACTTAGGGGCCTATTACGATGGCGGTCGGAAAACCTCCCCGACCGCCATGGTAACGGGAAAAGACCGCCCGCAAGGCCCGCGACATAACCGCCGGTCACATTACGATGTACCTTGCTCGAAATCCGACCGCTGCGGTCGAATCGCGGGCTTTAACATTGCGGCGGTTGCTGATGCACGCAGCACCGCCGCGATGTCAAAAGGAGCATGTCCTGCATTTCCCTGCACTGCGTGGCAGGCACTGCACAGTGCCTGCCACCTGGTACAGGGAAATGTAGGGGGGGACCATGGGTACCCCCACAGTGCACCTCCCCCACCCCAACACATTGGGGGCCCGCAACGGGCCCCCGGAAGACATTCTCCGCCTGCCTTTTCATGGCGGTGTGACCGCTGAGGAAAGGCTGGCTACCGCCGGCATCATAATCGTGCCAGGGGAGCCAGATCGGCACCGCCACCATTATCCCGGTCCTTCTCCGTCCGCAAGGCAGGAGTGCGGATGGCAACCGGTGGAAAAGCGGCGGTCGGAATTTCCCACCGCCGCGGTCACCACCGCCATCCTAATCTGACCGGCGGTTTTCAGGCTTGCGATCGCGGGCGGATGTCTGCCGCAGGTCCGGCGGTTTCCACCGCCGGCCGGGCGGAGGTCATCCGACACCAATCGTAATAGGCCCCTTAGTAACAGAAAAAACCACAGGAGGTTACCCATAGACCCAGTTGAGACCTGAGTAGATAGTGTTTTAGCAGACAACAACGTCTCAACAGGTAATATTCATAGACAATGATGTAAAGCATGCACAACAATTGCAGAAAGAAGGAAACAAGGAGACATCAATGGTTGAAGAAAAAATGTATGGAGCGGTCTCTATTTAAAAAAAAAAATGAATACAGTTAGAGCATCAGCACTATTTACATTATATGTGGGTGTAACCCATATATTCTTTTGCACATCAGTAGTCGTGCAGAAAAGTGAACGGCGCAAGTGACACGTGAGAAAAATAAAGGACAAAGCAAAAAGGCCAGCGCAAAAGAAATATACAATTACTCAAATGGTTTGGGTACAGAGTGTTAGTTGTCTGTGGCAGTATAGAATGTTGTATGTGTGAACGTGGGAAGTGTATGATGGTGTATGCCTGTGTTGTGTGGAAAGGAAGGGAATGGAACTGTGGAATGTGGCTGGAATGCAGTCATATTTTGGAATGCTGGTGAGATGTAAATAGGCAGTTGGTGGTTGATGTTCTGCAGGAAGTTGGGGAAGTTGTTGCCACTCCTTTATGTACCTTGTCTTGATCAAATAAAAGGTATCTTCGACTCAGCCTTAGTATTGCTTCCTTCTGTGAACATTGAAGATGAATATAGCACTAGCATCGCCATTTAGACCAGCTTCAGAAAATCAATTGTGTTTGCAATACATGTACGGTATTAAAAGATTAATACAACATATAATTACATGTGGTTTCCATAACCATGTTTCGCACTCTGTACTTGGAGCAAATCCAAGAACCGGGATCAGTGGTGTACTAAGAATAGGGATTGACTGTCGCCAAAAGCCAGATATTAAGACGTGCAAAATATTCAAGAGAGAAGACAGATTTTAACTCTATTCTCGCAAAACAAGCAGTCTGTGTGAGAAAACATATGTCGTTCCCCTCCTAAACGGGCTTTATTAATTAATGCAATGTTATTTGCTAAATATCTTGAAAGACGATGAACTGCTGTAAAAGCCTGACACACATACAATTACGTAATTATAATGTATCTCATCTGCTTTCTGATTTCTGATCCGATTTCAGTAAAACTGCGACACACATCTCAACTTATCCCATGTCAGATGCCAGTAGTATTCTTAACATTGTAAGAATGGTGGCCTTGTCATTAGAATAAGTAAATAAAAACTACTGCAAGGTAAACAGCAAAGCCAAGGATGTTCAAGCCACTTACATCTGACCTGTAACAATATGAAAGCTCTGACCTTGGGCATGTTTACAAGGAGATATCGCCACTTGAACGTCACTTTCTGGTGGCACTATCCCCTTTCCTTATTTACAAAGCAGCGTTAAGCCATTTCGGGTGGCTTAACTTCGCTAAGCGTGAAAGGGGCATGCAATGGGTGTTGCAGTGGGCGTTCTGCTGCAACACCCAATGCTTTTTGACGCTGCCCCATATTTGCAAGGCTGGGGCAGCGCCAAAAGCTAATACCAGCGAATACCTGGTTTTAGACTGAGGATATGAGGAGAAATTATTAATTTCTCCTCATTTTGTGCTCTTTCCATGTGTGCTACATTTTGCAGCACACATAGAAAGAGCAAATCGCCTTTCAAGATTGTTTATGTGCAGGAAGGTGCACCTTCCTGCACATAAACAGTCGCCTCTACCTCCCGGCACACTTGCAACATGGCGCAAGGGTGCCTGCGCTGGCACTGGCGCTAGGAAGCTTTATTAGCGCCAGCACTAGGACAAACACAGGGTTGCGCCATATTTTTGTAAATACGGCGTATCCCTGTATTTTAAAAATGTCGGAGCACGGCGTTACCAATTTTGGCGTAAACCCGCTCTCCGACATTTTGTTGTAAATATCCTCCTTTGTGTCTTAGTGTTAGATGTACAAACCTTTTTTGTGGTCATGAATGGCTCAATTTGCAGAATCAGGCCGTTTGTCAACGCAAAAAGGCATTTCCACATTTACAAAGCCTTAATTGCGATTCTGTGACCTGTTACCAAATCGCAATTTGGGTTTGCAAATCAGTATTTGGAAGGGGCGTGTTTAGGGCATCCCTTCCAAATGCTGATTCGCATTGGTATGAATTAATGTTTTGCGACCGAAACGCAGTCACAACACATTAGCACATTACCGCCAACTCAAGGTTGGTGGTAAGCCATTCGCATGAGAGTGGTTGACAAAATTTGTTTAAGATCAGGCAGTGGTTCTTTAAGGAAAACATGCTGCATTTCAAAAAAAGCAGACTGCTTTATTTAAAAGAAATAGTAGACATGCTGGTCTGCCGACCCCAGTAGACTGCCATCCCTGTGATGGCAGCGAATTGTAGTGGGTCACAAATTGCGACCTACCTCATTAATATTCATAAGGTAGATCTATTTGCGACCCAGCACAAATCACTATTTAAGCAACAGGGGCCAAATAACCCCTTTGTATATTAGTAATAGTGATTACTGTAGGAAACTGAGATTTTGTTGCAGTTGCCCCCCATCTTTTGCCCCTATTATAACTACTAGGTGCTGCTTTTCAACTCTGACAGTGCACTGAAGCCTGCTAACCAGGCTCCAGTGCCAGTGCTGTTTCCCTAAAACAAAGTAATTGTTCAATTGGCCCCTAATTGGCAAACACTTTAGCAACTCTTTAAGTCCCTAGTAAATGGTACCCATGGTACCTCGGGCACGGCTACTAAAGAAGGTCCCTAAGGGCTACAGCATGTATTATGCCACCCTAAAGGACCCCCATATAAATTGCATGGATGCTGGCTCACTGTGTGCCATGCCAAAGTCACTGCATATAATATATGTAAGTCACCCCTGCAGCAGGCCTTGTAGCCCTAAGGCAGGGTGCATTACATTACATGTGAAGACATATCTGCATGAGCAGCTATGCGCCTGTGTGTCTAGTTCAATTACTATAAAGTACAAGTGAGCAGGTAAGCCATCTTAAGTATATGTACTGGGTTCTGGTCATTACGAGTTCCCCAGCTACATGATGGCTTTACTGAGGCCCATGGTGTTTGGTATCAAACACCTTGTCTTTATAAATATGTACTTTTACCAGTACTAGATTTATTATGACATGCACTCAGAGGCATCTTAGAGGTGCCTCAGTATTTAGTGTGCTGGCTGACTGGTATTGTCCAGCCTGCCACCACAGACATGTTTCTGACCCCCTGCAGGTGAGACCCCACACTCTCTGAGGTCATAAACAATGCCTGCTCTGGATGAAGGTGGTTCACACCTCCTCCAGCAGGCTGGCTAGTGATTTAGCATATCAAGGGCTAGGGCTTCAAAGCCGCCGTCGCCATTGATATGCGACTCCGAATTCCCACCGACCTGGGAGATGCCACCCCTTATCCTGAGGCCCATTTAGCACCAGGATAGGTGGGAAATTAGCTATGCAGTAGGCGGGTTGCTCCTTCAGGCTATTCACACACCTAAGGTGGGCTACCTGATGTGCTCCACGAAAGAAGGTTTCCACTATCTTGTTTTTGGTGGAATTAGGAACTCTGGGACAGGGTTATGCCCCCTCCCTACAGGAAGTGGACATAGAGGAGGTGCAGTGACCCTAGGGGTAAGTAGCCCTTTGGCTAGTACTTCACTCCCCTTAACGCACCTAAATTTGTATTTAGATAGGCCCCTGACACCAGGAACTCGATTCTTTTGCCTGAAAGAAAAAAGAAGAAGAAGGACAAAGAAGAGCCAGAGATGCAAGAACTGTGGACCAGCACCTAACTTGGCACAAAACCCTGCCTGGCTGCTGCTCTCCCGACAGTTACAGACATTGACTTGTCCACAAGCTGAACAGCCTCCCCAAACCCTTGAAGGTTTGCCCAGCACTTCATCGACCCAACAACATCGCCCTTGGATTGGAGGAGCCACTTCCCTGCACCAGCAGGCACCGACCGCATCTACCCGGTACAGCATTCTATCGATCCCCTGACCACTAATAGAGCAGCACTCCAGAAAGAGGTCTCCGTTGCTCCAGGAGGTCATATCCATCTCCCTGCCAAGTTTTGAGACTTCAGGACCCCTAGGAGCCGCCCAGCACCAATACCCAAGGTACTGGAGTCATTTGCAAGCACCAAGGCTTGTTTGTGTTCAGTTGGAACACCACTGCCACCACAACTCACCTGCACATTGAGGGACTTAGAGAGAGGCCAGTTCCACACCGAGTGCATTACTGCTGTGTTTCTTTTCCCTTATCTGCAGGTACAGCAAGAACCGTGAGAGCTTCTAACTCATGAGCCGCCAGACAAAACACCTCTGCACCCAAGCTCCCCAGCCAGGGCTCAAGTAAACTGACTGTGTCTCTGTGGTCCTGAGACCCTCAGGAGCCATGCTCCCCTTCCTTTGGTTCTGCCGGACTGGTCCCCCAGTCGCCACTTGCAGCCTCTTTCTTACAGGTACTTTTCCCATTGACTTTAATGTGTAGTGTCCGAGGCTACCACCGCGTACAGCACCTCTGCACCCAGACACTCCAGGGCAGGTAAACTTGAACTGTTGGTGCTTTCTTTGACCTTGGTCTCTACTTACCTTAAATCCAGAAGAACAGTCCTGTAAGTCATCTGTGAGTGTACCTATGCAGTGAATGTTTCCCCCTTAGGCTAACTTTACCGTGTTCGAGGCTTATGCCTCAAATCTGACAGCTATCAATTTCTATTGTTTTTACTGTACAAATTGCTAACGCCTAAAGTACTTACCTGATCCCGATGATCTTGGTGTCTAAAATAATATAAAAATCTGTGTTATTTTTTTAAATAATTGGCTTTGAGTTTCTTTTTGAGTGTGTGTCTCATTTATTGACTGTGTGTACAACAAATGCTTAACACTACCCTCTGATAAGTCTAAACTGCTCGCACACACTACCAGAAAGAGAGCATTTGGGATTATTAATTTAAGCCCTGTAAGCAAATAAGGGTCGTCTGGACTTTCTACATAGTTTACCTCATTTTGCTACAGTACATCAAAAGCCAGCTTTCTACAATTACTAAATAACGATTCACAAAAAATCACTATTCGATAATCACTATTACTATTGTTTGGACATCTGACTAACAGTTCCCTATTTATTTCACTTATTTGTCTACCAGCCTCGTCTTTTATTGAGTTGCAGTACCGGGATTTGTCTGCCATAGGATTGTGAGTCATTGTACCAGGTGGTCTGTCCTTTTGTTTCCTTTACAGCTGTGTGAAATCATTTGCGGCTAGATGTACGAAAGTTAGGAATAGCGATTTCTTAATCGCAGTTTTTTGTGAATATCAATTAGGAAATTGCTATTCCTAATGTATGAAACTCTTCTGAGTACAGTAGGTCCAGTATATTTTACTGAGCTCATCCTCAGTTCCTCCTTTCCAGTTTCGATATTCTTTGTGGTCTCATCTTTCCTATGAGCCATTGGAAGTCTCTAGAATATTGGTAACCTGCGTCTAGATTCTGCTGACTAGATAATTTGTGATAATGGCCTGAATTCCACCTGTTTATTTGGTAAAATTAGCAATATCAGTCTGTTCAGTATGCTGCAGCCAAATGTATTTGAGAATATCAATAGCATAGTACCCCCCATCTTATATTTTTTGAGAATCAAGAACTGACTGCTCCTGTACATCTGCCTAGCTATGTCAACCTGCCTTCTCTAATCAGTCAACGGTGGTCTGTTCCACAGTTAAAAGAAGCAAAGGACTATGTTTCAGAGGGATTGCAGGTGAGTAAACCAGATCCAGGACAGCTTTTTTGCCCAGTGCCTTCCATGCGGAGCAAGCAGTATGAAAGGAAGATACAGCATCGTGGGATGCAGGTAAGCGGGTCTTTATTTCCAGTGCAGGTGCGCACAGGGACCAACAGTACATCACCCACCAACTACCACCTTGGAATCCCTGCACCCTCTACAGTCCAAACCCCACCTTCCACATTCCAACTAGGGCTCGAATCCCAACACATCTTTCCCCTTAATAAAATAAAAAACACAAAACATATAAAGTAATAAGTTAAACATACAGATAAAAATACCTATCATAAACCTATAAGATGAAAGGTTAATAAATATAAAGCATTGAGAACATAATAAATCCTTCATGATGCTAAATTATAAATAATAAGTGCAACATGAACAAAAGCAAGCAGGTAGCTTCCAACAAATCTTGCTAACCTACAAACTAATCCTCAAAATAAAAGGTACCCATCTATCTTCATGTGCATGTATGTCGTATGACTTACTTGAATTTGTCTGCAGAGCTTCCGCTGCTCCTACACGGTGACGTACAAATTCTGCCTTTTTACAGGGTACAACCAGTGGCAGCTGGCATCTACGGGGATGGGGGGACAGGCGCACGTGAGCAAGCGCAAATAAAATATTTTAAAAATGAAACACTTACCGAGATGCACAGGACGTCTTCCTCTTCTTCTTTCTTCATCTGCAGCCCGGCCACCGGGAAACTCCCTTGACCAATCCTGGCGCTGCTCTCATACCATGAGAGCAGCACCTTGATTGGAGGGACTCCACAGCACTCTGGAGGCTTGCACTTGCTCTAACCCAGCTATCTGAAGACAGCTTGGTTAGAGATGTTTAAAGTGCACGTGTGGCTGGCCGTTGCAAGACAGCCGGCCAAAAAGGCATATGCACTTTAAACAGTGCATATGCAGCCCACCCTTCTCCCTGCTGCTGCCACTCAGCAGCGGCCCATTTCCCTGCCTGATGCTCTGTTCGGGACGGGGAATGAAAAATAAAATGGTAATGAATTACCATTTTGTTTTTCATCTCTGGGGCTATGGGAGTAATTTAAGTGGGGCGACGCTCCTCTGCTTCAACGGAGGAGCCGCCCCTGGGTACAACTGCAATTCTGTCTTTATTCCAAATCATTCAATCTCTGGTATGCACCACACTTGGTATAAGCTGTATGACTTGAATAGGAGCTGAAAATGTATGCTCACCCTTAGCAACGTAATCTGTTTTTTTTAACCCTGGCCCAACTACCTACAACCAGGTCTTGCAAATCACTTCTTTTAGGACCAACTCCATATTCACTTTACACCTTTTTCCTTACATTTGCTACTCCAGACTAATGTGATGCACCTATTGAACGTCTATCCATCCATTCCCTAGTCATTCTGGAACCAAGTACATGAGTATGAAAGGAAATACCACAGTTGATACACTGGGTGTCATCCTGTATACCCAAAACATGTCCTCAACAACAGGTTTCTAACTTAATTTGTTAGCAAGTGCAAATTATAACTGATCTTTCAATGTGCGATTGAAGTGCTCAACTAAACCATCGCTCCTGGGATGGTACAGAGATGTTCTAGTGTGCTTGCTATAACTAGTAGTTAATGAGTAGTTAGGATGTCTGTCACCTCGTAGCGTTAGTTCAGTCATATCAGATTAGGTCTCAGCAGTCTCTGGAGCCCACTGCAAGCCACAGCCAGCGATATAAGAATAGTCTCAATCTGTCCCTAAGTGGTTGGAGGCCGTTCCAACCAGTTCATTCCACATCTCTCACCCTAGCTGCTATCTCCATTTGATCTACAGTCTCCTTCCAAATTCATCCAGAATCAGCAGTCTTGTTCATTCCAGTTTGTTTTTTACCTAACCTGAAGACTTCCATGGTATCTTAGAAGAAGTATGACTTTCCCCTTCAGCTCGATCTGAGTTAGTCCATATGTAACATAACTTACTTTATCTCATGGGTTCAAAGCAGTTTTTTTACCTCCACAAACTTCTGCCAGACCTCATTTACTGCCATGGTGAAGTTTGGGTATATGTTGATGGATGAGCTCTGAAATTGTAGGGGGCTTTTTTCTCTTGCCAGTTGTAGAAGGGCATCCCTGACCCAGTAATTAATTAAGTAACTTATTTGAAGGTTTTAATGATAGCCGTCTGGTCCACTCTGTGAAGGCTTATCAGAATTTAATGGCTTCAGTGAGATATGGGCATGGTGGGCAATGCTCAACTTTGTTCAGATTAAATAGAGGTGTTCGTCAGGGGTGCATTCTTGCTCTTTTTTTCACTCTTTATATTAATCAATTAGTATGCACTTTGGTACAGGTTGGTTATGATGTGCACGTTGTTGGTTGCCTCTCGCTCTACTCTACTGCATGCAGATGATACAGTTTTAATTGTTAGACCAACACTAGAGCATCAATGGTTATTAAATTCATTTGTGGCTTTCATGGATTCCTTGTATTAAAGCACAGATTTTAAGAAATCCCATGTTACAGTGTTTGGCCATAGGCATGCTAAATCTCGAGTTTTTAAGGTAAACAAAAATACTTTAGCAAGGTTAATTTGTACCCCTATTTAGGGCTATTTTTTGATTCAACTATATCCTGGTCTTTTCTTTTATCCTCTAGATCATTGACATTTATGATATCAATCTCTTCCAATTCTTACAATTTGTGAGGCAAAATGTATTTCCTTTGCCTCTTATGGCAGTGACATCTGGGAGTATGCCGATGTTGCTCCACTCCAAACAGTAGAAAATAAGTTTTTAAAGAGATTATTATTTCTCACTAACTTCTCTGCTAGTTTTATAGTGCATGAAGGGATGGGTGTGGCTTTTCTAACAGATTTATTGAAGATGCACTCCTTGATACAAGGGATTTCGCATCTAATAGAATTCTTTTCTGTATGCCAAAAGAACCTTCACAGAACTTGGGTGTCCGGAGATTTTTGATAGTCCAGAAAAGCTTGTGAAAGGAGACCTGGTGTGGGTAAAGAAAGCATTTATGGACCTTTCTAGGTCGATGCGGAAAAGCTTGGAGTTGGACAAACCATCTGTTAGATCTCACATTATGTTCTTAACTTTGCCTACACTTGAACCTTATTTAGATCTAGGAATGTCCTCTCATCATTGTTTTTTGTTGACTAGATTTAGATTAAATTTGATCCATCATTTGTTATCGGTCCCAGGGGGTTGGAATAAGGATTTTTCTCTAGAACCCTATAGTTGTGATCTGGTTTCAAAACAGGACACTTTGCACATTTATGCCAAAAATGTATTTTTCCATTATTAAAAGATAAGCACTTTACACAGGTCAAACCTGCTTTGTTGCATTTACAATTGCTTTTAGACCAGCACACTTATTTTTATGCGGCAAGCTTTTTATCTAGTTATGTCAGTTTGAGTAATACGTAAGATATACTATGATTTGCTGTCTATTTTTAATTAGTATGTAATTAGTTTTTAATTTGTTCGATGTAATATTGATTTTATAGATGATGGATTTTTTTTACTGCTGCAATCACATTGTAATTTTATTGTTTTTTATGGTTTACAAACAAACCACATAAAAAAGTTAATGAGAATGAGGAACCTATTGTGGGTTGTGGGAGGTCTCTGGTGGAGGTCTCAGTGCCAAGGAGCAATGCCCCATTTCCATCAATAATGTGTCTGTGAAGTTCGATCTGTCGTATAATATTGGTAACATCTTCTCAATGTAGATTTTAGGCCTTCCAATGTCTGTAGATTCCTGCTGACCAACAATTCTCACATTAATATGGCACAAACGCACCGTAAAGTCTTCATTCTTGGTCAATATGATCACCAGTATCTTTTCATTTTGAGCAGTTTTTCATTAGATGCTACACTGTTAACTTTAAGGTTAGGGAATCTGTGTTCTGCACTGTTTATCCTGATGTTTTGTTTGTCACTGCTTTCTGTCAGGCGATCTATTCTGGCCATGAATGTACCAATGTTTCCATCAATTGATTTGAGGCTCCCTTTCAGACCCACAACAATAGTGTTAGTGTCCACTCTCGTATCAGATCTACTCTTATCTCTGCCTCTTGTGCCCTTCATGTCAGTGTCCTCAACCCACTTTAGGTAGCCTTTCCTGAAACCTGTCCAGCATGCAGTGCTCTCTGGCTACCCACAAGAGAAGATCTATGTGAGACTTGTGGCCTTCTGACCTTTGCCATGTTCTAGGTCACTTCCATCCATTCCAGGTCACCGAACCGCACCAGTGCCCCAGCCTCTTCAGCTTGGGCAGAGCTGCACAGGCGGCTTTGCAAAATCTTGAGTACCCCAAAACTACCCAGACACAGAGGACACCCACCTTCCTTTAGTGTCAGGCCACAGCACCCTGATATTTTATATCTGCTTGTGATCCAAGAACAAGCTAAAACATACCAGGCACTCAACTGATAATTGTGTATTTTCTAGCACAATTACCAGTGCAGGAATCTCCTTTCAAGCAGGACTTGGGCTGCATCCTTCACAGCCACACGGTTTACTGAGTCTACTGCTTTGTTCTTGCCTGTGTTACTGGGGGCAAGCAAGGCAAACTCAGCTCAGCAATTAGTTTGTGGGTCAGTCTCAGCAGCGACTCCTGATAGATCCAGGCACCTGAGACCACACACTACCAAAGGACACCAGCGAGCCTCACAGGGCTCTGTCAGTGTTCTGCAACCTTACTCCCGCCGCACATCTCTTTGGCATCAGCACGGTGTTTTCAGGCCATGGGTTCACATCTGTTTGATTGTTGAAAGTAGATGTAGAGATCAGGCGTTGAGGTCTGCTATGAGGTGGCCATGTTGTTGGTGGCCTAGCCACACTGCCTAATATATGAAATCATATAATGGAAAGCAGGCTGGGAGAATATTATTATCAAACTGCAAAATGAGTTTTGGTGTAAATTTGGCAAATTGACCTCTGTTTTGCATCACATTCTGTAGACAAGCATGCCATGTAAAATATTTCCGGAAACTTTGGGCCCAACTCACAAAGATTTTCCATGGTGTAACTTACTCCAATCTTTTTAAAAGTAAGTCACACCTACTCATGGAAAAAAACAATACGGGGCTTAAGTGAGCCTGGATGAGCCATCACTGGCAGGATGGGAGGGACTAGACCCAGCCCCACTTACACTTGAATAGGCTGTGTCCTGTCTCCACACAAAGGGCTACATACCCACTGTTGTTAGTGTGGAGCCAGGGCCAGGAAGGAAGGGCAACTGTGCCTTTCAAAGGCCTGCCTCTAGTAGCTTCTCCCCATGTCAAAGGCACAACTAGGTATACATACTGGACCTCAGACACCAACTCGTCAGTACACTTCTGGACCTGTGGATACTCTGCCAGGAAAAAGGACTGCAGTACTGCTGAAAGGACTGCCTCTGCGCTGGACTACTGCTCTGAAGAAATGCTGTCCTGCTGTGCTGACCTGCTGCTCTCTAGCCTGGGTGGGAAGTACTGGACATGCATGTCTTGAACCCAGAATCCCAGAATGACTCTAAGGGCTAGTTGGCTGGCCTTTAGATCTGAAGCCTCTGGTACACAACAGGCTTCCAACAACCTTGCACCTGGACTTTGCCATCTGTGAGTCTGTCCTGCCAAGTGGTGCCTTCCCAGTTCTGGACCCTTGTAAGTGGGCTTAAGGTGCTCTGCCAGCCTCTGTGGATCCAGTGGAACTGACGCATCTCCTCTGCTGCATGGCGCAACCCCGAGCAGAACCATTGAATCACTGCTGTTGTGTGAATTAGACCCGCCGCAAAGACCCGCATCACCTCTGCAGCCTGCTCGAAACCGCCACTGCGCTACACATCTTCAGCCCTGGCCCTCACATCCCTTGTCGACGGCAGCATTGATGATGAAGCCCCACTGCATCGCAGCCTCACCACACCTCAGAACCGACGTATTGCTTCAGCTGTTGGTCGCATCTCTGTAAACCAGGAATTAAGGTACTTTGTTCAGCTTGCCTAACTGTGTCACTGTAGCAGGCCTGCTCTCTATCGCTGTCGGCCTGAACTTGTGACTTTGTCCCGGTCTGGTGCAACCAGATATCCACAGTTGGTGCTTTGTGGTTTTTGGCCCTAATTTCACTGAGCTCGCTAACATTGCATACCTCCGGTTCTACTGATCGGATTTGTGTCATTTGGTTCTCATTTTATTTATTAAAAATCACTCTATTTTTCTAACTTGGTGTGGGATCCTCTGTCTGTGGTGTCTTTCACTTCATTACTGTTTGAAGTGTTTCAAAAATAGTTTATGCATTGCCTCTAAGTTACGAGCATTCACAGAGGACGGCCGTCAGTGGACACGCTATTCATAATCAACGGGATCAGAAATACATTGTGGTTACCTCATCCCCTTTTTACAAACAGAATCTTTCTTTGAGACGAAGTCCCGAAAGTCGTCCTTCTATGGAAACCTCACATTAGGATTACGAGGCTCCATTTGTTACTCACTATTCAGTGCACATTCATCGGACCTTACTGGGATAATGATCAGTGCTTGGGCATAGACAATGCACCATCTGAACTCTTGATTTGCCCTACCCTGAAGTATTCAATTTCCAATAAGATTCTATCTTTGGAGACTAGACAGGAACTTCGCGTCTGGAAGTTTTGTGGCTTTCCTGATGAAGGCGTTTTATACGCCGAAAAGCACGTAGAGAAGATCAACTGTATAGCCACTCCCAAGAATATCTACATATATCTATATATTTTTTTGTTGCATTCTATGTCTTTGTATTGACTGTATTTTGTTATGTCCTATCGATCATGTATGCCTGTCTATTTCACTGTATGTCTTTGAACATTGACATTGAAAATACCAACCTATATATGTAATCAACAGATGGATAAATTGTGTTTTCTAATGTTTTTAAATGAAATTTGCATTAAAGAAAATAATTTTTAAAATGAATTTAAACGTACCCTGAGTCATGTATCATATGTGTGATTTTTATGGTCTGTTAACTTGTACTGACCTCGAGTTGCCTTGGGATTTTTCTCTCAATTGCCTCTAAGTTACTCCTGACTTCTTTGTGCCAAGCTGCTAGAGGGTTGGGCACAGGTTAATTTATGGTTGGTTTGTGCCTCCCCCTGACAAGGACTATGGTCGCTGCTTGACCAGGGCTCACACCCCAGTCAACCAACAACCCAATTTCTTACAATCCCAGTTTGGCTACCCTGTATGGTGTTTGCTTGGTGATGTCACTAAGGTTCAGCTTCTGAGCTGGGCCTTGTGCATCCGTTGCAGGGGCCTGTGTTCGACCTCATGGTCACAGGTTCAAATCCCAGCGGGTCCAGTCAGCCTTTCACCTATCTGAGGTTGATCAAATGAGTATCATTGAGTTGGGTAACAATAAACATCTGTTATTCAGCGCCAAGATACCCAAGGGTGAACGTGTGCTTTACAAATACACGTTATGTTTTATCTTATGTTAGTGATTTGCCTGCAAAGAAATGTCATCAAAGTTGACTAGTCAGTGACACGATCTGTAGAAATGAATTCCCCTGTTTACAATGTCAGTGTTGATATATGAGCAGTTCCATGTGGAGAGGCCAAGAAAATTAACGAGTCTCTGCATTACTGATTCTGCGAATGCATGTAATAGTTGTCCTGTGAGAAGCGTATTCATCAGATGAGTGAGAGTTGCAGGTACGCTCTCTGTCTTCCACAGACGTGCTTGAAGGACAGGCCACATTAAACTACTGCATTTTCTGGATTTAATTGTGGTGTACATATTGAGTTCTGGACTTAATTCATTTCAAGAAGTTAATTATTATTTCAGTGTAGTACTGCAGACTGGGGTGCACTCGTCATGCAGAACATGACTTCACGAGTGGTTTTCCATATTCTCCTGCTTCACTTTCTTAAGCATGATAAGCAAAGTATAGGACATTCACTAACTATGTTGTTACCATAGATTTAATTTGAAATAATAGGATTATTATTTCAGGGATTTATGGTTGCAGGGTTATGGTTAGATTTACTGATATGAGGGTGTGTAGAAATGCATTTTATGGAGACATCAAAAGGCACATGATAGATATCCACTACTAAAGTTACTACAGCCAAAAAGGCCCCAAAAACAGTACTAAATGTACTCCAGCACAGGCCTGAAGTATGTCCAGCACCACACATGGCTAACAAGAGGTACTGCAAAACCCTCCCACAAAACATAACAGAGGGAGAGACTTAAAAAGCATACCCCATAGGAAATACTGTTCAAATAAATTAATTTTTGTGAATCTAAAACCAAATATATATATATATATATATATATATATATATATATATATATATATATATATATATATATATATATATATATATAAATACATATATCAATAAAAAAATGCTATTTCATTTTAAAATATTTTAATAACATTTTTATTTAAAAATACACCAAACCTTTGTTAATATTATTTAAAAATAATATAAATGATTAACTTTTAATAATTATTAATACATAATAAATGAGGTGAGTTTTTTAGTACACCTTTGAAAAATAATGTATATTTAATTTAATGTTTCAATTCATTTAATATTTAATTGAAAATTAAGGTAATAGTGCTGTATCATTTTTAATTTTGCTCCACATTTAAAATAAATACATAAAATTAATTTTCATGAATAGATATATATAAAAAATATTTTTAGTATTTTTTTAAAGTTATAAGCTTTTCAATTTTTCACTATATTTTACCATATGGAGATCTCCACCTCGTTGATGGAGATCTCCGCTTACATATGAAAAGTTACAAGTACTAACTTTACTCTCGTAAATTAAGACATGTAACCCTGCACTTTGTAGTAAATTTACACTCAGAAATGGTGAATAACCTAAAGTAGTAAATTTACTTCAAAGTGAACAAGTGAACTTACTCATGTGGATTTAAACATGTACGTTTACCTCTGTGAATAGTCCCCTTACCATTAAAACTTTAGGAATCTTTCAAGCAGAATTATTTTGCAATTTATCATTTACCCAATGCTAACACGCCCATGATTTTGAAAAATGCAATGTCCTTCAGGTTTGTAGGCTTCAACTCAATGGCTCTGCAGAGTTTTGCCCAGATTTTTAAGTGTTTAGGAACAAAAAGCTCTAGTCCACATATCACCTTCCCAAAACTTCAGCGTCAAGCAGTACCCCAACATTTACATAGCTGACCTGATAAATGCCAAGAGAGACTGTTATTACCACCCATGATAACAATGTCTTAGCTCTGTGATACAGCATGAATCCAGCACAACACAATAATGCCGATCTTCTTGCACTAACCACCGTATTCGCGACCATCTCACATCCAACAGCAAGAAAGTAATTACTGCTTCAGTATCACCGGTATCCTCTAGCAAGAACTAAATCAGCCGGGATTTGATCACCAACCCATGCAAAAGACAAATACATTCACAAAATACTTTTCAGTTTGAAAAAGATCGTGTCTCTTTCAGTTTTATCAGTGACACAGACCATAATTGAAATCTATTTAAAATTAACTTTATGTTGCGAAACTTGACTTCCTAGTCCCAGCTGCTATTGGATCACCTCTGCAATACATTTTAAAGCGTCTTCATCAAAAAGATCATTAAAATATGTGAGGGCATTCAAGAACGTTGTGAAGCTTCTGCAGACAACAAGCCTTAATACTGACTGTGAGCAAACTAGTAACCATTCCCCTTATTTATTATCTCACATATCACCATTTCTACCACCAACCCTTATATTAATAGCATGCTACAGAACTGTTTCTGCCGAGTGTAAAAGTGGATAGAAAACACACTATTGCAAAAGCCAACCGTTGAAAGATGGAATGGCACAAGTCACCTTCAAACAATGCTTCTCATTGCACCAATTGAAAAATTCACACTTAATTCGACCATCACCCTTAGCTAGAAGCACTTAACCAACTTCTCTGTCACATATCAGATCCATGATTAAAAAAAAATTCCCAACCCTATGCTCACTTTGGCAATCACAAAGTATTTTATGCATTATTGTCAAGCATTTGCCAAAGCAATGCCACTGAAAAGGCCCACTTTGAAATCAGGAACTACTGCTTCAACTCAATTGATGAAAGCCCCTAGTTCTCCAGTACCGAACATGGCCTCTCTGGCATAGACAAAAAGATCTTGCTCTACCACTTTACAGAGGTTGGAGGACTCCCAAACTGCCTTTCACTGTTCACCTCCTTCATTCTCGTCTCAGTGGCACAGATTACAACACTTCACCTCCAACTGCCAGCAGGGTTTATGTGGGGTTTCACTAAAATCTCTCCATTACCAGTGTGCTTCAACACCTACATACACCATGTATGAAGATCACTACTGGTAATGACCCCAAATGTACCTATACATCACCAAGCAGGAAATACAGAACCAGACTGTAGAAAACTGTCTGCCATTGCATCATGGGTTGTTATGCAGACTCCAAAACCAACAGAAGTAAAACAAAACTACTGTGTTTTAATGGCAAACGCATCACCAACATCAGGTTAATTCAAACTCTGCCACTTCCTTGAGTCCAATCAGTAAACTGAACCACTGAGGTTGAAAGCCTAGAAATCACACACTACTCAAAAAAAGCTCAATGCCTAGATTTGAATAGTGTAAAAAAAAAGTAATGGATAGAATGCTTGAATCAATCTCAGCCACTAGTAATTGCTCGGGCTGCATCCTGGTCTATTGTTATTTTGCACACCAGGCCACCTCAGTTTGGAGCCAGTTGTATGCAAATTAGTCTTGACCCTGCCCCAAAGGGAACAGGCCAGCCTGAATCACCAGGCCAGTTCCTCCCTGAACTGGAACACAAGCAATCCAGGACCTGATTCGCCCTTGTTATGGGCTCATCAGCCGGGTATAGCTTGGTCTCAGTGACACAGTGTGCACAGGACCTACATCTGGGGATACCTGTCCCACTTAAGGCAACACACTAAAGTATACAGAAAAGTGATGAATGGAATGCTTGAATTAATCTCAGCCACTGGTAATCACTCAGGGCTTCATCCCAGTCCATCATTATTTTGCACACCATTCCACCTCTGTTTGGAACCAGCCATATGCATATCTGTCTTGACCCTGCTCCAATGGGAACAGTCCAGCCTGAACTGCCAGGCAAGGTCCTCACTCAACCAGAACACAAGCAACCCAGGACCTGTTTCGCCTTTGTTATGGGCTCATCAGCTGGGTATAACTTGGTTCCAGTGACACAGTGTGCACAGGACCCATGTCTGGGCATACCTGTCCCACTTAGGGCAATACATAAAAGTATATAAAAAATGGATAGATGGAATACTTAAATTAATCTCAGCCACTGGCAATCACTCGGGCCGCTTCCCAGTCCATCAGTATTTTTCACACCGTGCCACCTCTGTTTCGAGCCAGCCATATGCAAGTCAGTCTTGACCCTCCTCCAATGGGAACAGCCCAGCCGAACTGCCAGGCCAGGTCCTCCCTGAACCGGGACACAAGCAACCCACTACTCTGATTCTCCATGAATCCACAAATTGCTTTCAAACACTTTCTCAAAAATACCTCCATTGAAAGGTTCCACAATATCTCTACCACAAAATACAACATTACACCCTCAGATACTCTGTGCACTCACCCATAAAACCTACTGAAATGAGGCAGATATGTTTCTGTCTACAGTCACTAGCAATTGAAAGCCCTATCCAGGATCACCTGCTACAGAGTCAATCACATTGGGAAATGTAACCCCATCCTCTCTTAATCTAAACCCTTGTTCATCCTACTAAGAAGTACTGTAATGCAATGTAGTTTGCAGAGCTGTGCTAGATAAGTACATTCATTAACTCATTTCCCAGACAGCAGTGAGCCATCCCATGCTGGGATTTGAAAGTCAAAAATAAGACATCAAAGTAATCGTAGACTACAGAAATGCTGCAAAAGCTTGCAATAACTGTAACCCATCAGTGAGGCTTAATATGTCCTTATATTGCAGCTTATCTGAACTCTGTCAGATTGGCATCCTTTTACATTGCCTTTTAACAGCATATTATATTCCTCATGGCCTTGAAGAGCACTGTGATATGGAAGATGTTATGTAATTTCTTCAGATAAAAATATCCATGTTTAATTTTGCTCCCCACTATGTTTTGCGAGGCTTTATATTGGTCTATGATACATTGGTGTCAAACCCTATTCAATCTTCTTATCTTTTTCACCGATTTATCAGTATTCCCTTTCTGTGATCATCTGGTCGATCATTGTCCTTTCGGCACTAAGCTTACACATATTTTCCAGTTACCATGTCTCTCGCCATTATCTCGTTTTCTATTTTCAATCACTTTGTGCTTGCTTGTCCTTCTGTGTGATATTTCTGAATGGCATATACTGTATTATGGTCCTGGTCATTCTACATAAGTGACTTTCCCAAAAGTCATTCAGTAGGCAAGGGTAGGTGTGGCTAGAAGAAGTGCGAGGAGCAAGGTAGATGTACAGCTACCAGTACAATTGAATGAAGGGTGGAGTTAAAATTAAATGAGGGAAAGCAGGAAGATGTATAAATAAGGTGAACAAACAAATACCAATACTGACAAGTCAGATGAGAGTTATATAACACATCTACCAAAGGAAACCAAAGTTGGCAGCACCACTGAGCTGGCACTTCAAGACTTGGAGCTCAAAAGTTTGCATTTAGCCACAGCCGTATTACAATATCAGGTACACATACAGACACAAATCCCTACCCCAAGTTCCTTTCCTCTGTACCTCCAGTGTCCTTTTGGTATGCTTCCCAGTCTTCAATTTATTTTGCTGCAGAATATGGTGTGAGCACAAAAATGCTGGACATGTTGGATATTGCTGATCTTTCATCTCTGCTCCACCTTTGTCTTCGGTCTTCTGAACACATCACTCCAGACTACAATCAGCTGTTTCCCAAGCCCATAATACTGAATGTCACATGCCAAGCTGAACGAACCAGGCTGGACCATGAGGGTAAGGTTCTCTGGGGTCCCATGTGAGAGCAGACCACTTTTCCGACTAAAGTGACTACCACAGCTCACTTCCCACAGATGCCTTTATAAACCCACTCTATACAACACTATACCAACCAATTACAAGGAATGGAATTGTCTTTTGCTCACTTACGACATTGCAGCTCAGAGACCACTACCTTACACATCATAGACGATGCCCTCCTGACCACATTAGGATGAAGATGATCTCTGCTTAATGATATTGCTGGTCCTCTCAGGTGCCTTTGACACAGTTGAACCATCACACTCTCATACACTCTCTGGAGGCTTGAATTGGATTCACAGGTAACTTCCTTCACTGGTTCTCCTCCTACCTTTCTAACCGACACCAGTTTGTTCACATGGGCACCTCCAGGTGCCAAAATATCCCTATCATCTTCGGAGCCCCCCCATGTTCCATACTGTTTTCTGTCATCCTAAATCTCTATATGGAACTGCTTTGTGCCATCCTCAAAGGTAACAGCATTAAGATTCACCAATATGACAGTTACACACAGCTCTACTTGAAAGTCTCCTCGATAGAGGAGGAGGCCTAGCAGTTATCTTTAAGGATTGCTACAAGTGCCGCAGCTCTCCCAACCTGGTACCAGACTGCGAAAGTCTCTCCTTTGCCATTGATTTCTCCCCCATAAGTACCTTCTCTGGGCTACTTATATATCGTCCTCCTGGGGCTCTGGGGCAATTTCTTAACACCCTTCCCCCCATCACAGCCGAACTGGCTTGTAGGCCGTCTAATTGTACACTATTAGGGGATATTAATATCCACTTTGACGATGCCTCTGACCTCATTGCCAAAGAACTGACCATGAGCCTCTCCGCACTACAACTTAAACAATTATTGTTCAAACCCACCCACACCAAAGGCCACTTACTCGATCCTGTTTTTAGTAACTGTGCAGATCTCACAGTGGGAACCCCTTCCCCGCTCCCGTGGACAGACCACTTCCTGATCCCCCTCTCCTGGGCCATCCTTGAACCCCACTTAGCTACCAACACAATCACTCATAGGGAACGGAATTGGTCTAAACTTCCCCTGGATTGCTGGTTGACGGCCCTTGAAATCTCAAGACCACCCAATAACCCCAATCCCATCCTAGCCAATGAGGACTACAACAGCTGGATCCATAACTCCTTAGACTCCGTACTTCCCATAAAATGCTCTCAATTAAAGCGCAGCTCAACAACTGCACCCTGGTATTCCTCTAATTTACGGGAAAGGAAACGATATTGCAAAAAATTAGAGAGGCAATAAAAGCTTACAAAAATGAAATTAAAGCCTCTCAATCAATTTTCTTCGAAGAAAAAATTAAAGCAGCTGCTTTCATGCCTAAAGAAATGTATTGAATCACTAAAACTCTCCTCAAACTCCCTGAGAAACCGCCAAACCCTATTGACGCCCAAATTCGCTGCAATAACCTGGCAGATTTCTTTTTCCAGAAAATCCAAACAATTTACACCTCCTTTCCCCCCATCCAGCCCGACACAACTCCTGCCAACCTCTCAAGTGCAGGACCCCGATCTTCGGCTACCCTGGACACCCTCCCCCTTCTCAATCCCACCATATTAGAATGCATTATGCACCAGGTGAAATCTGGCTCCCCCCAAGACCCGGCACCCCCATGCACCCTGCTGCCAGCTATTGCCAACATTCTTCCCACCATACTCGACCTGCTCAATGCCTCTAGCTCCTCCTGCATTGTCCCTCCCCCCTGGAAGCGCGCCTTGGTCAAGGCTCTCTTAAAAAAAAACAACCTAGACCAAGACAACCCCAGTAATTACCGGCCAATTTCCCTGTTACCATGGCTGACCAAGATTCTGGAGAAATATGTCAACTCATTACTGGTAGAGTTCCTGGAGAACAACCATTTACTTGACCTCTCCCAGACAGGATTCCGTCCCATGCATGGGACCGAAACCGCTCTCCTCACTGTAACTGAGGAGGCCAGGAAGATCCTTGATCAAGGAGGCTCTGCAGCAATCATCCTCCTTGACTTAAGTGCCGCATTCAACACTGTAAATCATGACCTACTAATTCACCGACTTACCAACTTAGGCGTTTCAGGAAATGCCATCACTTGGTTCACATCCTTCTTGGCAGACCGTTCCTTCCAGGTTTTTGAGGGCGATATCACCTCCCCCAGCAAGCCACTCAGCTGTGGTGTGCCTCAGGGCTCCTCCCTGAGTCCCACACTATTTCATGTTTATATGAGCCCCCTAGCTGAGATTGTCCGTCCTTTCGGCATAAAAATCATCACTTATGCCGATGACACTCAGCTAGTGGTGGCCCTTAACCAACTAAACACTCCCTCTAACAACCTGAGTGGATGTCTGGAGGAGGTGGCCAAATGGATGACACTCTCTTGTCTAAAGTTGAACGGGGACAAAACTGAGCTTATGCTCTTAGGCAAAACCCCAAGCTTAATATAAACTCACTATGGCCCATCTGCCTAGGTCCCGCCCCAGTGCCAAAGGACACAATCAAGAGCCTGGGCATTTGGCTGGATAACTCCCTCAACTTTAACCATCAAGCAGCTAAACTCTCAGCCACCTGCTATGGTCTACTAAGGCTGCTTCGGAAGATTCTTCCCCTGCTTCCATTCCAGGCAAGACAGATTATGGTCCAGGGTCTCATTCTCTCACGCCTGGACTTTGGGAACGCCCTCTATTTAGGGGCCCATCAATCCACCTTGCGCAAACTCCAGGTCATTCAAAACTGCGCAGCCCGAACACTCCTTCAGATCCCCCGCCGACTCCCAATCAATCCCGGACTAAGGAGCCTCCACTGGCTCCCAGTTAGGGAAAGAATTGAATTCAAGGCCCTGTGCATTGCCCATAGGGCCTTTTGGAAAACGGGCCCTGTCATTAGCCGATCACTGATTACTCACTACCACCCAAATAGACAGCTCGGATCAGCATCTTCCTTCCTCGCCCTAGTGCCCAAGATCAAGAGAACTAGAAGTGGTGGCCGCTCCTTTGCTTATAACTCGGCTAAACTCTGGAACTCTCTCCCCCTCCACCTGCGGGCAGAGCCCAATCTGCTCCTCTTCCGTAGGCTTCTAAAAACTCTGCTCTTCAACAAACCTGTATAGTTCCTAACTTTCTTCCTGCACGCGCTTGTCCGCAGCGCTAGGACGCCTCAGGGTAGCTATTGCGCTTAACAAATGGTCTTTTCATTTCATTTCATTTCATTTCAAGATCAAACACCTCAATCATTGCCAGAACTGGATGGCCAGCGCCTACCTTCAACTCAACCCAAGAATATTGTTGTATTTAATATTTTCTCAAATAAAGTTGTAATAAATACTGTTTTTTAATCAATTTATTATGTAAAAGTATATTAACTATTGGTGTTTGAATTGTTAGTTTAATTGTTATTCTTTTTTTAAAACTATAGTTTGTCATTTGAAATGTGTAATTTTTTTAAATTTAATTAGTAAATTATAATTTTGTAGCAGGTTGGGTTTGTAGCAGGGACAGGGTGGGAAGTTTATTAAATTTGAATTAATTTAATTATAATATGAATTATTTCTTATTGTTAAATATTTATTTGATTAATTATGTAAATTGAGCAACTTATTTTATTTACTTGAGTTTAATTTGTTAATTTTAGTTTATATTTTATTTTTTAAATGTATGTTAATAATTTACACTTTAGTAGTGGGTTGTTGGGTTTGTAGGGGAATAGGGTGGGAAGTTATACTGTTGCCTAGACTGGCATGGAAATATTAAATCTAACCCCTCTGATGTCCATCACTCTCCCTATTGTTGCTTAGACTGAAGTAGGAATGGTAAATCTACCCCTTCTGAAGTCCAACAGCTTCCTTGCTGTTGCATAGATTGGGGTGGGAATAGTAAATATAACCCCTCTGAAGTCCAACACTTTCCCTATTGTTGCACAGATTGGAGTAAGAATAGCAAATCTAACTCCTCCAAAGTCCAGCACTTTTTCTGGTTTTACTTACACTGGAGGGTGAATAGTAAATCAAAACCCTGCAAAGTGTAACACATTTCCTACTTTTGTTAGTTGGAATTGCATTACTCACTTTTGCTACTGTTGTTTAATTTTAATTGTTATTTTTAATATTTTTTATTTTCAACGGGTATACTATGATTTATTTTACAAATATGCTTTATATGAATTTTATATGTCATGTTCCTTGCTTCCTGTTTTGCGTATATAAAACAGGATATATATATATATATATATATGCAAAAACAGGAAGTTATATGTATATTACCTAGTGGCAGTCGCCACTAGGTCGTTATATGTAGGTCTACTTTTCCATTGATGGAACATTTTTTGGTTTGCTAATAACTTTGGCCCTGTTTGACAAATCTTCACTAAAAGTTCCACACAATAAAAGTTCAGCTCATTTCTAGAAAGTTTCGGAGTGAACGTCAAGCAGGGCTGAGGAAAAAAGGGGGGGTCAGAAAAAACAAACTCCCCAGGAGTCTTACTGGAGATGGTGTTTATCAGACTCTACTATTTATACTCATTGGTTTCAGAAGAGTTGTGAGTAGAGTTAAGGCTCATCCAAACACCCTACTATGCACACCCATCATCTGAGATAGAGGTCTGAAAGGTGAGCCCAGAACTTTTCCACATCCCAACTACCCACACCCATCATTACAGAGAGAAGTTTCAGCAGGGAGGCAAGTCCCTCCACACACCCTACTACGCACACCCATCATCTGAGGCAAAGTTGTGGTCAATCTACAACCTGCTGCATGTCCCTATGTGGCAGTGCTAACTGGGGTCCCACCCCTTTGAAAGGGGCAGACTGAATCCTTTCAAGAACTTTTCAACAAATCCCTAGATTGGTTAGCAAGTAATAGAAGATTCCCAATCTTTCATGCGAAAAATATTTTAATGGTGCATAAGTGCACTTGGATTGGACCTGACCCTGGAGACCCAGCCAGTGACTATGGGGCTGATTACGATGGCGGAACGATCACCACCGCCGGGCCTGCAGACCGCGATTTTCCGACCGCCGGATTACGATGGCGGTGGGATCCAGACCGCAGCCGAGGCAAAGCCCGTCCGCCACGGAAATGCCACAGGCAATCGTTACGATTGCTTGGCGGAGCGGTCAGCATGCTTACAATGGTGGCGGAGCCTAGCAGGCTCCGTCCGCCGAATTACGATGCTGGCGGAAGCCAGCCTTTCCATGGCGGTTGAACCACCATTGAAAGGCTGGCGGGGATTCGTTTTGGGGGCCTGTTTCGCGCCCCCTTGTGTTGGGGGAGGTGTGGGTGCACTGGGGGTACCCATGGTACCTCCTGCATTTCACTGCACCATGTGGCAGGCACAGTGTAGTGCCTGCCACGTAGTGCAGTGAAATGCACAACATGCTCTTTCGACATTGCGGCGGTGCTGCTGTCAGCAGCCCCCGCCGCAATGTTAACGGTGCGGAATCTGACCACAGCAGTGGCGTTCCCATCCTAATCGGGTAGGCGGGACCGCCGCATGCATGGCGGACGGTCCCAAACACCGCTACGATGGCGGGCGGATCAAGTCCGCCCGCCATCGTAATCAGCCCCTATGTCTTTATAAAAATTAGATTACCGAATGTATTTACAACTTACTGTTTGGCCCATATTCCATTTCAGCACGGAGAAGTGCTATCATCTTGGTGCCCCTAGGAGTTTTCTACAAACCGCCAAGCTGCTATCCCCAGAGAAGTGTTAGCCCAGGTGGTGCTCTAACTGATCAATCTAAAGTTTTCCACAAACACCAGTGGTTGTTCCCATTTTTTCCTCCAGCCCACTATCCACCAAGTGAAATACCAAGGGCTTCCCTGTAACGCCCTGAAGTCAGCTTAGGGCAGCCCATTACCTGCTGTTCTATCCTGATGTTCTTGCAAGTGTGGACTGACTGTAAACTACAATATTCTCAGTCACCACCAACGGTGAGGTGCAACTGCCTCTACCTGATCGAGAGCTTGTTGGCCCCAGTGCTGCCCTTATTACCTTGCTCTTTTGAGTTGGAACGTCGCAAGGCTCAAAGGGAAGTTAGAGAAACCAGCTTGGAGGTCCTTCAATAGGTATGACATTGTTGCCCTGCAACAGACCTGGGCCACATCACCTACCTCCATAAATAGCTTCACCTGTCCAGCTATCTCCTCTTCACATGGAAGGGCCATGGGAGGCCTAGCGATTTGGATTCGTGCAAATCTTTGTGTGAAAGTCAGATCGTTTGACTCTGGGTCCACAGCATTTCAAATACTGCAGATAAGAGACAGTTTTTCTAGATCTGTTTCTTATTTAATTAACTTTTATAGTAACGATTTTGTCAATCCTACATGTGTTCATTTTGCTCAAGTGTTTACTATTCTTTCTAATTTGCAGGCCTCTAATGATAATGCTATGACGCAGCACCCCTATCTATTGTGTGGGTGTTTTAATGCCAAGCTGGTTGGACAATTGAGGAAGGGAGGTAGCCTTGAGGGAATTTCGCACTGGGATCTTTGTGACGCAAGGGGACTTGAGCTGGCTAGTTATTTGGCTGAACACAACTTGTTTAATTTAGTCTACACTTTTAGTGACGACGAACTTCCCCCACCAACTTTTAGGGGGCATGGTCGCCCATTGACCATCGATTATATTTTTGTGACGAGGGACTTTATTAGCTATTTTCTTAAAGGGGAAGTTGTGTTGACTGATTGGGGGGATCATAACGCCTTAGGAGCTTTAGTGCAGTTATCCGTAAGCAGGCTTTAACCCACTGCTGATGTTATTCCCACCCAGCACTCTGCTGATGAACTTAGGCTTATGCGGTGTCTTAAAGGACCAACAAATGTACTGTGTTTACTATTGACTCAGCATCAGGAGCTATTAAAAACTGCCTAACAGAAGCGAGGGGTGGGGGACAACTTATCAGCCCATTATGATGCACTAACCTAAGGCAATCAAACAACACTTCCTTCGACCCGTAAAGGCAGATATGGGTGGCCTGCGCCGTTTCGACAAGCATTGCTCTGCAGCATACCGGAGGTTAAGATTATCTTTGTCTACATCCCCACGAGATCAGGCTGAAGTCCGGTTTGCACATCAAGATTATAAGCACACCCTTAAATTCAGAAAGGAGACCTTGTGTAGGACAGATTGGGAAATCTTGGAAAATGCCGCATTGAGCAAAAACAGCAAATGATTTCGGGATACAGTCAAAAGATTGAAATCCAGAAGCTCTCTTGAAAACTCCTTGTTGCAATGTGACATCTTGGGCACCAATCGGGTAGTACATTTCTCCTCCATTTATCATCTTGAAGAAAGTATCGAGTTGACCAACTCTCTATCTCTTAGGTTGCTCAACTCATCTCCAGTAGTAGTGAACCTAGCAGAAGTAGAGGTGGCCATTTGTCAGATTATCGGAGAAAAGACGCCAGGCCCCGATGGGACCCCAATTGATCTCATTAGCACCAATGTTACTCTTTGAGGCCCTTTGATCACTTACGTTTTTAACCGTTCCTTAAATACGCACATTCCACACCCATGGAAACTTTCCACCATCATCCCCATCTTTAAAAAAGGCGACTGTGTGTCGCCAAAGTGTTATAGGCCTATTTCCTTGTTAGATAGTTCAGTACAGATTATTGGCAGGGTGATATACAATTGCCTAATTGAGTGGGCACAAAGGTGAGATTTATTATCTCCCTTCCAGTTTGGATTCCGCCAAGGGCTGGGTACGGTAGAGCAGTGCCTCAAATTGAGTCTCATCGTCAACAAATACATCAATGCCAGGCGCTGCCCTCTGTACCTAACCTTTATGGACCTTTCTACAGCTTTTGATTCCATCAACAGGACCAAGCTGTGGTTGAGGTTGCTGGATATGGGAGTCGACACATCCCTGGTAAATTTCTCTGACTCAACAGCCAAGTTGCAGGTGAGTTTGAACGGAGAAATGTCCCCTGAAGTCTGTTTTTAGCGCGGAGTGCGCCAATGCTGCATTTTGACCCGCTGCTTTTTATACTATATATTAATGACCTCTGCCTACAATTGACACTTAGTTCTGTAGACACTCCTAGAGTTGCTGGTACTCCGATGCCTGCCTTGCTCTACGCAGATGATGCTGTTCTGCTGTCCTGGACACCGAACACCCTGCAGGCATTGGTGAACCGTTTTGTTCATTTAATGGATAGCCTTGACTTGGTTACCAATTATGGCAAGGCCCAGATCATGGCCTGTGGTCCAGGTAGGATTGCCACCTGCAGGCTTGTTATCAAGGGTCAGTCACTGCATTGCGTAAATAACTTTAGCTACCTGGGGTTATTTTTAATACTTCAGTGTCCTGGCAGCCCCAGCTGAACAGTTCATGTCTTAAGCTGAGTAGGTCAGCTGAGACAATTTTCAACCTGCCATGCACGAGGGGAAGGGGAACCATCTGGCCGCTGATGAAAGTATATAACGCACAGTGTGTCCCAGGTGCCACATATGGGGGCGGGGATGCCACCAGAGTGCCCTTTTCCACCCCTTCTCCATCTAGAGGAAATTTTGTAATGCCGGAGGCTTTTACACTTGCCACCCACAGCCTCCTGTCATGTTATGCACCTGGAGCTATACCAGTGATACATAGCCGATAGAGATCAGTTAGCCTCACTATTACTGTGGGCCAGCGTGTGGGCTAATCCACATGCTCAACTCTGTAGAGACATCATCTTGGATTGTCTACGTTTGAACAAATGCAGCACCATTCCCTGGTTAAATTACATATCATGCACATTTCAGGAGCTGGGGTTGGCTTCTCTTTTTTTGTCCCCAAAGAGTATTAAAAAAGATAATAAATCATTGGTCAAGAGCCACTTTTCGGATTTTTGTGAAACTTTAAGGCTGCAAACTGAGTTACGAAAAACACAGTGTTGGTTTTTTACAGACACTTCGCTAGCGCAGAGCACGTTTTTTATTTGACACTTTGCCTCACTCTACTGGAGAGGTCTCTCATTTTCCGTTTTGGGGCTGATACGGTATGGTGGCTCATGAGCGCAGGTAACCCAACTGACATATTTTAACTTGTTCCTGCAATGGGGTCTCTGAACAATCGCTATTACACTATATGTTTTTCTGTAACTTTTTTAGATACCATCGCAGACTTTTGTTCAAACCTCTTTTAAAATAATTGGGCCATTGCAAATGTAGAAAGCAGTAGCGGCTCCTGGTGGGAGTGCTGTCGGGCGGTGACGTGGGGCGGGGGAGGGGCAGGGTGGGGGATAGTAAACTCTGGAATACGGCCCAAAAGAGATAAGTAAACAAATAAATGAATAAAACGAAATTCGTGCGCGCGCTGCATTGCATTTGGCGATGCAGCGCGCGCAACGAATTTCGTTTTATTTATTTATTTGTTTACTTACCTCTTTTGGGCCATATTCCAGAGTTTACTATCCCCCACCCTGCCCCTCCCCCGGCCCATGTCACCGCCCCGGCAGCACTCCCACCAGGAGCCGCTACTGGTAGACTGGCTTTGTTCCATTTGCAACTATTTAATACACCTGATATTTGCTTCAGTTTATGCTCTTTTTATAAAGGTGCAGTAAAACTATAAAAACCATGGAGGGCCCGCTGAGTTGAAACATTATTTATCTGTTTGTTGCTTTTTAAATTCTGTATTTTACACTTTTTTTATCATGGTTTTAACATGTTTTACCTATTTTATTTGGCAACGTGCACTTTATACACATGTTGTCTAATGTCAGATTGCTTTATGTCTTTTATGGCCAAACATTGGCCGAATGAAGATTATTTGAATTGAGAGAGAGGTCTAAAAGGAGTGGGCAGTCCCTCCCCACACTGTACTACGTATACCTATCATTACAGAGAGAGTTCTCAGCAGAGAGGCCAGTCCCTCCACAAACAATACTATGCAAACCCGTCATCTAAGAGAAAGGTATAAAAGGAGTGGGCAGGCCCTCCCCACACCCTACTATGCACACCTATCATTACAGAGAAAGGTCTCAGAAGAGAGGCCTGTCCCTCCACACACCTTACTACGCACACCCATCATCTGGGAGAGAGGTCTGAAAGGAGAGCTCAGTTCCTACCCAAATCGTACAACGTACACCCATCATTACAGAGAGTGGTCTCAGCAGAGAAGCCAGTCCCTCTACACACTCTACTACGCACACCCGCCATCTGAGAGAGAGGTCTGAAAGGAGAGCTCAGTCCCTCCCTACTATGCACACATATCATTACAGAAGGAGGTCTCAACAGAGAAGCCGGTCCCTCCACACACTCTACTACGCACACCCTTCATCTAAGAGAGAGGTCTGAAAGGAGAGCTCAGTCCCTCCCTACTATGCACACATATCATTACAGGGATAGGTCTCAGCAGAGAGGCTGGTCCTTCCACACACCCTACTACACACACTCGCCATGTGAGAGAGGGGTATGAAAGCAGAGGTTCAGTCCCTTCCCACATCCTACCATGCACACCTGTCATCTCAGAGAGAGGTCTGAGAGGAAAGGGCAGTCCCTCCTCACTCCCTACTACACACACCCGTCATCTGAGAGAGAGGTCTCAAAGGAGAGTTTACTCCATCCACACACCCTAATACTCACATGTGTCATCTGAGAGAGAGGTCAGAATGGAGATGCCAGTCCCTCCTCACTGACTACTATGCACAGACATTATCTGAGAGAGAGGTTTGAAAGGAGGGGCCAGTCGCATGGCAGACCGTACTATATACACCTGTTATGCAAGAGAGAGGTCCCAGAGGAGAGGTCAGTCTCTGCACATGCCCCTCTTTGCATAGGTGTTATTTGAGAGAGAGGTTAGAAAGCAGAGGGTTGTCCTTCCTCATACTCCAGTATGCACACCCATTATCCAACAGAGGGTTTTTAGTGAAGAGGTTAGTGCTTCCCATATACTGCTATTTCCCTACAAATCTGTTGCGATCCCGTGAGAGTCTTGCAAGAGTAGGGTTCAACCTTCAGGGATTGAAGCTTGCAGCATGGGCCTCATTCAATCCCACAAGACACTCGCCAAACCTGCTTTGAAACTTGCTGGGCCTGCCACAAGGTGTTTTACGATCCCGCGAGAGTCCCGCAAGATTGTATGGGGAGAAGAAAAACAAGCATTTGCAATGCCATAGGTCTCGCATTTGTGAGAGTTTAAGCTATTGGCATTGTAAATGACAATGCCTTTTATTTATAGGTTTTGATAATTAACACATAAATAAAAGGCATTGTCATATACAATGCCAATAGCTCAAACTCTTGTAAATGCGAGACCTATTCAAAGAAGTGGCCGCCATTGTCCCGGGCTGCTTAGAAAGTGAGGTGCGCATGCTGCGCTGAATGTTGCAGGTAAGCATGTCATGCCTGCAGTAGGGGAAACTATTTAAAGAAAATAGTGCTTACAGACTGAAAAAGACTCACTGTGTAACAACCGAAGTAAAAGGGCCAGTCCTCATGGGAGATAACGAATGAAGACAAGGCGGTATAAGGAGAGACTAACAAGCTATTAAAGAATCAGAAGCCAGCATTTACGAAGGACAATGACACAAGCCAATGACAAATATGGGCGAAGAGTGTGCAGGGCTACTATTCCATACTCCCATACAGCATGGCTCGCAGAGCAGCGCATGCGCTGCCCAGGCTTGACCTAAAAACATGAGGAGCACTGCTATTTCTTAATAGGTAGCTCTAACTGCTCATGAGATGCTGCAAAACATAACTATTTGGTGAGTTCCATGTTCTGAGATCCACAGGCTGGAGTGTATTGTGGTCCTCCCACCCCTGGTAGGGGCAAACCTCCTACCATGCCTGTGGTATGGGCAAATCTTTCTGGAGAGAACTGTTTGACCGCATGAATATGAAAATTGTGACAACTGTCTCTTTATCAAGGGTTATTACAATATTAAAGAATATACACCAATAACTTGGAAAATCCTGATTATATGATAAATTATTGCTGACTGGAAGTGGAATTTTTGTTACATATTGTTTCAAGTATAGGAGACAGAAAATGGCTCAGCACACACCTATAGTTAAATATAATTTAAAAATCAACAATGGTATATAGTAATGATAAGCGATAATCAATGTATGAAAATTAGCACTATGTCTCCCCAATAAATCAAGTGAGACTTCGGTTTCTTAATAATGTATTCTTCCTTTATTCTTATTTCAGATTTCTTTTCTTAAAACACAGCACAAATTCATAGCCGACGCGGTGCGTTTCGTCCCCACGGGACTTCTTCAAGGCTGTTGTATTTGTGAATAGTCTAGATGAGACAAATATATATAGCACTTCTTGTTGAAGGACGGTGCCTTAACTCAAGATTTCTCTGCAAAGAAGAAACATTCATCTACTGTAAGTAGTAAAAGTTGAAATGTGGAAGGGTACTCAGTAACCCCAAATAAGCGCAATGTCGCGTAGCGGCGTGGTCCGAAGTCTTGAAAGAGACAAAATCTTCCACATTTCAACTTTTACTACTTACAGTAGATGAATGTTTCTTCTTTGCAGAGAAATCTTGAGTTAAGGCACCGTCCTTCAACAAGAAGTGCTATATATATTTGTCTCATCTAGACTATTCACAAATACAACAGCCTTGAAGAAGTCCCGTGGGGACGAAACGCGCCGCGTCGGCTATGAATTTGTGCTGTGTTTTAAGAAAAGAAATCTGAAATAAGAATAAAGGAAGAATACATTATTAAGAAACCGAAGTCTCACTTGATTTATTGGGGAGACATAGTGCTAATTTTCATACATTGATTATCGCTTATCATTACTATATACCATTGTTGATTTTTATATTATATTTAACTATAGGTGTGTGCTGAGCCATTTTCTGTCTCTTGTGTTTTTGGCATTCCCAAATAATAGGGACGTAAGGAGGTCACGTTCCTGGTTCTTTGCACCACATTCTTGAGAAAAAAACTATCTAAAACTAGACTGACTGGTGCAGGCCTTAAGTGCCCTGACCTTCTGTTTTTCTTGTCTTGATTGTTTCAAGTATGTATTTTAAAGTATAATTTTTTTGGATGCTTCTATTTTTGTCTGCAAGTGTGAAATGCCCTTTTTCACTATTTGAGAAAAGATAAAGTTACGTTACATGATTTTATCATTGTGTTTTTATGTTCAATAAAGAGCTTACAAAAATTAATGCAGCGATGGCAACTGAAAAAGTCAGATAAACTATCATTTACCTTGTGCAGCAAGAATCATGTGTGAGGTGCAGCACTGCCTGCTTTACATGTCTCATTCGGATCAGTATAAAAAAAACTGGCTATGTTACATGCAGGATTAAAACCTCTGGCAAATACATTAATATTGACATCTGATAGGCCTTGCCAAGACTTAGATTGCTGCCAAAACGTTGTGGTTAACAACGCAGGTCATTTTGCTGTAAGCAACCAAAACCGAGTCTGTGAATGTCTGGATAAGGGGCCTGCAGTGAATTCCGACAACGTCCTCCAGCTCCAAGACACCCTTTGTTCCCCCGGTACATTCACAAGTGTTCGACAATTGTGAGCAGAGGGATATTTTCGTGTTAATAATGTAACCTGTTGCAGCGTGGGCTCACAGACATTCATCGTAAAGCACAAGCTACCTTTAAAATCAGCTGAAGAACAGCATCGCACCAAACATGGGATGACATGGGAAGCTACCATCAATGTACAAGCCACTAATTCCGGGACAGAAACTTCAGAAAACCAGACTACCATGTGCGGCTGCTGGTATAAAAGGGTCTTTATTTTTCACTATCTGCATTTCCGAACTGTGTGCAACAGAGATTCAGTAAACAGCACAGAGAGGACTTGTGTGTAGGCGTGCTAATTGCTGCTCCATGTGCTTTCGGGTTCCATTCACTTCGAATCACATTTTATGTGTTTACGTTTCATGTTATTCTTTTTAGTGAGAAGAGCTCTGATATATATCGCAGGATTGTTTCAGCGAAACGTAGTTATAAACTCAGATAAATGCACATCACATCTACAGGACACAGTGGACTGGTCGTGCAAGACATATGATGTCCTTTCATTTGTATAATCTGCAAAAAATAAGCATGTCAGTGGCATGCATGATGACCAGCACTGAACTGTGCTCCACAATCACTTGGAAGGGGAGGGACAGATGTTTCACCTTGAGCATCCAACCCCCCACTCTCCTCAACCCGCCCTTTCCGAAAAGAGGTGTGAACTGCATAAGTGAAAGCCCGGCCCTTGGCAGCCAGTGCACAGACAATGGCCAGGAAGGGGGCCAATTAATGGCCCGTGCAGGGGTCCCACTGTGGCTGCAGCAGAGGGTAAAGGTCACGAGCAAATAAAGGTCACTGCAGGGGTTGGAACAGGCCTTCACACCTTGAACAATACACGGGCACACCCACCTGCACTGTTAATATACTGTAAGGGATGAAGGCCTGTAAATGTAGCCTGCCTACCTATCCGTGCAAGTGCGGTTCTTTTGCACTAGTGAGATTATGCATTTGTGTCTGTTGGAACGGTTGCACTGAACATGTCAAGGGCAGTTTCCCAGTACTTGTTGAAAGGAAGCCCAAAAAAGAAAACAAAACAAGGCAGAGTCCCAGCAGAGCTGGAGAGGGAGGAAGAGCAGAGAGCGGAGAGTGAAGAAGAGTGGAGACTTGTTTGTGAAAGGAAGCCCAAGAGCGAGGACAAGCGGAGAGTGAAGAAGAGCGGAGAGCGAGGAAGCGACAGACAGCTTGCAGCGCTATATTTGCAAGCTTTCTTTAACAGTTTTCCTTAACTGAAGTAGTCCCCAAAGCAACAAATAAACCGCTACTGCGTAAGGGAACTGTAGTTGGCCGGTGCTCCCAAGTACAAAACGGAAATGATGTACAGGAGTGCCAACCAATAAGGACGCACCAAAGAAGACCTACAGAGACATGAACCAATGCTAAGCAGCAGGCAGAATTTCCCTCTGTAGATAGATTACAGCAGGTCTTGCAAACAGCGCATGCGTGCTGATGCTCGACCTAAAAAAAAAGGGCCAAGGCTCAAGTTACAATACGAAAGCAACTCCCTTTTAGAATAATGTCCGCACACAGGATATATTATTCAGTTATTCTACCATACATACAGTTTAAAAAAGAATTTACTTTAAGAAAACTCTAGAAATTCACTTCTAGGAAGATTAATTGCAGACCCACAAGTTGGGAGCATATAGGATAATCAGGTGTTTGTTGAAGGTTGATTAGTTTGGTCTAAGCAGTGCATAATTTGTAAAAAAAAAATGCCATGTCCAAAACTTTTTTGAGGTGGCTGCTGCCCAGTTCCACCTCTGGCATCACCCAGATTCTCCACTGGCACGCAACCTTTAATCACAGGCACACCACCCAATACGGCTCTTGCACAGCCCACTGTCTTTGGTGCTCACACGACCCACGTATATCACACCACAGCATTCTGCGGAGTGAATGTGAGTCCATTGCCCAAGCAAGCCTTCAAAAATGTCTCCTTTCTCCTGGGGAGTGTTGTGTGTGAAGTGCAATACAGTACTGCACTGCTACTTACTCTCCCACATACACTGAGATGCTTGGAAATGCAAGAGGTGTGCAAGGTCTTTGAGGCACTTCCATGTTACCTTCTTTCCACAAAAAAGACAACATGTGCCTGTTCACCAAAGCCAGACAAATGACCTGAAAAAGACAGCTCCAGTCCACCCTATACCATGATGAATGAACCTTCCATATATATACGCATTCGAAATCAGTAGCGGCTCCTGGTGGGAGTGCTGCCGGGTGGTGACATGGGGCGGGGGAGGGCCAAATGCGATGCAGCGCGCACAACGAATTTCGTTTTATTCATTTATTTGTTTGCTTACCTCTTTTGGGAAGTATTCCAGAGTTTACTACCCCCCACCCTGCCCCTCCCCCGCCCCACGTCACCGCCCGGCAGCACTCCCACCAGGAGCCACTACTGCTCGAAATGCAATGTAATCCACGGTAATAAAGTACAGGTAAAACTGGATTTTCCCTTGTTTTCTACTTCAGAAATAAAGTTTTCCAAATGCAGTACCGGTCCTCTCTACCTCAACTACTCCAGAAAACTCACCTGGCTGGAATGCATTTTCATCCACATGGATTTTAGGTTGGACTATTTCCCTGGATTAACAATTTGTATTACATTTTGTGTTTCCCATGTGCTTTCCTGTAATAATGGACTGGTAACCCAAACGAGAAAGAGAAAACGGGGAATTGTTTGACTCTAGAGATTGAATGTTCACTTAAATACTTGAAAGGAGACAAAATATCAAATTACTGACTCAGGGTTATTGGAAATAGATCCACTGATGTAGGAAGCCCGCTTCCTGGTTTAATAACTGACACCAAGAAACTTCCTTTTTTTTATTTTTTACAAAAACGTACTTTTCTATCTGTGTGACCCCGGGAGGCATGACACTCACCCTGAGCTCGCACACTTTACGACAAGAATGCTACCGCTCCCAATCAGCAACGAGGGTATCCTTTGACTTTAATTGGATGATTTATACCAGGCAGTCGCTAACCCGTGCAACCAGCCGACTGAGATGAAGCACAGGCTGGCACTGACAGCGCCATCTCTCCTGCACGCGCCTTCCACCTGCCTCCTGCTCTAAATTTGGTGCACCACTCCTGCTTCTATTGAGCCTGAAACAATGGAGAAAATTAATAGGTATCTAACTCGGAAACCTAGACAGGGAAAATTGCACGCAGAAATGAGAGTCTCGGTTTAGCCCGCCCCCTAGTCTGGTCAGCCAATGAGGAAGTACGTTAGCTACTCTATTACTAGGCGTGTTGGAAGGCCTGTTAAAAGTTCAAGCATAGTCCCTACAGCCATGTCGATGAACCACTGATTGGTGCATCTTTCAAAATCAGCCACATTAAACAAATAAATAAAAAAAAATTAAAGTGCACTTTGCAAGTGACACCATTGCCCAGGAAATCAGGACATTTTCCACATTACTTACGGTGGACTAGCACCAGTGAGTGCGACCAGTGTCCGCAGAAGATGAATAAAGTCTATAGGTCACTAAAAAAAAGTGCCCGTGGGGTGCACTTGCAGTCACCGGCACAAATTAACTACTTGTCTCACGTAAATTTGATTTGTCATGGCATAACAACTATCAGCGGTTTTCAGGACTTCTGTCATTTGGTAGCGGAGGTATGAAGAAGGCAAGAAGGTTTGAGTGTTTACCTTTATTTCTGTAGAAACATCCATTAGGTGATGGGAGTACATCCTCTGGGTGTGTGGGAGTTTATAAAAGAAAGGTCTGTGCGTGAGGATGTTGGATAATCTCACTATTACATGGAACATAATCACCATTGATAAAAATATTGCATAGGGTTAAAGCAGTTCCGGCCATTGGACACGATGTTTGCAAAATGATGAATCAATCATTATTTTGTCTCCTGGACGTGTAATCTGAACCCGGACTTCTGTGTAATCGAAGTTCTTAGTCCATTCCAGCTTCTTGGAAATGGGAAATTGAAGTCTCTATACTTCAAAGTGAGTCACCTGAAGAGGCAGAGAATAATTGTCCCCTAGCACTGTCTGACTTTTTGGGCACAATATTTCCCTAGATGTTGTCTTCTCATTTGGTTGAGTGGGTTGTGTTGTAACCCCTCTTAATCACATGCATTTCATGAATGGATGCTCTGCCTATCTTAACTCGATGGCTCTGCCTTGTCTTGGTGAAACAGAGGCTGTGATTGTGAGTTTGCACCTCTCCTGTGCTTATATTCGTCTCAGCACAGCATTTGGCAGTCATGAATAGATTGTGGAGGAAGTTGGCAGATTGAGTGAGAAGGGTTCAAATAAGTAGATGACTTTGCTTGGGATTGAAATGCTCAAAAGGGCAATTTTTATATCACTTTCACTGTCTATGCGTTTACCTTGACAATATTCAACTGATTTACTGTGCCAAACACATACTATTGGTCACTTCTACCCCTTCAATTCCAGGTGGTAGTTATACTGATCCAACCAGGTGCCAGCTGCGTGCAAACTTGCCATACCATTAGGAAATAACCTCCTTGGAATGGGAGACTTCCCCCTTATGAAGTTTACAAACTCAGAATGAGTAGTGTTTTTACACATGACTTGCACTAGGTTTTACCGGACATAAATTCTACTGGTAAATCCTGCAGGATGCGGAATCAGGACTTGAGCTGTGATCCTGATTTCCACTTTGCTTCGGGATCAAGATTTATGAGTGAAGGAGAATGAGGCCCGATGTTTTTAAGTAGTTTTACCTTGAAGTTAGTTCTGATTTATAGTATTGGAGTGAGAATGAGTGTGAGTGGATGTAACTGAGCATGAATGAGTGAGAGTGTGTGTCTGTATGTGAGTGAGAGCATGTGTTTATTGAATGAGTCAGTGATAGTGAGTGACAAGGTAGTGAGTGAGAATATGTGACAGTGCATCAAGAGTGTTAGTTCCTCGGGGCAGTACATTCACTATGCCCACTTTCCTGCAGCACCAACTCTGAATGTAATAACAGAGGTTCGGAGTGGCCAGATGAGGGGAAGTGTTTTAGGGAGGATACTGCAGGGAGGGAGATCTGGAACAAGACGAGGATCCGGGTTAGCTGGATATCGGTGTTGCAGTTAACAAAGTTACATATCTTATTGCGGAACTGTTTGACCTGGCCCTTTTTGCAGGGTTATCCCCAAAAATGTTGCCTTCCTCCGCCTATTTTTCTGACCTCCTTTTTGTTGGCTTTAGGAGTCTGGGCACTTTCCCACTGCTAATTGGTGCTAAAGTGCATGTGCTCTCTCTAAAATAGATATGATTGGGTTTGGCATATTTGATTTACTTGTAAGTCCTTGTAAAGTGGTATCCCATATACCCAAGGCCTGTAAATTAAATGCTATTGTAGGCGTGCAGCACTGCTTGTGCCACCCACAAAAGTAGCCTTTCAAACCTGTCTCAGGCCTGCTACCACAGGGCCTGTGCCAGTAGCGGCTCCTGGTGGGAGTGCTGTCGGGCGGTGACATGGGGCGGGGGGGTAGTAAACTGCCAAATGCGATGCAGCGCGCGCAACGAATTTCGTTTTATTCATTTATTTGTTTACTTACCTCTTTTGGGCCGTATTCCAGAGTTTACTACCCCCATCCTGCCCCTCCCCCGCCCCACGTCACCGCCCGGCAGCACTCCCACCAGGAGCCGCTACTGGCCTGTGTACACAGTTAACTGCCACTTCAACTGGACATTTAAAACTACTTGCCAAGCCTCAAACTCCCCTTTTATTACACATAGGTCACCCCTAAGATAGGCCCTAGGTAGCCCTATGGGCAGGGTGCTGAGTAAGTAAAAGGTAGGACATGTGCCTTGGTTTGTGGCATTTCCTGGTAGTGACAAACAGCCTAGTTAGTTTTTCACTGTGAGGCCTACTCCTCTCATAGGCCAGCATTGGGAATTCCCTTGTATACTTTTAAGTGGCAATTGCTGATCAGAAAGGAGTGGTGTTGCCATGTTTGGTATGCTTAGAATAGTTTTGATAAATTCTACTTACTGGTGTAGTTGGATTTTACATTACTATTTTAGAAATGCCACTTTCAGAAAGTGGGCATTTCTCTGAGCTTATGACTCTTTGTTCTTTGTAGCCTGCCTCCAATACACGTCTGGGCTAGGGTGAGAGCTACATTTGGTGCATACTTTCCAGACAGCAACAATACAGGAAGGGCTGGGCATGACAGGGGATGCATCTGCATTTTTGTAGACTTCCTGGGCTGGGAGAGGTGGTTTCACGCTTTACATTTGTATAGGATTTGTCCTGCCCTCACACAAAGGGTTGATTTACCCCCTACTGATCGTCTGGAGCCATTGCTGGGTTAAAAGGGATTGTTGCACCCTTCCAAGGGTTCCTTTGAAGTCACCCCTACATCATAAAATGTTTTGAGTATAAGTACAGGGTCTCTGACCCATTGTCTTTAGACACTGCGTGGGACTTGTAACCAGACCCTGCTGGCTGTACAAACTGCACATTCCCAGGGGACTGCTGTGCTGCCAGGAAGAACCGCCATTTAGACTGCCTGCTTTGCTCTGTTGGCCTGCTGACTACTGGGCTGCAGGAGAGACTGCCAGTTTGCATATGGCCTTATGCGCTGGCCTGCTACCTGCCTACCTGCCTGCTCCTTGTGCTCCCAGTGCTCTCCAGGGGCTTGTGAGTCTGCACAGGTGGGTTCCACAAAATCTTCCGTAACCAGCCTAATAGGAGCGCAGGTGTTCCTGTACCCGGTGGTTATTTATCATCATTTATGTGTTATTCTGAAAAAGTTTGCATCTCTTGAATTAATTATATGATTCAGGTAGTTTAGCCACATATGAACCTTACACTCAGTCGTGGCTCGCAATTCTCGCACGGGGGGGTCACGCGGGGGTTATCGCGCGGGGGTTACCGCAAGGGATGGGGGGGTAAAATAAAAATAAAACTTACCTGACCGGTCCCGCGCCGCCTCTGCTCCTGGGCCGGGTCCTTGTTTTCCTGCTCCTGAACAGGAACAGGCATGCTCCCTCCCCTCCTGTAAGCCAATCACAACGCTGCAATGGCAGCGTTGTGATTGGTGCGGAGTCCTGGACAGCGCCCAGCTGAGCACCTGTAGGGAGGCCATTTTCTCTATGTAGGCTGCATGCAGCCTACATAGAGAAAATGTAGAGTGCGCATGACTGCTTTGGTTGGCCCCAGGGCCGACCAAACAGTCAGGGTACTCAGAGTGGTGCAAGCCACTCCTCCCCGACCCGCCCACCCGCCTGCCCCCAATCAGGCATACCCCTGCCTTCTGCTTTCTCGCAGCGCGAGAAGCAGAAAATTAAATGGTATTTAAAATACCATTTTATTTTCTGCTTCTCGCACTGCAAGAAAGCAGTGGGGCGGCGTTCCTCTGCCCTAATGGAGGAGCCACCCCTGCTTCCACTGAGTCTTCATAACTAGTAAAGTATTTTCTGTTGAATGTTATTTTTGCCTTGCATTGTCCAGGATAAAGAGTGCTATATGAGTAATGACATTAGATGCACAGTACTTATGATTCATGTCATTTTGGTCTTGTGATATGTGCAATATACTATATCTTTTTTATATAATCCTGTGTGGAGTCTCTTTTGTGGTGCATTCATTGTGTTGCTGTGTGAGTGAGTTGTGCAAACGCTTTACACATTGTCTCTGATGATAAGTCTGCCTGCTCTGTGCGAGCTACCAGAGGGTGAGCACAGGTTATCTTTGGTGTGTAACTTATTTGCCCTGACTAGAGTGGCGGGTTCTGCTTGGCTTAGGTGCATACCCTAGTCAACCAGAATCCCCATTTCTAACAGGAACACACATACCAACTTACATATGTAATGTCTTTTCTTACCTGTGGAGAAAACTGGATGTCTTATATTATGATGAGTCACAACCTTGCCATACAATTCACTGATGTGTAGGAATTTTGTTTTCTTACACAAGTAGTAATGATTAGGGATCAATTTCTTGGTTTATTCAGAAATAGAATAGTACATCAGCTTGGAGATGAGTGTCTTTGATATTCAGAACTTTGCATTAGTGCAACCTTAGATACTCAGAACTGAAATATTGAATTTGCACAACCTTTGGAATGTTGCATCAGAATAGTAATCAGTGTCTTTGGTAGTCGGAACTCACATATGTGCATTTGAACATTTAATTAGGGTCTTGAATACTTAGACTTCATCACACAGTCAAGAAGCTCTTTGTTATAGCCCAAGGGTCACTCAAGAATGAGCACTTATCCCCAGCGACTCACCACTGCGTCACACTCTGTTCACCAGGCCTTGAAAATCAAACACTAGTACAATCCAATAAAAGTAAAGGCATTAGCTCCTTACTGTGATTATGTGATGCGGAGCTCTGTGTGTGTGGCTTACTTTTCTGGATTGTCTGATGGTCCTTTGTGTACATTGGAGTCTTCCTAGCTGACAGGAACAACTGCGACCACTTTCTCCAAACACCGCAATTGCAAGCGGTTGGAAGTGGGTGGGGCCGCTACTTATACAGCTGCCACACCCAAAATGGCAGCCGAGATCTTGACCGCTCTTGCGGTACTTTGCCGTGCTGTGCTCAGCCATGTGAGCGTGCACAGTACAATCTGTGGATGCCAGCTATAATTACCAAAACATACAATCATGCGATTATGATCGCTTGCGCCCCAGAGCAAGATGGGTTTTTATCTTTATGGCACGGCGTTTCCTGAATTGCATTGGCATGTCTTTATACCTTCAGCCATATGGTAAGTTCATGGTGCCTCTATCACTTTGTGCATCAAAATCATAGTGTCTCTATCACTTTTGGCATCAATATTATAGTGCCTCTTTCACTTTGCTCAGCAATATCAGAGTGTCTCTATCGCTTTAGTGCATCAACTCAGTATAACATAGCGCTGCATCCATTTCACCCCTATAACATACTGGTACACACATCGGGCTGTGAATGCGTTTGCCACATCATTGCAAATGAAAAGCTAACTATAACACATAGCGCATGTAGTCTTGCCGGGAAGCAGCACTGCGTAGCAACGGGAGCTGTGAGAGTAATTGTAAGTGATAATGAGTGAGTGAAAATATGTAAGACTGAGAATGAGAGAGCGAGACAGAGTGAATTTGATTAGGAATGACAGAGTGACAGAGTGAGTAAGAAAGAGTGTGAGACAGTGTGGAGGACTGAGAGTGAAGGAGTGTAAGTGTATGAAAATAAGAGTGAGAGTGAGTGAGTGAATGCAAGTGAGCATGTGTGAGTGGAGGGGCACCCCGCTTTAGCAGCCACAGCGAGGGTATGGTGCTTTATGGTCTTCTTCTGTCTGCAACTCAGGAGACAGAAGCTCATAATTAACACTATAAAGGAATGCTAGTGTCAATAGAAGAGCAACCGGGAGTAAGTAAGAATGAAACATGAGTAGATAGAAAAGGGAAAAAAGGAATGAATAATGAATGGAAGAAAGAGTGAAAAGAAGAAAGGGTGACTGGATGGATGGATGAATGAGTGGGCAGATGGATAAGTGGGTGAAAGGATGAGTGAATGGATATGTGAATGGACAGGTGAAAGTATGGCAGAGTAAAGGAAAATCTGAGAGTATGGATGATGGATGGCTTTATTGATAGATGATGGATGGATGAATAGATGAAATGGCCAATGAATGGAATGGGGAAAGACCGAATGATGAATGAATGGATGACAGACTGTAAAAGTGAAATAGTGGATATCAGCAGGTGGATGGAATAGTGAAAGGATGAATGGATAGATGCTTCAATGGAAGAGACAAGGGAGTTTTTCCAGGGAGGGTTGGGCTCACTTGCTTCCACCTGAGGTTTGGTTCAAAGTGGGTGTATTTTTTATTTTCTGGCTACTCCCTTGACTGAGTAAAAATGTGTTCATTAATATATTACGCTTGTGAATCTGCCAGTGGCACTGGCAAACTTGAGGTAATCCTTGGCCTACAGAGGCACCTGTGGCAACAAAAGGCTAGAATATTGGTGCTAATTATTGGCATAAGAGTGCCCTGTGGCACAATGGAGTACTTCTTGGCATAAGGATACCTATGGCAAAATGTTGACACATTGGGTTTAATAGATGGCATAAGGGCTACACATGGCAACATGCAGGTCCTGGCCCTCTAGGGGTATTCTTTAAAAAAAAAAAAATGTTTCTATCGCTTTTATGCATGTAGTCAAAAAACCAACAAACCCCGTCCGAACCCCAACCTACTCCCTCCACCCCCACCCCCTGATTGCCACCAGTACCACAACAGAAAGACATCAGCATTGTACAACATTGCATGAGAAACACTCTACAGGTTATTCTTGACATATGGGACACTCATGGCAAAATGCTGGGACTGATGTACTGGATATAATTTTTGGCATCACAGGCACTGACAGCAAAATGCTGGTAATAACACACTAGAGGAAATTCTTGGCATATGGGACACCCATGGCAAAATGCTGGTATTAACTTACCAGAAATAGCTCTTGGCATTAAGGAGGACAGCCATGGCATATGAGGGGAAGGAGATGCAATGGCAAAATGCTGACCTGGACATACTAGAGGATTTCTTTTTAAATATGGATCACCCATGTTATATAGATGCAACAATAAGATCATCCTGGCGCTGGCATATTGTATGTAATTCTTGGTATAAGGGGGCACTCCTGACATATGGGGGAAATCCAGGGCCAGACTGGGAACCAAATGCAACCCTGGCAACTTTTGCCAAACCAACTCACATACTGCATGTGGCTAGTGAATGCAGCAGACAAGCCTGACCACTGCAAGGGGGACTTGGAGGTGTTCTCCCCACAATAAATGTTTGAACAAAATTGCTTTTATGGGGCTTTTTACAACACATTTGATAGAGCCTTGTTAAATCACTGAATGGATAGATGGAGATTAGAGACAGGGCTGCATGGCTCAATGATGAATGACTACTTGGATGTTGAGGAGTGGGTGGATGAATTATTTCAAGAAAAGATTACAGTAAACAAAGACTTTTAAGTTCTTGAACAAATGTTCTCTACTCACTGACCAAGGGCGGGTGCTCTGGTTTTTATTTTAGCTTCTGCATTAAAATAACATCCTCCCCAAACACTACTATCACCAATTCTTATGAAACATATATAGCCTGGATGTATTTAACGCAGAGCGCTGATTTAGCACCTCAAAGAATTAAACACAAAGGTTTAAGCTTTGATCTAAAATGCAGTGGCTGAATTGCTCAAAAACCTTGCATCAGTCCCGAATTTCACTTGACCATATTGTGTGATCCTCGGCAATTGTTTTTTCACAGTGCCTTCATTTCCTTCATCATCACATGAAAGGATCTTGAAATTCATCAGTTCAGTGAGTGTGCTGCAAAAAAGCAAAAGTCTATAATGTTACTCCAGCCGTAGTTACGCCCTAAGCCATGTATAGGGGACAAAAGACAGCTTTCCTCTTAGTTCACTAAAAGCTTTGTTGTAAGGGTGGTGGTGGGGACATGAATGTTTTAAATTTATGACTAGAATCTGTCACTTCTAAAAATTGCCAATCAATGAAATTGTATAAAGGAATCTAGCAGACTGAAATGTGTTGCAAAGATCACCTATTACAGAAATACACAGTTTTGAATTTTGAAGAGTGTTTATCATATATGAACTAGACTCTCTGAGCTAATCAACAGCAGATCACTCCCCCAAAGCCCTGAAGGTCACCACTGTTAGTGGTGACCCTGCAGGAGATAGGAACCACCCAAATGCAAAAACAAATGGTTTTCAAGCACGCTTTAAAACCGTTTGTTTTGCGTTGTTTATTTTTAAAGCGCCAAAAGACTGCAGCCAGAAAACATCAGCCCCCACCAGCAGTGAAACCGGCCCCCACCCTAATAGCCTACCAAGAAAACGCCTGGTGTCTGGTAGCACGATTGGGGACTTGAGAACATCCATGACAAAATTCTGCCCCTGGCACAATAGAGGTAATTGTTGTCTTAAGGGACCACTTACTGCACATTTTGGAAAAAATTAGGTCAGTACAGTTCCATTGCCGTGGCACACCACGAACATATTTTTATATTTCATATGTGCTATTTCATAGCCTGTGATTTTTGTAGACTTATGTGACAATTGTGCTTTAAAATACACTAGTTAATCCATTTTTCCCCCAAAAAGTCTTGATGGGAGCCCCCTCCCCCAACCCGACCTGTCCTTGAAGAAGTCGGGCTCGCTTGCTGGAATTCAGGACAAGTATTATTACCCTGCACCACTTTCAAAGATCACCAACTGGCTCTGCTTAAAAGTACTCACACAAAGGTTTCCAAACCTACTTCCCAGAGCAGAGAGTGGGTGTACGAAGGTTGTAAAGCTCTGGAGGTTTGCGCTCCCCTACAATCCTACACATTTTTGGACACTCACAAACTTATGTGTAACTTATTTTCACACTGGAAAAAGTCAGGATTTACTCCCATCAGGGCAATGAGAAAGGGGACATCCTCAAAATTGGTGGGTATGTAGATCTCGAGGCTTTTCCACTCAGAAATGTATGTACCCTTTGGAGAACTCATTGGAAGACATTCCGCAATTGCACTCTGTTTACAGTTCTTCATGCGGAAATCACTTTGCAACACAGCAAATGGAAATTCATGAAAGGTTCGCAGGGGTAGGTACGCATGGAAGCCTATGGATGCCGCATGTTTCCAAGTGCACCATTGGAAAGTTAGTAATCTGCACCCAGGTGAGATCAGACCTGTGGGCGCAGATTTCTGACTCGTTCGTCAGTCTCGGAGCTGAAATATATGGACTTCTTGACCCTTCCTGAACAGCACATAGCACCAGGGCATTGACTACTGCACGTTCACTCAACATGCTAAAAACATAAATTAAAGATTAAGGAAGCACAACCCGACAATTCTTCCGCAGAGCAGGTGCCGCTGTTGAAAAGGCATGAACCTCAGTGGTTTTTATGGACAGCGGCAAGTAAGCTGTAAGTCAAGAGAGGAAGCTTTACGTAGGCGGCCACGGCAGACTAAGAGGCTTATCAGGGACTTATTGTAATAGCCACGTGACAAAATGAGCAAAAGCCACACACGGCTTTAAAACACTTGCAATACAACTTCCTATCCGGTGCTGTATGATATAGAATGAGAACACAGTCCATGGTTACCATGGCACCTGTGTGAGAGGGGGGTCACGGCGAGCATCTTTTCCTTCTATGTGCCTCATCGCAATTTTTGATCTAGGCACAGTATTATGGCGCATTTGCCACGTATGCAAAGCATTTAAAAATTAATAAATAGTTCATGAATAATGAATGAATCGTAGAAAATTCATTTTGTACTATTTTCAGTTTTTTAATGTAGAACTTTAAATAAAAAGACACAATAAAAAGACACAAACCCACCGCACATGCATCGGCGCGCGCGCACATTCATACTAGAAGCAGAGTCGAAATATCAGCCTTCCCTTTCTAAGGGTGGACACTGATACGCTCCGTGCTGCTTGGCACGTGCTGAGCAAATGTTACATGAAATCAATCCAGCAGCAGCACGTTTACTTTCAATGCAAGCACACTGATTTGTTTAGGTAAAAACATGTATTGCCTACCTACCCCCTGCTTTCCTGAATGAATTGAAACAATTTTACCAAAACAGTGACATTAATATTGAATACAGTTGCACCCGGAAACATACTAATGAATGGGTCTACTAAAATAGATTCTAAATAGTGGTCAATTCTTGGTGACCTTGTTTGAAGTTTTCAGGTAACTGTATGGCTGCTTCCTATCGGAAAACAACGTTTACCACGCAGCCTTTATGTTATGTTATGTTAAGCAGTTTTGTAGAGCGCTCAGCTGCCCCGGCAAAGGGGCGTCCCGGCGCTAAGAGCAATAATAGCAACTGGCTGCAAGAGTCCGGTCTAGCAAAAGAAAGAAAACCAAGAGAGGTGAAAAAATGACAGACGGGGGGACGGGTAACTTAGTGAGGGAATAGGTGGGTTTTCAGTGCTTTTCGAAAAGCAAAATAGTTATCCATGCACCGGATATGACTTGGAAGACCATTCCACAGCTTAGCAGCCAACACGCGGAAAGAGCGCCCACCGGCACGTGCCCTCCTCACACGCGGAATCGATGCCAGCTGTTGATCTGCGGAGCGTAACTGACGCGTGGGAATATAGGCAGAAAGTAGGCCAGATAATATCCCAGGGATCGGATGTTTCAAGATCTTAAACGCGAAACAGAGAGACTTGAACTCCACCCGCCTCTCCACTGGCAGCCAATGTAGCCGGCGAATAGTACTGGAGGTAGAGCAGCATCTGGGCATGGCAAGAAGAGTTCTAGCGGCAACATTTTGGACCCTCTGCAATCTTGCAATCTCGGCCCTGTTGACCCCCAGGTAGAGCACACTGGCATAGTCCAATCTTGACAGCACAGATGCCTGCACGATCGTCTGCCGGATAGAGGGGTCAAAGAAGCCCAAAATGGGCCTGAGGCTGCGCAGGATACCAAAACAGGTCGCCGCTACCCTCTTAGTTTGATCTAAGAAACTAAGCGCCGAATCTACCCAGATACCGAGATTTTTCACCACCTGTTTGGGAGTGGGAGCCGGTCCCAGGGCGGAGGGCCACCAATTACCACGCAAAGCCTTTACTACGCATTGCCTTTACCATTCACGTCTTTACCATGCATGCCTTTACAATGAAAATGTAAGCATGTATCAGGAAAGTGAAATCATATATATATAGATATTCACTGAAAAAACCATAGGTTTCAGGCACGTTATAGTTAGAAATTAGCATTTAAAAAACCTTAGAAATTCACTGAAAAAACCATAGGTTTCAGGGATGTTATAGTTAGTTGGACATTTCACTTGTACAAAACCAGAGAAATTCCGCCGTTATAGTTAGTTCAGCTAACTATAGCTCGCGCCCCCGCAATGCACTACTGATGACGTCACATATTACATCATTCATGACATGGTCAGTGACATCACTGATGACATCACTGATGACATCTCAAATGACATCACTGATGACATCATCCAGTGACTGTGTGTTTCTTTAAAGTTTAAATATGTTTTATATATATGCCAAGGTGTATTGAAGAATGAGTGGGTGTATAAGTGTCTGGATGGAGGATTTAGTAGGTGCGTGACTGACTGTATAAGTGAGTGATTAAATGTGTCTTACTGAATGCATGGGTTAGTGACTAAACTGTGTGAATGTCTGTATCAGTCTGTCTGTTGTTGTGTAAGCTGCTGCATGGGTTGGTCAGTAGCTACATGAGTGTCTATATGGGTTATTGATTGGTTGCCTGAGTATTTGTATGGGAGACTGAGTGTGTGTGTGGGTGGGTGGGAGGTGTGTGACTCTGTGCATAGATGTGTGAGTGGTTGATTCACTGGGTGTATGGGTTCAAGAGTGCATGTGAAAACAGTTGTATGGGTGGGTGAGTGTGTGTATGGGTGTGTTGGTGAGTGAATGGATGTCTCAGTGGTACATGTCCAAGTAACTACATATGTAAAAGGCAGTGTATGTGAGAGTTGCAGTATATAAATGACTATACGTGAGAGTCAGTGATTGTGAGAGTGGCTGTATGGATGAGTGTGTACTTGTATCAGTGATTATATAAGAGAGTAAGTATGCATTAGTATCTGTATGAATAAGTGAGGTGGTCTGTGTATAACGGTATAGGTGAGTAAATGGGAGTGTGATTGATTCTTTGCATGACTGACTAGGTGTGTGAGTAACTCCATGGATGAGTGGCGGTGTGTGAGTGTCTGTATAGGTGTATGAGTGCATATGATAGTGTTGTATTGATGAGTGACTGCATGTATGAGTGATTGTATGGGTGAATGAGTGGATGTGTGTGTAGACCTAGGAATCAGTGAGTGCGTATGTAGTAACTGGTATTGGTGTGTCGAAGGTTTCGAAAATGGTAGTCTGTATTTTACAGTGGGTGTACCAAAGGTTATATTAGAGTGTGAGGAGGTGCATCAGATTTTCACATGGATGATGTCATCAGTGATGTCATCAGTGATGTCATTTGAGATGTCATCAGTGATGTCAACAGTGATGTCACTGACCATGTCATGAATGATGTAATATGTGACGTCATCAGCAGTGCATTGCGTGGGCGTGAGTTATAGTTAGCTGAACTAACTATAACGGCAGAATTTCTCTGGTTTTGTACGAGTGAAATGTCCAACTAACTATAACGTCCCTGAAACCTATGGTTTTTTCAGTGAATTTCTAAGGTTTTTTAAATGCTAATTTCTAACTATAACATACCAGTCGCGTTTCCAGAGTGGTGGAGAAAGGTGAGCGTGGCCTCCGAAACACCTCTTAGCAATCCCACTGTGTGGGATTTACTGGAGGTAACAGGAGGAGTAGTTAGCCCCAACATCAACCTTGGGGGCCAACTATCCCTTTTATTACCACCAGTAAGTACCACACAGCAGGATTGCTAACTTCTTATATCAGGCCCGCCCCCTCCCTGCACCACTGTGCAAACGTGCCCCCTAGCACGTTGTAAGTTGGGGGATTAAGTCCCCTTGAATCCTGAGGGTCCCTGGGGGCCAACTAGCCCACCAGGTACCTCCAGTAAGCGCCACAGAGCTGTTTTGCAAAGAGGTGGTCCATGGCCCTGCCCCTTTTTACACCTCTCTGCAACGCAGCTCTGTGGTGCTTACTGGAGGTACCTGGTGGGCTAGTTGGACCCAAGGGACCTTCAGGATGTAAGGGGACTTAACCCCTTCGCTGCTAGGCCTTTTCCCCTCCTGTGCTAAGCCTTTTTTTGGCTAATTGGGGTAGTTCGAGCTTAGGCCCCTGTAACTTTTTGACCACATAACGTATCCATGCCAAATTTGCGTCCTTTTTTTCCAACATCATGGGGATTCTAAAGGTATCCAGGGTTTGTGGATTCCCCTGGAGGGGACCCAGAAATTAGCCAAAATACAGCTAAATTTTGTTTGTTTTGGGAAAAATGCGAAAAAAGGGCTACAGATGAAAGCATCTGTTTTTTTCCCTGCAAATGGCATCAAAAAAGGGGTTGTGGTGCTGAAGTCACCATCTTCCCAGCTTTCAGGGACAAGCAGACTTTTGTCAGAAAACCAAAATTTTGTACACAGTTTTGGCATTTTTCTGGGACATAGCCTATTTTTGCTATTTTTTGTGCTTTCAACCTCCTTCCAGTTAATGGTAGAAATGGGTATGAAATAAATAATGCATCCTGGAAAGCCATACATTTCTGAAAAGTAGACAAAATTCTGAATTCAGCAAGGGGTCATTTGTGTAGATCCTTCACGTTTTCTTTATAGAAACAAACAGTTAAATATAGGAAAAATTGAAAATTAGTTGAAAAAAATAGCCATTTGTGTCAACATTTTCACATGTAAATTCTTCTAATTATGACAGCTATTTAAAAGCAATATACCATTACATCCGCTGGACCTTTCTGGTTGTGGTGATATATAGGACTTGTAGGTTCACCAAGAACCCGACGAACCCAGAGCCAATAACTGAGCAGCGTCTTGCAATGGTTTTTATTATGTCCCGGGTATATAGCAATTATTCTGGGAAAATTTATACATGGAAAAATCAGTATGAAAGACACCTATGTATTTCTGAAATGGGAACAAAATATAGAGTTTAGAAACAGTAGATATTTGCACATTTCCGAAATTGGGAGTACCCATACTAGCATGAGAATTATAGGTCATTTTTCAAAATGACTTCTTTTTTACACAGTCTTTCATTTGGAAGGCAGAAATGCATCGAAAGTCAATAGCTAATAACAGTTGCTCTACAATTTTGTGTTACCCTAAGTCTCCCGATAAAAATGGTACCTCACTTGTGTGGGTAGGCCTAGTGCCCGCGACAGGAAACGGCCCAAAACGCAACGTGGACACACCACATTTTCACAGTGAAAAATGACCCTTTTTTTGCAAAGTGCCTAGCTGTAGTTTTTGAACCCTAGCTCTGCCGGCACCTAGGGAAACCTAGCAAAACTATACATTTTTGAAAACTAGACACCAAGGGGAATCCAGGATGGGGTGACTTGACTGGCTCTCACCTGGTTCTGTTACCCAGAATCCCTTACAAACCTAAAAAATTGTCAAAAAAAACACATTTTCCTCACTTTTCTGTGGTGGAAAGTTCTGGAATCTACGTGGATCCACAAAATTCCACCCACCCCGTATTCCCCAAAGTCTTTTGAGAAAAACGGTATCCCACTTGTGTGGGTAGGCCTAGTGCCCGCGACAGGAAACAGCCCAAAATGCAACGTGGACACACCACATTTTCACAGTGAAAAATGACCCTTTTTTTGCAAAGTGCCTAGCTATAGTTTTTGAACCCTAGCTCTGCCGGCACCTAGGGAAACCTAGCAAACCTATACATTTTTGAAAACTAGACACCCAGGGGAATCCAGGATGGGGTGACTTGACTGGCTCTCACCAGGTTCTGGTACCCAGAATCCCTTGCAAACCTAAATAATTGTCAAAAAAAACAGATTTTCCTCACTTTTCTGTGGTGGAAAGTTCTGGAATCTGCGTGGATCCGCAAAATTCCACCCACCCCGCGTTCCCCAAAGTCTTCCGAAAAGAATGGTACCTCACTTTTGTGGGTAGGCCTAGTGCCCGCGACAGGAAACAGCGCAAAACGCAACGTGGACACACCACATTTTCACAGTAAAAACTGACCCTTTTTTTGCAAACTGCCTAGCTGTAGTTTTTGAACCCTAGCTCCTCCGGCACCTAGGGAAACCTAGCAAACTTATATATTTTTGAAAACTAGACACCCAGGGGAATCCAGGATGGGGTGACTTGACTGGCTCTCACCAGGTTCTGGTAACCAGAATCCCTTGCAAACCTAAAAAATTGTCCAAAAAAACACATTTTCCTCACTTTTCTGAGGTGGAAAGTTCTGGAATCTGCGTGGATCCACAAAATTCCACCCACCCCGCGTTCCCCAAAGTCTTACGAGAAAAATGGTACCTCACTTGTGTGGGTAGGCCTAGTGCCCGCAACAGGAAACAGCACAAAACGCAACATGGACACACCACATTTTGACAGTGAAAAATGACCCTTTTTTGCAAAGTGCCTAGCTGTAGTTTTTAACCCTAGCTCTGCCGGCACCTAGGGAAACCTAGCAAACCTATACATTTTTGAAAACTAGACACCCAGGGGAATCCAAGATGCGGTGACTTGACTGGCTCTCACCAGGTTCTGGTACCCAGAATCCCTTGCAAACCTAAACAATTGTGAAAACAAACACATTTACCTCACTTTTCTGTGGTGAAAAGTTCTGGAATCTGCGTGGATCCACAAAATTCTACCCACCCGCGTTCCCCAAAGTCTTCCGAGAAAAATGGTACCTCACTTGTGTGGGTAGGCCTAGTGCCCGCGACAGGAAACAGCGCAAAACGCAACGTGGACACACCACATTTTCACAGTGAAAAATGACCCTTTTTTTGCAAAGTATCTAGCTGTAGTTTTTTAACCCTAGCTCTGCCGGCACCTAGGGAAAGCTAGCAAACCTATACATTTTTTAAAACTAGACACCCAGGGGAATGCAGGATGGGGTGACTTGACTGGCTCTCACCAGTTTCTGGTACCCAGAATCCCTTGCAAACCTAAAAAATTGTCCAAAAAACACATTTTCCTCAATTTTCTGTGGTGGAAAGTTCTGGAATCTGCGTGGATCCACAAAATCCCACCCACCCCGCGTTCCCCAAAGTCTTCCGAGAAAAATGGTACCCCACTTGTGTGGGTAGGCCTAGTGCCCGCGACAGGAAACAGCGCAAAACGCAACGTGGACACACCACATTTTCACAGTGAAAAATGACCCTTTTTTTGCAAAGTGCCTAGCTGTAGTTTTTGAACCCTAGCTCTGCCGGCACCTAGGGAAACCTAGCAAACCTATACATTTTTGAAAACTAGACACCCAGGGGAATCCAGGATGGGGTGACTTGACTGGCTCTCACCAGTTTCTGGTACCCAGAATCCCTTGCAAACCTAAACAATTGTCCAAAAAACACATTTTCCTCAATTTTCTGTGGTGGAAAGTTCTGGAATCTGCGTGGATCCACAAAATCCCACTCACCCCGCGTTCCCCAAAGTCTTCCGAGAAAAATGGTACCCCACTTGTGTGGGTAGGCCTAGTGCCCGCGACAGGAAACAGCGCAAACGCAACGTGGACACACCACATTTTCACAGTGAAAAATGACCCTTTTTTTGCAAAGTGCCTAGCTGTAGTTTTTGAACCCTAGCTCTGCCGGCACCTAGGGAAACCTAGCAAACCTATACATTTTTGAAAACTAGACACCCAGGGGAATCCAGGATGCGGTGACTTGACTGGCTCTCACCAGGTTCTGGTACCCAGAATCCCTTGCAAACCTAAACAATTGTGAAAACAAACACATTTACCTCACTTTTCTGTGGTGAAAAGTTCTGGAATCTGCGTGGATCCACAAAATTCTACCCACCCCGCGTTCCCCAAAGTCTTCCGAGAAAAATGGTACCTCACTTGTGTGGGTAGGCCTAGTGCCCGCGACAGGAAACAGCGCAAAACGCAACGTGGACACACCACATTTTCACAGTGAAAAATGACCCTTTTTTGCAAAGTATCTAGCTGTAGTTTTTAACCCTAGCTCTGCCGGCACCTAGGGAAAGCTAGCAAACCTATACATTTTTAAAACTAGACACCCAGGGGAATCCAGGATGGGGTGACTTGACTGGCTCTCACCAGTTTCTGGTACCCAGAATCCCTTGCAAACCTAAAAAATTGTCCAAAAACACATTTTCCTCAATTTTCTGTGGTGGAAAGTTCTGGAATCTGCGTGGATCCACAAAATCCCACCCACCCCGCGTTCCCCAAAGTCTTCCGAGAAAAATGGTACCCCACTTGTGTGGGTAGGCCTAGTGCCCGCGACAGGAAACAGCGCAAAACGCAACGTGGACACACCACATTTTCACAGTGAAAAATGACCCTTTTTTTGCAAAGTGCCTAGCTGTAGTTTTTAACCCTAGCTCTGCCGGCACCTAGGAAACCCTAGCAAACCTATACATTTTTGAAAACTAGACACCCAGGGGAATCCAGGATGGGGTGACTTGACTGGCTCTCACCAGATTCTGGTACCCAGAATCCCTTGCAAACCTAAAAAATTGTCAAAAAAACCACTTTTTCCTCACTTTTCTGTGGTGGAAAGTTCTGGAATCTGCGTGGATCCACAAAATCCCACCCACCCCGCGTTCTCCAAAGTCTTATGAGAAAAATGGTCCCTCACTTGTGTGGGTAGGCCTAGTGCCCGCGACAGGAAACGGCCCAAAACGCAACGTGGGCACACCACATTTTCACAGTGAAAAATGACCCTTTTTTTGCAAAGAGCCTAGCTGTAGTTTTTGAACCCTAGCTCTGCCGGCACCTAGGGAAACCTAGCAAAACTATACATTTTTGAAAACTAGACACCAAGGGGAATCCAGGATGGGGTGACTTGACTGGCTCTCACCTGGTTCTGTTACCCAGAATCCCTTGCAAACCTAAAAAATTGTCAAAAAAAACACATTTTCCTCACTTTTCTGTGGTGGAAAGTTCTGGAATCTACGTGGATCCACAAAATTCCACCCACCCTGTGTTCCCCAAAGTCTTTTGAGAAAAACGGTATCCCACTTGTGTGGGTAGGCCTAGTGCCCGCGACAGGAAACGGCCCAAAACGCAACGTGGACACACCACATTTTCACAGTGAAAAATGACCCTTTTTTTGCAAAGTGCCTAGCTATAGTTTTTGAACCCTAGCTCTGCCGGCACCTAGGGAAACCTAGCAAACCTATACATTTTTGAAAACTAGACACCCAGGGGAATCCAGGATGGGGTGACTTGACTGGCTCTCACCAGGTTCTGGTACCCAGAATCCCTTGCAAATCTAAAAAATTGTCAAAAAAAACACATTTTCCTCACTTTTCTGAGGTGTAAAGTTCTGGAATCTGTGTGGATCCACAAAATTCCACCCACCCCGCGTTCCCCAAAGTCTTACGAGAAAAATGGTACCTCACTTGTGTGGGTAGGCCTAGTGCCCGCAACAGGAAACAGCACAAAACGCAACGTGGACACACCACATTTTCACAGTGAAAAATGACCTTTTTTGCAAAGTGCCTAGCTGTAGTTTTTAACCCTAGCTCTGCCGGCACCTAGGGAAACCTAGCAAAACTATACATTTTTGAAAACTAGACACCCAGGGGAATCCAGGATGGGGTGACTTGACTGGCTCTCACCAGGTTCTGGTACCCAGAATCCCTTGCAAACCTAAAAAACTGTTAAAAAAACCACATGTTCCTCACTTTTCTGTGGTGGAAAGTTCTGGAATCTGCGTGGATCCACAACATTCCACCCACCCCGCGTTCCCCAAAGTCTTCTGAAAAAAATGGTACCTCACTTGTGTGGGTAGGCCTAGTGCCCGTAACAGGAAACAGCGCAAAATGCAACGTGGACACACCACATTTTCACAGTGAATAATGACCCTTTTTTTGCAAAGTGCCTAGCTGTAGTTTTTGAACCCTAGCTCTGCCGGCACCTAGGGAAACCTAGCAAACCTATACATTTATGAAAACTAGACACCCAGGGGAATCCAGGATGGGGTGACTTGACTGGCTCTCACCAGGTTCTGGTACCCAGAATCCCTTGCAAACCTAAACAATTGTGAAAACAAACACATTTTCCTCACTTTTCTGTGGTGAAAAGTTCTGGAATCTGCGTGGATCCACAAAATTCTACTCACCCCGCGTTCCCCAAAGTCTTCCGAGAAAAATGGTACCTGACTTGTGTGGGTAGGACTAGTGCCCGCGACAGGAAACAGCGCAAAACGCAACGTGGACACACCACATTTTCACAGTGAAAAATGACCCTTTTTTTGCAAAGTATCTAGCTGTAGTTTTTGAACCCTCGCTCTGCCGGCACCTAGGGAAACCTAGCAAACCAATACATTTTTGAAAACTAGACACCCAGGGGAATCCAGGATGGGGTGACTTGACTGGCTCTCACCAGTTTCTGGTACCCAGAATCCCTTGCAAACCTAAAAAATTGTAAAAAAAAACACATTTTCCTCAATTTTCTGTGGTGGAAAGTTCTGGAATCTGTGTGGATCCACAAAATCCCAACCACCCCGCGTTCCCCAAAGTCTTCCGAGAAAAATGGTACCTCACTTGTGTGGGTAGGCCTAGTGCCCGCGACAGGAAACAGCGCAAAACGCAACGTGGACACACCACATTTTCACAGTGAAAAATGACCCTTTTTTTGCAAAGTGCCTAGCTGTAGTTTTTTAACCCTAGCTCTGCCGGCACCTAGGGAAACCTAGCAAACCTATACATTTTTGAAAACTAGACACCCAGGGGAATCCAGGATGGGGTGACTTGACTGGCTCTCACCAGGTTCTGGTAGCCAGAATCCCTTGCAAACCTAAAATATTGTCAAAAAACCCACATTTTCCTCACTTTTCTGTGGTGGAAAGTTCTGGAATCTGCGTGGATCCACAAAATTCCACCCACCCCGCGTTCCCCAAAAGTCTTCCAAGAAAAATGGTACCTCACTTGTGTGGGTAGGCCTAGTGCCCGCGACAGGAAACAGCGCAAAACGCAACGTGGACACACCACATTTTCACAGTGAAAAATGACCCTTTTTTTGCAAAGTGCCTATCTGTAGTTTTGAACCCTAGCTCTGCCGGCACCTAGGGAACCCTAGCAAACCTATACATTTTTGAAAACTAGACACCCAGGGAATCCAGGATGGGGTGACTTGACTGGCTCTCACCAGTTTCTGGTACCCAGAATCCCTTGCAAACCTAAAAAATTGTCAAAAAAAACACATTTTCCTCAATTTTCTGTGGTGGAAAGTTCTGGGATCTGCGTGGATCCACAAAATCCCACCCACCCCGCGTTCTCCAAAGTCTTCCGAGGAAAATGGTCCCTCACTTGTGTGGGTAGGCCTAGTGCCCGCGACAGGAAACAGCGCAAAACGCAACGTGGACACACCACATTTTCACAGTGAAAAATGACCCTTTTTTTGCAAAGTGCCTAGCTGTAGTTTTTGAACCCTAGCTCTGCCGGCACCTAGGGAAACCTAGCAAACCTATACATTTTTGAAAACTAGACACCCAGGGAAATCCAGGATGGGGTGACTTGACTGGCTCTCACCAGGTTCTGTTACCCAGAATCCCTTGCAAACCTAAAAAATTGTCCAAAAAACCACATTTTCCTCACTTTTCTGTGGTGGAAAGTTCTGGAATCTGCGTGGATCCACAAAATCCCACCCACCCCGTGTTCCCCAAAGTCTCCCGAGAACAATGGTACCCCACTTGTGTGGGTAGGCCTAGTGCCCGCGACAGGAAACAGCGCAAAACGCAACGTGGACACACCACAATTTCACAGTGAAAAGGACCCTTTTTTGCAAAGTGCCTAGCTGTAGTTTTTAACCCTAGCTCTGCCGGCACCTAGGGAAACCTAGCAAACCTATACATTTTTGAAAACTAGATACCCAGGGTAATTCAGGATGGGGTGACTTGACTGGCTCTCACCAGGTTCTGGTAACCAGAATCCCTTGCAAACCAAAAAATTGTCAAAAAATCCACATTTTCCTCACTTTTCTGTGGTGGAAAGTTCTGGAATCTGCGTGGATCCACAAAATTCCACCCACCCCACGTTCTCCAAAGTCTTCCGAGAAAAATGGTCCCTCACTTGTGTGGGTAGGCCTAGTGCCCGCGACAGGAAACAGCGCAAAACGCAACGTGGACACACCACATTTTCACAGTGAAAAATGACCCTTTTTTTGCAAAGTGCCTAGCTGTAGTTTTTTAACCTTAGCTCTGCCGGCACCTAGGGAAACCTAGAAAACCTATACATTTTTGAAAACTAGACACCCAGGGGAATCCAGGATGGGGTGAATTTACTGGCTCTCACCTTGCAAACCTAAAAAATTGTCCAAAAAACACATTTTCCTCACTTATCTGTGGTGGAAAGTTCTGGAATCTGCGTGGATCCACAAAATTCCACCCACCCCGCGTTCCCCAAAGTCTTCCAAGAAAAATGGTACCTCACTTGTGTGGGTAGGCCTAGTGCCGGCGACAGGAAACAGCGCAAAACGCAACGTGGACACACCACATTTTCACAGTGAAAAATGACCCTTTTTTGCAAAGTGCCTAGCTGTAGTTTTTGAACCCTAGCTCTGCCGGCACCTGGGGAAACCTAGCAAACCTATACATTTTTGAAAACTAGACACCCAGGGGAATCCAGGATGGGGTGACTTGACTGGCCTTCACCAGGTTCTGGTACCCAGAATCCCTTGCAAACCTAAACAATTGTCAAAAAAAACAAATTTTTCTCACTTTTCTGTGGTGGAAAGTTCTGGAATCTACGTGGATCCACAAAATTCCACCCACCCTGTGTTCCCCAAAGTCTTTTGAGAAAAACGGTATCCCACTTGTGTGGGTAGGCCTAGTGCCCGCGACAGGAAACGGCCCAAAACGCAACGTGGACACACCACATTTTCACAGTGAAAAATGACCCTTTTTTTGCAAAGTGCCTAGCTATAGTTTTTGAACCCTAGCTCTGCCGGCACCTAGGGAAACCTAGCAAACCTATACATTTTTGAAAACTAGACACCCAGGGGAATCCAGGATGGGGTGACTTGACTGGCTCTCACCAGGTTCTGGTACCCAGAATCCCTTGCAAACCTAAATAATTGTAAAAAAAAACCCACATTTTCCTCACTTTTCTGTGGTGGAAAGTTCTGGAATCTGCGTGGATCCGAAAAAATTCCACCCACCCCGTGTTCCCCAAAGTCTTCCGAAAAGAATGGTACCTCACTTGTGTGGGTAGGCCTAGTGCCCGCGACAGGAAACAGCGCAAAACGCAACGTGGACACACCACATTTTCACAGTAAAAACTGACCCTTTTTTTGCAAACTGCCTAGCTGTAGTTTTTGAACCCTAGCTCCTCCGGCACCTAGGGAAACCTAGCAAACTTATACATTTTTGAAAACTAGACACCCAGGGGAATCCAGGATGGGGTGACTTGACTGGCTCTCACCAGGTTCTGGTACCCAGAATCCCTTGCAAACCTAAAAAACTGTTAAAAAAACCACATGTTCCTCACTTTTCTGTGGTGGAAATTTCTGGAATCTGCGTGGATCCACAACATTCCACCCACCCCGTGTTCCCCAAAGTCTTACGAGAATAATGGTACCTCACTTGTGTGGGTAGGCCTAGTGCCCGCAACAGGAAACAGCACAAAACGCAACGTGGACACACCACATTTTCACAGTGAAAAATGACCCTTTTTTGCAAAGTGCCTAGCTGTAGTTTTTAACCCTAGCTCTGCCGGCACCTAGGGAAACCTAGCAAAACTATACATTTTTGAAAACTAGACACCCAGGGGAATCCAGGATGGGGTGACTTGACTGGCTCTCACCAGGTTCTGGTACCCAGAATCCCTTGCAAACCTAAAAAACTGTAAAAAAAACCACATGTTCCTCACTTTTCTGTGGTGGAAAGTTCTGGAATCTGCGTGGATCCACAACATTCCACCCACCCCGCGTTCCCCACAGTCTTCTGAAAAAAATGGTACCTCACTTGTGTGGGTAGGCCTAGTGCCCGTAACAGGAAACAGCGCAAAATGCAACGTGGACACACCACATTTTCACAGTGAATAATGACCCTTTTTTTGCAAAGTGCCTAGCTGTAGTTTTTGAACCCTAGCTCTGCCGGCACCTAGGAAACCTAGCAAACCTATACATTTATGAAAACTAGACACCCAGGGGAATCCAGGATGGGGTGACTTGACTGGCTCTCACCAGGTTCTGGTACCCAGAATCCCTTGCAAACCTAAACAATTGTGAAAACAAACACATTTTCCTCACTTTTCTGTGGTGAAAAGTTCTGGAATCTGCGTGGATCCACAAAATTCTACTCACCCCGTGTTCCCCAAAGTCTTCCGAGAAAAATGGTACCTGACTTGTGTGGGTAGGACTAGTGCCCGCGACAGGAAAGAGCGCAAAACGCAACGTGGACACACCACATTTTCACAGTGAAAAATGACCCTTTTTTTGCAAAGTATCTAGCTGTAGTTTTTGAACCCTAGCTCTGCCGGCACCTAGGGAAACCTAGCAAACCAATACATATTTGAAAACTAGACACCCAGGGGAATCCAGGATGGGGTGACTTGACTGGCTCTCACCAGGTTCTGGTACCCAGAATCCCTTGCAAACCTAAACAATTGTCAAAAAAACCACATTTTCCTCACTTTTCTGTGGTGGAAAGTTCTGGAATCTGTGTGGATCCACAAAATTCCACCCACCCCGCGTTCCCCAAAGTCTTCCGAGAAAAATGGTACCTCACTTGTGTAGGTAGGCCTAGTGCCCGCGACAGGAAACAGCGCAAAACGCAACGTGGACACACCACATTTTCACAGTGAAAAATGACCCTTTTTTGCAAAGTGCCTAGCTGTAGTTTTTGAACCCTAGCTCTGCCGGCACCTAGGGAAACCTAGCAAACCTATACATTTTTGAAAACTAGACACCCATGGGAATCCAGGATGGGGTGACTTGACTGGCTCTCACCAGCTTCTGGTACCCAGAATCCCTTGCAAACCTAAAAAATTGTCAAAAAACCCACATTTTCCTCAATTTTCTGTGGTGGAAAGTTCTGGAATCTGTGTGGATCCACAAAATCCCACCCACCCCTCGTTCCCCAAAGTCTTCCGAGAAAAATGGTACCTCACTTGTGTGGGTAGGCCTAGTGCCCGCGACAGGAAACAGCGCAAAACGCAACGTGGACACACCACATTTTCACAGTGAAAAATGACCCTTTTTTGCAAAGTGCCTAGCTGTAGTTTTTAACCCTAGCTCTGCCGGCACCTAGGGAAACCTAGCAAACCTATACATTTTTGAAAACTAGACACCCAGGGGAATCCAGGATGGGTGACTTGACTGGCTCTCACCAGGTTCTGGTAGCCAGAATCCCTTGCAAACCTAAAATATTGTCAAAAAACCCACATTTTCCTCACTTTTCTGTGGTGGAAAGTTCTGGAATCTGCGTGGATCCACAAAATTCCACCCATCCAGCGTTCCCCAAAAGTCTTCCAAGAAAAATGGTACCTCACTTGTGTGGGTAGGCCTAGTGCCCGCGACAGGAAACAGCGCAAAACGCAACGTGGACACACCACATTTTCACAGTGAAAAATGACCCTTTTTTTGCAAAGTGCCTATCTGTAGTTTTTGAACCCTAGCTCTGCCGGCACCTAGGGAACCCTAGCAAACCTATACATTTTTGAAAACTAGACACCCAGGGAATCCAGGATGGGGTGACTTGACTGGCTCTCACCAGTTTCTGGTACCCAGAATCCCTTGCAAACCTAAAAGATTGTCAAAAAAACACATTTTCCTCAATTTTCTGTGGTGGAAAGTTCTGGGATCTGCGTGGATCCACAAAATCCCACCCACCCCGCGTTCTCCAAAGTCTTCCGAGGAAAATGGTCCCTCACTTGTGTGGGTAGGCCTAGTGCCCGCGACAGGAAACAGCGCAAACGCAACGTGGACACACCACATTTTCACAGTGAAAAATGACCCTTTTTTGCAAAGTGCCTAGCTGTAGTTTTTAACCCTAGCTCTGCCGGCACCTAGGGAAACCTAGCAAACCTATACATTTTTGAAAACTAGACACCCAGGGAAATCCAGGATGGGGTGACTTGACTGGCTCTCACCAGGTTCTGTTACCCAGAATCCCTTGCAAACCTAAAAAATTGTCCAAAAAACCACATTTTCCTCAATTTTCTGTGGTGGAAAGTTCTGGAATCTGTGTGGATCCACAAAATCCCACCCACCCCTCGTTCCCCAAAGTCTTCCGAGAAAAATGGTACCTCACTTGTGTGGGTAGGCCTAGTGCCCGCGACAGGAAACAGCGCAAAACGCAACGTGGACACACCACATTTTCACAGTGAAAAATGACCCTTTTTTTGCAAAGTGCCTAGCTGTAGTTTTTTAACCCTAGCTCTGCCGGCACCTAGGGAAACCTAGCAAACCTATACATTTTTGAAAACTAGACACCCAGGGGAATCCAGGATGGGTGACTTGACTGGCTCTCACCAGGTTCTGGTAGCCAGAATCCCTTGCAAACCTAAAATATTGTCAAAAAACCCACATTTTCCTAACTTTTCTGTGGTGGAAAGTTCTGGAATCTGCGTGGATCCACAAAATTCCACCCATCCAGCGTTCCCCAAAAGTCTTCCAAGAAAAATGGTACCTCACTTGTGTGGGTAGGCCTAGTGCCCGCGACAGGAAACAGCGCAAAACGCAACGTGGACACACCACATTTTCACAGTGAAAAATGACCCTTTTTTTGCAAAGTGCCTATCTGTAGTTTTTGAACCCTAGCTCTGCCGGCACCTAGGGAACCCTAGCAAACCTATACATTTTTGAAAACTAGACACCCAGGGGAATCCAGGATGGGGTGACTTGACTGGCTCTCACCAGTTTCTGGTACCCAGAATCCCTTGCAAACCTAAAAGATTGTCAAAAAAAACAAATTTTCCTCAATTTTCTGTGGTGGAAAGTTCTGGGATCTGCGTGGATCCACAAAATCCCACCCACCCCGCGTTCTCCAAAGTCTTCCGAGGAAAATGGTCCCTCACTTGTGTGGGTAGGCCTAGTGCCCGCGACAGGAAACAGCGCAAAACGCAACGTGGACACACCACATTTTCACAGTGAAAAATGACCCTTTTTTGCAAAGTGCCTAGCTGTAGTTTTTGAACCCTAGCTCTGCCGGCACCTAGGGAAACCTAGCAAACCTATACATTTTTGAAAACTAGACACCCAGGAAATCCAGGATGGGGTGACTTGACTGGCTCTCACCAGGTTCTGTTACCCAGAATCCCTTGCAAACCTAAAAAATTGTCCAAAAAAACACATTTTCCTCACTTTTCTGTGGTGGAAAGTTCTGGAATCTGCGTGGATCCACAAAATCCCACCCACCCCGTGTTCCCCAAAGTCTCCCGAGAACAATGGTACCCCACTTGTGTGGGTAGGCCTAGTGCCCGCGACAGGAAACAGCGCAAAACGCAACGTGGACACACCACAATTTCACAGTGAAAAAGGACCCTTTTTTGCAAAGTGCCTAGCTGTAGTTTTTAACCCTAGCTCTGCCGGCACCTAGGGAAACCTAGCAAACCTATACATTTTTGAAAACTAGATACCCAGGGAATTCAGGATGGGGTGACTTGACTGGCTCTCACCAGGTTCTGGTAACCAGAATCCCTTGCAAACCTAAAAATTGTCAAAAAATCCACATTTTCCTCACTTTTCTGTGGTGGAAAGTTCTGGAATCTGCGTGGATCCACAAAATTCCACCCACCCCGCGTTCCCCAAAAGTCTTCCAAGAAAAATGGTACCTCACTTGTGTGGGTAGGCCTAGTGCCCGCGACAGGAAACAGCGCAAAACGCAACGTGGACACACCACATTTTCACAGTGAAAAATGACCCTTTTTTTGCAAAGTGCCTAGCTGCAGTTTTTGAACCCTAGCTCTGCCGGCACCTAGGGAAACCTAGCAAACCTATACATTTTTGAAAACTAGACACCCAGGGGAATCCAGGATGGGGTGACTTGACTGGCTCTCACCAGGTTCTGGTACCCAGAATCCGTTGCAAACCTAAAAAATTGACAAAAAAACCAAATTTTCCTCACTTTTCTGTGGTGGAAAGTTCTGGAATCTGCGTGGATCCACAAAATCCCACCCACCCCGCGTTCTCCAAAGTCTTCCGAGAAAAATGGTCCCTCACTTATTTGGGTAGGCCTAGTGCCCGCGACAGGAAACAGCGCAAAACGCAACGTGGACACACCACATTTTCACAGTGAAAAATGACCCTTTTTTTGCAAAGTGCCTAGCTGTAGTTTTTTAACCTTAGCTCTGCCGGCACCTAGGGAAACCTAGAAAACCTATACATTTTTGAAAACTAGACACCCAGGGGAATCCAGGATGGGGTGAATTTACTGGCTCTCACCTTGCAAACCTAAAAAATTGTCCAAAAAACACATTTTCCTCACTTATCTGTGGTGGAAAGTTCTGGAATCTGCGTGGATCCACAAAATTCCACCCACCCCGCGTTCCCCAAAGTCTTCCAAGAAAAATGGTATCTCACTTGTGTGGGTAGGCCTAGTGCCGGCGACAGGAAACAGCGCAAAACGCAACGTGGACACACCACATTTTCACAGTGAAAAATGACCCTTTTTTTGCAAAGTGCCTAGCTGTAGTTTTTTAACCCTAGCTCTGCCGGCACCTAGGGAAACCTAGCAAACCTATACATTTTTGAAAACTAGATACCCAGGGGAATTCAGGATGGGGTGACTTGACTGGCTCTCACCAGGTTCTGGTAACCAGAATCCCTTGCAAACCTAAAAAATTGTCAAAAAATCCACATTTTCCTCACTTTTCTGTGGTGGAAAGTTCTGGAATCTGCGTGGATCCACAAAATTCCACCCACCCCGCGTTCCCCAAAAGTCTTCCAAGAAAAATGGTACCTCACTTGTGTGGGTAGGCCTAGTGCCCGCGACAGGAAACAGCCCAAAACGCAACGTGGACACACCACATTTTCACAGTGAAAAATGACCCTTTTTTTGCAAAGTGCCTAGCTGCAGTTTTTGAACCCTAGCTCTGCCGGCACCTAGGGAAACCTAGCAAACCTATACATTTTTGAAAACTAGACACCCAGGGGAATCCAGGATGGGGTGACTTGACTGGCTCTCACCAGGTTCTGGTACCCAGAATCCCTTGCAAACCTAAAAAATTGACAAAAAAACCAAATTTTCCTCACTTTTCTGTGGTGGAAAGTTCTGGAATCTGCGTGGATCCACAAAATCCCACCCACCCCGAGTTCTCCTAAGTCTTCCGAGAAAAATGGTCCCTCACTTGTGTGGGTAGGCCTAGTGCCCGCGACAGGAAACAGCGCAAAACGCAACGTGGACACACCACATTTTCACAGTGAAAAATGACCCTTTTTTTGCAAAGTGCCTAGCTGTAGTTTTTTAATTTTAGCTCTGCCGGCACCTAGGGAAACCTAGAAAACCTATACATTTTTGAAAACTAGACACCCAGGGGAATCCAGGATGGGGTGAATTTACTGGCTCTCACCTTGCAAACCTAAAAAATTGTCCAAAAACACATTTTCCTCACTTATCTGTGGTGGAAAGTTCTGGAATCTGCGTGGATCCACAAAATTCCACCCACCCCGCGTTCCCCAAAGTCTTCCAAGAAAAATGGTACCTCACTTGTGTGGGTAGGCCTAGTGCCGGCGACAGGAAACAGCGCAAAACGCAACGTGGACACACCACATTTTCACAGTGAAAAATGACCCTTTTTTTGCAAAGTGCCTAGCTGTAGTTTTTGAACCCTAGCTCTGCCGGCACCTAGGGAAACCTAGCAAACCTATACATTTTTGAAAACTAGACACCCAGGGGAATCCAGGATGGGGTGACTTGACTGGCCTTCACCAGGTTCTGGTACCCAGAATCCCTTGCAAACCTAAACAATTGTCAAAAAAAACAAATTTTTCTCATTTTTCTGTGGTAGAAAGTTCTGGAATCTGCATGGATCCACAAAATTCCACCCACCCCGCATTCCCCAAAGTCTTCCCAGAAAAATGGTACCTCACTTGTGTGGGTAGGCCTAGTGCCCGCGACAGCAAACAGCGCAAAACGCAACGTGGACACACCACATTTTCACAGTGAAAAATGACCCTTTTTTTGCAAAGTGCCTAGCTGTAGTTTTTGAACCCTAGCTCTGCCGGCACCTAGGGAAACCTAGCAAACCTATACATTTTTGAAAACCAGACACCCAGGGGAATCCAGGATAGGGTGACTTGACTGGCTCTCACCAGGTTCTGGTAGCCAGAATCCCTTGCAAACCTAAAAATTGTCAAAAACCCACATTTTCCTCACTTTTCTGTGGTGGAAAGTTCTGGAATCTGCGTGGATCCACAAAATTCCACCCACCCCGCGTTCCCCAAAAGTCTTCCAAGAAAAATGGTACCTCACTTGTGTGGGTAGGCCTAGTGCCCGCGACAGGAAACAGCGCAAAACGCAACGTGGACACACCACATTTTCACAGTGAAAAATGACCCTTTTTGCAAAGTGCCTAGCTGTAGTTTTTGAACCCTAGCTCTGCCGGCACCTAGGGAAACCTAGCAAACCTATACATTTTTGAAAACTAGACACCCAGGGAAATCCAGGATGGGGTGACTTGACTGGCTCTCACCAGGTTCTGTTACCCAGAATCCCTTGCAAACCTAAAAAATTGTCCAAAAAACCAAATTTTCCTCACTTTTCTGTGGTGGAAAGTTCTGGAATCTGCGTGGATCCACAAAATCCCACCCACCCCGCGTTCCCCAAAGTCTCCCGAGAACAATGGTACCCCACTTGTGTGGGTAGGCCTAGTGCCCGCGACAGGAAACAGCACAAAACGCAACGTGGACACACCACATTTTCACAGTGAAAAATGACCCTTTTTGCAAAGTGCCTAGCTGTAGTTTTTAACCCTAGCTCTGCCGGCACCTAGGGAAACCTAGCAAACCTATACATTTTTGAAAACTAGATACCCAGGGGAATCCAGGATGGGGTGACTTGACTGGCTCTCACCAGGTTCTGGTAACCAGAATCCCTTGCAAACCTAAAAATTGTCAAAAAATCCACATTTTCCTCACTTTTCTGTGGTGGAAAGTTCTGGAATCTGCGTGGATCCACAAAATTCCACCCACCCCGCGTTCCCCAAAAGTCTTCCAAGAAAAATGGTACCTCACTTGTGTGGGTAGGCCTAGTGCCCGCGACAGGAAACAGCGCAAAACGCAACGTGGACACACCACATTTTCACAGTGAAAAATGACCCTTTTTTGCAAAGTGCCTTGCTGCAGTTTTTGAACCCTAGCTCTGCCGGCACCTAGGGAAACCTAGCAAACCTATACATTTTTGAAAACTAGACACCCAGGGGAATCCAGGATGGGGTGACTTGACTGGCTCTCACCAGGTTCTGGTACCCAGAATCCCTTGCAAACCTAAAAAATTGACAAAAAAACCAAATTTTCCTCACTTTTCTGTGGTGGAAAGTTCTGGAATCTGCGTGGATCCACAAAATCCCACCCACCCCGCGTTCTCCAAAGTCTTCCGAGATAAATGGTCCCTCACTTGTGTGGGTAGGCCTAGTGCCCGCGACAGGAAACAGCGCAAAACGCAACGTGGACACACCACATTTTCACAGTGAAAAATGACCCTTTTTTTGCAAAGTGCCTAGCTGTAGTTTTTTAACCTTAGCTCTGCCGGCACCTAGGGAAACCTAGAAAACCTATACATTTTTGAAAACTAGACACCCAGGGGAATCCAGGATGGGGTGAATTTACTGGCTCTCACCTTGCAAACCTAAAAAATTGTCCAAAAAAACACATTTTCCTCACTTATCTGTGGTGGAAAGTTCTGGAATCTGCGTGGATCCACAAAATTCCACCCACCCCGCGTTCCCCAAAGTCTTCCAAGAAAAATGGTACCTCACTTGTGTGGGTAGGCCTAGTGTCCGCGACAGGAAACAGCGCAAAACGCAACGTGGACACACCACATTTTCACAGTGAAAAATGACCCTTTTTTGCAAAGTGCCTAGCTGTAGTTTTTGAACCCTACCTCTGCCGGCACCTAGGGAAACCTAGCAAACCTATACATTTTTGAAAACCAGACACCCAGGGGAATCCAGGATGGGGTGACTTGACTGGCTCTCACCAGGTTCTGGTAGCCAGAATCCCTTGCAAACCTAAAAAATTGTCAAAAAACCCACATTTTCCTCACTTTTCTGTGGTGGAAAGTTCTGGAATCTGCGTGGATCCACAAAATTCCACCCACCCCGCGTTCCCCAAAAGTCTTCCAAGAAAAATGGTACCTCACTTGTGTGGGTAGGCCTAGTGCCCGCGACAGGAAACAGCGCAAAACGCAACGTGGACACACCACATTTTCACAGTGAAAAATGACCCTTTTTTGCAAAGTGCCTAGCTGTAGTTTTTGAACCCTAGCTCTGCCGGCACCTAGGAAACCTAGCAAACCTATACATTTTTGAAAACTAGACACCCAGGGAAATCCAGGATGGGGTGACTTGACTGGCTCTCACCAGGTTCTGTTACCCAGAATCCCTTGCAAACCTAAAAATTGTCCAAAAAAACACATTTTCCTCACTTTTCTGTGGTGGAAAGTTCTGGAATCTGCGTGGATCCACAAAATCCCACCCACCCCGCGTTCCCCAAAGTCTCCCGAGAACAATGGTACCCCACTTGTGTGGGTAGGCCTAGTGCCCGCGACAGGAAACAGCGCAAACGCAAGCGTGGACACACCACATTTTCACAGTGAAAAATGACCCTTTTTGCAAAGTGCCTAGCTGTAGTTTTTTAACCCTAGCTCTGCCGGCACCTAGGGAAACCTAGCAAACCTATACATTTTTGAAAACTAGATACCCAGGGGAATCCAGGATGGGGTGACTTGACTGACTCTCACCAGGTTCTGGTAACCAGAATCCCTTGCAAACCTAAAAAATTGTCAAAAAATCCACATTTTCCTCACTTTTCTGTGGTGGAAAGTTCTGGAATCTGCGTGGATCCACAAAATTCCACCCACCCCGCGTTCCCCAAAAGTCTTCCAAGAAAAATGGTACCTCACTTGTGTGGGTAGGCCTAGTGCCCGCGACAGGAAACAGCGCAAAACGCAACGTGGACACACCACATTTTCACATTGAAAAATGACCCTTTTTTTTCAAAGTGCCTAGCTGCAGTTTTTGAACCCTAGCTCTGCCGGCACCTAGGGAAACCTAGCAAACCTATACATTTTTGAAAACTAGACACCCAGGGGAATCCAGGATGGGGTGACTTGACTGGCTCTCACCAGGTTCTGGTACCCAGAATCCCTTGCAAACCTAAAAAATTGACAAAAAAACCAAAGTTTCCTCACTTTTCTGTGGTGGAAAGTTCTGGAATCTGCGTGGATCCACAAAATCCCACCCACCCCGCGTTCTCCAAAGTCTTCCGAGAAAAATGGTCCCTCACTTGTGTGGGTAGGCCTAGTGCCCGCGACAGGAAACAGCGCAAAACGCAACGTGGACACACCACATTTTCACAGTGAAAAATGACCCTTTTTTGCAAAGTGCCTAGCTGTAGTTTTTTAACCTTAGCTCTGCCGGCACCTAGGGAAACCTAGAAAACCTATACATTTTTGAAAACTAGACACCCAGGGGAATCCAGGATGGGGTGAATTTACTGGCTCTCACCTTGCAAACCTAAAAATTGTCCAAAAAACACATTTTCCTCACTTATCTGTGGTGGAAAGTTCTGGAATCTGCGTGGATCCACAAAATTCCACCCACCCGCGTTCCCCAAAGTCTTCCAAGAAAAATGGTACTTCACTTGTGTGGGTAGGCCTAGTGCCCGCGACAGGAAACAGCGCAAAACGCAACGTGGACACACCACATTTTCACAGTGAAAAATGACCCTTTTTTTGCAAAGTGCCTAGCTGTAGTTTTTGAACCCTAGCTCTGCCGGCACCTGGGGAAACCTAGCAAACCTATACATTTTTGAAAACTAGACACCCAGGGGAATCCAGGATGGGGTGACTTGACTGGCCTTCACCAGGTTCTGGTACCCAGAATCCCTTGCAAACCTAAAAATTGTCAAAAAAAACAAATTTTTCTCATTTTTCTGTGGTAGAAAGTTCTGGAATCTGCATGGATCCACAAAATTCCACCCACCCCGCATTTCCCAAAGTCTTCCCAGAAAAATGGTACCTCACTTGTGTGGGTAGGCCTAGTGTCCGCGACAGCAAACAGCACAAAACGCAACGTGGACACACCACATTTTCACAGTGAAAAATTACCCTTTTTTTGCACAGTGCCTAGCTGTAGTTTTTGAACCCTAGCTCTGCCGGCACCTAGGGAAACCTAGCAAACCTATACATTTTTGAAAACTAGACACCCATGGGAATCCAGGATGGCTCTCACCAGGTTCTGGTACCCAGAATACCTTGCAACAGGCAAGGGCCCAAAACGTGTTGAGGCGACATCAAAATTGCCTATCACAAAACAACCTGGTTTTGCAAGGGGGGTCCCATGACTTTTTGGCCCGGGGCTCGGCGGCCACCTAGGGAAACCTACCAAACCCACACATTTCTGAAAAGTAGACACACGGGGGCTTCCAGGGAGGTATGGCTTATGTGGATCCCCCAACGTTTTCTTACCCAGAATCCCCTGCAAACCTGAAATTGTGCTGAAAAAATCACTTTTTCACACATTTGTGTGTGGGAAAGTTGTGGCATCACTGGGCTGACACAAATTTCCTACCACCCAGCGTTCGCCCAGGTCTCCCGATAAAAATGGTGCCTCACTCGGGTGGGAGGCCCAGAACTCGCGACAGGCAAGGGCCCAAAACGTATTGAGGCAACATCAAAATTGCCTATCACAAAATGTTTTGGGCCCTTGCCTATCGCGGGTACTTGGGCCTCCCACCCGAGTGAGGCACCATTTTTATCGGGAGACATGGGGGAACGCTCGGTGGTAGGAAATTTGTGTCCGAGGCCACGCCCTTTTTACACCTCTCTGCAACGCAACTCTGTGGCGCTTACTGGAGGTACCTGGTGGGCTAGTTGGCCCCCAGGGACCCTCAGGATTCAAGGGGACTTAATCCCCCAACTTAAAACACGCCACAGGACATGTTTGCACACAGGTCACATCAGGCCCCGCCCCCTCCCTTCACCACTGTGCAAACGCACCCCGTGGCGCGTTTTAAGTTGGGGGGATTAAGTCCCCTTGACTCCTGAGGGTCCCTGGAGTCCAACTAGCCCACCAGGTACCTCCAGTAAGCGCCACAGAGCTGCGTTGCAGAGAGGTGTAAAAAGGGGCGTGGCCTCAGACCACCTCTCTGCAACGCAGCTCTGTGGCGCATACTGGAGGTACCTGGTGGGCTAGTTGGCCCCCAGGGACCCCCAGTATTCAAGGGGAATTAATTCCCCAACTTACAACGTGCCACGGGGCGCGTTTGCAGAGTGATGCACTGAGGGGGCGGAACCTCCGGCGCGATGCTGTTTTTTAATTTTTACTTTATTTTTTAGAAGGGGGCTGTGTGGCCCCCCTTCTTTTCCTTTTTTTTGGGCCCTTGGGACCCCATCCCCTAGGGCCTGACCCCTATTTTGTTAATTTTTTTTTAAATTTCGGAAGGGAGCCGCGTGGCCCCCCTCCCAAGGCCATTTTCGGCCCCGGAGACCCCATCCCCCGGGGCATGGCCAGTATTTAAAATGTTATTTAAAATATTTGGAGGGGGGCCACGTGGCCCCCCTCCTCCCGGCCATTTATGGCCCCGGGGACCCCATCCCCCGGGACCGGCCTTTCCTTTTTTTTTTTGGGCCACTTATAGCCCCGGGGACCCCATCCCCCGGGGCCTGGCCACTCCGTTGTGGACCGTGGGGGGAGCCCCAATGCCCCCACGGTCCCGCCGGCTTCCCGCCTCCTGCGGGAGCCGGCATTGCTTTTCCACACGGGGAGCTGCTGACATGCAGCTCCCCTTGTGGAAAAGCAATCTGCTTTGGATTTTGGAAGCGAGAGCAGGAAACCTGCTCTCGCTTCCAAAATCCAAACCAGTGTTTGCTATGACAGGGCGGGAGCCGCACGGCTCCCGTCCTGCCATAGCAAACGGCAATGTCCCGGGGGTGGGCACCCCGGGACATTGCAGGAGCCGGCCCTGGGGGGTGGCGGTCCCCAGGGCCATCAAGGGCTCCTGGAGGGGGGCCGCGCGGGCCCCCTCCCTTAGTTTTGAAAGCCCCGGGGAGGTGGTGGTCTCCGGGGCTTGGGGTCCATAACGGACCCCCGAATTGCAATGATTATGTGCCCCGGGGAGGTGGTGGTCCCCGGGGCGTGTGGGGGGGCTCTTGCCCCTCCACACATGTTTTAAAATATTTTAAAAAAAGAGCCCCGGGGAGGTGGCAGACCCCGGGGCAGCGGGGGGGGCCGTGTGCTCCCGCGCATATTTAAAAAAAGCCCCGGGGTGGCTGTCCCCGGGGCTTGGGTGGGCCTGGGAGGCCCCCCACAGATTAAAAAACAAGCCCCGGGGAGGTGGCGGTCCCCGGGGCTGCGGGAGGGCCGTGTGCCCTCCCGCACATAATTTACATAGCCCCAGGGAGGTGGCGGTCCCCGGGGAGGCGTGGGCCCCCGCGGGCCCCCGCATATAAATAAATGATTGCCCCCGGGACCTGGCCCACCCGGGGGCTTTTTGAAAACGAAGCGCGGGAGCCCGTGCTTTATTTTTTTTAATTTTCACTGCAGGATTCGCGACCCCCAACGCAAATTCTGCCGTTTAAAAAAAAAAATGCTTTTTTTGGCCCTGAGCAGGCCTAGGGGGTCAGGGTGTTTCTACCCTGCCCCCTTTTCTTGTTTTGTATCTTTGTTTTACTGTTTTCTTGTGACTCGGTTCTACCGAGTCACAAGATGGCTGCCAACACTTCCTGGTTTGGAGTGTTGGCAGCCAATCAGAGTGAAGCTCGTGCTCGGGAGGGTTCGCGAATCCACTGCGCCCACAGATATCGATATTTTTTCTTTTTCTAATTTCTCAGCAACTACTGAACGGATTTACACCATTTAAAAAAAAGGTCTCTTTCTGAACCAAGACCTACCTTTTTGCCAAATTTGGTGTAATTCCGTTCAGCAGTTCGGGCTGTAGCTTTGTCTAAAGTTTCCTATGGAAATTAACATGGGGAAAACGCGTTTTAGGACCCCCTTTTTTTCTCGGCCCCCGCTTGACAAATCACCCCAAAACTTTCAAGACAGGAGCTGACCGGAGCGCCCCACTAGTTTTGAAAATTTCGCGAAGATTCGTCGCGCACCACACAACAATGAAGGATCTATCTATCTATCTATCTATCTATCTATCTATCTATCTATCTATCTATCTATCTATCTATCTAGATAGATAGATAGATAGTTAGATAGAGAGTTAGATAGATAGATAGATAGATAGATAGATAGACAGATAAATAGAGCCTTCATTGTTGTGTGGTGCACGAAATCTCTTGGCTTCAACTTAGACTACAAGCTCATATTGCAAGCACAGATTGACCAAAGTGGCATAGTTTCGAATCCAACTCCTTTGATGGAATAAATCTATCATCCTAGAGTCTGAATTCAAACAAGTTGTGCAATCCCGTGTGCTCCACTCCTAAGAATTCCCCCATTTCATTTGGTTCCTCACAAATTGCACTGCCTTCCCCTGCTAGATTGGTCTTTAACTCGAGAAAGTTCGATCACGTCTCTCCAATTTTGATGTCACTGAAATGGTTTTCCGTGGAGGCAAGGAATATATTTAGACTGACACGCATCACACTAAAGGTATTCCTCTCTTTCTCGAACTACCTTACGAATTTGTCAATTTGAATAGCCAGCATCACCTTCCTAGGTCTGGGATCCTACAGCATGAAATTCCAGCCTTTGAGAAGTCTAAACCACTTTATCCTTCTCAGGAAGTGCCCATAAGGAATGGAACCCAATTCCACCTGCCATTACGTCTGCTCAGTCTTGGGTAACATTCACAAAACAGATGACTCTTATTTTAGGGTCTCTTAATCCTATGAACAACTCACAACCTCTTACTGTTTGACTCAAATTGTTCTCTCTTCATGATAAATGTTTTTGTAAACACTGGTGTATTCCTGTAGTTACTGCTATTGGTGACTTTCTATGTAGAGTGTATATATTGAACTTTATAAATGTTGTACTATTTATTTACACTGTTTTTTCTCTGCAGTCATGATTTCCCCATTTAGCGTATTTGTACCAGGGTGCATCAACGTAGGTACTGGATGGGTAGCTGGGTTTTGAGAGCGGAAGTGGACTATTGCATCTTGATGTAATGTTATTGAAATAGGTTTGTCTTTAGATTTTTCTTAAATTGAAGCAGTTGTAGGGCAGTCCTGATGGATACAAAATGTTGCTTTAAATCCTGGGTGGATAGATGGAGAAGCCTATCACATTGTTCTTTCTTTTTTTTACACTTCGTCATCTTCTGTCTGATGGTGTTACTGTGATGTGCTGAGCTCCACTAAAGGTGGTGGGATTGCAGTTTAATAGGCGGAGTTGCTGGTCTTGATGGTTTCGTAGAGAATGCTGCTGGTTTTGAAGATGGTGCAGGACTCAAGGGTAGCCAGTGGCGTTCCATTTGGGTGGGGGTGATGTGGTCTATTGTTTCAGGCCTTTGATGAGGTGTTCTGTGGCATGTAGAATGGAGGAGGCAGTGTAGAGTGCATGAGGCTATGGAGCTGGGCATTGCCATAAAGACACTGGATGATCATACAAATGGGACAATGTAAGGGTTTGAGTGGAAGTCGCTTTCTGGGAGGAACAGTTTTACTTTCTTCACTAGACAGAACAGGTACCAGGCTGTGTTTCTGAGTCTGAAAATGCTCACATAAAATCACTCTAAAGCTTTCTATCGCCCATTGGGTCTTGTCAAAACAACTAATTAATAAATGAAGGAGGCACAGTCAAAGGTTCTGCTAGAATGCTTCGATTTTACCCACAGGGGTGAGATGTTTAGTGTATGCTTCACCCCCCTGTTTTAATTTAGAAGAAATGAAAGGGAAAAAAAGCAATACAGCTCTCAACTACAGGATGCCGTTCTTAAGTAGGATCTTATGGTTGCGCAAAAGGTACAGCAGAAGTGTGGTATAGTCCTTTTACCATGTGTACTCAGTTGGTTTCTCCCTTGGTTCTCCTTAATTTCCCCATTTTGAAATGCTAATTTTAGAATGTTATTGATTGAACTGTGAAGCTGTGAAGGCAGTTGGAGCTGTACCGAAGAAGGCAGTTGTGGCTGAAGTTTCTCTATTGAGAATAAACATATACAGCCTTCTGGTTCAAGTTGCATCTTTATCTTTTGGAGTACTAGATAGATAGATAGATACATTTTTTATTCGGTTAAATAAATAACCATAAAGGATATAAACAGATAAAAGTACATAAGGCTCTAAACAGATACAAGTACATAAAAGGTACTTAATACAAATACAAAATGTTTTTAAAAATAAACCTGAATCTGGGTCTGCAAACCTTGTGACAAAAACTATGCATGCTAAAACATAGCCAGTTTGCTGTCTGCCAAATTTTGTGGATATACAGAGATAGAGAAAGAAAAAAGGGAGACAGACAAGGGAAACTTGCTTTGTAGCTGTGTAATATGGTCCGGTATTGCTGTTGAGGGGTTCTGATGACACCATAAGCCATTACTAGACACAAAATATCCACGGGTCTAATGGGCTAAAATAGCACCAGAAAGGGGGGGACACAAGCAAAGACACCTAATCACTCATGGAGGAGTCCTTTAATTAGGACGAAGTCCCATCACCCACCGAGGTGGCATGCTTCATCATCTGGGATTTCTCCTCTTCGCGGAGACACCTAGCTCCGCTAAGGGCTACAACCCCCCCCACTGTGAGGGAGGAGCTCAGGGATGTTTTTTGATTGCTACTCTTACAAAGGATATACTAAAATCCTCCAGATGTGAAACACTAGAATAGTCAGGTGATGGGCGCAGTGCAAAGAAACTTAACCAAGTGATGTGTGTGATGCTAAGACTAACTACTAGGGGCGAAAGAAACTTTAATGGTTCACTCCTAGTGTCAGGGTTAAAAACAGTGCATGTGCAGTATAAAAATATTAACTGCGTGTGTCCAATAAACAGGTCTACATGTTTCGGCCAGTATGACCCCAGTGGTGTCGTGGCCTTCCTCAGGACCTAGATGTCAAATGCTACTGCGTTGCAAAATGTGATACAGTGAAAAATGAATAAAGATAATCACACACATCACTTGGTTAAGTTTCTTTGCACTGCGCCCATCACCTGACTATTCTAGTGTTTCACATCTGGAGGATTTTAGTATATCCTTTGTAAGAGTAGCAATCAAAAAACATCCCTGAGCTCCTCCCTCACAGTGAGGGGGTTGTAGCCCTTGGCGGAGCTAGGTGTCTCCGCGAAGAGGAGAAATCCCAGATGATGAAGCATGCCACCTCGGTGGGTGATGGGACTTCGTCCTAATTAAAGGACTCCTCCATGAGTGATTAGGTGTCTTTGCTTGTGTCCTCCCCTTTTTGGTGCTATTTTAGCCAATTAGACCCGTGGATATTTTGTGTATAGTAACAGTTTTCTTTGGGGAATTTATCCACGCCGGTCTTAAAACTTCCCTTGGACCCTCCACTCCCAGTTTGATTTTCTCTGACACCATAAGCCACTCAGCCAAAGGAAGAGAAGTTTGTAAATGAAAACAGAAGCTCCTCTTGGTAATATGGAATCATATTATGGTACCTGCTTTGTATTTTTTATAACAAATGTTTATTTTAGGATACTTAGCTTTAAAAGGGAGTTTGTTCAAAAAGGGAAATGTTTATTGAAAATAGTAAATGATTTACTGAACTAAACTGTTTTGCTGTCTAGAGTAAAAATTAGTTATCCATACTTAATTACGTAGTATGAATGTAGAATCTCAGAAAAAATACACCCCTAGAGTTTAAACAACCGTTCTGTCGGTGGAAGGAAGAGATTGTTGAAGCTGTTCTCTTCCAGGTGCAGCAAACAATGTAACCTAATTGGAATTAGGATGTTTGTTTATTATTTATCAATTCTGAATAGATTGTCATTAAAACCAGTTGAATTATGTGATTCTGGGGCATTTATCACCACAAAATTCTGGACTTACCTCCCTTGTCACATAGTTATTTCTATATAAATGTTGTTTGTAGCTCAAATGGATTAACATAATACTGCCAGAGAATGCATCAAATAATTTGCCTTTTCCTGCCGCTTAATTTAGATAATCCTGCCATCTAATGTGTTCATGTATTGCTGCATAATTTGAGTGCCCTTCTCCAGGGTAAAGGTCACTAGAGTAGTTTAAGAGCTGTCATTATGATTATGAAACCCATATTTCAAAGGGACAAGTGAAATATTTAGCTTATTTCGTGGGTCCATGACACATCATTTAATGCAGTAAAAGCTTCCACAGATGTATGTTATATACAGTAGGTTAATTAACCCACTAATTTTCCTTACCAGTTCCTTCAACTGGAGGCCCTGGCAACTGCCCCACCAAGAAATGCATGTAATAAAACACAATGCAAAGGAAGCCAGTTTGGCATATTCCAGAAGTATTTAAGAATATGTTGGAAGATGGGGGAAATGGAGCAGTGTCTGAGGACATTATTAAAAGAACCAGATATCTTTAGAGTCGTAAAGGAAATTTCATGCATCCCTAGAAAAGGTATAAACATTGCTTAATACAAAGCACACAGTATTCTCAAGATGTCCTTTTGGTTTCTCAAAGGCCGGAGTCCATGTCAAAACAGAGCAGGTGCAAAAATATTGGCTGCTTTGGGTAAAATTAGATTTGCCATTTCTCAAAGCCAACATTATCTCCAGTCGAAGGCTGTTGAGCGTACTCACATTATCTACCAATTTACAGAATTCTGCACTACTCACTTCAGTGCTGATAACCAGCTCTCCTGGGTCTCAGATTAAAAATGCAACATTGACCCACTCGCTGCTTAGCCTGATGACCTGGGAACACCGCCTAAAGTATCTAAGGAAGTAAGATACCTTGGAACTACCATGGACTCTAAGCTATCAATGAATGCCCAAGTGGAAAAATGAGCAAGATCAAGCGTCATTACTATGAAAACTGTGCAACGTATCTTCCTTCACCTGGGATTTCCACACAAGGTCCAGGCTACTATCTCTCTTGTACTGTCTAAACCCGATTATGCCAAAGGCCTCTACCACAAATCATCTTTATCAGCTATGAAAAGACTACAACCGATTCAGAACTTTGCTGCCAGACTACTCCTACATGTGAAGCCACAAGCCCACCTCTTCCCTACCTGGAGGCCCTACATTGGTTACCGGTTGCCAGAAGATCCACATTCAAGCTGCTTTCTATTACCCACACAGCAATACATGGAACAGGGCTGCTTTTTATCAGGAATAAAATCACCAGATACATTCAACAAAGTAACCTCCGCTCTAGATTAGCACCTCGCCTCAGAATCCTACCATACAAGAAAAAATATATAAGTGGCGCATCCTTCTCTGTTCAAGCAGCCAAACTACGGAACTCATTACCCATAAACATAAGATCCACGGATAACTACCTTATCTTCAGAAGACTACTCAAGAGTTGGCTCTTCCCTACATAGCCACCATACTCAAACATAAACGTACAGAATATCCTTGTGTATATAAGTATTTAATTTGATTATATGTATGTATCTAGATATGTGTACTCCTTTGTATAAATGTGTATAATAATTATGTTTATAAATATAGAGATACACGTTAGGTGTGCTTCACAAATGTACATATTACTTATGATTATATTATTCTATGCTTAACATGTATATAGGTCACTGCACAGTTTTCATATACGTTATTTGATTAGATGGTTATGGTTCCCCATTTATCTATCATAATATGTACATTTTATAACTATTTGTCTACTGTTGCTTCACTATTAAATTATTAACAGAAAAAATAAATAAATAATTTAGAAAACAAAATTAAATAAATAAACACAAATAAATTAGCTTGAAGTACAGCAACACTTGAAAGTCTGAGTTTAATAAATACAATGTAAATATTGCTATATTACGTTCCTTATGCATATATACCTTCCATGTACTTATGTCTCTATATATTTATTACTTTACTCGTACTGTTAAAAAAAAAAAATCAGCCTCCCCAATGCACTACCCTATGTTTCACCCTATACCTCTCTCAATATATCTCCACACTCTGACTCATCCCAAACCTCATTCTACAACTATGATCCCCAAAATAACACTTTCTAGACTCTTCCCTCCTCTATCCCTCCTTGCATCATCTCAAACAGCTTTTTAAAATTCAGATCTCCCAAACAAGCCTTTCTGAACCCTTCCTTCATGTATCCCTCCTGGACTCATCAGATACCTCATAATTTTTCTCCCTAATCCACTTCCAAAGACTCTTTCCCCCTCCATATCTCCTTTACTCATCCTAAACCTCCTCCTACTGCTTTGATCTCTAAATAAACACTTTCTAGACCCTTCCCTCTTCTATCTCTCCATTATCCTTTTTCAATCCAACCTACAGACTCACATGTCCACCGCTCAAATGAATTCATATTTCCTTATAATAATTCACCACTGATCCTTTCTGGGTTTTGAACAGCGTGCTACTCACTGAAAAGTATTTGGACCCCTCATCAGGGGTAGTAAGCGCTATATAAATGCAATTATGTATAGGGTTTCACTTCCCTGATGTATACTTACAATTTTGGTCACCAGTAGGGAGTTATAGTTAGGTCCTAGTTTCCATAGGAAAAGCGTTTTTTGACTTGCTTATAACGTTGACGCAGTTAGACGAATATTCACAAAATTTTCCCAAAAAGAGGCTCACTTTGTCTAGTTCTGCATGGAAAGTTTTGGAGTGATCCATCAAGCGCAGGCCGAGAAAAGGGAGAGATCAAAAATGTGTGTTTCCCTTGCAAGTTCCCATGGGGATTATGAACACGACTATAGCCTGAACTACTGGATGAAATTACCCCAAATTTGGCAGAGAGGTAGCTGTTGGTTCAGAAAGAGACCTTTTTGTGATTTGGGGTAAATCCGTTCAGTAGTTGCGAGGTTATAAATGGAAAAGCAAATTTTTATATCTGAAGACATGGGCTCTCCGCGGATCCCCCATGGGGGATCCAGGAAGTCACGGGCCACCAGCAAAGCCATGATTGGCTGACCACAACCGGACCGGGAGGTTGCGGCTGCCATTTTTAAGTATCAAAAACGGTCCCGGGTTCTTGAAATGTATCTGCAAAATGATTAAAGAGGTCAAGGTAGAGGTACTCTGACCCCATGGGTGTGTTAGAGGAGTGTGAGAGGGATCTATGTTGAGTATGAAATTGAGTTATATAATTTTTTTCCACTTTGGGAATCCACAAATCCCACACAAAGCTCAGCGTGGCCCATGCAAATATGCTAATAATTTGCGAATCTCGATGAACTTTGGAAAAATAAACACTTTCAGACCCACCCACACAGGTACTCTCACACCCATTTACAGACCCACACAGGCAGTCACGCACCCACTCACAGACCTACGCAGGCATTCATACATCCACTCACAGAGCCATGCAGGCATTGTCAGACCCACACAGGCACTCACACACCCACTCACAGATGTTTGCAGGCAATGACACACCTACTCACAGAACCATGCAGACATTCACGCACCCACTCACAGACTCATACAGCCACTTACACATGCACTCATAGGCACATAGAGTCACTCACACACCCACTTACAGACCCATACAACCACTCACACACCCACACAACCACTCACACACCTACTCACAGACCCATACAACCACTGACACACCCACACACCGACCCAGACAGCCACCCACACATCCACTCACAGGCCAATACAACCACTATCACACCCACTCACAGATCCTCACAACCACTCACACACACATACAACCATTCACATACTCACACGCCTAAACAGCTTCTCACACACCCATTCACACAGCCACTCTCTGACCCACATAACCACTCACATACCCAATCACAGATCCACACAAGCACTCACACCCACTTACACACCCACACAAGCACATACACACCCACTGATAGACCTATACAACCACTCACACACCCACTCACAGACCCATACAGCCACACACACACGCACTCACTGACCCATAAGGCCACTCATACACCCACTCACAGAACCATACAGCCACTTACATACTCACACACACACACACTCATCAAACCTTCCAGCAACTCATACACCCACTCAAATGTTACAGGTTACAGTTAGGAAAAAAATTAAAAATCCTTTGAAATTCAATAAAAAAAACAAAGGTGACTTGGACGTTATAGTTAGGAAATAACAATAAAAAAAACTTAGAAATTCACTGAAAAAAACCAAAGGTTACGGGGACGTTATAGTTAGGAAATAGAATTTAAAAAAACTCAGAAATTCACTGGAAAAAATCAAAGGTTATAGGGACATTATAGTTAGATTCAGATTTCACATGCATAAAACCATAAAAATTCAGTTATAGTTACCTCAGCTAACTATACCGTACGCCCCTGCAATGCACTGCTTATGACATCACAAATCACTCATGGCATGGTCAGTGACATCACTGATAACATCAGTAATGACATCTCAAATGACATCACTGATGACATCACTGATGACACCATCCAGTGAGTGTAAGTGTTTTGTAAAAGTTTTTGAGACTTAAAGATATATACTAAGCTACTGCAAAAGTTAAATTAGTCAATTAGTATTCTTTCTGTACAACTAATTAGTGATACTATTTCTAACATATGTCATCTGATCTATAATCCTGAATTAAAAGCGGGTGTACTATTTATCAGTAAACTAGCCTCTGCACTGACACATGTCCTCTGCTGATGTATGTGTATGGTAGTGCTTTGCAACAGTCTAAGCTGTTCATTGAGACTTCACTCCACAGTGATGGCTGAGTATAGTTCTGTTTTATGACATACTGACCAGTTTCCTTAGACCTCTCTCCTTGTGATGAATGACAGTAGTAGTAGATTTCAATAAATGCATCTGTTTACTAAGACCTTTCTCTAGTGTGATGGCTCAGTGTAGTAGACATTAACAACAGACTCACCTCAATGCTCACCCTTTTGTCCAGGATGAAGAATTATCGTTGTATTGTATGTTGTAGTGGTTTGTGTAAATCTGACATTTGCAGTCAAATTCTTTCCAAGTTTACGAATGGTGTTGTTGTGGTTTGCAATAGGCTAGCCTATACAGTTAGGCGTATTACTTTGGTCATTAGTGTTTAGAGTAGTAGTTCAGAAGAGACAGGACTATCTACTGAGAACTGTCTCTTAGGTGATAAGTGAATGTAGTAGTTTATAAGTTTACAGTGAGCTCTGTGCTGTACATCTCTCACATGTGTCCTTGTCCTCTTCTTAAATGGTATTTTATGAAGTATATCGACATTTGCTTTGCTTGATGATGTCCTTTAATCTCCAGGTTAATAGGATGGTATCAGCCTACTTCTGGGTGATTAAGACCCTTCTCTGCACATACAAAAGTGGACGTGGCACTGATTCTATCCAGGATGGATCACTGCAACTTGCTCTACCTAGACATTAATAACACAGCCATAACCAAGTTTCAGCTTTCCAGAATGCGGCAGCAAGACTCATTCTGGATCTTCCTAAATGTCATTTATTCTCTGCTGCTATTCTGAAACTGCATTGGCTTCCAGCCACTAAGCGAATTACCTTAAAAGACTTATGCATTGTCCATAAGATACTTCACAATACAGGCCCTGAGGTAATTAAACATCTTCTTCAACAATATATACCATCTAGACAGCTGTGTTCTGCTGGAAAAATCTGCTGGTTATTCCCAAGTTCAAGAGTGCAGGATGGGGAGGGAGAACTTTTGCCGTGGCTGCATCCAAGCTTTGGAATACTCTCCCCAACTCCATCATCTGCCTGGAAGCTCATCTTCCTTTCTGTAAGGCCTTGAAGACCTGGCTTTTGCCTTGTTATGTCCCTTTTAGGTCAGGGATGATGCACTTGTCTTCCACAGTAGACTAACCGCATTAGCACCTGGATGCCTTTGGGCATTTGTTCGTGCTTTATAAATTGCCAAATCAAATCAGTGGCTGTATGGGTGTGTGAGTGGGTGTGAAAATAGCTTTATGGATGAATAAGTGGGTGTATGAGTAGCTGTATGGGTGAGTGAGTGACTGTATGAGTGGCTGTATGGATGAATAAGTGGGTGTGTGAGTGGCTGTATGGGTGGGTGGGTGAGTGTGTGTGAGTGGCTGTATGGGTAAGTGAGTGGCTGTATGGGTGAGTGACTGGGTGTGTGAGTAGCTGTTTTGGAGAGTGCATGGCTGTGTGAGTGGGTGTATGGGTGAGTGAGTGGAGATGTGAGTGATTGTATGGGTGAGTGAGTGACTGTGAGAGGCTTTGTGGGTGAGTGAGTGAGTGGGTGTGTGAGTGGCAGTATGGGTTAATAAGTGAGTGTGTGAGTAGCTGTATGGGTGAGTGAATGGCTGTGTGAGTGGCTGTATAGCTGAGCAAGTGGCTGTGTGAGTGACTGTATGGGTGGGTGGGTGAGTGTGTGTGAGTGGCTGTATGGGTAAGTGAGGGGCTGTATGGGTGAGTGACTGGGTGTGTGAGTAGCTGTTTTGGAGAGTGCATGGCTGTGTGAGTGGGTGTATGGGTGAGTGAGTGGAGATGTGAGTGATTGTATGGGTGAGTGAGTGACTGTGAGAGGCTTTGTGGGTGAGTGAGTGGGTGTGTGAGTGGCAGTATGGGTTAATAAGTGAGTGTGTGAGTAGCTGTATGGGTGAGTGAATGGCTGTGTGAGTGGCTGTATAGCTGAGCAAGTGGCTGTGTGAGTGACTGTTTGGGTGAGTGAGTGGCTATGTGAGTAGGTGTATGTGTAAGTGAGGTGCTGTGTGAGTGGCTGCATGGGTGAGTGAGTGGGTGTGAGAGTGATTGTATGGGTCTGTGAGTGGGTGTGTGAGTGTCTGTGTGGGTCCATGAGTGTTTGCATGGGTCTGTGAGTAGGTGTGTCAATGCCTGCAAATGCCTGTGGGTGTGAGTGTGTGAGTGCCTATGCGGGTCTGTGAGTGGGTCTGACAGTGCCTGCATGGCTTTGTGAGTGGATATGTGAATGCCTGTGTAGGTCTGTGAATGGTTGTGTGGGCTGTGTGAGCAGTTGTATGAGTCTTTGAGTGGTTTTGTGTGTGTGTGAGTGGTTGGGTAGCTATGTGAGTGTTTGTATGACTCTGCAAGTGGATATGTGAGTGGTTGTATGGAACTGTGAGAGGGCTTGTGTGGGTGTGTGAGTGGGTGTGTGGGTGAGTGGTTGAATGGGTGTTTGAGTGGGTGTGTCAGTGGTTCTGTGGATGATGTCATCAGTGATATCATCAGTGATGTCATTTGAGATGTCATCAGTGATGTAATATGTGAGATCATAAGCATTGCATTGTGGGGGCATATGTGATAGTTAGCTCAGGTATGTATAACTGCTGAATTTCTATGGTTTTGTGTGTGTGAAATCTGATCGTAACTGTAACGTCCCTGTAAACTTTGTTTTTTTCAGTGAATCTCAAAGGTTTTTTTAATGTTATTTCCTAACTACAACATCCCTGTAACCTTTGATTTTTTAGTGAATTTTGAAAGTTTTTAAAATGTTATTGCCTAATTGTAACCTGTAATCTTTTAGAGTGGGTGTGTGAGTGGCTTTATTGGTTGTTGAATGTGTGTGAGTGGCTGTATGGGTCTGTGAGTGGGCATGTGAGTGGTATAGTGGATGTGTGAGTGTGTGTGTGTGTGGCGGTATGGGTAAATAAGTGGATGTATGAGCAGCTGTATGGGTGAGTGACTGACTGTGTGAGTGGTTGTATGTCTGAGTGAGTGGCTGTGTGAGTGACTGTTTGGGTGAGTGAGTGGCTATGTGAGTAGGTGTATGTGTAAGTGAGTTGCTGTGTGAGTGGCTGCCTGGGTGAGTGAGTGGGTATGAGAGTGGTTGCATGGGTCTGTGAGTAGGTGTATGAGTGTCTGTGTGGGTGGGTGAGTGCCTGTGTGGGTCTGTGAGTGGGCGTGTGAGTGCCTATGTGGGTATGTGAGTGGGCCTGTGAGTGTCTGCATGGGTCTGTGAGTAGGTGTATCAATGCCTGCAAATGTCTGTGTGTGTGTGTGAGTAATATTTGAGAGTGGGTGTGTGAGTGGCTTTATAGGTCAGTGAGTGTGTGTATGAGTGGCTGTATTGGTCTGTGAGTGGGTGTGTGAGTGGTGTTGTGGGTGTATGTGTGGCTGTATGGGTGTGTGAGTGGGTGTGTAAGTGGCTGTATGAGTGTGTCAGTGGGTGAGTGAGTGGCTTTAGGGGTCTGTGACTGGGTGTGTAAGGGACTCTATGGATCTGTAAGTGGGTGGGTGAGTGGCCAAATGGATGTTTATTTATTTATTTATTTACTTGAGTTTTATATAGCGCTGGCTAGACCCGGAGGTATCAGAGCACTTTACATAAGGACACAGCGAGTTACAAGTTACAAAAGTTTCACAGTAGTTACATAATGGATAAATAAACAATACAGGAGTAACTTAGCGAACACGAAAGTCAGGAAAGGAAAGACCAGGGACAGCAGGTAATCCACAGGAAGGAGACAGCAGCGGGGAAGAAAACGAGACAAATGTCTGTGATCCGGCTAGGTAGGTGACATCCATAGTGGTGTGCCAGGGTCAATCTCCCCTATAGCTGTCGGTGCAGCTCCACCGGGAAGCGGCCATGTATGCGTTTAGGGCTCCGCCAGAGAAGAGTGAGGATCAGGAGGGGATCAGAAGGCTAGAAACCAAAGACGGGTGGTAGGCGCTGGCGAGGATGGCAAGGTAGGAGGAGTGTGGTTTTGGCAGCCATCTTAGAGTCAGGCACGTCGAGTCTATTAGTCTCTATGGCTCAGTGGCTAGTTCTAGTTGCCACCAGTTCTAAAGTTGGTTAAAAAGCACAGTGCCAAAAATCCTGGAAGGAACATCAGGACCCTGGACTCAAAGAGATGGCTGGAGGGGAGCCAGTGTAGCATTCTCAGGCAGCAGCGATGATCAGGGATTACAAGACGCTTCTGTGAGGCGCTGGGTGTCAGAGCGCTTTACATGAGGATTAGCGTGTTACAAGTTACAAAAATTACGACAGTTACTAGAACATAGTGAAACATAGGAAAAACAAACAGTGATACACAGTAAAACCTGGGTTACTAGAGCAAGGTAAAACAAATATACTTCATAAGTTACTGGAGTATAGAATTACAAGGACACATGTCCTTAGGGCATAGAAGGAGAGGGGGGAGAGAAAAAGGGGTAATGAATGTAGATCAGAACAGGCAGACCAATAAGGGGGAAAGTACTTCAGGGGGACAAAGCAGAACAAAGTGAAAGATATACAGACCGGTTGGGCAAAGGCAAGCTCAACAACCAGTGAATGGGAGACAGTACAAGAAGAGAGGGGTGGATGTGTGTGTGTGAGTAGTCTTGTGGGTGTGTGAGTGGCTGTATGGGTCTGTGAGTGGGTGTGTCAGTGGTTATGTATGTGTGTGGGTGGGCCTGTGAGTGGCTGTTTGGATTTGTGAGTAGGTGTGTGAATGGTTTTGAGGGTGTGTGAGTGACTATGGATGTGTGAGTGGGTTTATGAGTGGCTGTGTGGGTCTAGGAGTATATGTGAGAGTGGCTGAATAGGTGTGTGAGTGGTGTATGAGTGTCTGTGTGGGTGTGACAGTAGATGGGTGAGTGACTGGGCCAGAACGGAACCTCACCTTCACCTTTATCTAACAAAACTCCACAGTTTTGCACAAAATATCTACCCAACTAGAGTACTTTGTATTGGCTAATTAGTAAGTGCTACCTCATTGGGTAAATGTGTAATGCATAATCTACACAACAACTGTGTAATGACCACAAGGAAATGTCCCCAGTGACCTTGTGTGCAAGTAATTTTGGAAATGTGATTGCTCCTCGAGGTCCACAGATCTGTGATAACAGGAATCCTTGCTAGAGAAGAGGACGAGACTACAAAGAGGGGAATCTCCACCAAACAAGGGTTCTTCCTCTTAAATTTATGAAGTAAGTGCTTCTTTGTTTGGTGGAGATGTCCTCGTATTCCTATACATTAAGAACGTACTTGGGGGATTTTTGGTAAGCTGTCCATCAATGTAGGACAGGGGTCTCCAACCTTCTCTGTACTGAGAGCTACTTATATTCAGTGAAACGCATTGAGAGCTACTAATATTATTAGTGTTGCATAATTTCAACTTTGTCATATGTATATTCTTTCCACCAAGCAAAAGCTTTCTAATTTAATAAGCTGGGCTGCACACAGGTGAGCTACTCAGTGGTAGCTGGCGAGCTATAGTAGCTCACGGGCTACTAGTTGGAGACCCCTGATGTAGGATAAGGCGTGAAGACCTTTGCATGCTACTAAGGAAAACAGGGCTGGACCAAATGGGTGGAGCTTGCACATGATTTTGGGCATTTGCATACTCAGGGTAATTAAAAGGGAGAACCATGGGTTCTGTTCTCCCCAGGAGATGACAAGAAAGAAACCACTTGTCACTACAGATCAGATTGCGCTCCAATAGATCAACGATGCATTCACCTCCATTAAGGATTTCAGCTCATTTTTCAATGTGGAATACAAGAGGAAACCAACTTGCTTTGCCTTCTCCAAGCCTTAGAAGTTAGGATTGTTTGTGATTTAAAGAAGGGGAGGGGGCCCCACAGCCCCCCTCCCAGGGCTGATTTTGGCCCTGGGGGCCCCATCCCTGCAACCTGGTCACTTGATCCTGGGTGCCCTGGAGCCCACCCAGGGTACCCAGTGTGCAGCTCTGTGGACCGCAGGGGGTGTCAATGTCTCCACGGTGCCTCCTGCCCCCGCCTCCAGCAGGAGCCAGCATTGCTCCCGCATGCAGGGAGCACCCAAAAACTCTATCCCTGTGTGTGAGAGCAATCCTTTCATCTGTTTATCCTGCCTGCTTGACAGCGGTCAGGAAAACTGATGAAAAGTCCGCTCCCAGTGAGCGGGAGCAGTTTTCCTACTTCTGTCCACTGGGAGCAGACTTACTGTTTACTCTCGCTTGGGGGAGTTTTCAAAGCACCCGCCAAATTAGGGCAAACAGATATGTCCTGGGGTGGGCACCCCGGGACATAGGGAGCCTGCCCTGGGTGGTGGCGGTCCCCAGGGATATTAGAGGCTTCCCTCCGTTAATACTGACAATCGGCCTGCCATGGGGAGGTGGGGCCAAGATTGGCCATGGGGAGGGTGGGGCCCTTGCGCCCCCTTCCCATAATACCTACAATAATAAGCCCCCAGGACCTGGCCCAGCTGGGTGCTCAAATACAAACAAGCGCGGGAGACCGCTCTTGTTTTTGGGGTTTTTTTCCACTGGGATTTGCAAATTTTCGCAATATGTGCTGTGAAAAGTTTTACAAAAATGCTTTTAGTCCCTGCCGGGCACCCAGTGGGACCCCAGCACCATGCCTAGGTGGTCAGGGTATTCGTACCCTGCCCCCTTTTCTTTATTTTTTACTTTTGTTTGGAACGCGGCTGAGTCCGGGTCCCAAAATGGCTGCCAACCATTCCTGGTTGAAGTGTTGCCAGTCAATCAGATCTCTGCACGAGATCGGTTAGATTTGCAGAGGGTCTGCGCCTTTAGATTTAGACATTTGTTTTTCCTTTAATATCTCAAAAACTACTGAATGGATTTACACCAAATAACAAAAGGGCTCTTTCTGGACCAAGAGCTAGCTTTCTGCCAAATTTGTTGTAGCAGCATCCAGCAGTTCGGCGTATAGTTTTGTCTAAAATCCCTACGGGAAATTGCAGGGGGAAAACACGTTTTTGGAGCCCCCCTTTTTCTCGGCCACCGCTTCACAAATCACCCTGCTGAACTGAGTGTTGTACTAATTTTTAAAATTTCGTGAATATTCATCAAACGGCGCCAAAGTTTTTGGCTAAACAAAAAACGTTTTTCCTATGGAAACTAGGTCGTAACTATAACTACCTACTGGCGATTGCCAGTAGGTAATCTATCTATCTATCTATCTATCTATCTATCTATCTATCTATCTATCTCTATATACATATATATATATATATATGTATATATATATATGTATTTTCAACAAAACGCCCTTGAGCTCCCAGGACGCACACAACAGCTTGCCTGCCTTTGGGCAATTCAATTATCAGCTTGCCTTTACCATCTGGTATAATGAATGCGGCCTGACGCGTTTCGTGGCTAGAACGCCACTTCTTCAGAGGCCCATTGTCATTTGCGCAGAGAATCAGGCTCCTTTATATATATGCCTTCAATTGGTTCACGGCCCCCAGTGGGCCTTGCTAGTTGATTGCAAGTTCATGCAGCATGTTGGGACATGTAGTTTAGTCCTTTGAGCAAAGTTCAATTCCTTAGTAGGTTTCCCTGCGCAAAATAAATAAGACATCAATTAATTCCTTAGTAGGATCCAGCATCATAAAAGCAAGACAATTTTCATTTAGGCGCACTGTGCTGTATATTCGGATTGGAATTAGTTTCCCTCCACAGCCTCTTAAGATTCAAAGATGGTGCCGTCCTGCACGGTACAGGCCCCCGTGACAATTATTTTCAACAAAACACCCTTGAGCTCCCAGGACGCACACAACAGCTTGCCTGCCTTTGGGCAATTCAATTATCAGCTTGCCTTTACCATCTGGTATAATGAATGCAGCCTGACGCGTTTCGTGGCTAGAACGCCACTTCTTCAGAGGCCCATTGTCATTTGCGCAGAGAATCAGGCTCCTTTATATATATGCCTTCAATTGGTTCACGGCCCCCAGTGGGCCTTGCTAGTTTATTGCAAGTTCGTGCGGCATGTTGGGACATGTAGTTTAGTCCTTTGAGCAAAGTTCAATTCCTTAGTAGGTTTCCCTGCGCAAAATAAATAAGACATCAATTAATTCCTTAGTAGGATCCAGCATCGTAAAAGCAAGACAATTTTAATTTAGGCGCACTGTGCTGTATATTCGGATTGGAATTAGTTTCCCTCCACAGCCTCTTAAGATTCAAAGATGGTGCCGTCCTGCACGGTACAGGCCCCCGTGACAATTATTTTCAACAAAACACCCTTGAGCTCCCAGGACGCACACAACAGCTTGCCTGCCTTTGGGCAATTCAATTATCAGCTTGCCTTTACCATCTGGTATAATGAATGCAGCCTGACGCGTTTCGTGGCTAGAACGCCACTTCTTCAGAGGCCCATTGTCATTTGCGCAGAGAATCAGGCTCCTTTATATATATGCCTTCAATTGGTTCACGGCCCCCAGTGGGCCTTGCTAGTTTATTGCAAGTTCGTGCTGCATGTTGGGACATGTAGTTTAGTCCTTTGAGCAAAGTTCAATTCCTTAGTAGGTTTCCCTGCGCAAAATAAATAAGACATCAATTAATTCCTTAGTAGGATCCAGCATCGTAAAAGCAAGACAATTTTAATTTAGGCGCACTGTGCTGTATATTCGGATTGGAATTAGTTTCCCTCCACAGCCTCTTAAGATTCAAAGATGGTGCCGTCCTGCACGGTACAGGCCCCCGTGACAATTATTTTCAACAAAACGCCCTTGAGCTCCCAGGACGCACACAACAGCTTGCCTGCCTTTGGGCAATTCAATTATCAGCTTGCCTTTACCATCTGGTATAATGAATGCAGCCTGACGCGTTTCGTGGCTAGAACGCCACTTCTTCAGAGGCCCATTGTCATTTGCGCAGAGAATCAGGCTCCTTTATATATATGCATTCAATTGGTTCAAGGCCCCCAGTGGGCCTTGCTAGTTTATTGCAAGTTCGTGCGGCATGTTGGGACATGTAGTTTAGTCCTTTGAGCAAAGTTCAATTCCTTAGTAGGTTTCCCTGCGCAAAATAAATAAGACATCAATTAATTCCTTAGTAGGATCCAGCATCGTAAAAGCAAGACAATTTTCATTTAGGCGCACTGTGCTGTATATTCGGATTGGAATTAGTTTCCCTCCACAGCCTCTTAAGATTCAAAGATGGTGCCGTCCTGCACGGTACAGGCCCCCGTGACAATTATTTTCAACAAAACGCCCTTGAGCTCCCAGGACGCACACAACAGCTTGCCTGCCTTTGGGCAATTCAATTATCAGCTTGCCTTTACCATCTGGTATAATGAATGCGGCCTGACGCGTTTCGTCATGCCGCGATCATTATACCGGATGGTAAAGGCAAGCTGATAATTGAAGCCTAAAGGCAGGCAAGCTGTTGTGTGCGTCCTGGGAGCTCAAGGGCGTTTTGGTGGAAAATATATATATGTATATATATTCACTGAAAAAAACAGAGGTTTCAGGGACGTTATAGTTAGTCTGACATTTCACTCGTACAGAACCAAAGAAATTCAGCCGTTATAGTTAGGTGAGCTAACTATAACTCACGCCCCCGCAATGCACTGCTGATGGCATCACATATTACATCACTCATGACATGGTCAGTGACATCACTCATGACATCACTGATGACTTCTCAAATGACATCACTGATGACATCATCCACTTAATCTCTGATGCACCTACTCACACCCTTATATAATCTTTCATACACCCACTCTAAAATACAGACTACCATTCTCGAAACCATAGACACACCAATACCAGTTAGTACATACCCACTCACTGATTCCTAGGTCTACACACACATCCACTCACTCACCCATACAGTCACTCATACATGCAGTCACTCATCAATACAGCCACTATTATATGCACTCATACACCCATACAGACACTCACACACCACCACTCACCCATAGAGTTACTCACACACCTAGTCAGTCACCCAAAGAGTCAATCACAATGCCATTTACTCACCTATACAGTTATACACACACCACCTCGCTTATTCATACAGATACTAACACATACTTACTCTATTATGCAATCACTGACACAAGCACACACTAATCCATACATCCACTCTCACAATCACTCACTCTCACATACAGACACTTATATACTCCAACACTCGCATATAGTGCCATTCAAATATGCAGTTACTCACACATATACCACTGAGACATCCATTCACTCACCAACACAGCCATATGCACACTCACTCACCCATACAGCCCCTCACAGACGCACTCATGAACCCATACACCCAGCGAATCACCCACTCACACATCCATGCAGGTAGTCACACAACACACAGACACTCCGGTACCCATACAGGTACTCAGACAACAAATCAATAACCCATATAGACACTCATGTACCTATTCACTAACCCATGTAGCCACTTACACACCAACTGACTGATACAGACATTCACACAGATTAGTCACTCACCCATACATTCACCCAGACACATATAATCACTCACTTATACAGTCAGTCACACACTGACTGAATCATCATATATATATCACATTCTTAAACTTTTTAGAAACACTCACAGTCACTGGATGATGTCATCAGTGATGTCATTTGAGATGTAATCAGTGATGTAATATGTGACGTCATCAGCAGTACATTGCGGGGGCGTGAGTTATAGTTAGCTCAGCTAACTATAACGGCTGAATTTCTCTGGTTTTATACGAGTGAAATGTCAGGCTAACTATAACGCCCATGAAACCTGTGGTTTTTTCAGTGCATATCTAAGGTTTTTTAAATGCTAATTTCTAACTTTAACGTCCCTGAAACCTGTGGTGTTTTCAGTGAATTTTATATATATGTATTCAATCTCCTCTCACTCTTACAAGGAAGGAATCAGCACTACGGTTGTAGTTTGGAAGTATTTAATATGCAAAGGACGCGATCCAAAGCGTTTCGGCTCGTCCGAACCTTGATAAAGATACAAGACGTCATTGTAGCTTCCTTATTTAAATGTACATATGCCTCCAGTTGCCAACATTAACAAAGGACTACATATTACATTAATCCAAAAAGCTGGCGGCCATATTGGCTTGGTCACTATGCAAAAATTCAGGAATTCATGCAATAAAGAAAAGAAAACAAGTGTTGATATGCACACGTCATTTCAGCATATCTTGCGCCGTGACCGCCATACCAGTATGTTCGACAATTTGACTTGTTCATAATAAACATACTTACGATTGCAAACATCAACATAAACAGTGGACTACACATTACTTTAAAGTGAAAGGCGATAGGCCATATTGATCTGGGCACTTTGCGTATTATAATGGTTCTTACACGAACAAAAAGAAAAAAAAGGGGTGTTAATATACACACATTATTCCTAAATAAAGTTCTAGCGATTATAGTTCCATTCCATTCACAGCTCATTTGAGATGTCATGAGTGATGTCATGAGTGATGTCACTGACCATGTCATGAATGATGTAATGTCTGAGGTCATAAGCAGTCCATTGTGGGGGCGTAAGTTATAGTTAGCTCAGGTAACAATAACTGCTGAATTTCACTGGTTTTGTATGAGTGAAATCTGAATCTAACTATAATGCCCCTGTAATCTTTGTTTTTTCAGTGAATCTCTAGGGTTTTTTTAACGTTAAGTAAGATGCCTATCACAATGGATGGTGGGGGTTTGGAAGCAGGGCCTTGCCTGGCATTGTGCTGTCCCCACCCAAACTTGCTGCTCCTGCCTCCCCTTCTCCTTGCCATCCATTGTCCAAGCCCATGCCCCTGCTCCCTCATTACAGCCCAGTGTGGCCGTTGTTCTGCCACTGGCCTTCCTGCCTTCTCTGAACAGTTAGCTTGCTGCCCCATCCACTTCCTCCCTATCCTCTGTTGTATGAATCCATGCACCAGCCTCCTCCTTCCTGCCATGCATGGTCTGATGTGCTACCACTGCCCTCAATTTAGCATGATGTCCCAGTCCACTCCTCCTGCCCTCCATTGCCCAATTTTATGCCCCATCATTGACCTCCTGCTTAGCCTCTGTGCTTAGCTTGCTGCCCCTACTCTCCTTCCCCCTGCCCTCCGATGTCAGTGTGCATGGCCCTGCTCCATCCTTTTTGCCCACCAGGTTCCATGGACCTGCCCCTCCTATCTACTCTGAGTGTTCTGTTGAGCTGCCACTCCCCTCCCACCTGCCTAGCATTGTCAGATGACTGTAACCTGTCCCTGCCACCTCCACCCTGCATGTCCACGTTCCATGCCCCTATCCCCTTCCTCCTGTCCTCCATGGTCCATTTTACTGCCACACCCTTCTGCCCTCCCTGGTCTGTTGTGCTGCAACTGCTCCTCCTGCCTGCCCCGCATGGTCTGTTGTGAGGCCCCTTCCCCTGAACTCTCTTGTCTATGCCCAGCTCCTACCCCTCCCTTCTATCCTCCATGATCCTTTGTGCATGCCCCTGCCCCCTCCTTCTTGCCCATCATGGCCATTGTGCTGCCACTAACCCTCCTGCTTGACATGCAGGGTCTTTTGTGCTGCCACGGCCCCTCCCACCTTCCCTGTGTCGTCAGCTAGCTGCCCCTGACCCCCTCCCACCTTCCCTCCATGGTCTGTGTGTATGCCATTATAGTCTCACTGTTGCCCGCCTTGATGTGTTGTGCTTCTAGTGCCCATCCTGCCTGACCTCCAAGATCAGCTTGCTGCTCATGCCCTGCCCCCTTGCCCCCTGCCCTCTGTTTTCCATGTGCAGACCCCTATTCCCTCCCTCCTGGCTTGTCTGTTCCATTGTATTGCCCCCGATCCCTCCCACTAGCCCTTTATGGTCCGTTATGCTGCAGCTTTCTCTCCTGTCTGTCCATTATGGTCAGCTTGCTGCCATTGCCTCTTTCCCCTCTGTTCTCTGTTGTCCATGTTGTCGTGTGGTTTGTGGCCTCTTTGACTGCATTGCTAAGTTGGCTTAGGCCTGGCTGTCATGATGCCTTTTTGCGCACGTTACTTTGTGCCTTTGTTTTTCCAGCCTCTGCTTGTGCCCGGCTATTTTGGAACTGTCTGCCTTTTTGCCTTTCACCTTTCCTCCTGTTCCCTTTGGGTTTCGTCTGCACATCATGTACAAGGTCGAAAAACAATGTCCCTTGTTCTTGCTGATCTGGTCAGCCCCTCGCACTTAGACATAACACTGAATGCAGCTGCACTGGAGAAATTTGTGTGCATTTAATATTGTGATTTTCACTTGGAGAAAAACCTTTCCAGGGAGAAGAGCTGTGCTTGTCTGATGATGTAAACCTTGCATCTAGATATTGAGGTATGAGGGTCCGCCTGACAAAGCCCAGAGGTCTTCTATTTTTATAATAAACTAGATAATAGCACGGGAGGGTGGTATGGTCATTTAGCCCTATATCCACTGCTTTATGAAATGCTTTCCCCGTTTGTATTCTATGGTATTGTAATTATGCTTATTATTTTATCTTTATGTATTATGCTGATAGTACTGGCACGTGTACTGTATCTTAGAGCACGATAGTTGAAATAAACATTTTAAACTATACTGTGTCTCTTATTACGCACGTTGTGGACAGGTATGAGTGAGTTATGAAAGGGTGTCCTTGCTCCTGCGAGTCCTGAGAGAGAGAGAGAGACCGTGTTCTGGGTTGTCTAATCATTGGTAGCATCGCTGCTAATGAGACGCTAAAGCTAGTCGGATTGGGATTGTGGGTACTAAGGTGCATGGTTGGTTCACCACTATACTCCGAGGTCCTATTATCCTGTGCATAGCTCTGTGTATGTGCAGAATCCCTACAACATGGCGCCACCAACGTAGTGGGCTGCTTATCTGCGAGACGCTTGAGTAGTACTTGTGCTTGTCCACAACACCCTTTGCAGACGCTTCCGGAGGCGTGTGTGAGGGCGATACCTCCTATATTGATGTTTTTATAGGTTCTTTCAAGCTTGAAGTTGTTAAAAGGTGTTTAAATAAAACCCTATATTGTGCTGCCTCCTAATAGGTTGTCGAATATTTTTTAGCCTTAAATGGCTGTCCAAATTGCGGCACATAGCCGCGCAGCGCTCCGGGCTCATTTGACAGCGTATGGAGTGCCTGACGCGGGTGTCGATCTGATCTTTGTGGTACAAGCGGATCCTGCTTACCACTTTGAGGTGTTTTACTCTTGGGTCACCTTTCCGGCGGTGGATGGGACTGATAATTTGTTCCATGAATATACAGCCACCGCTCTTCCTATAATTTATAGGCCTTATCGGAATCTTGAAGTACCGCTCACGGCATGGCAACACCGTGTTTGGTTTAATGGCGCCCTCCCCCAACCGGTTACCCCAATTCGTTTAGGCCCCTTATCGATTGAAGGGGCCACTTGGCCAGTCTTGGCCGGGTATACCCCACATCCGCGTTATATGACGCTTGCAGTTGCTGAACTGCGTGAATTGCATACGTCTTTGATACGTGTGCACAGAGCTTTAGTACAGTATGTTACAGGCAACGTCCAGGGAGTCCCTCCTGGAGTTGCAGCGCATCCAGCTGGACCAGGCGGCGTAACCATGAGTCCCGTCATGGTTAATTCGGTGATGGGCAAGCGCCCACAAAATAAGGACGATTTGCCTTATTGGCTTGCAGAGAAATTTGACCAGCTGGAGGCAGTTTTTCCAAATACTTCTCCTGTGGAAAAACACAGGATTTTGACGATTAGTTTGCCAAAAGACTTGATCCCCGAGTTGGCAGAATGCAACAACTGGGGTAAGGTATTCGCGGCAGTATATGCGAAGTGTTTCGGCACTCCTTCCATGACAGTTCTCCCCTCTGTAATTAAACGAGTACAGGATGAGCATGGCCCTGAAGCGGCTGTGGAATTGGGGATGAGACTGGTGGGAGTGTTCGATGTAGTGGCTGATTTGATCCTTGCGAATGTCAAGGGCGATGCAGTTAACTTTCAAGTAACTAATGCTTTGGCTTTGATCCCAGAACCGGACAAGCCGCGCGAATTACCAAAAATTATTGCACAGGCTTATAAAACCATTGGCCGCAATAGCCTGGGAGTTAAGCCTTTTGCTAAAACGCAAACACAATCGCAACCACAACCAAAAACTCAATCTGAGAAAGATGAGAAACCGTTCTTTACTAAAAAGAGCTGGAGGTTGAAAAAACAGGGTAAGCAACAGAAAAAGCCAGGGTTGCGAGGCGCATCCCCGGTTTCCATATCTTCTGAACGCACTTATGATTTGCGCGATAGAGCGAGAATTAAATCTCCAGAGAGATTTCAAGTCCCTGATTCGCGTTCTCCTCGTTCCTCACAGGCACCATCGACCTCCCAGACTGGTGGAGGAGAAGGCCAGGATAGAGGCAGGGGTCAAGAGGCTCCACAGGAACGAGACCAACCTCGACAACAAGTCCGAGGGAAACCAGAAGAATTTCAACGTTCTCGCCCACAGTTTCAGAAGAAAAAAGTTGCAGCTGTAACAGCGAGGTATGCCACAGACGGTGAGAACGAGACTCCTGAATTGGACGTGGGCAGTGACGCTCCTAGACAGCGCCGCGGAAGTTACCATAGTGCGGGAGGCACTACGTCCTCATGTGGAGGCGACAGCAACTGATACATTCATTACTGTCGAGACAGCTGACACCAGAGTGGCACCCCCTGACAGACTATATAATATTGTCATTCAAATTGAAGGTGACATACAGCGTGTTATTAAAGGGATTTTTTGGGAGAATCTGACCTCTTCGTACGACATTTTGTTGGCAGAGGCGGATTGGCCGCCCCCATTCGTGCTTGCTGCGCATAGAGGGGAGGAGGTAATCCTTCCGAGCTTTTCTCGTCATGTCCCCAAAGACAAAGCGGAGGCTCTAGCAGCTGAGTGGGCTGTGTCCCTGGCTCCGGCGTTATACCGCAACCACGTGGGCCGGGATGAAGACTCTCCCCCCCATGATATTCCTTTGCGGTCGCTGCCACAGCCACAACCCCAATATCCCATCAAGCGGGAAGCTAAAGGTCCCGTTTCCGAAATTCTGACACAGTTAGAATATCAAGGAGTAATTAAAACATGCGTGTCACCCATGAATAATCCCCTTTTCGCGGTTTTTAAACCAGATGGATCGTACCGCCTAGTTTTGTATTACCAACATTTGAACTCTCATTGTCGGACCTTTGCGGTGCAGAATACCCACAGTTCTGTGCTTGTAGACAGTCTCGTTCGTAAAAAATATAAAACGACACTTGACTTATCCAATGGATTTTACACGCACAACTTGTCCCCGGAGTGCAGACAATGGAGCGCTTTCACTTCCGGTGGTAAACAATTCAAATTCCGGCATTTACCCATGGGCTACAAGAACAGCCCGGGTGTATTCGTCGCCCGTGTTGTCTCTTTGTTGGACAGCATAGACCCAGATGCGTGTTCGTACATCGACGATATCTATCTAACAGACGACGAATTATGGCCGCATCTTTCCCGAATGGACCGCATTATTCTTGAATTTGCGGTCTTAGGATATAAATTTAATTTTGCCAAATCTCACATTGCTGAATTTACCGTTTTGTTCTTGGGCTATGAGCTCAATAATGAAGGTAAGGGCTTAGCTCCCCATTTCCTGGAGAAATGCGCACTTTTGTGCCCTCCAACCACTCTCAAGAAGCTTCAGTCTTTACTGGGTTTTCTGAATTTCGGGCGTACTTACATTCCCGAATATGCCCAGCGTATAAAGCCTCTTTATGCCTTGATACAACCTAACTTTTCGAAGTCATGCTGGCTTCCCGAGCATTCTTCTATACTGCAGTCTTTGCAGTCCGATCTACTTGAATCTAAATTCTTGTTGACTTGTGACAACCACACAAACCTGGTGATTAGAATCGTTCCAGGGGCAGTGGGTTTCACGTACTTAACCTTTAACGAAGGTGACACAGTACCGATCACATCTTTACACTTCTGCAGAAATGCGCTTTTCCTCTGTGGAGAAAGTTTTGACTGCAGTGCAAATGGCGATTCTAAAGGAACGCGCACTGGCACAGGGAAAATGCATTTTGGTGGTAACACCATATCCTGCCCTTGAGGCAGTGACGAAAGCAAGTGTACCGAACTCTAAAGCTTTGCACCCCCGTTGGATACAATGGGCAACATCTTTGACGTCCCCGGATGTCACTTTTATCTTTGATTCCTCTCTTCAGACACAGGAGTTCTTACAGTATGAATTCGTTCATCCGCCTCCTCTGTCCTTGCTACCGCTTGAGGAGTACGAATGTATTATCTATACCGATGGTTCGGCACAACCGGCCACGGGTTCCAAGCATGCCTATTCAGCAGCATGTGCTATTGTTGCAGGTACCATGGTGAACGGCAAGTTCAAATCGACTGTAGTGCACACTCAGGCACTAGGAGACAGTACTGCACAATTGGCCGAGCTACGCGCTTTGGTGCTTGCACTTGAGTTCGCTAATCCAGACGTGACATCTCTTATTGTGTGCGATTCTTATTACTGTGTTCAGTCTTTCAATGACAATCTATTCTTTTGGTCGCAAAACGACTATAGGGATGCAAAAGGCAGCACAAGTAAGCATAAAATGCTTTGGGTTCGAGTGGCAGATCTGAAACAACGTCTGCCTCTCACACAGGTGATTCACACTCTTGGCCACCAGCGTGTGGGCGCACACGCTGTCGGTAACGGTTTGGCGGACGAAGCTGCCAAATCAGCAGTAGCCACGTGCTCAGTAGCAGCAGTTACAAGATCTATGACTAAAATAGATAATGATATTTTGGCAGCTATTTCTGCGACAAAGGAAGGTGCTAATTACCCACGGGGTTTCCCTTCCAAATACTCTTATCAATTAGGTCCCGAACAGGCTCCTTACGTAAGAATTCCAGACGTTGGTGTTCGGCTGATTCCCAACGCGGACCGCAGACTTTCCTTGATAACAGCCGCACACGAAGGCATGGCTTCGGCCCATGCTGGCGTGTCTGCAACGGTTTCCATCTTGCAGCAGCGTTATTGGTGGCGTGGTTTATATAAACAGACCCGTACTTATGTGCTTTCTTGTGATGTTTGTCAGCAAATTAAGCCCTCCACGGTTACAAGGCCACCACAGACACCGCTCTGCATTTCTAACAGAACTTTTGGGTGTGTTTACCTGGATCACTGCGGTCCATTTTCTTCTGACACTGCATATAAGTACATCCTGGTTGCAGTGGATTCGTGCACACGTTTCATCTGGGTCTGGCCACAACGGAGTGCTGACGCTCGAAATGTCATCAGGGATTTGCGTGTCTTTGTGGGAATTTTTGCCTGCGGCACCTTCCATTCTGACCAAGGTCCAGCGTTCGCCTCTAAGGCCTACAAGGACGCAATGGGGTCACTGGGGGTGCGGGTGAAATTTTCGTCTCCATAGCGGCTTGAGGGCAATTCGATTGTTGAACGAATGAACTGTGACTTAAAGCAATCCTTGACAGCTAGAGTCTTAGGTACTGGCAGGAACTGGCTGGCCCACTTGTATACCGTACAACGTGCACTTAATAATCTCCCTAGAAGACCTCTGGGTGGGCGGACCCCATACGAAATGCTCTTTGGCATACGAATGTTTGTGCCCGACCTTGATGGTCTAGACATGGCGGCGCAATCCGCAATCTTTGATGTAGATAACCATTCTACTATGTTACAGGACTTACAAGAAGCCCGAGACAAACTTGCAATCGAACATTTACCTTCAGCCACAGACGCTGCGTTGCAGATTCCGGTTGCCGGCTGGCTTCCGAAAGTTGGAGACCTGGTCCGAGAGAAGGTGGAGAACAAAAAAGAATTTGGCCCCTCTTATCGTGCACCGGTTCCAGTCCTTGGCTTGAAGGGTACTCGTACAGTCATCTTACCACCGCTTCCTGGTCGCAAGGAAAACAGATACATCTCAGTGGAAAATGTCAAGCTACAACATCTGGCCGATCCTGAATAGTGTAACACCAGCGGTCTCTTGTCCAGTCATTTCCAGGACAAATGTTTGTGGCCTTCCAGCCCGAACGGTCACTGATGTTGCCATTGAGATGGTAGATTTGCCTGATCGCCTGCTCGACTACCCGGATTCCCCCTGCAACGAGGAGACCGAGTATACCTACCCCGCCACCGAGTCCGTGGCTCATCTGCCAACAACGCCACTGAGCCCAAAACGTTATTCCTTTGACTCGGATTCCACCTCAACACTTATCCCGTCCAGATTCAGTATTTTTGTATCCTGGTTCAGAGACAATTTTTTAATCCCACCATGGACATACATCTGGTTGGTACTATTCCTGATTTTTCTGTTCATGTCCATTGGCTTTGTGACAGTTTTTTTCTTACTCATCAATGGTCACTATTTACCAGAACGCTCTGCTGTGAACTGTGTCGCTGGAACTTTGGCTCCGCATTCTTCATCTCACATCATGAAGCGTGACCACACATTTGTGAACATTTCAGCTTTCCCAGTCGCTGATGGCATCGTATGGGATGCGGTAAATTTCCAAATTCATGGACCGACCGAGATTATTAATGTTCCAAATGTCCTCCGTGTTTCAATGGGTGATGTCATTAAAAGTAATATTCATTCTGACGATTGGGATGTGCATGCAGTTGAATCGTTATTTACTGATTTGAAATATTATGCTGCCTTTAATGCTGAAGATTTGTACATGAATTCTGCGAGTTATGCCGATTTATATTGTTACCAGCATTGGGGTAACCACTTTCTTCATAAACCCAGTACCCTTCGGGGTCCTTTTAATTACACCCAATGGGAACATTGTCCGACCCCTTTGCCAGGTAGCTCCCAGACTCTTAGAAATAAGTTTACTTATTTTACGGATTTTGATAGATCGAACCCTGGGTCCTATTATTTTAAATTGAACACTTCCTCTACACAGAAGATCATGTTGACCAACACCAAGTTACTGTATTCAGGTTCCTTTTTGAACACCTTAGCAGTGGGTGGTTATGAGCACTGGCAGGACACCATTGACCTAAAATCTATTTGGGGCACCAAATCATGGCAGGTGCAAGGTACGGAAGCCTTGCACCGTGCTTGCCTAATCCCGGCCCAAATATTATTTTTAAATCATACTATCTATCAAACGACCTGTTGGGGTTTGGCTACTTCCAAACAATTAAATGCCCCATCCATTCCCGTATTGTCTTCCACTCCCAACGAAAGCTTGCACTTCAATATGTCCCTTACAAATTTCCAAACTTTGTTTCAGAACAATTCGTTTAATGTCTCTACGTTTGTTCAGTCACCCTGGTTGGCTTGGCCCATAGCATCTAATGCCTGCCAACTGCGTTTTCATGACACGGATCCTGGTTACAAACAGGATCGACGAGATCCAAGGTTTTCTGACTCTCGTACTGTTACACCATATTCTGTTGGTAAATTGTGTAAACAGTGGTTGCAGCACTCTTCCTTAGATTCTGTTAAACAACATTTATCCCTCCTATCAGGCAACATTGATCTGTCCAACTTTGTCCTGGGGCCTCGTGGTCCTCGACCTAAGAGATTCATTTATGAAACGTATAATGAACTCTGGAAGCTTTCGCAAATTGAAGCTGCTTCCCGTCTTCGGGAAATAGATCAAGCAAATCTAGAAAAGGTGCTTGCTGTTGTTGACAATAGTATTAATACCCTGTCCTCCCGCATTTACACATTAGAGAATATTGTTTCCTCTGTTGTTGATATTGTACAAGATGATGTTTCTGTGTTATATCATGGTCAAAATCAATTGCGTTCAGTAATGCAGTTTGCATGGACTTTGCAAACACTTAAAATGGGTAAAGTTCCTTGGCACTTTTTGAACACCTCTGCCTTATTCTTGCCTTTTAATTTAACTAGAGCAACATACACTCTATTACATATCGAAAAAATAGAGCCCTTAGCATTCTCTGTGGCGGAATTGGATTCTGCAGTGTGGTTAGTACACAGGGTTATCGCATTGCCTTTTTCTTTATTTGAATTCAGTTCATGCATGAAACATTATCCTGTGGGCCGTTTTCAGCCCCTGGGCAGTGCCTTCCTGCATGAACTTTGGTCCCTGCCTTTCATGTATAAATGCCTTAGGGACGGTAAGGAGGTTTTTCTCACAGGGGAGTCATGCGATTCTACTGTGGGTCATTCCCTTATTTGCAAAGACATTAAATTGCACGGAGCTTGTAATGTTTCGGCTCCGAATCTTGCTTGTGTTTTGAAGGGCATTCCTGCTCCGGCTATATCTCCTACTTTCACTGTGCTTGCAAATGGTAGCTATCTCCTTCTGAATAATCAGGACTGCTGTGGCATGCTAGCCGGCATACCCTATATTGTAACAGTTTTCCACAGGGTTGTCTGCTGCAAAAATGTGCTTTTTCCTCCCCCGCACGGCATCATAGATAGTTCCATTTGGCCTTCCATTCCGACTTTGAAGGCGGATTTCAATAAGTTGAGCAGAATAAAGGCGCTATTATTGAACCAGGAGGTTATGCTCACATCCGCCCGGGAGACTTTCATTCTCCAGGTGGCGAGTACCCACAGTGAAATACAGGCCCTTTTGAATACAAACCTCCCACAGCATTTCGGTGAACTGATTCACCGTGTTTTCAATGCATCACGCACCGAAGGTCTTGTGCACTTTTTTAAAGTTGTGGGCTCTGGCCTTGTTACCTCCTTTCAAACTATCTTTGGTATAATACCGGCTTTTATTCCTTCCATTTTTTCCAGCGTCTTTGGCGGCTTTCTGTTGATCCTCGCCTTAGCGGCTGGTATAGTGCTTTTGGTCTGTTTGCTACACAATGGCTGCACTTCTTGGGGCCCTCCTCGACCACGGTCGACTCCGAATGCTCCGTGAGCGCATCCTCGCCGGCTTCGGCGTCCTGCCATTGGCGACACTCGGTGTGTCCTATAGACTTTCTTTTCGCTTTGCGTATTTCACTTGCGTGCAACCTGTGATGTCTTGTATCTGATGTCCTTTCTCATGGTCCTTGGATTATTGCCTCTCCAATACGTCTCTGTCTCACCCGGATTTTGTCCAGTTGGTGGGTCCCTTAGAGGCCCATGAACGGGACTGTTCCAGTACTGGCTACATGGCGCGTGCGGCTGCACTTGGAATCTTGGCACAATGGGATGTCTGCGCGGCTGCTCAGACTCTCCTACAACAAAGTTATATTGAGTATCACGCAAGTTGTCCCGCAATGCTGTTCGCTGCTCCCTCTTGCGAGGAACATGAATGCAGTTTTGATTTATTGGACTGGATGGCGTCTCTTTTTTCTGACGATTCCAATGATGTCCTCTTGGAAGGTGTGGCGTTTTTCTGCACTTACACTCTATTTGATTAGGGGGCCTCCGCGTTCAGCGTCCTGCCTCACTGGATTTTTTATTCTGTGTTTTCTTTTTTTTCTTTTTCTGTCCCAATCGTTGTCCTTCATTGGGGACTATTCCAAAACAGACGTTTCCGTTCTGCTCCATCTATTTGAACTCTGTCTTCGTCCTATGTCTTCGCCAATGGACTGACCAGGGGAGGGTGTCGTGTGGTTTGTGGCCTCTTTGTCTGCATTGCTAAGTTGGCTTAGGCCTGGCTGTCATGATGCCTTTTTACGCACGTTACTTTGTGCCTTTGTTTTTCCAGCCTCTGCTTGTGCCTGGCTATTTTGGAACTGTCTGCCTTTTTGCCTTTCACCTTTCCTCCTGTTTCCTTTGGGTTTCGTCTGCACATCATGTACAAGGTCGAAAAACAATGTCCCTTGTTCTTGCTGATCTGGTCAGCCCCTCGCACTTAGACATAACACTGAATGCAGCTGCACTGGAGAAATTCGTGTGCTTTTAATATTGTGATTTTCACTGTTAGACACACTTGGAGAAAAACCTTTCCAGGGAGAAGAGCTGTGCTTGTCTGATGATGTAAACCTTGCATCTAGATATTGAGGTATGGGGGTCCGCCTGACAAAGCCCAGAGGTCTTCTATTTTTATAATAAACTAGATAATAGCACAGGGAGGGTGGTATGGTCATTTAGCCCTATATCCACTGCTTTATGAAATGCTTTCCCCGTTTGTATTCTATGGTATTGTAACTATGCTTATTATTTTATCTTTATGCATTATGCTGATAGTACTGGAACGTGTACTGTATCTTAGAGCACGATAGTTGAAATAAACATTTTAAACTATACTGTGTCTCTTATTACGCACATTGTGGACAGGTATGAGTGAGTTATGAAAGGGTGTCCTTGCTCCTGCGAGTCCTGAGAGAGAGAGAGACCGTGTTCTGGGTTGTCTAATCATTGGTAGCATCGCTGCTAATGAGACGCTAAAGCTAGTCGGATTGGGATTGTGGGTACTAAGGTGCATGGTTGGTTCACCACTATACTCCGAGGTCCTATTATCCTGTGCATAGCTCTGTGTATGTGCAGAATCCCTACAACAATGTGCATGGTCCTGTCCCCTCCCTATTGCTTTCCATGGATTGTTGTGCTGCATTGCCGTCCCGCATGCCCTGTGTGGTGCATTGTGCTGCTGCAAACCCTGATGTCTGCCCTGTAAGGTCAGTTTGGTGCACCTATCCATGTTCCTCCTGTCCTCTGTTATCCGAGTCCATGTCCCTACCCCAATTCCTCCTGCCTTCCATGATCCAATTTACCATACTTGCTAACATTTTGAACTTGGTAGGAAGGAGATTTTGAAAAAAAAACTGGGAAATTGTTTTTCCCCATAGACCTATATTGAAAAAGAGGAGATTGTAGACAGGAGACAGATAAAATAAAGCCCATTTGGGCTTAAAAACATTGGGCGTTTCCTGGCTGAATCGGGTCTGTTGGCATGTATGGTTGTACTACCACTGCCTCTTCCTTCTGCCCACAATGGTCTATTATATTGCCACAGCCTCTCTTGCCTGTCCTGCATTGTTGGTTTGTTGCCCCTGCCCCCCTTTCCACTGCCCTCCATAGTCTGTTGTGCTGCCACTGCCCTTCTTGCCTGCCCAGTGTGGTCAAATTGTTGCCTCTGCACCCTCCTACATGCCTTCAATTTTCCGAGTCCGTGCCCCTGACCTCTGCCTCTCAACTGTATCCTAATGAACAACTAGATTGCTAACATTCTATATTTATTACAAAAATGTGGCACGCCTGACGTCATCTTGATGTAATCAAAACTGTAATACCTAAAGCATTTCCTTCAGAAATTATAGAAATGAGAGGGTCTTATTTGCATCGAAATTATGGTTAGTGCTCTAAAAAGCTAAAATGAGGACATATTTTCTGAGTTCTCAAATAGCGACAAAGCACTTTTAAATTATTTGTTATCTTTATGTTTTTGTATCCAGTTGACCACTTGATTAAATGTTGAACTTAGGGGAGAGGATGTGGTGTTACTTCCAGAGCTGCAGACTTTGCAACTGCTGAACCAGGTTGGAGTTTCTGCTTCAGCTCGACATTCTGTGATTCTGGTCAAATCACTTAATCCTCCCATGCCTACAATCAAAATGAATTTGTCCTTGTGTGACGTAATCAATGATCATGTAAAGCACTCCAATACCTGACCAGTCTGCACTATATCAACTGCAAAAAACCAAAAAATAAAAAGTGTTTTCCACACTTCTGTCATTGGGCTATACGTGGGCTACATCTGGGTGATATTTGTGCTACATTTGGGCTCCTTTTTCTCTGGTGGCCATCTTGGGAGACTTCAATTCAATAAACTTTATTCGATCTTATTTAGAAACATAGATCATAAAAGTGTACATAAAAACAGTAAATCCTATTTCTTAATACAATACAATGAGAATGAATTAAAACCAGTAGGTAAAAACGGGTGTAACAAAGTCCGGCTCAGAGCAACTTCAGTTTAACAGAATAGTAAAGTTAAAAGTTTCGCAAGATCAATCTCAAGTACTTCGTGCAAAATATGCAATAAGGGGTCCAAGTAAGATGCTACATTCCAAAACCTGACCAGTCTGCACTATAAAAAACTGCAAAAAACAAAAAATAAAAAGTGTTTTGCACACTTCTGTCTTTGGACTATACGTGGGCTACATCTGGGTGATATTTGTGCTACATTTGGGCTCTTTTTTCACTGGTAGCCATCTTGGGGGATTTACTTTTTCTGAAGTTTCCTAATTTCCTCATTTACTGCAGTATCCTCAGTAGGAAATGCTTTCAGTTGTTTACTTTGAGTCCATCAAGAAGGCATTCAGATGTGTCACATATTAGCCATAAATTCAGAATGTTAGCACTCTAGTTGCTCATTAGATCACTGTAGTAAAGCTACTGCTCACCAGGGAGTTAACTGGAAGTCTGCTGCTGGTATTGAAAGTGCATGTTTCAGTCTGCATGTCAGAATTTTTTAATGAAATAGAAAGGGATTTGAGAAGTCACTCAAAATGTGCCCTAATTTTTCTTTCTGCAGCACTAATACGCCGATGACACGCAGCTACTAATCACCCTTGGACCAGATCCCGTTGACACCAAACTTAGATTCAAACAGTGCATGATGGCCATAAACGACTGGATGTTAAGAAACCACTTATTACTCAATGCAAGTAAAACTGAAATCCTACTTTTTGGTGATGCTCAGAAATTGTGGACAGATGACTGGTGGCCACCATCTTGGGGATCTTGCCCCCCACCCAAGACAGCAGCCCGAAATCTGGGACTAATAATAGACAATAAACTTTCCATGGCTGACCACATTAACAATGTGGTGCGTACCAGCTACGGTTTAATGCGTAATCTCAGGAAAATCTTCAAGTGGATTCCCCTATCGTCCCGTATGCCTCTAGTACAGGGACTAATCGTTAACCGTCTAGACTACGGAAATGCACTGTTGGCCTCCATTAATGAAGAGCAGCTGTCAAAACTTCAGGTCCTGCAAAACACTGCGGCCAGACTGGTCCTAGACCTCCCTCCTCGCACCCCCTCTGCGCCCAGTCTGAAAACTCTCCACTGGCTCCCCATAAAAAAGAGGATCAACTTCAAATTATGTTGTCTGGTACATAAAACCCTCAATGGCAAAGGGCCAAAATATCTAGCCAAAAAATTGATAAAATATCAACCAACCAGAACTTTGCGCTCCACCAGTAAACAACTTTTAACAGTACCTAAAGTGCGCACAGTAAGGAATGGCGGCAGATCTTTTTCCAAAATTGCCCCTGAAATCTGGAATACCCTGCCTCTAACTCTCCGATTAGAACCCGATCATAAGAGGTTCCGCAAAACCCTTAAAACTTGGCTCTTTTAGCTCTTTAGCTTTATCAAGACAGCTTCTTGGTTCTCTGAGTATCTGCTAGCGCTGTGAGACCTATGGGTGATACACGCGCTTAACAAATCCCAAATACATACATACATACATACATACTAATCATAATTTCTATAGCAAAATGAACCCCCTCATTTTGTTCCTTTTTAAATTAAATGTTTTAAGTGTTACCAGTTTATTCCAATCAAGATGGCTTCAGGTGTGCCATACTTTTGTCATAAGTAAGACTGTTAGCGCTCTAGTTGTTCATTAGAACACTCTGGGAAGCTGCAGTAGAACACAAAGGAATCAACTGACAGTCTCTGCCCTTGTTGGATGTACATGTTTTACTGAGAATGTCAGACTTCATTCTCACATGATTGAGAAAGATAATGTGAATTTACAGAAAATATGCTCTCATTTTAGCTTCTGGAGCACCTTTCAAACCTCTATGGGAAAAGCATGAGAAAATAGTTTTCTCTCAAACATGATTCATGATATCCCAGCAGAAGGCTTTTTCACAGGGTAAAATCCCCTTAGAACACACCACAATTCCTAAAATTAGTATGGTACCATCAACAAATGATTTATAATGTAACTAAAGTCTGTTATCACCCTTTATACGTTCTCCTTTTGGTGACCCTCAAAACCTTCCATTCACTACATTGCATTTTAATGGGGTGCTATCATGTATATTGGTCCCAAGATGGCTGCCAACACTTCTTGGATGAAGTGTTGACAGCCAATCAGATCTCACGATGAGATGTGTGGTTAGGCTCAGCACAGATATATAAATTTCTTTTTCCTTTAATATTTAAAAAACTACTGAACAGATTTACAACATTTAAAGCATGAGTGCACTCTAAGCCAAGAGCTACCTTTCTGACAAATTTGGTGTAATTCTGTTCAGCAGTTCGGGCTGTAGCCGCGACAAAAGTTTCCTATGGAAATTAACATGGAGAAAACACGTTTTGGGACCCCCTTTTTTCTCGTCACCCGCTTTACGAATCACCCCGAAACTTTCAAGACAGGAGCTGACCGGAGCGCCCCATTAGTTTTGCAAATTTCCCGAAGATTCGTCAAACGGCGCCAAAGATATTGGTAAAAGAAAAAACGCTTTTTTAATAGAAACAAGGTCCTAACAATAACTACCTACTGGCGACTGCCAGTAGGTAATGTATGTATGTATGTATATATATATATATGTGGGACAGCTGTCAAAAAGGCAGTTTGACATTCAAGGGATTGAATACCACATGCCGCCTCAAGAACAGGCCAGGCAAGTGGCCGCTGCCAGCTGACAGTCCGTGACTTCACGGAGGACCACGATGACTACATCGTTGATCCACGGCCCGGCTTGTTTTCTGGAATTGTGGCTTGGACGTAGGGGACTCGAGGAGCCCATGGACACTTGAATACGGGGCGTTCCCAAAGCATTAACCCCCCTCGTTTGTTTGGCACAGCAGTGCTCATTGCGAGCTGAAATCTGTCCCGCTGGTTGTACTTACCAGAATATTGCATGCTGGACATTGGAGTCTTCGTTGTGGGATCACAGCAAAAGCAACCAGGCGGGACGAGTCGCACTCCCACCAATGGGAGAGCCAAGGAACATTCAAAAGGAGGGAGGAGGGTTAACCCCTTGTTACCGGCATCTGAAGAAGGCGAATCACACCGAAATGCATTATGCCTGAACAGCTGTGAATAAATGGTCTCCCCGAAATATATATTATCTGCTGGCGGTCTTTATGAGCACAATAAGATGCTATGCAGTATGATTGAAACTTGTTTAACTAACAATTTTTTCATGTTTAATAAGATGACCTATCAGCAATTGCAGGGGGTGGCGATGGGGGCTTGCTTCTCCCCTAGCTATGCGTGTCTTTATGTTGGCTGGTGGGAGGAGGGGGTCCTCAGAACCACCCACAAAACCACTTATGACTCACACGTTCTCCATTGATGACGTATGTGTCATCTGGAAGGGGTCAGAGGAGTCTGCTGCACAATTTGTTGATATGATTAACAACAATGATTTGAACCTAACGTTTACTGCACACATCAGTACTAGCTGTGTCCAATTTCTAGATGTGGAGCTTTATGTAAAAAACAACAGGATCGAAACGAGGCTGTACAGAAAAAGCACTGCTGGCAATTCCATTTTGCATGCCAGCAGTGCTCATCCCTTCCATCTCATTCGCAGTATTCCCTACGGCGAATTCCTGCGTATTAGAAGGATTTGCAGTTCAGAGAGTGACCTCACTTCCTGCCAAACAGAAGCCTTGGAAAGGTTTAAGGTTAGAGGTTACAAGATTAAGGATTTAGTAAAGGCCCGGGACCGGGCCAATACTATTGACAGACAGGAGTACCTACAGGGCCAAACAGCAGCCACTAAGGCTACAAGAAACTTCTCTGGAGAATCATCCAACACTAGTGACTCAATCAGGTTAATAACATCATATAGTTGCCAGGACAAACAGGTAAGGAAGATTATTTATAGACACTGGTCGATCATACTATCTGATTTGACATTATCACAGATCATGCCCAATCTTCCTACCCTTACATTTAGACGCACTCCCTCCATGAGGGATGCGCTGGTTAGAACCAGTACAGAAATAGTGGTTTCTAACACCTGGTTTTCGCTTAAGTCTGGCTTTTTTAAATGTAAAAGTTGCAGGGCCTGCAAGTTCGGTAAAAATGTTACAGAATACACCACTGCCTTTGAAGAATTGACAGTCAAAATCCAGGGTCACCTGACATGTCGCACCGAATACGCCGTATATGTATTGGAGTGCACATGCAAACTCAAATACGTAGGAAGTACCAAGCTTCAGGTGTTCAACCGAATTCTTCAGCATTTAAGGGCGGTGGTGAACTCCGACCCCAACTACCCAGTGGCTCGCCATTTTAAACTTAAGCATAACAACAACCTGAGTGAGTTAAGTTATTTTGTGATCGGATCAGTACCCAAATCAATCAGAGGGGGGAACAGAGAAAAATTATTGCGCCAACTGGAATCCCACTTTATTGTATTATTAGACACCAAAAAGCCTAATGGTTTGAACACAGGGGAGGAATTACACAATTTTCTTTAATGGGGTGTCTTGCAGATACTAAATTGAATGTCCAAACCAGACATCTTATTTTAACAATCGTTTTTGGGCTCTGTTATCAACACATTTTTTAAGTATTTATTAAATGCTTTTAGGATGTATTAATGTAAAATCATTCGATATAGGTTTGTTTGGACATGACACCCCCCCCTTTTAGGCATTAGGTACCCCATGTGTGACCTTGGTGCAAGAGGATTTTCTTTATATAATAGCAATATTTGATAACAGTAAGGTAATCACGGGTACAAATAGACCATCATGTGTCCCTCATCCTACTGATCTGCTGAGAATTAAGTATGTAGGTGTCTGTTGTTGTAACTTTTTTTAACCTGAGCCAATCATGATTATATAATGTTTTCACGCTTTTCCATTTTATGATATTTTGAATAACATCATGTAACTATATATATTTTTTACATCGAAAAATAGTTTATGAATTTGAACCGATTCTCTTGCCGAGTATGTACTCAACAATGTGGAATTGTGCACTGGCACTTTATTGATTAACTTTCTATTCAAGCGGAATTGAGTATAGCTACTGACCCGGCTTGTTGTACATATATAGGAATTTTGAAATTGTTTTTAACAATCAGTATTGTTTGCACATGAGTAAACTTTGGCACTTTTTTGCACTTGCACTTTAGGTTTTTTTATTGAGTAGAATGGCAATAGTAATATTATGGACTCCCCTCGCCTGGATACACGACTATTGTATATTTCATAGATGGGATTAGATTATGTGTTGGGCTTTTAAGGCATCTTTTAGCTGTATTAGCAGCAGCCATTAATAAGCACTTCATTCTTTTTCCCACTATGTTTGATAGTATGAAATTGTATATAGCATGTTTTTAAGCATAATATATTTTTTATACATCTTTCTACAATGCATACATAATTGTCGTGACAGGATTCCTAACATCTATTGTAACTTGATTTTATGACGAAATGAAAGGGGTAGTCCTGAGGTAACAACGAGTCTTTTTTCTATTGCTTGTGCTCTTGGGGGTGGTTCCATTTTGCTGATTGCACTATAATTATGTTTGTATTGGTCCAGCGCGTCATGTGAACAAGACCGCTGTTACGCGGTCGAAACGCGTCAGGCTGGACACTTGTCTGGGCACTATGGGTGCTGTTTTAATTTAATTCATCTACAATAAAATTCACCGTGAGGAATACGTTGTGGTCCGCTCCTGTTTTCTCGCAGAACACTTGGGGAGCCAGGATTTTTGTTCTTTCATATAAATATATATATATATATATTATCTACTGGCGGTCGCCAGTAGATAGTTATAGTTACAACCTATTATCCATAGGAAATCTGCGACATTCTATTTGAAATAACTCTCTTGCCGGTTGACGTATCTTCGCAAAATTTTCAAACTTTATGGCCCGCTCCGGTCCGCTCCTACCCTGAAAGTCTCGGGGGATTCGTCAAGCGGGGCCGAGAAAAAAGGGGGTCCCAAAACACGTTTTCCCCATGCAATTTTCCATAGGAAACTTTAGACACGGCTACAGCCCGAACTGCTGAACGGAATTACACCAAATTTGGCAAAGAGGTAGTTCTTGGTTCAGAAAGAACCCTTTTTGTTAAATGGTGTAAATCCGTTCAGTAGTTGCTGAGAAAATCAAAAGTAAAAAGATAGTGATATCTATGGCCGAGTAGGGTCCGCGTACCCTCCCGATCACGAGCTGCATGCTAATTGGCTGTCAGCTGGCTGTCAACATTCCGATTCAGGAAATGTTGGCAGCCATTTTGTCCCTCGGTAGAACCGAGGGACAGAAACAAGTGCGCAAAGCGCACAAAGGGGGCAGGGTAGAAACACCCTGACCGCCTAGGTTTGCTCAGGGGTCCCACAAGGACCCCCTGGGCAAAAAAAAAAAAAAATAATTTTTTTAAAAATCGGCAGGATGCGCTCAGGGTGCGCGAATACTGCCGAAAAAAAAAAAATCAAAGCGGGTCTCCCGCGCTTCGATGTTAATTGGCCCCCGGGTGGGCCAAGTCCCGGGGGCATGCTGGGGGGGGGTTAATTTTATGTGTGGGGGGCCTCTAAGGGCCCCCAAAGCCCCGGGGACCACCACCCCCTGGGGCTTTATGTATAATGGTGCGGGAGGGCTCTGAGCCCTCCCGCAGCCCCGAGGACCACTACCTCCCCGGGGCTTCTTTTTTTAAATTAAAAACCTGTGTGGGGGCTCCAGCCCCCACACGCCCGGGGACCACCACCTCCCCGGGGCACTAAGAAAAATTACAATGGGGGTCCGTTTTGGACCCCAAGCCCGGGGACCACCACCTCCCCGGGGCTTTCAAAATGTAAGGAGGGGGCCGCGCGGCCCCCTCCTGGAGCCTGTGGTGGCCCTGGGGACCGCCACCCCCAGGGCCGGCTCCTGCAGTGTCCCGGGGTGCCTACCCCCGGGACACTGCTGTTTGCAATGACAGGACGGGAGCCTCGCGGCTCCTGTCCTGTCATTGCAAACTTGCTTTGGATATTGGAAGAGAGAGCAGGAAACCTGCTCTCGCTTCCAATATCCAAAGCCGATTGCTTTTCCACTTGGGGAGCAGCATGTTAGCTGCTCCCCATGTGTAAAAGCAATGCCGGCTCCCGTAGGACACGGGGAGCCGGCGGGACTGTGGGGGGTTTGGGGACCCCCCCACAGTCCCCAACCAGAGGCCAGGCCCCGGGGGATGGGGTCCCCGGGGCAAGTAGTGGCCCGGGAGGGGGGCCACGCGGCCCCCCTCCCCAAAAAATAAAAAAATAAAAATTAAAAAAAAACGGAAAGGCCGGCCCCGGGGGATGGGGTCCCCGGGGCCATAAATGGCCTGAGGAGGGGGCCACGCAGCCCCCTCCAAAGAAAAAAAAAAAACGAGGCCATGCTCCGGGGATGGGGTCCCTGGGGCCAATACAGGCCCAGGGAAGGGGGGCCACGCGGCCCCCTTCCCGTTTTTTTTTTAATATTTAATTTAAAAAAAGGGGTAAGGCCCTGGGGGATGGGGTCCCCAGGGCATAAAAACTGGAAAAAGGAAGGGGGGCCACAGAGCCCCCCTTCAGGGGACAACATTTTTTTTTTTTTTTTTAAACGATCGGGCCCGCAGGCCCCGCCCCCTTCCTTCACCACTCTGCAAACGCGCCCCCTGGCGCGTTTGCAGATGGGAAGTAATTCCCGTTCAATACTGGGGGTCCCTGGGGCCAACTAGCCCACCAGGAACCTCCAGTATGCGCCAGGGAGCTGCCTTGCATAGAGGTGTACAGAGGCCACGCCCCTTTTTCACCTCTCTGCAACGCAGCTCTGTGGCGCTTAATGGAGGTAGCTGGTGGGCTAGTTGCACCCCAGGGACCCTCAGGATTTAAGGGGACTTAATCCCCCGACTTAAAACGCGCCACGGGGCGCGTTTGCACAGTGGTGAAGGGAGGGGGCGGGGCTTCAGGTGACAAGTGTGCAAACAGGCCCCGTGGCGCGTTTTAAGATGGGGAATTAAATCCCCTTCAATCCTGAGGGTCTCTGGGGGCCAACTAGCCCAACAGGTACATCCAGAAAGCGCCACAGAGCTGTGTTGCAGAGAGATGTAAAAAGGGGTGTGGCCTCTCTACACGTCTCTGCAACGCAGCCCCCTGGCGCATACTGGAGGTTCCTGGTGGGCTAGTTGGCCCGTAGGGACCCACATGATTCAAGGGGACTTAATCCCCCAACTTAAAACGCGCCACGGGGCGCGTTTGCACAGATGTCACCTCAGGCCCCGCCCCCTCCCTTCACCATTGTGCAAATATTCTTCTAAAATCATCCGAAATACGAATTCCGATTTACTCACCTGTTATAAGGAGAGACCTCAGTGCTGTATCTTTCAGCCCAGTACTAATCCTGAAAAGTAATTTTAACCGTACTTACCAGTAACTTGAATTTCCTTCCATAGGATATCATTGACTGGTTTCACTTGGAAATTCTTCTAAGTGTGGAGTTTTGGAACTTTAAAATATTCCTCTAAAATCAGCCGAAATACGAATTCCGATTTACTCACCTGTTATCAGGAGAGACCTCAGTGCTGCATCTTTCAGCCCAGTACTAATCCTGAAAAGTAATTTTAACCGTACTTACCAGTAACTTGAATTTCCTTCCATAGGATATCATTGCCTGCTTTTTGCTGAAAAAGTTTCTAAGTCTTGATTTTTGAAACATACAAATATTCTTCTAAAATCAGCCGTAATCCGAATTCCGATTTACTCACCTGTTATAAGGAGAGACCTCAGTGCTGCATCTTTTAGCCCAGTACTGGTCCTGAAAAGTAATTTTAACCGTACTTACCAGTAACTTGAATTTCCTTCCATAGGCTAACATTGACTGGTTTCACTTGGAAATTCTTCTAAGTGTGGAGTTTTGGAACTTTAAAATATTCATCTAAAATCAGCCAAAATACGAATTCCGATTTACTCACCTGTTATCAGGAGAGACCTCAGTGCTGCATCTTTCAGCCCAGTACTAATCCTGAAAAGTAATTTTAACCGTACTTACCAGTAACTTGAATTTCCTTCATAGGCTAACATTGACTGGTTTCACTTGGAAATTCTTCTAAGTGTGGAGTTTTGGAACTTTATAATATTCCTCTAAAATCAACCAAAGTACGAATTCCAATTTACTCACCTGTTATCAGGAGAGAACCCAGTGCTGCATCTTTTAGCCCAGCACTGACCCTGAAAAGTAATTTTAACCGTACTTACCAGTAACTTATATTTTCTTCCATAGGAATCCATTGTCTGGTTTTCAGCAGAAAAGTTTCAAAGTGTCGATTTTCACAAACTACAAATATTCCTAAAAATCGCCTGTATGACTTAAACGCATTCTTTCAACTGTTTACAGGAGATGCACCAGTGCTGGATTCAGGATCCACCACTGAGTAAGAAAAAGTAACGATAACAGTTTTTAACTTCTAAGTGAATTTCCTTCCATAGGATAACATTGGTGATTCTATGAGAAAAAGTTTCTAAGTGTGAACTTTTAAAGTACAATAATATTCCTTAAAAATCCCGACTGTAACCAAAACGCTTTTACTCAACTGTTTACAGGAGATGTCCCAGGACTGAATCTAGGATCCAGTCCTGTGGTTAGAAAAGTAATCCATAAAGTAACTAATTGCATTTAACTAGAAATTCACATTGAGCTGAATGTTGCATTGTGTTTGAAAATGTGTTGCCCATTGCAACAACTGTAACTACTGTACTTAAAAGTCTATTGCCTATGTGCAAAGTATTTAAACTAAAGTAATTCATTCTGAGAAAGTATTTTTAGTAATGTAATGTATAATGTAATTACAATGTAATTTAAAAAATAAAATATGTAAAAAAAAATTGTTTCTAAAAATGTAGTAAATCAGTATGAAAAATATTTATATAACAATTAATACATTTAAAAATTGACATTTACAAAACCTTTGAAATTCACTGAAAAAACCGTAGGTTTCAGACATGTTATAGTTACAAATTAGCATTTAAAAAACCTTTGAAATTCACTGAAAAAACCATAGGTTTCATGGACGTTATAGTTACAAATTAGCATTTAAAAAACCTTTGAAATTCACTGAAAAAACCATAGGATTTAGGGACAGTTATAGTTAGTTGGACATTGCACTCGTACAAAACCCGTGAAATTCCCCCGTTATAGTTAGTTCAGCTAACTATAACCCGCGCCCACAATGCACTGCTGATGACGTCACATATTACATCACTCATGACATGGTCAGTGACATCACTGATGATATCACTGATGACATCTCAAATGACATCACTGATGACATCACTGATGACATCATCCACGTGATAATCTGATGCACCTCCTCACACCCTAATATAACCTTTGATACACCCACTCTAAATAACAGACTGCCATTCGCAAAACCATAGACACTCCAACACCAATAACTACATACCCACTCACTGATTCTTAGGTCTACACACACATCCACTAACTCACCCGTACAGTCACTCAAACTTACGGTCACTCAGTACAGGACTATCATATGCACTCATACTCCTATATAGACACTCACACACCGCCACTCATCCATAGAGGTACTCACACACCTAGTCAGTCATGCAAATAATTATTCACACTGCCATTTACTCACCTATACAGTCATACACACACCAGCTCACTTACTCATACAAATATTAGCACATTTTTACGCTCTTATACAATCACTGATACAAGCACACACTCATCCATACAGCCACTCTCACAATCACACACTCTCACTTATAGCCATTTATATACTCCAACACACATATATACTGCCTTTCACATATGTAGTTACTCACACATCTACCACTGGGACATACATTCACTCACTAACACACTCTTACACACACTTACCCACCCATACAGTCTATCACAGATGCACTCTTGAAACCATCCACCCAGTGAATCACCCACTCACACATCTATGCACAGAGTCGCACACACCCCACCCACACAAACACTCAGGCACCCATACAGATACTCAGACAACCAATCAATAACTCATATAGACACTCATGTAGCTATTCACAAACCCATGCAGCCACTTACACAGCAACAGACAGACAGATTCAGACATTCACCCAGTTTAGTCACTAACCCATGCATTCAGTAAGATACGTTTAATCACTCACTTATACAGTCAGTCACGTACCTACTAAATCCTCCATACAGACACTTATACACCCACTCATTCCTCAATACAGCTTGGCATATATATAAAACAAAATTAAACTTTACAGAAACACACAGTCACTGGATGATGTCATCAGTGATGTCATTTGAGATGTCATCAGTGATGTCATCAGTGATGTCACTGACCATGTCATGAGTGATGTAATATGTGACGTCATCAGCAGTGCATTGCGGGGCGCGAGTTATAGTTAGCTGAACTAACTATAACGGGGAATTTCACGGGTTTTGTACGAGTGCAATGTCCAACTAACTATAACTGTCCCTAAATCCTATGGTTTTTTCAGTGAATTTCAAAGGTTTTTAAATGCTAATTTGTAACTATAACGTCCATGAAACCTATGGTTTTTTCAGTGAATATATATATATATATATATATATATATCCATTAACAAGATGCCCTCATTGGAAACAGCCTCACACAAGAAAGTACGTTTTCAGCGCTTTTAATGATGACAGCTGCAGCGCTCAGTCAAGGCAGAACACCCAAAGTTTACTTCAAAGTCAATGTGCCCTACGCATTTCGTGCGCCTCCCGCACTTCCTCATGGGCTGACTGAAGCAGGAACAGCAAACAATAATCCCAGCTCTACATATACTCGTGACACTCTCCCAAGTGGGCGGGGACAGCGTGCTGCCTTCTGGTCTCGGTAGTGCTGGGTAGTTTTATTCAAATGAATTGTTTGCGTGTGGCCGCCAAAAAAACACATCAAAGCCCCAGTGGGTTGGTGAAAATGTCCTGAAACGAGGGCTGCACCATACGACTGCCACCAGCGTCCCTTCTTGTTCCATAAACCCCAGCGTAGGTTGACGCTGGGATTGGACTGTGAAACACGGCGGGGCTGCTTACGCGGCCGGACGTGCCGCTGACAAATCCATTAACAAGATGCCCTCGTTGGAAACAGCCTCACACAAGAAAGTAAGTTTTCAGCGCTTTTAATGATGACAGCTGCAGCGCTCAGTCAAGGCAGAACACCCAAAGCTTACTTCAAAGTCAATGTGCCCTACGCGTTTCGTGCGCCTCCCGCACTTCCTCATGGGCTGACTGAAGCAGGAACAGCAAACAATTGTGAGGCTGTTTCCAACGAGGGCATCTTGTGAATGGATTTGTCAGCGGCTCGTCCGGCCGCGTAAGCAGCCCCGCCGTGTTTCACGGACCAATCCCAGCATCAACCTACGCTGGGGTTTATGGAACAAGAAGGGACGCTGGTGGCAGTCGTATGGTGCAGCCCTCGTTTCAGGACATTTTCACCAACCCACTGGGGCTTTGATGTGTTTTTTTGGCGGCCACACGCAAACAATTCATTTGAATAAAACTACCCAGCACTACCGAGACCAGAAGGCAGCACGCTGTCCCCGCCCACTTGGGAGAGTGTCACGAGTATATGTAGAGCTGGGATTACTGTTTGCTGTTCCTGCTTCAGTCAGCCCATGAGGAAGTGCGGGAGGCGCACGAAACGCGTAGGGCACATTGACTTTGAAGTAAACTTTGGGTGTTCTGCCTTGACTGAGCGCTGCAGCTGTCATCATTAAAAGCGCTGAAGTGAGGCTGTTTCCAACGAGGGCATCTTGTGAATGGATATATATATATATATATATATGTATATATTACCTGCTGGCGGTCGCCAGTAGGTAGTTATAGTTAGGACCTAGTTTCCATAGGAAGAGCGTTTTTTGTTTTGCCAAAAACTTTGGCATTGTTTGACGAACCCTCGCGAAATTTTCAAAACTAATACGACGTTCACTTCAGCTGCTGTCTTGAAAGTTTTGTTGTAATTCGTCAAGCGAGGGGCCAAGAAAAAGGGGGGGGGGCAAAAAGCATTTTGCCCAAATGTGTATATATATGGACGCAGATCCTCCACGGATTCTTCTCGAATTTGCGAATCCACGCGCCAACAGCAATGCTGTGATTGGCTGGCCGCAACCTGAGAGGAAAGTTGCAGCCACCATTTTGATTGTCGTGGCTCGGTTACCTGCGGGGAAACTACGTCAAAAAGTGATAGAAGGGTGCAGGATAGAGGTACCCTGTCCCCATGGGACGAATGGAGGAGTCTGTGAGGGACCCCTCATGGGTAAGAAATTGATCAAAACCCTTTTTTATTTACCATGCAGGAGTCACGTATCCACCCCGTGTCCTTCCCAGATTCAGGTGGATTTGGGGAGGATCTGGGGATCCAGACCCCAATTAAAAAACAACATACACTCACTCACAAATCCACACACCTACTCACACACTCACTCACACACCCACTTACACACCCACACAACTACCCACACACCCATGCAGCCACTTGCACACTCACTCATAGACCCGCAAAAATGACTCACACACCCACTCAGAGATCCACACAGCTTTCACACACCCACTTAAATGCCCATACAACCACTCACACACCCACTCACACACACATACAGCAACTCACACACCCACTCAGAGACCCACAAAACCACTCACAGACCCACTCACAGAACAACACAGCTTTTACGCTCCCACTTACACACCCATAAAACCACCCCAACTCATCCACCCACTCACAGACCCTCAAAACCACCCACACACTCACTCACAGACCCACACAGCTTTCACACACCCAATCACACACCCACTTACAAACCCACACATCCACTCACAGACCCACAAAACCACTCATACACCCACACAACCACTCACACACCTACACAGTCACTTCCACACCCACTCACAGAACCACACAGCCAGTGACACACACGCTCACACACCCACCACAAACTCACACTTAGACTCCCACTTACACATCCACACAACCTCACACACACCCACTCACACACCCACTCACACACCCAGGTTGCAGGTATGTTTAAGTTAGGAAATAGCATTAAAAAACATAGAAATTCACTGAAAAAACCAAGGGGTACAGGGACGTCATAGTTAGCAAATAGAATTAAAGAAACCTTAGAAATTCACTGAAACAGTGACGTAGCAAGGGGGGGCGGGAAAGGCGGTCCGCTCCAGGTGGCAAGAGTTTTGGGGACGGAGTCCTCTCCTTCCCCCACACTCTTATCTGCGGCCGTCGTGGGGCAGCCATAGGTCTAGCTACGCCACTGCACTGAAAAAGAAGGTTACAGGGACATTATAGTTAGGCTCAGATTTTACACACACAAAACCATAGAAATTCAGCAGTTGTAGTTGCCTGAGCTAACGATAACTTACACCCCCGCAATGCACTGCTTATGACCTCAAATATAACATCACTCATGACATGGTCAGTGACATCACTGTTGACATCACTGGTGTCATCTATGCAATATCAAAATGAATATTATTGTTCTAACAATTAATGTAATTTGTATTTGTTTTTATACTTTATGAGAACATTGGAATGTCGAGAGCTCCATTCAAGACAATGCAGTAGCTCCAGGCTTATAATGGCAGGTATAAGCCCGGAGCTCCAACATTTCAATGTTTGTCTGCATTTTTCACACTTTTTAATATAGAACATTCTACCTACAGCAGGTGGAATGTTCTAATAGCCTTATAGCCCTTCTGCCTCGTGCTATTTCGGTTGCTAAAGGCCCTCACCTAGGTTATAGGCCCTCACCTGACGGCTCTGGCCCATAACTCGGGTTCAGGGCCTTTAACAACTGGTATAGCCCTTGGCAGTGGGCTATAATATGTTTTACATTTTTACAGTGTGGTGTATACAGGACTCTGCACTGTCTAAAGTAATAAATATTTATTTTTATTTTCTTTATTTTGGTTTTGGAATATGTGCTGATGGTGTTATTTTCTACCTCAATTGATTTGTAGTGATTCCCATACACTACCTGTGAGTGGCCATTTGTGATATGACTTACTCCTATGTTTGGCTCGAGTAGATTTGGTCTGTTTGCCAGTAGTAGATATGAGTACAACTTTAATGAATTTTACCTGACTTACTTTCTTGTAGTACTCCTGGCTTGCTTTCAACTCACTCATGGAATTCAGGAGTACTACTAGAATAAATCTTTGTGAATCAGGTTTTTGTGAATTGAGCCCAAAGTACAGGACAGGCACTGGAGGAAATCAACACTTGTACCTTAGTGAACAGCATATGGCAGTATGTGAAGTACGACTTTCAGAGTACTAGCTCAGGTTCGGAAAAATGACTTTGTGAAATGACTCTTATCGTCTAGTTGGCTGCTGTGGATAAATTGTCATTGGGCAAAAGAAAGAGGGAGACAATTAGGTGGGAGTGGTTGGGGCAGAAAAGTGATGCTACATTTTAAGCGTAGAGAAAAAAAAGAAAGACAAAGCGGTGGGAGAGGGTAGGTAGAAAGAAAAAAAGATACCCATCATTTTATCACACATAGAAAAAGAACAAAGTCAGAAAGAAGAGAGATAGAGCAATAGGGAAGGAAAGTAAGAAAGAGATGATGGGAGAAAAGCGAAAATTGGAAAAATTAAAAGTAATGTGTATTTATATTTTTTCGCAACTTGTTTTGTGCTCTTTGCCTCATCGTACATACGTACAGACTGGATTGTGAAGAAACTAGGTTACCAGATGGCTTTGTGTCTCCATAGATGCAGAGCTTTGTCTTGGATTTTCCTTTTGTACGAATCTCTGTAATCTAGTAGTTAACTTAATTTGATTCCAATGATTGAAATCAAGGCTATAGCTAGAAGAATACATGAGACTTTTAAATAAGCCCAGGGCTGTAATATTGCATCCTTGATGATGTGGAATTATCGAGTAAATTTATGAAAGAAAGACAGAAACATACCATGGGAAAACAAGAGAGAAATTAGAGTTTGGTGGCGAAGAAATGAGAGGCAGGCATGATTAGAAGCTGGGTTCGTTGTTGAAAAACAAGGCAGATGAAGAAACATATAAATATGTGTGGGAGTGAAAAAGAAAAAGAGAGGGAAAAGCTGAAACAAATAAGATAAAAAAAGGTAAAGAAAATCTAGACAAAAAGTGAACAGCATAATGGAATCCCAATAACATTCAGTTAATGTTTCAAAATGGTGACTAAACTGGTCATTCTGAATGCCATGGGTTTTATGTGCAGTAAGTTTTTTTCATGGTAAATCAATTACTTCACCTTGTGATTTTTCCTGTGGGCAATAACCTATTCTGAGTTTTTGTTACAAGAATTTGGAATAATGTGCAGACAAAATCCACTTATTTTTCTCTTTATTGACCTCTACTTCCGCCACAAATTTCTTCAGGTTTTATCTGGAGAAGTGTGTTGGGAAAATCCAAGGGTACAGTATTGTTGCACAACACAGAGTACCGTAATTGGGTGAAAACATTATCTGCATCTAATCCCATTATTTCTACATAACATAGAACGAGGGTCTAGGCTATTTCAACTGAATATGCTTCATGCAAACTTGTAGGTTGACAACAATTCACGAATGAGTGTCTGATTGCTCTGTGGACTGTTGTTGCTAAACTGGGTTTCCTGTCCTCTTTAGGTAGTTGCGAAATAGTATAAATTTGTGTTAGTGTTTCCTACGCAGCATAGAGTAAGTATTAATATAAGCAGCACTCAGTTTCCTTAAAGCTTGCTACTCCTTGTCTCACACTTAGGTTCTCTTTCCTGTTGGGGTATTTTTTTGGTGAGACCCAGCTAATGAAGTCCCTTTTATCTAAGTCTCTGGACTGTAAGTTTTCTGACATGTGGTGAGGGTGGTAAGAGGGAGGAAACTGCACAGGAGCAGGTGGATTGATTTCTCCTCTCAGTTTGCTTGGACTAATCATCTCTACAGAGGTACTATCAGTTCGATCAAATAGGTACGTGATCAAAACTGCTTTGCACCGATGATAACTAGTAATTTACCATTTACTGTTGTACTATGATGCTCTTCATTTCAATTTTTTACTATGCTTATGCAATCAGAAGTTTTTTTTTTACCTTAGTGGCCACGTCATGCTATCAACACATAGTTGCCACTCCTTGCCAGCCAACCTTTCCTCCAGTGAGATGAAGATCCTTATCCAGCACCAACTCTCATTGTGCCACATCCTTCCTGAAGTCTAGCTGCTTTGCTCCATTACCTTCCCGCAAATGCCATCAAGAATGTATCCTCATCTGCATGGCCACAGCCTGACTGTCCCACCTTAACTGGTTCAATTCTGATCACAACAAACAGAGGTATTCATGGCTACAACCACAAAAGACACCCTGCCTGTGTGGCCTTGAAGGAGGCACACCAACCTACCAAAGGCCATATTTGCCTATAAAAGCTTCTTCAAGGCACAAATGTATGGCACCCTAAATAAGTCGTGAGATTTACGCCCAAGAAGTAGAGCTTCCTCAGGGCTTGAAATCATTGAATTTCGCTTTCTTCAGCTCCTCTCAAATGTTTTCTCAATGTTAAAGTTCTTTATATTTCGAAACTACAGCAATTCATTAGATCCCAACGTGTTCTTTTCCTGTGCTATCCAGATATAATATCAAAACAGCCTTGTGGTGGTCCAATGAAGCAAAGCAGAGAAGTTGGAAAAACACCTTGGTTGTGCTGGTTGCCTGCCTAAATATTGTTTTAGAGTGTCAGCTAATTAAAAAGTTGCAATATTCCACCTGCTGATCCAGATGAACTTATGATTAGCTCCACTAATTCCTGAGGAATATGAAACACCTAGTCAAACCTTGTATGCTTTGAGACCGCACTTACAACCAACACAGTAGTCCACTCACTCATGAAATTACAAATGACCATCTGCAGATCTGCTTACTTAATCTATGTGGAGGTTGAAATCCTACAAGGCTCAGCCTTATCCTGAAAGGCCAAGATAAGTGCAATGCAAGAAGGGTCTTTAAAAGAGATTGGTGAAAAAGTAGAGGTGCCAATGAAAAACCCTATAAATATGCCCCCAGTGGCGTAGGAAGGGGGGTGCGGTGGGTGCAGGCCGCCCCGGGTGTCATCACTGAGGGGGGTGACAAAATGGCAAAAGTATGTGTTTTAAACACATATTTTTGCCATTTTGTCAAGCCGGGGGTGACAAGAAATTTTCCGCACCGGGTACCACCTGACCTTGCTACTGTATGCCCCGTCCCTTCTCACCACCTGAACCATTACTGAAGCAGTCTGCAAAATGTGCCACCTGTGATTAGGGAAATAAATGTAACCAAAAGTGCCCTTTTTCTGGATAGAAAAGGGGTTTATTATCCGGGGTTGGTGGAGGCAATCACCTCTTCCCTCTAGAGGAAGACCACTCGCTATACTTAGAGACCACCATGTCAGTGAGGATTGCTTTCGCAAAAAATGCTCCTGCTGGAGCGACTGAAGCACTTTGAAACCTTGAATGCCAGCAAGCCAAGCAGGCACTATGCCATGGCAGCCAGTCTGTGTTCTTTTTTGTTTTGTGTAAACAAACCTTCAAAGCTGTGTTTTTTTTACCCCCAAAGCTGTTTTTTTACGCAAAACAAATAATCATTTTAGCACTGTACATTGGTTAGCGGCAAAGACAAGGTCGATGAGTGAAGGTGGTAGCTTGGTTTTGAGAGCGGAAGTGGACTGTTAATGACCATGCAGTTGTGTTCTAATCTTTAGCCCTTTTGCCCTTTCCCAAAGTTGATCTTGGATGGATGAAGTCCAAGTGCAGGTCAAGTAAACTTATGAGCTGTTGATTGGACAGGGCGGATTTCACAGTGCAATTGGAAACTCTCTACAGGATAGTCTTTTCCTTTGCCATACAGATGATCAAACATAAATTGCAATCGCACTTTTTGAACAAGGTGTTCAATTGAAAAACCTGCAAATTGGAATACACTGGTTACATTTCTTTACATGCTGTATCTGTGGCATCAATTGAGCTGGTGTGGTATTTCAGGTTCTTCCTTATTTGGTTTTTGGCTCTGAAGTAAAACAGCTACAAAGTTTTTGGAGTCAGGGGCATTGTGAACCCACTGCGTTAGTGGCTACAGCGGGGGTGGGTACTTTATGGTCCTGTTCTGTCTTCTACTCATCAGACACAGCTCATAATTAACCCTGTAAAGAAGCACCTGTCTCATTAATAGAGCAGTGGAAGCAAGTAAGAACAAAAGATGGGTAAATAGAAAAGGGAAAGAAGGAATATTGAAAGGAAGGAAGGGTGAAAGGAAGAAAGAATGAAACATAGGAAGGGTGATAAGGATGGATGGATGAGTGAATGGATGAATAAGTCAATGAAATGATGAGTGAATGGATCAGTGGATGGACAGGTGAAAGGATGGCAGAGTAAAAGGAAATCTGAGAGTGGGAATGGATGGATGGAATCCTTTACTGAAGGATGGGTAAGTTGAAGGATCGATGTATGAGTTGATTAATGTATGGATTGATGCATGCATTGAGGATGGATGTGTGAATAAATGGATGGATGGAATGGTCCATGGATGGAAAGGGTACCGATTGAATGATGGATAGAAGAATGAATGGATGACAGAATGTAAAGGTGAAATAGTGGATAGCAGCAAATGAATAGATGGATGCTTGAATGGAAGAGTCAAAAGAACTCTTCTAGGGAGGTTCGGGCTCACTCGCTTCGCTAGCTTGGTGCCATCACAGCTTTGGTAAAAAGTGAGGGGTATTTTAATTTTCTAGCTACTCCCTTGATTGGAGTGGATCTTTCAAGAAATGGACCACTCGTCAAGAAGTAGCTGAATAGGTTTCATGCATAACAATGCTTAAAAAAGTAACTTACTACAGTCATTCGCCCACACTCACTCAGCAGAGATGCCTCCAAATTGCTATTTTTTTATTTGAAAAACTGAAATTGTGTTTATGCTTAAAATTCTATAGTTTTACTTGAATTCAACCTGTATCCATCAATCAATCAGTTCTTCTATAGCGCAGCTTTTCACTCATGAGGGTATCCAGGCGCTATGCTGCGGATGTTCACTCAAAGAGCCAGGTCTCGAGTCCCTTCCTGAAGTCTGTCAATGATGGTGCGGTTCGGAGGTGGCGGAGGAGGGCATTCCAGGATTTGGCGTCGAGGTGGGAGAAGGAGCGTTCTCCGGTGCGGCATCGATGGATGCATGGTGTCTGGGTGAGGGCAAGGTGGACCTATCGGAGGTTTCCAGGTGGTTGGTGGAGGTTCAGTTGGTTGTTCATTAATGCCCGTCCTTGGTTATTGAGGGCTTTGTAGGCGTGGGTCAGGCGTTTGGATTGACATCTCTTCTGGATGGGGAGCCAGTGGAGGTCTCTCAGGTGTTGGGTGATGTAAGTCCTTCTGGGCAGGTTGAGGATCAGTCTGGCTACTGTGTTCTGAATGGTTTGGAGTCTTCTCATGAGTTCCCTGTTGGTTCCTGCATAGAGTGAATTCCTGCAGTCGAGCCGGCTGATTGCGAGGGCCTGAGTCACTGTTTTCGTGGTGTTGATGGGAAGCCATTTGAAAATTCTACAGACCATGCAGAGTGTGAGAAAGCATGCTGAGGAGACGGTGTTGACCTGTTGTTTCATGTAGAGTCCACTGTCCAGGAGGATGTTGAGGTTGTGGGCATGGTGTTTCAGAGTGGGTGCAGGGCCGAGTTCCGATGGCCACCAGGAGTCGTTCCACAGAGCGGTGTGTCTGCCGAAGATCAGCACTTCAGTCTTGTCCGTGTTGAGCTTCAGCTAATTGTTCTTCATCCAGGCTGAGACGCTCCTCATGCAGTTGTGGAAGTTGGCTTTCATTCTGGTGGGGTCTGCTGAGCGGGAGAGAACGGGCTGGATGCCTTTGGCATAGGAGATGATGTTGATGTTGTGGGTTCTGACGATGTCTGCTAACGGTGTCATGTGGATGTTGAAGAGGGTAGTACTTAGGGATGAACCTTCAGGGGCGCTGCAGATGGTAAGCTTGGACTGTGATGTGAAGGGAGGGAGGCAGGCACTCTGGGCACGCCCCTTGGGGAAAGATGCCATATATCTGAGAGCGTCTTCTTTAATTCCGATGGGTGCAAGCTGGGAGATGGGGTCAAAGGCTGCGGAGGGGTCAAGAAGTGTGCGGATGTTGTCAGTTGCGGCGATCAGGGCTGTCTCAGTGCTGTGGTCGGCTCTGAAACATGATTGGGATGGGTGGAGTAGGTTTATTTCTTTCCAAGTGTTTATTGAGTTGCAGGTTGATGGCCTTCTCCAGGACTTTATCCGGAAATAGGAGTAGTGAGATGGTGACAGTATTTCTGGAGATCGGTGGGGTTTGCAGTGGGTTTCTTGAGGATAGTCCGTTGGGGCATGTGTCGGTGGGTGCTCCTGAGTGGATGGAGTTCATTAAGGCGGTAGTGATTGGTGTGCTGAGTTGTTCCCATTAGGTGAGCGGTGGTCATTGGCTGTATTCGTGGTAGTGAGGATGTCGATGCTGAGGAGGTCAGTGGATTGTGGATCAAAGTTTCTGTAGATGGTGGCAATCTTGTTGTGGAAGTGGTCTGCCAGGGTGTCGCAGAGTTCCTGTGTGGCGGGGATCGAGCTTTCGGTGGGTGGGGGGCAGGTGAACTCTGACGATGGTGAAGAGCTCCTTGTTCTAGTTGGCACTGGCCTCGATGCAGTGTTTCAGGGCCTCCTTTTTTGTGCCATTGAGTTGGTGATGGTAGCTGTTGAGGGCGGACTTGAAAGTGGCTCAGTCGATGTTGTTTCTGCTGGTGCGCCATATTCTTTCCCGTTGTTTCCATCTTCGTTTCACTGCGCTGAGTTCCGGATTGTACCAGCAAGCTCGTTTGGTGTGTCGGTGTGTTCTGGCTGGTTTTGTGGGGTTGACTTGGTCAGCCACTCTGGTGATCTAGGCTTTGAAGTTCTCTACAGCTTGAACCAGGCTGGTGGGGACGTCGGGCTGGGAGCTGCTGAAGGCATCAGTCCATTGCTGCTGCGTGAACTTGGTCCAGCTCTGGAAGGGGGTGTTGTGGTGACTGAGGGTGGTGTGTGGCTCCGGTGATGGTGAAGTGTATGATAGAGTGATTGGACCAGGGGAGCTCGGAGGTGCGGCTATATCTGACTCTGTCGCTGGATGTGAAGATGAGGTCCAGCGTGTGTCCTGCTCTGTGCGTGGGGTCTGAGACCAGCTGTGTGAGACCGATGTTGTTCATTCATTCTAGGAGATCGGTGGAGTTGGTGGGGTCGGTCACGGTGGAAATTGCGCTCTCCCAGGAAAAAGTAGTGCTCAGATTCGATGGCGAGCGGAGTGATGAATTCTGGGATGGTTTGTCAAACTCAAGGGGAGTGATTCTGTTTAGGACCAAAGAGGCTGGAATGGTGTCACTGAGGCTGGTGCGTGGTCCTGGGGTCAGTACGCGAGGGTGCCTCTGAAGGTAGTTTTGTTGTCAGTGTGGAGTTGGATGTTCAGGTGTTCCATGATCGGCGTGGGGTTGTCTTTCGCAGTCATGCAGATGATGGATTCCTTGTGTACCATGGCGATGCCACCTCCGTGTTTGTTGGTGCGGTCATGGTGCTCCATCTTGTAGCCATTGGGTGTTGCGATGGAGTTGTTAGGGACAACCTTTACAGTCTGCAAATAACCATTCATAGAAATCCAGTTTACTAACAACATGGATCATCAAAATTACCTCTGTCGTCAGTAATTCTATGACATCTAATAATCATAAAATCTCATCAGGGCAATAAACAACTACGCTATGTTGCTCTTAAAGTGGCTCATTGTCTGTTTAATGTAAACTACAATATAAGGCCTGATTTAGATTGCAGAGTATGGTTTGTACTCACTCCATCTGGGCAACTGAGAAAATACTCAGTTGCCATGACGGAATACCCATCCACCACATTTAGAGATGGCCACTGGCCCTGCAGAAATCTCAAGTCATTTGCAGGAACACCATTCATGGCAGTTTCTGTCCCTGTGTTAAACGTTTAATGGATGGTACAGTCAAAATGACCAATGTTTGTCAAATTTTTAACATGCTTTTGGTATTTCAAAAACAAACCCTGAAAGCAGAGGGTTGTTTTTGAAAAAGCATTACATTTTGATCCCAACACAATGGGACTTGTCTCCTGTGGTGTGGGAGTCATTTTAATATTTTCACTGTCCCTTACCACCAGGTTTTACCTGGTGGTAATGGACAATGAAAATTAGCCATTTGACTGTCCACTCTAAATTGGGCTAGGGGGTTGACTCGCCAAAACTCCGTTGGCCTGTGCTCCATCAGGCGATCAAAGCATTATCTCCGTGAGCACTCTCTAGATTTCATCATCGATATACTGAAGGTCGCCCTACGGGTAAATCAGGCAGAGGACCCAAGGTTTTGAGGAAAGAATGCTCTGCCGCAGTTGCGTTGGAATACCCTCTCCATCAAACTATAAGTCAGGCCCATAATTTCCTATAGAAGACTAACATGCGGGCATACATAGCATCACATTGTCTTTGAAATGAGCACATTCACTTTGTCTGACTGTGATCACTAAAACATTATGTGTGATTGCATAAAATACACTTTCACATATAACAAGCAAACAAAATAACTTTGAGTTCCTCGTTTTTATCCTTGACCTCAAGTTAAGTACAACAAATCAACTAAAGTATAACAAATATGTGTTGCTAATAAAAAGATGCTTTCATTTGGCTTGAGGTGGTCAACCTGTGTGGCAAAGAACCCTTTAACAAGCTCTGCATCAGTAACAATTAACCAATAATAAGCATGATAGACCGTTCCTTTCTTTGATGATGCCAGCTTGAGTTTTGAGACCTATTGTGATGTCATTCACTCAATGGACCCTTTGAACTGTGTTATGGATGCACCGTTTAGCTTTATAGCACCACAGCATCTCACCAGATATTAGGCTATGGATGTGCAATGAAGCAGTAAAGAAAAATAGAACTTTAATGGAAAAACAGCAGTGATTGTTTAAGAAAATACTTGCAGAGATCTCGTTATATAGATTGCTCAGCATTACATGTTTGGCATTAGAGTTAGATGATCTTTTTGGTGGGTTAATTGTAGCTATTATCTGTAGGTTTATTACTGGTAAAAAAAAACAGAAACACTTCTCTGAATAATTGCCCTGGGGCTGGCACACTTTATTTATTTATCTAACGTGTGGCAACCTCGCAAAAGATCCATACCTGACCAGGGGCGTAGTGTAGTCAGTGATATTCGGGGGCTGTGAATCTCAAATTTCCAGTCTAAAAAAAATATGTGGGCTGCAGTATAGAGGGGTAGGATGACCAAGGTTTGGGATGAACTGTTTCCGTGAGGACCAGGGACAGTACTATTTTGCATTAGGTGCGCATCTGTCTAGAGTGGCACAGAGAACAAAAAATGAAGGGCTGGAATGCTACCACGACCAATTGCCACTGGTTAGACTATTTGCAAGCATTCATCCTATCACCCTTTGGGTGTTTGATTGCAAGTAGCATGCCTAGACTGAGACTGGTGCAGCTGTCCAAGCCAACTACGGCCAATGTTTGTGAATTCCAAAAAGCAGTACATTTGCAACCATTCAAGGCGTACTTCTATGGGTGCCAATTCACAATTTATTTGGTAATCCAGTCACAGTATATTTTTAAGTTTCTGCTCCAAAAAATTAACTAGTTAAAAGTTCTTAAGGAAATGAAAATGATGGGGAAAACTGACACAGATATAGGAGACTCGAATCAGGGGACGGAGATCCAACTACCAAGCCAAGAATGCATTTGAGGGGTGTCACACCCCAAACATCACCCTAAAACTACACCCTTGCCCATCCCACCTGGTCCTGATAGTCTTGTGTGACTATGGCCACACAAGACACAAGGGCCTGCAATACCTGTCCTGGGATTACTAATTTGAAATGTAATTTCACAGCATTCACTTTTCTTCGTCTCTGCTAAGAGAAGCCTTGATGGTTGAGTTGTCAAATTGGTGCACATAGGCCGGGCTCCACGTTTCTATCTTCGCCTTTTACAGATCACTTTATCAAGTGACTGATGGCCCCATGTACTAAGCCAGAGTTACAAATAGGGGTGGCATGCCAGCAAATTAATTGGGCGTGCCGTGCCAGAGCCGAGCCAAGGATCTGGCTTGGCTCTAAGAGTGCATGCACAAGCCAAGCCGTGAAAGCGTTTGGCATGTATATTGTACAACAGACATAATGTAATAACATGATTCAGTCTCTTCTAAATTCAAAAAGTGTATTTCTTTAACATGCAGAAGCATTTCAACTTAGTACATCAGATTGAACCACTGCATAGACAGACATTTATTAAAAGGTTCTAAACATGAACAATGACAAAGCCATTAGTCAACTAAGAGGCAAGTAAGTAGTTCTGTAAATCCTAAACGTGGCCTAGATTATAGATGGAGCATAGATAACAGGTGCATGTGAAGCGGACATTCTGAACTCAAGTATTTAAAAGTGGTTTGTGTGATAGTGAAGAAAAAGGCAGCTTTGTGAAATATAATGTTTGCCTAGGATCAGGCACTTTGGCCAAGCAGGGAAGTCGGTACTGATTCCAGGTTATCTGGTTTCACATTTTAAAATTCAGCCACCAGAGATTTATCTCTGTCTCTCTCCTGTTTTACATCAAAAGTCACTGTTTTGTCTTTTATTCTTGGCAGAAAAATCAACAGACAGAGCAGACCCAACTCTGAGCACTCAGACCCAACCGAAAAGCCAAGAATGCATTTACTTAGGGGGTGTAACACCCCAAACCTCTCCCCCCGAAAGCAATGCCTCTGCACGTGACCCCTTATCCACTAATTGGAAGCCTCTTAAAAAAGAAAAGGTCAACTAAGGATTTATTTTTGTTTGACTTTCACCATACATAACATTTCCTGATCCAGCAGTTTCCGAGCTAAGGGACTTTCCAAAGGCACGCCCTAGTCCAGTCTGCCTGGCTGTGATGCACTGCAAATGTTGTCTGTCTACCTCAGCCTGTCTTTAACATATTTTGCTTCTTTTTGTCCTTAGTCCAAGTATCTTGTATTATCTTTTTTGTCTTCGTTCACAGCCTCTCTCACTTCTCCTTAGCTAGCTTCCCCTCTTATTTTCCAATCATTTATCTAGGGTTTTTCATTTACCATTGTGGTTATGCACATGGCAGCATTTCCAACTTTATTTACAGAGTAGGTAGTCCCAACCTGAGTGACATCCTTATTTGAACTGTTCTTAAGGTCCCCTGGAGCCAGTGTTGTTTGTAATAGTCCTGTCCCTCTATATTCTGAATACAGTTCCGCTCTTGGACAACTGACCTCTTGTAATTCAAAAGTGGACACGCCACAGTATCCCTCTAGCATAAGAAGAGCTATGCTGTAGGCAGTGTCACAGAATATAATGTTATGTTTTAGGTTCAAGCTAATTAAAATCCTGGTGTTAGTCATCAGCTTTCTAATCTTATGCCAAGAGAAGTAGTTGGTCCCGCCAACTGAATCTCATTGGATGGAACGCTGATGACATAATTACATAATTAGGAAAAGCATTCCTTTGTTAACACGTTTTCCAAACCATTAGAACTACCATGCTAGTATTATTGAATTGGGTAACATTCATGACATCAGTTCTGTGATGTGTGTTTATTGTTAAGCTATGTTTTGAATATTCATATACTGTAGCATACACGATGACTATATTTAGTGGTATTAATGTTTCTTTTCGGTAATTATATGTTTTATCATGTGTGTGGCTGTGTCTTTTTGTGTGTGTCTGTGTGTATGTTTCTGTGTATGTGTGAGAGATCACTGTGCTTCTGATACAACCTAGGCTCTGCTTTGTGTTGGGGAATGTGAGGAAAGTGGAAAATGTTATGGTGTGGTTGTGCAACCTTGCAGTGTAATACACTCACAATACTGACTAGGGTCCAGTCAGGCTTGTTTGTCAAACCTTAGTTTAACCCTGGGTAGCTGTGGCTTAGAGCAGTCAGGCTTAAACAAAGGAACAAGTGTAAAGCATTTTAGAAGCAACAAAATAATGAAATAAGTCACACAACATGAAAGAAATCCGACACAAATTTATAAAAATAGATTTTATTTTCAGGAATTGTTAGACACCAAACTGAACAAAATTGACAAAAACTTTTAAAGAGTTGTGTTCAGCTACTCCGGCCCATGTTGGGTGACCAACTTCAGCAGGGGGAAGATCAAGGGGGCCAGAACTGAGGTGTAGGATAGTTACCTTGTCACCAAAGCAGTTTCAAGTCCAGTTCTAGGCTACCTGGGTGAACCGCCATAGACTTTAACAGAGTGGTCCTGATGCACGGGATACAGGATGTTGAAGATGCTGTAAGATGCTGAGAATCCTGTATGGTCAATGGTGGTCATCCATGGGTTACTCTTCGATCCACAGTCCAGGTGGGGCGACTTTAGTCACACGGGTCGATGTCCCTCCAAGTCCTCTTTAGTCCAGCAGAAGTCCAGTTGCCACTGAATTATTGGTCTCCGGTCACAGCTAAACCAGTGGTTCCCTTTGGTGAAGGCTAGTGTCTGTCTTGGGTGACCAAACTGCACTCTGACAACTCTCCCAGTTCCAGTACACTTGGATGCAACTTTTGAGTGTCGGGTCTTGATTGACTGGGCTGCACTTCGGTGGTCAGAAGCTATCAATCGGTTGTGGCTACTGACTGGCCAGAACGGGCTTCTTCAGCTTTTGTGGCCCTAGTGCTGTAAGAGAAAATCAGCCAACTGACTCTTGGAGTTCACCTCTTCTCTCTGGCCCCCCGGAGTGACTTTTCTGTGAGCTGGCACAACAGGTTCATTCCTCTCTTTGCTGGCTCAAGGCTCAGCAGCAGCAGGTGCAGTCCAGCGGTTGGTGCAGCCTTTCTTGCCAGGTCCTGGGAACAGCAGGGCCGTCCTTCTTCGGTCCTCTCTCCTGTCCAGATGTGATCGGTCATCTGGGTGCCTTGCGGTTCTATAATTATGCCCAGAAAGTGCCCTCAAGGGATGCAGCTGTTACTAGCCAATGGGGTTCTAGGAAACTCCCCACCTGATGACAACTTCCTGCAATGTGTGGCATCTAGGCATCCTGGAGTGCACTATTCTGCCCACTCCCAAGATGGGAGAACGCATCTCTCGGTGTGTGGAGCTTTGTAGCCCACCCTAGAAGTGTGGGTACCTGAGCATTACACGCCCATGGGGAAACTGGTTTAGCAACTGGTCTCCCCTCTCTGTTCCTGTGCCAACCTGTCTGATTAAACAAATGAGCAGCCCCTCTAGTGTGAGTCTACCACTTGCCCTTCGAAGTTTGCCTTTTGTGCTCACACCCTGTGTGTTTCCTGCCAGGAAGTAACACCTCTTGCAACAACAGACCTCTATTGTTCCTGCTCCTGGGAATTATTCTTCTTCCCAGGAGGGTAGAAGGCTGTCTTGTGGCCAGCATCTGCAAATGGCCACTGGAATATTTGGGCAACAGAGTGGCAACTTTCTAAAAGTTGCATTTCTTATAAAGTTACATTCGATTCGACTTGGGCATCAAGTTGGGTTTAATGTAGCAATTATTTTGATACTTTGAAGTACCAACTTTCGTAGTCCCATTCAGAAGTTAGCACAGCTGAGTTGTCAACCTATAACCCTGTACTCGCAAATGGAGCTACTTGGCTTCCTCAGTAAAAACGACTATTTGTTTTTTTTTGCAGTTAGGACATATAAAAATACATGTCCTGCTTTTTAATAAACAGCACCCTGCCTTAGGACTCGATAGGCCTACTGTAGGGTGACTTATATAGTAAAAAGGAAGGTTCGGGCTCTGCCATTAATTTAAATGGCAAACTCGAATTAGCACTTTAAAAATGCCTACCAGTCTTCACTGGTAAGGTGGGAGACATGCTTTCACATTGTCACATCCAGGGTGGCATATTAAGTGTTGCAGCCCTAGTGGGACACTTTAACTTACAGGCCTTTAACTTACAGTCCCTGTACCATGTACTAGGGACTTATAAGTAAGTAAAGTTACACCAATTGGGTATAAGCAAACCACACATATACTTTTAAGAGTGGAGGCAGTGGCATTCAGGTCTGGTTATCATGTCTCAGTGCACTCTCAGAGTCGAAACACTAGCAGCATCAGTGCAAAACTTTGGGGATGAGCATGCACAAAGTGGCATTTCCTTACAGGAAAGCTTGCACTGCCCCAGTCAATTGTGTGCCTATTTTGTGTGTTAGTAATAAAACGTTTAACTATACAAGAGCCATTGCTTTTTAGTAAAGTGATATGACGCTATCACTCTCCACTATGCCATTTTTTTCAGAAATTAATTTCAGGCCATTGCGTCTTAGCAAAAAGAAATAAAGAAGCTTGGGCATAGCAAACAGATGTGACTAAGGTTTTGTTCCCTTCCCATCCAACAATTACATTTAAAACCCTTCTTTTGAGAATTTTACCTTGTTTAGCCTTGGTGTGATAGGACTCCTCTTGACATCATGCCTGTATCTCGGTCAAATGAGCTCTTTATTTTATTGAACATTATATTTTTTCATCTAGTTCTTTTAGACTTCTATTTAGAAAGTCTGTTATTATTTGGCGACAATGTGGTGTTCCAGAATTGTTTAAGGTTAAATGTTGCGTGAAGTTTTCTTATTTGCAGTTAGTTATAACTTAACATGGAGAGGCTGTTTCCATGTCACCCATTTCAACAACACTGCTTACTCTTTTATCACACGAGAGTATTAGCTACAATTTTCCACTTTAAGACCAACAGGTTTTAAGCTTGATCTGATTTTAAGGCAGGTGTACAGCGCTCTTATCTAGGGCCTAAATGTATGTCGCTCAATTTACCCTGAACAGTTTCTAGCAGTGAGAGAAGGCAAGGTTCCCATGCCTAGTTCTATGCATGTTTTAGAGTTTTGGGGCCAGATGTACGACCCTAGTAAATTGCGACTCGCAATTTGCGCTCGATTGCGGGTCGCAATTTACTATGTACAACAGTGTCAGAGACACTGATTGCGATTCCCAATGGGGTCGCAAAATGCGAGACTCATTAATATTAATGAGGCACTCGCATTTTGTGACCCCATTGGGAATGGCTGGCCCTCCCAGGGATGGTGGCCTGCTGGGCTCAGCAGACCACCATGACAGGGACTGCTGTTTAATAAAGCAGCTTTTTTTTTCAAAATGAAGCTGCATTTAAAAAAATAAAAATGAAACGTTTTCGTTTCATTTTTTAAGGGCAGGCAGTGGTCCCTGGGACCACTGCCTGCCCTTAAAAAATATTTTCGCATGCATTTGCAAAGGGGAAGGGGTCCCCTGGGGACCCCTTCTCCTTTGCGAATGCATTATCACCTACTTGAAGTATGTGGTTATTGCAACTGTTTTGCAACCGCAATTGCGGTCGCAAAACATTAGTAAATGGGTTAGAGAATCGCTATTTGGAAGGGAACGCCCCTTCCAAATAGCGAGTCTCTAAACACTTTTTTGCGAGTCGCAATTCATTTGCGACTCGCAAAATTGTGTTAGTACATGGCCATACCAATTTTAGCATGCGCAAACGGGTCGCTAACCCGTTTGCGCATGCTAAAATTGGTCGTACATCTGGCCCTTGGAATGAACTTTGTCTCATTAGCACAGAGTGGAGGAATAAAAGTCCACCTACCTCAAAGAGGATGTTAAATGTCATAAGTACCCTGAAGGTAGTAAATACATAAAGTATGGAGGATTCTAGGTGTCCATGCCAGAACTAATTATGAACATGCCCAAATACACAGATCTTAACCTCTTCAATCAGTGCATGTTCCGTAGTAGAAATAACATTTCTTCTCCCGGAGGAAATAATTCTTGTCTTGTTGCCGATATGTTTATATTTGTAGTTTCCCAAAAAAGCTAGAACTGGGGGGTTATCTGGTGAACGTCTCAGGGACCACACGTTTCCTGGTCCTTTTATAGCAAAGATAGCTAGCATTTTCCTTCTGACTTTGCCCTCCCAAAGGTGATCCTGAAATGAGTCATTATGTTTCATTAAGATCTCTATTTGCAGCAGAGGATAAATTGCCTATACACTGTTGAGGGTTTTTCTGTTTGTGTTTTAAGTTACCCTCAGTTCAGTGACTGATTAGCATCCTTAAAGGTCTAGTTTCATTTGTGTGCCTCTCTTTTCAAACCCACTATTGGGACTTTTGTTGCCTTCCTTTTTGCTTTGTTTTGTGTGATAGTCTGTCTGAGTGGCTGCTTGGGTAATTTATATATCCATTTTTGAATTCTGAGTGGAGCCTATCTGGATGACTCTACCAAAGTGTTCATGGCTCCGCAAGGCACATTTTAGTCCGCGTCTTGGTTAGGCCTGGGCGGTAAATTCCGTTCCGCTCGCGGAATTTGGGTAATTTCGCGTTCCGCGGAGAACGCGGAATTTGCAAAAATTCCGCGATCCGCGGCTTTGCGGAATTTTTTGCTTGTTCGCGCTTTCGAAATGCGTGTTTGTGAGATATTTCTCCCCGAGCACGCAAACAGCATTCGCAAACAGGAAAAAAGCATCGCGAACGGGCGGAACAAGCAATTCCGCGTGTTCGCGGAACTTTTGCGTGCTCGCAGAGATTTTTTACCGTTTCGCTGAGCTTTGCGTAGCGCGACTATGCAAATTCCACCCACCCCTAGACTCTTGGTGAGATCAGCTTTTTGATCATGCTTCGACTGCACTGCGGCTTTTACACTTCTCTATTGTATGGTATTTATCAAAAACAGCGGTGCAGGTATCGGCTATGAAGTTAAAGTGGCGCCTGAAATATTTGGTATGGAATACGCTAGAAAGTCTTTGTGCACTATACAATAGAGCAGTGATAGTAGAGAGCAGTGTTAACCACTTATGAAAGTCTATTTCTTGCAAGCCTTTCTTTTTGCTAATTCTCCCTGCATGTGGTTGGGTCTGAGAAAGCCCAGTTTTCTGTGTGATTGTGTTTCTTTGTCAGGAGCTGTACTTGGTTTGGCGAACACCTGTGCACCACCTTTCAACCCACACAAGTCATGGATGCTGACTAGGGCTCACCTTGTTTAGCTGTAGTGTATCTATTCATAAGTTGAACTCCATGAGCACGTGTGCTCTTTAGTTTTATGATTGTATGTGAATTGTGAGGTGACTGTTTTTCATACCTGAAAGAATGAACCGTTATTTTAGGAGAAAGAAGTGTGTACCTGAATGCTGACTGGAAGAACTCTTTGAGGTAAGTCTGCATATGATTCAATGACCAGAATGCTTTCATATGGAGAGTGACGCTGTGTTTGGGGCACTGTGAGGAGGCCATGACAGAGCAGGTTCTGTGAAGTGCACTGTACGGAGCTGCTGGAGCGATCAGCTAACAGTGAGGGAGTACACATGAGAGCCCTGCAGAGTTCTCCAGGAAGGTGCCAGAATCCAAAGAAGAGAGTCTCTGCTTGTGATGAGATAGTATCTTCTGGTTCCAGAGTGTCTGGTAAATCCGTTTTGCAGCTAGGGTACTGATGTGGGCATATTGTACTCTCTGGAATCCAAGCAGGCTTTTCTGCCCGTGAAAGTCAAACCCTTCCATCAGTTTGGGCCAGCTTGTTCCACTTCTGCCAATCTGTTGCTTTACCATCATCCTTTCAGTGCTGTGGCAGTGATCAGTGTGATCATCATCTTTTTCATCTTTGGCAAATTAAGGATCTGCAGGCCTCAGCAGACAACCTTTGCAACCAGTTCAGGCAGCAGCATATTGGCATACACTTTCAAATTCTACGGCCTATTGGGGGAGAGTTGCCATTCGGATAGGGTTGGAGGATTAATCTAGGGGATACATTTGAATGGTTTTGAAGTATTTGATGGGTTATACGAGACCTCTTTCAAAGATCTTATACAGGAAGAAAATCAGGTATATAGATGGTGTTTATGCCATTGTGATGATACCATCTTTGGAATTTATCCCTGTGACAAACTGGGTTACTGGTTATGGGGGTGAAACCCTACTGAAGCAGCAACCACAATCCTTCTCAGGGAGAAGCCACTAGCAAACCCCAAATTAACCTTGGCTCAACCCTCTGGTAGCTTGGCACAGAGCAGTCAAGCTTAACTTAGAGGCAAAGTGTAAAGTAGGTATGCAACACTTCAAACAGTAATAAAGTGAAAACACAACACATGAAAAACCCCACACCAATTTAGAACAATAGAGTAAAATGTTGTAAATAATTTGCCACAAAAATGACAAACATCCAATTAGTAGAACCGGAGGTATACAATTTTAAATATTTAAATGAAAATAGCGCCAAAAAGCACCACTATGGCTATGTAGTTGTGCAAGATGGTATGTAAATCACAAGTTCAGGCCGACTGCGATGAAGTACAAGCCGGGTACAGGGACCAGGTTAGTTCCTCTGAAAGAGTTGTAAAAGCAATATAGTGCAAAGGGCAGGCCTGGCGTTGCGGGTGGTTGATGCTGTAGCGCAAAGTTCCTGTTGACATTGCAGATAGTTGTTGCTGGAGCTTCGCGTTGGCGGTCCCTGCGAGGTGTCAATGTGGTGCCATGAAGTGCAGTTCTCGTGCTGCTGGGTATCATTGGCGGTCGCTGCAGCTCAAAGTCGAGTTTGCCTTAACTTTGCATTGGTGGGTGGTGCGCACAGCGAGATCTTGGTGCAAATGGGCCCGCTTTATTCACGAAGAGCTGTACAACTTTAGAGGAGCTCAACTGAGGCCATACCAAGGGCACCACTTGGGAGTCAGGAACTAACTCCAGCAGAGGCCAGCAGGGCTTAGGCAGGTCCAGTTGCAAAGCCAGGCAGCAGGTAAGCTGGGCAGTTGCGGGGGGCTCTCGAGCTTGTTATGTCCCTGTAGCTAAGAACAGGCGGTCAGTTGGCTGACCCTTGGAGTCACTTCAGCCTGGGATAAAGGGTATGGATCCAGTCTTCCAGGAAGCAGGGTAATAGGCAGCAGAGCAGCAGAGTAGCAGGGCAGCAGAGTGGCAGTCCTTCTGACAGCAAAGCAGCACAGAAGTCCTTTTTCTGTAGTATCCACAGGTCCAGAGGTGTACTGAGAAGTTTGTGTCTGAGGTCCAATATTTATATCTGGTGCCTTCTTTGAAGTGGGAGAAGCATCTAGAGGATTCCCTTTGAAGTGTGCAGGTTTCCTGCCTCCCCTTTCCTGGCTCCAGACTAACTGCACAGGATATTAAGTCCTTTGTGTGAGGACAGGACATAGCCTATTCAGGTGCAAGTGGGGCTGTGCCTAACTCCGCCCTCCCATCCTGCCAGTAATGACCCATCCAGGCACACCTAAGCTCTCTATTGCATGTGGTTGTCTAGAAGGAATACACAAAGACCAACTGTCAACTACACCCAGTCATATGACCCAGAGACAGGCTGCAAGCACTCAATGGCTAGGGTAGGAAAAAAACAACTTTCTAAAAGTATACAAAAGGTGATGGATGGAATACTTGAATTAATCTCAGCCACTGGTATTGACTGGGGGCTGCAATCTGAGCCACTGGTAATTACTGCAGGCTGCATCCCAGTCCATCATTATTTTGCACACTATGTCATCTCAGTTTGGACTCAGCTATGTGCAATTCAATCTTGACTCTGCTCCAATGGGAACAGTCCAACTCAAACTGCCCTTCTAAATTCCCTCTAATACTCTGGTGACTATTGTCCAAGTGGTCAGAGCCTCGAAGGCTGACCATTTAAACATACTTGCTCCTACACTGGAAATGAATTTGGTGTAAATTGCCAATAGAAGTAAAGAGGTAAGGAAGACTACTAGCTAGGGGTCATTTTCTGTCCCACACTACACCATCAATATTACATTTTGCATTAGTTGATTTTACTCATAACCAGTTATTTGGTCAGGGTCTTAGTTGTATGTAATCAAAGGATCAACGGAAATCATCTGTACAGGAAATCTGCAACCTCCCTGGCTTTCATAAGTGTTTCAAGCAGTCCAAACAGTTTCAGTCTTCTAAATGACCGCTCCACTGTTACCTCTTGCACAGCATGTCTGATCCCATGGAGCCCTGTTTGGATACAGCTCCAAGACAACAGCTGCTGGAGGAGCGTGAACTCCATAAACACATCTACGTTTGTCCACTAGCACAGCTCCCAATTCCTATCTGATGGCTTGCAGTTCTTAGTTAACTTAACATTGGCCCCACTCATACTGAGAGTGCATGTAGGTCAAATACAAAATGTTTAATTTTCTTTTTCATCAATTCCCATACCATTGCATTATTTTAGGTAGATTTCAATGTTAAAAGTTTCCTCCATTGAGAATGTATATATTTTAAAACAATTTTTCTACACTTCATTCTTTTCCAACTTTTTAAGGTTGTTAGGCCATGCATTTTTCATTTCTTTGAACTTGGTGTAAACATTCCATTTTAAGGTGAAATCCTACTCAAGCAACTACCACAATTCTTGTCAGGGTGAAACACCAATAGTCACTAAATTAACCTGTGCTTAACCCTCTGGTAGCTTGGCACAAATGCAGTGAGGCTTAACTTGGGGGCACTATGTAAAGTATTTTTGCAGCACTCAAACAGTAATGAAGTGAAAACACACCACAAGAAAAATCCCAAACCAATTTAGAAAAATATTGTAAAATTGTATAAAATATTTGACTCCAAAATGACAAAAATCCAACTAGTAGAACTGGAGAAATACAATTTCAAAGATTTAAGGTAAGTATAGCACCTAAAAGCACAAAGTGCCACTCAGGTTTATTTCGTCATGCAAGACCGGGCGAAAGTCACAAGTTCAGGTCGACCACAATGGAGCACAGTGTTGTGAAAATGCCACTTTGGTGTAGTTCTACACGGTCTGCTTTCTTATCCATGGGTGACATTAGATCAGTGAACTCAGTTCAATGCATCAGCGCTGAATTACAGGTTACTGTATCCATTGTTGAAATAGAGTTATTGCTTTTGGGCTACTAACAATCTTATGAAGGGATCAGGGGCACCGTGGTAAAAGAAACAAACCTATTTTGTTATTCATGTCACACCCACACACACACCCACACACAAATACACTTCACTAAGAAGAATAGACAATTTAAATAAAGTGTTTTCTTATGACAGGAATAATCTGGATCTCAGTTCATCTAAAACAACCACACCGGATGTCATAAAAACAGCAGGAAGACATGTTGTGAGCAATGAGAATAAAATGACATTTCTAAACATGGTTAAAATGCCCTCTCAAAACCTAACACCCTAAAACCTACTTATAAGCACTACACTAAGAGTATGGGAAAGCAGAGCAACTTGCAGTTTAGACTTTCTTAGGGAGAAGCAACACATTGCATACTTTGTTGACAGCAAAAGCTGTCATTATCAGAGGATGTGGGAAGGCAGTGTTCCCTGCGAAGGGTACATACATGTTCCGGTAGCAGCCTTCCTCTGGAACTTGGCTTTATCAGCACTGAGCGAGATATTGCATCTTCGAAGATCACTGGTAGAAGGTGAGACCATCTTCTGGCAGAATCTCAAGCAATAATCTGGGTGAAGAACCTCTCTATTAAATGGTCAAATGGCAGTCCTTATATAATGGCAGTCCTTATATACTAAATCTTGTCAGAGATTGGAATTTCTGAAATAAGAGGACGTCAATTCAGACTACCATATTTTGACTATATGTCTGGACTTTGTTCTAATTTGACCTAGACATGGTGATATGTAGACACCTGACCCAGAGTTATGTCGCATCAGGTGTCCTATCTATGTTATCAGTCAGACAACTTGACACTTTCACAATTTTTAGAAAGAGAAGATTAGATGACGTGTGTCAAAAGGCAGACATGACAATGATTCTGCATAAATGAAGAAAGATAGCAACCTCCATGATCTAAAATGCGACCTCCATGATTTAAAATGGCATCGGGGCCTACCTAAAATAAAGTCGGATGAGTCAGACTTTGGGGGTTTACATCAGCAGGCTGAATGCAGGGTCTACTTTAGTCCTGCTGAAAAAGTTACCTTCTCAAAGTCAGGCGGAACAGTCCGGTTCACCATGGAGGAGACCACAAGGAGCAGGGAAGAATGTTGCAGATGGTTGTCGCTGTAATGCGACAAGCAGGCTGCGTATTGAGGACAGTCATTTCTGTAGAGCGGAGATCCTGTTGGGTGTGGCAGATGGTCCTTGCTGGAGCTTCGAGCTGGTGGTCAAGGGTGGCTGTCAGGAAGTTCAGATCTCACGTTGCTGGTCATCACTGGCAGTCACTGTGTGTTAGAAATGGGGGTCTCTAGTCGGCAGACGTAGGTACCTTTGTCCAAATAGGGACCCTTGCTTCTAGTCAGGGTAGGGGGGATACACTTCTAAAATAACCCCTGCTCACCCCCTTGGTACCTTGGCACGAGCAGACAGGCCTTTCTCAGAGGCAGTGTGTAAAGCATTTGTGAACACATACAGTAATACAGTGAAAACACTACAAATGGACACCACACCAGTTTAGAAAAATAGGTAATCTTTATCTAAACCAAACAAGATCAAACGACAAAAATCCACAATACAGTGATAAAAGTATGACTTTCAGATGGTAGAAATAGTTCAGTTCAAAGCAAATTGCAGATGCAACACTTTTCACACAAAGTACCTTGGATGCGTCACGCAAACAAACAAACTGGGCCGCAGGGAAGGTGATGCGTCTGTTCCTTACACTCAGGGAAGGGGATGCGTCAGTTCCTTGCTCAGGGGGAGGTGATGCGTCGGTTCCTTACTGCTGCATAGGGGATGTGATGCTTTGGTTCCTTACCGAAGAGGAGGTGATGCGTCGGTTTCTTGCTGCATGGGGAGGTGATGCGTCGGTTTCTTACTGCGTCCCCCAATGATGCGACAAACTTGGCGCCGCGATGCGATGATCCGTAAGGATGCGGGGACTCTTGCAGTCACACAGCAGGCCTTGTGTCGAAATCGGTGCGGTGATCTCGGAGTTCGGAGATCGATGCACTCGATTCGGTGTGTGGCGATTTCTTTAGCTTGCTGCGACAATTTCTTCGGCAATGCGTCGGAAACAGGTGCGGATGCGTCGCGCTTCTCGAAGTTGCCTTACTTTTCCCAGCTCCCAGCAGCACACAGCCTCCAGAGGTCCAAAACAACAGCATGCACATCTTAGCAGGTCAGAACTCCCAGCAAGGAAGTTCAGGGGAGCTGGTGGTGAAGTCTTTGTGTCTCTGAGACTTCAGAACATGAGGCAAGCTCAGTTTCAAGCCTTGGAGATCTTCTTCAAGCAGGGGACACAGCAAACAGCAAAGTCCTTTTCTCCTTTCCTTGGCAGCAAGTAGCCACTGCAGGCCAACCCCAGACAGCAAACAGCACAGGGGCAGTATTCCTCCTCAGCTTCTCCGGCTTCTCCTTGTCAAAGGTTCCTCTTAATTCCCAGAAATGAACCAAAGTTCTGGGGTCTGGGCCCCAATATTTACACTACAAAATCCTTTGTTCTCTGGTGGCAGAGAAGCCCCGTGCTTGGTCAAAACCGGTTCTGTCCTCTCTGGTGCAGCTTCCTGGCAGGAGGGGGAGACAGCATTGTGGAAGAAAGACCAGGCCCATTCAGGTGAAAGGAAATCTTCTCCCCCTACTCTAAATGCAGCCCAAGGTCTATTCAGCCCAGCCCTGACTCATCAGGCACTCTGGAGCCACTGCTCTTCCCCAGCCCCTGACACTCCAAACCCAGACAGTCAATCCACATCCCAGCAGAGGCACATTGGATGGCTAAGCAAGAAAATACCTCCCTTCTAAAAGTGGTATTTTCAAACACAGAATGTAAAAATCACCCTCTCTAAAAGATGCATTTTAACATTCTGAGTCAGGCATACTAAACTTTACTTTCCTACCTTGTTCCCAGGGGTAGTAATGTTTTATAAGATGTTATAAGCAAACTCCCCATTCTATCATATGGGAACAGGTAGCCTTGCAATAGTGAAAAACAAAAGTGGCCGTATTTCACTATCAGGACATCCCACACACACCAGGGCATGTCCTACCTTTCACATACACTGCACCCTACCCACAGGGGTACCTTGGGCCTACCTTAGGGGTGACTAACATGTAAGAAAAGGGAAGGTTAGGGCCTGGCAAGTGGATGCACTTGCCAAGTCGACATGGCAGACCTAGACTGCAAACAGGCATTCAAATGGCAGGCCTGAGTTACATTTACAGGCTGCTCATGTGGCAGGCACAATCAGTGCTGCAAGCCCACTAGCAGCATTTGATTTACAGGCCCTGGGCACACACAGTGCACTGTACTAAGGACTGACTAGTAAATCAAATCAGCCAATCATGGAATCACCAATCCATAACAAAAATTTACAAAGGGAGCACTTGCACTTTGGCACTGAACAGCAGTGACAAAGTGCCCAAAGCATCTAGAGCAGCAAAACGGAGTCCAACACACAGCAAAAACACAGAAGGCAAAGGCAAAAATGCAGGAGAGACCCACCGCCAATGGTGCCAGGTCTAACACGTGTCCCCTCCAGCTGAAATGTGGGGAGATCTACCCACCCTCTTGGGAGTTCCCTTCACTAAGGTAAAAAAATCTGGACAGACCATCAGCACTGGCGTGTTCTGTACCAGGGCGGTGTTCCACCGTGAAGTCCATCCCCTGTAGGGAAATGGACCACCTCAACAGCGTTGGATTCTCACCCCTCATTTGCTTCAACCATCTGAGGGGCCTGTGGTCGGTCTGAACCCGGAAGTGAGTCCCAAACAAGTAGGGCCTCAGCTTCTTCAGTGCCCAGACCACAGCAAATGCCTCACACTCAATCACACTTCACCTCTGTTCCCATGGAAGTAACCTCCTACTAATGAAGGCTACAGGTTGGCCTAGGCCCTCCTCAATTAGCTGTGAGAGCATAGCCCCCACACCATGCTCTGAAGCATCTGTCTGAACAATGAATTCCCTTGAGAGGTTGGGCGCTGTGCACATGGCAGATTTCAGGGCATCAAAAGCCTTCTGGCAGGCGTCAGTCCAGTTCACCTTCCTGGGCTGCTTCCTGGAAGTCAGCTCTGTCAAGGGGGCAACAATGGTGCCATACCCCTTGACAAATCTCCTGTAATACCCGGTGAGTCCTAAGAAGGCTCTCACCTCTGTCTGGGTCTTGGGGGGTTCCCAAGCCAGAATGGTATCAATCTTGGGCTATAGGGGTGCCACCTGTCCGCTCCCCACCTGGTGTCACAAGTACACCACAGAACCCTGCCCGATCTGGCACTTGCTTGCCTTGATCGTGAGGCCTGCCCTCTGCAGAGCCTTCAACACTTCCCAGAGGTGGTGCAGATGTTCCTCCCAAGTGGCACTGAACACTGCGATGTCATCCAGGTAGGCAGCACTTAAATCCTCCAGTCCAGCCAACACCTGGTTGACCAACCTCTGAAAGGTGGCAGGGGCATTCTTCAACCCAAAGGGCTTCACCCGGAATTGGTAGTGCCCCTCTGGCGTTGAGAATGCTGACCTCTCCTTTGCCCCATCAGTTAAGGCAATCTGCCAGTACCCAGATGCTAAGTCAAACGTACTGAGGTACCGGGCAGCTCCCAAGCAATCTATGAGCTCATCAGCTCTGGGGATGGGGTGCGCATCAGTCCTGGTGACCAAATTGAGCCCTCGGTAGTCCACACAGAACCGGAGTTCTGGCGTGGCACCGAGTGCGGCAGCCTTTGGGACCAAGACCACTGGGCTGGCCCAAGGGCTGTTTGAGGGCTCAATCACCCCTAGCGTTAACATCTTGGAGACCTCCTTTATACAAGCCTTGACTCTGTCAGTCACTCTGTAAACCTTGTGCTTCACAGGAGGACTGTCCCCGGTGTCAACATCATGGACACACCACTGAGTGACACCATGGGTCAGGGAGAACAGAGCAGCAAACTGTCCCAACAGTTGGCAGCAGTCACTCTGCTGTTCAGGAGTCAGGGCGGGGGAGAGTGTTACACCGTCCACTGACCCATCGTGTTCCTTCACAGACAGGAGGTCAGGAAGAGGATCAGTCTCCTCCTCCATTCGAGCATCTGTTGCTAGGAGCATGCCCACTTCGGACCTCTCCAAGTGGGGCTTAAGGCAGTTCACATGCAGGACCCGCAAAGGGTTCCTTGGAGACTGCAAGTCCACCAAGTAGGAGACTTTACTCTTGCGCTCCACCACCTCAAATGGTCCGGTCCACTTATCCTGGAGCGCACAAGGCTCCACTGGGGCCATGACCCACACTTTCTGTCCAGACTGAAACTCGATCAGAGTGGCATTCTGATCATACCAACGTTTCATCTTCTCCTGGCTGGCTTCCAGATTTGCCTGAGCGAGTTGTCTGAAGCGCTTAGTCTGGTTCCTGAAGGCCAGCATGTAGATATATACATCCTGGGGAGGTTTACTGGGAGCTTTCTCCCAACCTTCTTTGACCAGACTTAGAGGTCCTCTTATAGGATGCCTATGCAGGAGCTCAAAGGGACTGAACCCTAAGGACTTCTGCGGTAAGTCCCTGTAAGCAAACAAAAGGCATAGTAAGAGGACGTCCCACTTATGCCTCATGGGTTCACCAAGACCCATAATCATGCCCTTCAGGGTCCGGTTGAATCTCTCAACCAGCCCATTACCTTGGGGGTTGTAAGGAGTGGTGAACTTGTAGGTAAAACCACACTTCTGCCACAGGCACTTCATATACATAGATATGAAGTTGGTACCCTGGCCGGACACCACCTCTCTGGGGCACCCCACACGGGAGAAAATCCCCATCAACACATGAACCACCACGGGGGCCGTCACAGTTCGGAGAGGGATGGCTTCCAGGTACCGGGTGGCATGGTCCACCAAGACCAGAATGAACCTGTTGCCCATGGCTGCCTTGGGATCCAGAGGCCCCACAATGTCAATACCCACCCTCTCAAAGGGGGTGCAGACCACAGGGAAAGGTTGGAGAGGAGCCTTACACTTTCTCCCACTCTTACCACTTGCCTGGCAAGTCTGGCAAGACCTACAATGAGTAGCAGAACTCTTATGCATTTGGGGCCAGAAAAAGTGGGTGACAAGCCTTTCAAAGGTCTTGTCTTGCCCCAAATGTCCTACCAAAGGCACATCATGAGCCAGACCCAGTAGGAAGACTCTGAAGCGCTAGGGTACCACAAGCACACGGGCTGACCCAGGCTCAGCAACCTTAGGCTCGCTATACAGGAGACCATTCTCCCAGTAAATCCAATGTGATCCAGACTGGTCACCTGCTGCCTGGTTTGCAGCCTGCTGCCGCAAACCGACAAGAGAAGGGCATTTCTGCTGCTCCTGGCAGAATTCCTCCCTTGAGGGGCCTCCTTCCTGCTGCCAATGGGTCAGCTCAGGCAGGTCCCCAGTTCAGCCACTTGTTCCCCTGTAGGCTCCAGGGCATCCCCCTCAAGATCTGCCTCCTCCTGGACCATGGGAACCTCGGGGGCTGGTTTCCTGCGCACCCTACCTCTTCTCTTTCTGGCAGGCACCTGCGCCACTCTTTCAGGCTCCAGATCCTCTTGAATGCCCTTACCGGCTGCCATATACCAAGTGGTCACACATGCCCACTCAGGCAGACCCAACATCTCTAAATGAGACCTCCTCTCCACCTTTGCCTAAGGGGAGGTCTCCAAATCATTGCCTAGCAGACAGTCAACAGGCATGGATAGCCTCACAGCTACTCTCAAGGTACCTGAGACCCCCCCCAATCAAAGGTAACTTGTGCCACTTTGCAGAGGCACTCTGAGTTGTCAGCGGCAACTACTGGGTAGAATGTGTTTGGGGACCACCTGCTCCTCAGACACCAGCCGACAACTGACAGCTGTCACACTGGCTCCGGTGCCTCTCAGAGCCTCCACACTATGGCCATTGATGGTCACCCACTGCCTGTACATCTTAGTGTTATCAGGCAGATGAGCTCTTTGGACCATCTCACTGTCTCCTAAAGAGACCAGGGACATTTCTATGGGACCCCACCCCTCTTGGGCACCCGACTCCTCCCCCAAGGCTACACTAGCCATTTCCCAGGGCGGTGCACCAGTGGGTGCGGTGGTAACCTTCTTGGGACACCTAGGATCCCATTGGAAGTGGCCCACCTGACCACAACCATAACATGCCTTGGGCCCCTTATGAACAGGCTTACCTTTCAGGACCCATGGCTTCTTTTCAGTGGGAGGCTGGGAACCCTTACCTTGGTTCCCATGGGGATTACTTTGGGGCCCTTTTTGGAACTCCTTCTGTGTACCCTTGTCCCCCCCACTCTTCTGCTGGGGACCCTGCCCACCTTTGGTGGAGTCTCCCACACGACCTTTTTGGACCCTGGTACTCACCCAGCGGTCCTCCTCCACAGCAAGCTTCCTAGGGTCAGTCAGCTTACTGTCAATCAAGTGCTGGCGTAGCTCTGGAAAACAATTATCTGACAAGTGCTCCCATGCAACCAAATCATAGAGCCCCTGAAAATCATTCACCTTGCTACGTTTCACCCAACCATCCAATGCTCTGCAAAAGTAGGACACATACTCCACCCAAGTACTTGACTCCAGTTTCTTACAGTTTCTAAATTTCTGCCTGTAAATCTCTGGGGTCAACCCGTACCTTGCTACTAAGGCTTCCTTATTGGGGCATAGGACATCTGATCCTCAGTGGGAAATGCTAGCAATGGCTCCCTTTCTTCACTGAGAAAGCAGCCCCACAATCCTGCTCCCCAATCTCTCTCAGGGACTCTGTGGGACCTCATCGCTACCTCATAGGCGTTGAACCACTGACCAATGTCCTCATGCTTTGTGAAATCCTTAATAATCTCCTTGGGGATGTATACCTTTCCTTCACCAGGCACTGATGGTGTGCTGCCACCATTGGGATTGATATCTAGACTTTTGGCTTTCAGATCCAACTCCCTCAACCCTCTTTCATGCTCTAAGAGCATCTTCTCTTCCATGGCCAATTTCTGCTTCTCCAACTCTAATTTCTTACTCTCTATGTCACACTCCTTCCCCAGCCTGAGCTTTGTAAGCTCCAACTCATGCACTCTGCTTATCTCCCTGTCCTCCAACTCCTCTGGAGACAGACCCTTTGAAGACACAATGCTGCCCCCCCTGGAAGGCACCTTTCCTCCAGTCAGGCCCAATAGCCCCTCCTGCTGCCCATCTAAATTCTCTCCCTCCACCATAGGCTCCTCAGTATGCTCACTGGCATTCCTTGATTCCAACCAGGCCCTCAGCGCCTTTTGGTATTCCTCCTTTCTGGTGAGGCCTCTTACAGAGATTTTAAAGTTTCTGCAGACAGCTTTAAGTTGTGGCACAGTGTAGGTATCAACCCTCTCCTCCTCAAATTCAATATCCACAGATGCAAGTGATGCTGGTTTACTCATGGTGAAAATTGGCAGTTCTCAAGTTGCAAAAACTTCCAAGGAAAAAAACTCTAAAAAATGTATGTGGTTGCGTAATGGTCTGAACTATACTAGTAGTGTACACCAATCACTGTATGTAAGTCACAAATACAAGTCCAGATCCTCACCGCTGACCACCAATGTTAGAAATCTCTAGGTGGCATAGGTAGGCACCTTTGTCCAAATAGGGACCCTTGCTTCTAGTCAGAGTAAGGGGGATACACTTCTAAAATAACCCCTGCTCACCCCCTTGGTGTCGTGGCACAAGCAGACAGACTTATCTCAGAGGCAGTGTGTAAAGCATTTGTGAACACATACAGTAATACAGTGAAAACACTACAAATGGACACCACACCAGTTTAGAAAAATAGATAATCTTTATCTAAACCAAACAAGTCCAAACGACAAAAATCTACAATACAGTGATAAAAGTATGACTTTCAGATGGTAGAAATAGTTCAGTTCAAAGCAAATTGCAGATGCGGCACTTTTCACACAAAGTACCTTGGATGCCTCACGCAAACAAACAAAACGGGACGATGCGTTGGTTCCTTACACTCAGGGAAGGTGATGCGTCGGTTCCTTGCTCCGGGGGAGGTGATGCATCGGTTCTTTACCGAAGAGGAGGTGGTGCGTCGGTTTCTTACTGCGTGGGGAGGCGATGCGTCGGTTTCTTACTGCGTCCCCCAATAATGTCACAAACTTGCCTCCTCGATGCGATGCGACAATCCGGAACGATGCAGGGACTCTTGCAGCCGCACAGCAAGCCTTGCGTCGAAATCGGTGCAGTGATCTCAGACTTCGGAGATCGATGCACTCGGTGCAGTGATTTCTCGAGCGGCGGGCAGGCGCAGCGATGATTTCTTTGGCGATGCATTGGAAACAGGTGCAGATGCGTTGCGCTTCTCGTAGTTGCATTACTTTTCCCAGTTCCCAGCGTCAAACAGCCTCCATAGGTCCAAAACAGCAGCAGACACCTCTTATCAGGTCATAACTCCCAGCAGGGAAGTTAAGGGGAGCTGGTGGTGAAGTCTTTGTGTCCCTGAGACTTCAGAACAGGAGGCAAGCTCAGTTTCAAACCCTTGGAGATCTTCTTCAAGAGGGGACACAGCAAACAGCAAAGTCCTTTTCTCCTTTCCTTGGCAGCAAGTAGCCACTGCAGGCCAACCCCAGAAAGCAAACAGCACAGGGGCAGTATTCCTCCTCAGCTTCTCCTGCTCTTCTCCTTGGCAAAGGTTCCTCTTGATTCCCAGAAATGATCTAACGTTCTGGGGTCTGGGCCTCAATATTTATACTACAAAATCCTTTGTTCTCTGGTGGCAGAGAAGCCCTGTGCTTGGTCAAAACTGGTTCTGTCCTCTCTGGTGCAGCTTCCTGGCAGGAGGTGGAGACAGCATTGTGGAAGGCAGACCATGCCCATTCAGGTGAAAGGAAATCTCCTCCCCCTACTCTAAATGCAGCCCAGGTCTATTCAGCCCAGCCCTGACTCATCAGGCTCTCTGGAGCCACTTCTCCTCCCCAGCCCCTGACACTCCAAACCCAGAAAGTCAATCCACATCCTAGCAGAGGCGCACTGGATGGCTAATCAAGAAAATACCTACTTTCTAAAAGTGGTATTTTCAAACACAGAATGTAAAAATCACCCTCTCTAAAAGATGCATTTTAACATTCTGAGTTCAGGCATACTAAACTTTATTTTCCTAACTTATTCTCAGGGATAGTTTGCTTTATAAGATGTTATAAGCAAATTCCCCATTCTATCCTATGGGAGCAGGTAGCCTTGCAATAGTAAAAAACAAAATTGGCAGTATTTCACTATCAGGACATGCCACACACACAAGGGCATGTCCTACCTTTCATATACACTGCACCCTGCCCGCAGGGGTACCTTGGGCTTACCTTAGTGGTGACTAACATGTAAGAAAAGGGAAGGTTAGGGCCTGGCAAGTGGATGAACTTGCCAAGCTGGCATGGCAGTCCTAGACTGCACACAGGCACTGCAATGGCGGGATTGAGTTACATTTACAGGCTGCTCATGTGGGTGGCACAATCAGTGCTGCAAGCCCACTAGCAGCATTTGAATTACAGGCCCTGGGCACACACAGTGCATGGTACTAGGGACTGACTAGTAAATCAAATCAGCCAATCATGGAAACACCAATCCATAACAACAATTTAGAAAGGGAGCACTTGCACTTTGGCACTGTACAGCAGTGGCAAAGTGCCCAAAGCATCTAGACCAGCAAAACGGAGTCCAACACACAGCAAAAACACAGGAGGCAAAGGTAAAAATGCAGGGGAGACCCACGCCAATGGTGCCAAGTCTAACACTGTGGCTGAAGAGTCCCGTTCAATGGACCTTTGCGTTGGCGGTTGGCTTGGCTGGCGAGATCCTGACACGTGCTGACCCAATCGCCAGGAGTCCGAAACTTCAGGACTTCCCCTTTTACGTCTAAGAGGAACTCAACTGATGCCACACCAAGTGTCCACGACCTGGGAGGCACCTCTTGGGGATCAGGAACTCACTCCAGCAGAGCCCAGCAGGGCTTAGGCAGATCAAGCTGCACGTTCATGTAAGTCCAGTGCAGTAGGTCAGTTGGGCAGTTACAGGTAGGCCTCTGGAGCTTGTTTTGTCCCTGTAGCTCAGAACAGGAAACCAGCAAACTAGTCCTTGGAGTCACTCAGGTATCCTGTGATGAAGGAAGCAGGTTTACTCTTATTTCTCAGACAGCAGGGCAGGTCTCAAGCAGCAGGGCAGTCCTCTGGCAGCAGGGCAGTCATCCTTCTGTAGGATCCACAGGTCTAGGAGTGTACTGAAGAGTGGGTCTGAGGGTCCTAGTTTTATACGTTGTGCCAGCTTTGTAGTAGAAGAAGCTTCTAGAGTCCCCCCCCCCAAAAAAAAGTGTCTGGAATTTTTTGCTTCCCTGTCCTGGCCCCAGGATGTCTGGGAGCACGATAGACGAGTGTGTAGTTCTTTGTGTGTGCTGAGGCAGTGCTTTTGAAGTGCAAGCGGGGCTGCACGCAGCTCCTCACCTGCTATCTTTCTTGGATGGCCCATCCTGCCAACATCCAATCCTTCTATTGTGTCGCTGTCTGGATGGAATACACAAAGGCCAACTGCCAACTACAGCTTGTAATGTGACTCAGGAAACAGGCTCCAAATGGTTAGGACAAGAAAATGCCAAATTTCTAAAAGTGGCATTTTCAGATTTGTGACTTAAAATCTGACGTTACCATTAAAGAGTTTCTCAAATTACAATTTCCTAGACACCAAAGGACATTTCTACCTGCTCCCAAACAAAGGTATAACTTATTAAATGTAATCAGGTAACCCAATGTTATCCTATGGGAGTGGTAGGCCTCACAGTAGTGAAAAATGAATTTGTGGGATTTTCACTACCAGGACATGTAAAACTTAAAAGTACATGTCCTATTTTTTAAATACACTGCCCCCTGCCCTATGGGCCATATAGGGCCTACCTTAGCAGTGACGTATATGTATTAAAAAGGAAGGTTTAGGCCTGGTAAGAGGATTTTTTTGCAAGGCCGAAATGGCAGTTCAAAACTGCACACAGGCTGAATTAGCAGACCTGAGGCATGTTTAAAGGGGCAACTTGAATGTGTGGCACAATAAGTGCTTGAGGCCCACTAGTAGCATTTAATTTACTGGCCCTGGGTACATGTAGTACCACTTTACTAGGGACTTGCAAGTATATTAAATGTGCCAACTGGCTGTAAGCCAATTTTACCATGTTTAAAGGAGAGAGCACAAGCTTTTAGCACTGGTTAGCAGTGGTAAAGTGCACAGAGTCCTAAGGCAAAGATAAAACGAATTCAAAACGAAGGCAAAAAGTTTGGGGGAACAAGCCAAGGATGTCAGGCCTAACAGGTTGTATTTTTGAGGATTAATGAAGGTCAGATATGGCATGCTAGGAGGTGGTGTGAGGTTAAGTTGAGGTATAGTACAACGCAACTGAAGTGCATTAGGATATGGTTTTCCAGCCAGGGTTGTTGTTTTATATAAAGGAAAAACAGTTTAATAATGCCTCCATTTATTAATGTGCACACATTAACACAAGGATCAAACAGTAAGAATCACACAGATCAAATAAGCAAAGAAAATAAACCATAATAAAAATGGATTGGTAAAATAAGGGACCTAAAATACACACATTAACCACTGTCTGTGATCACTAGATGATTGAAATGCTGCCATGACCCTAAAAAGATACAATGTACACAGTGGCTGCTGGTGATCCCTGAAAGTAGTGGGCGTAATACTTGCTACGGGTTTACCTCATTATTTTCACACTCAAATGTACCCATACACTCACACCCACTGTTTCTCACTCACAAACACACTTGCACACACTCACACTTTCACAATTACTGATTGTCACTCACAACTACTGGCATAGAGGGACTCGGATTTGAACTCCTGGGACACAGATATTCTGCTTTAAGAGAAGCAAGAGAGTGAGTAAAGCAGTTTGAGTAAGTTCGACTGAATATGTGATCGTGAGATTGTGAGAGGGAGTGGGAGTAAGTCAGGGGTGCATCTATCAATGGTGCAGCATGTATATTTGCAGTTAGAAGCTCTTACATTATTTGCCCTATTGTAACCCCTACCCTAATGTGACCCTGTGGTCAATGGAGTTTTTATGGCTGGGATTTGCTCTGCCCCTGACAGTTGGGCAGCATAGAGATTTCTGCTTACAGGAGAAGATGAAATGATAGTGTGTGGGAGTGTGGCTGCTGCTGTCCTATGTGGATCAAAAAGTGGCTAAGGAGTATTCAGACACACAACTGTTCTCCTATTGTTGAAGAAACCCTCTAGGGACCCTTCAATGCTCGCCAACTACAGCCGGATCTTCCTACTACTATTCATGGTCAAGGTCTTAGAATAAATCATCAACAGATACCTCAACAAATACCTCAACCACCACCAACTCCTCCATACCACTCATGCGCACAGACCCAACCACAACATGGAAACTGGCCTTATCCTTGCCATGGATAACATCTGCATCACTCTGACAGAGGAGGCACAGTGGCCCTCATTCTCCTGGACCTCTCCGCAGCATTTGCCACAGTCTCCCTCCCCATCCTTATCCAATGCCTACATAACATCGGAATCCAAGGATACACACTCCAATTGATCTGCTCCTTCCTGATTGGAAGGACCTAGTCATTCAGCATGGCACCATACACCTTGGATGCATGTGACTTCATATACACTTTACACATTGCTAGTAAGTTAAGCCTGACTGCTTTTATGCAAAGCTACCAGAGGGTTCACCCTGACAAGGATTGTGGCTGTTGTTGGAGTCGGGTTTCACCTCCCTCAACCAACAACCCATTTTCTCTCAACTGTGTACAGCAATGCTAATATCTTTTCACCTCTGACACAGTAATGTAGTCCCTACAGCATTCCCGACTCACATGATTCCTGTAAATGTGCGTGTTAGAAATGGAGGTCTCTAGTTGGCAATGGTTTGCACCTTGTCCAAGTAGGGACCCTTCCTTCTAGTCAGGATAAGGGAGATACACTCCTAAAATAACCCCTGCTCACCCCCTTGGTAGCTTGGCATGAGCACTCAGGCTTATCTTAGAGGCAGTGTGTAAAGCATTTGCACATAACCAACAGTAATACAGTGTAAGCACTACAAAAGGACACCACACCAATTTAGAAAAATATCCAATATTTTTATATACTTAAGACAAGACCAAAAACGATAAAAATCCACAATACAGTACTTAGAAATCTTCAGTTATCAAAATAAACTTGAAAAATAGTTCCTTGAAGTCGATAGCTCCCTCTGGGGCTATCACGGCGTTGTGAACAAACAAATCCAAACAGTTCTGGCTGACCGCGGCGTCGCGGGCCAGCTACGGTGTTGGGAAGAACCGCAAAACAGTACCTTTAGAAATGTAGGGCGTCGGCGACCTCTCGTTGAGCTTCCGAAAGCACGGCGTTTGCAGGCGTCGGATCCGGAGGTCGGCGCAGGAGTCGTCGGGCCCTTGAAGTCACACGCGTTGCAGATCGAACTCCTTGTAGTTGAATTCAGGAGCGCTGGTGTCGGCAGGTGTCGGGTGCTGCGGTGCGAAGTGCAGCAGTGCGGCGTGCGATGCCCTGAGGTCGCGGTGCAAGCAGCGGCTCGGTGGCGGCGTCAGATGGCGTCGTCGGTGAGACCAGTGCAAAGTGATGCGGTGCTCGTCGCAGTGCTGGCAGGTCCCGGTGCAAGCAGCGGCGGCGTCGTTGCTGAAGCACTGTCGTCGGCTGAGGAACTGGAGTCGATGACGCCGGCGTCGGTAGGCCAAGTCTGCGGCGCGGGATGAGGGCGGTACGTCGTGTAACCTTACGAGCGGTGCCCTTGAACCACGGTGCAGGCAGTGGCGTCGATTTTGGCGTGGAGCGTCGTCGTCGGGGATACCAAGGCGGCGTCATGAAGCGAGGCGGTGCGGAGTGCAGTGCCCACAGGTCGCGGTGCACACAGCGCCTCGGTGGCGGCATCAGCAGGCATCGTTGGTGAGACCAGGGTTGCGGTGCGGCGTTGCGGTGGTACCCTCTGCGGTGCCTTCAGGACACGGAGTCGGCAGCGGCATCGTAGACGGTGTCGGGTTGCTTTTTCTTCTGTTGCAGCACAAAACACACAGCCCCCAGTGCTGAGGGCAGAAGAACTTGAAGTCTTTGCTGTTCCTGAGACTTCTTGAACAGGGGTCAAGCTCTACCTCAAGCCCTTGGAGAAACTCACAAAAATAGATTGCAGAAAGTTCAAGTCCAGTCCTTTCACTGCCCAAGACAGAAGCAGCCACTGCAGGCCAACACAGCAAAGCACACAGCAAAGTGGTAGTTCCTCCTCGCAGCTTCTCCAGCTCTTCTTCTTGGCAGTCTTCTTGGTCCAAAAGAGTTCTAATGTTCAGGGGTTTGGGCCCCACTTTTTAAAGCCCAAAATCCTTTGTCCTCTCAGGCAGAGAGTGTCTGTGCCCAGCCAGAACCAGTTCTGCCCTCTCTGGTGTGGCTTCCTGGCAGGAGGTGGAGAAGGCATTGTCAGAGGCAGACACAAAAAGGGCTGCCCCTAACGTGGGTTCCTACAGTTTCCTACAGAATTATGCTGAGATGCAACACCAGTGGGGGCATCTCATAAAAAGTTTCGGACTGGCCTCACACACCGCCCGGTGTCATGCTTCATCATAGGCTGTCCTCGCCCTCTAAAAACTTCGTTTGATAGAGGGCGGGCATACACCTGGAGACAGGGATGCACTTCTACAACTAAGTGATGGCCGTGTGAAAGTGAAAGGTGATTTAAAAACCATCACACCTGTCACTCAACAGTGTTTTATTCAGGGAACAGATGTATGGTATTAAAATAGGTGTACGGTGATCTGGGACATTATTCTCCCTTCACAGTATTAAGTGTGGTCAACATGTTTCTGCGTCAGTGTCCCCGTAGGGTACGTCGCATTCGTCAGGACCAAATGGTTTTATCCTTTTTGCCTCTAATGCAAAAAGGAGCTGCTAATCTGGGGACGGGGATAAAAGATAAATAAAATACAATCGCCCGTTTGGTGTAGTACCACTGTGACAGATTCCTGAAATATTATCCTCTATACTCCATGGGAGGGCGAGGGTGGGAGGGCCTACTTGTGACTTTTGTCTGACTTCAGCGCTCCCATCGGTTCTCTCTACAGGCGTTCTCTCGGTCTCCACTGGGGTGGCGAAGTGAGCGAAAGAACGATGATGGATTCAACCCAGATCTGTGACTGGGGGTGAGTGTCTGAAAAGTTTCAGCGCTCCGTCCATCATCTCCTTGTGTTTGCTTTGTTCGTCCTAAGTTGGCAGGGTATGCCCAGACGTGGGTCCCTTGCTCACTTTGCCACTGGATTCAAGCTAGCCTGGCTGATGAGGGCTGTTAGCCCAAAACCGGTGCCAGGATGCTTGTTTCCGGTCCAGGGAAGACATGGCTTGGCAGTTCAGTCTGGACTGTTCCCATGAGGCACAGGGTCAAGACTGATTTGCATATAGCTGTGTCTGAACTGGGGTGGCGAAGTGAGCGAAAGAACGATGATGGATTCAACCCAGATCTGTGACTGGGGGTGAGTGTCTGAAAAGTTTCAGCGCTCCGTCCATCATCTCCTTGTGTTTGCTTTGTTCGTCCTAAGTTGGCAGGGTATGCCCAGACGTGGGTCCCTTGCTCACTTTGCCACTGGATTCAAGCTAGCCTGGCTGATGAGGGCTGTTAGCCCAAAACCGGTGCCAGGATGCTTGTTTCCGGTCCAGGGAAGACATGGCTTGGCAGTTCGGTCAGGACTGTTCCCATGAGGCACAGGGTCAAGACTGAGTTGCATATAGCTGTGTCTGAACTGGGGTGGCGAAGTGAGCTAAAGAACGATGATGGATTCAACCCAGATCTGTGACTGGGGGTGAGTGTCTGAAAAGTTTCAGCGCTCCGTCCATCATCTCCTTGTGTTTGCTTTGTTCGCCCTAAGTTGGCAGGGTATGCCCAAACGTGGGTCCCTTGCTCACTTTGCCACTGGATTCAAGCTAGCCTGGCTGATGAGGGCTGTTAGCCCAAAACCGGTCCCAGGATGCTTGTTTCCGGTCCAGGGAAGACATGGCTTGGCAGTTCGGTCAGGACTGTTCCCATGAGGCACAGGGTCAAGACTGATTTGCATATAGCTGTGTCTGAACTGGGGTGGCGAAGTGAGCTAAAGAACGATGATGGATTCAACCCAAATCTGTGACTGGGGTTGAGTGTCTGAAAAGTTTCAGCGCTCCGTCCATCATCTCCTTGTGTTTGCTTTGTTCGCACTAAGTTGGCAGGGTATGCCCAGACGTGGGTCCCTTGCTCACTTTGCCATTGGATTCAAGCTAGCCTGGCTGATGAGGGCTGTTAGCCCGAAACCGGTCCCAGGATACTTGTTTCCGGTCCAGGGAAGACATGGCTTGGCAGTTCGGTCTGGACTGTTCCCATGAGGCACAGGGTCAAGACTGATTTGCATATAGCTGTGTCTGAACTGGAGTGGCGAAGTGAGCTAAACAACGATGATGGATTCAACCCAGAACTGTGACTGGGGGTGAGTGTCTGAAAAGTTTCAGCGCTCCGTCCATCATCTCCTTGTGTTTGCTTTGTTCGCCCTAAGTTGGCAGGGTATGCCCAGACGTGGGTCCCTTGCTAACTTTGCCACTGGATTCAAGCTAGCCTGGCTGATGAGGGCTGTTAGCCCGATACCGGTCCCAGGATGCTTGTTTCCGGTCCAGGGAAGACATGGCTTGGCAGTTCGGTCTGGACTGTTCCCATGAGGCACAGGGTCAAGACTGATTTGCATATAGCTGTGTCTGAACTGGGGTGGCAAAGTGAGCTAAAGAACGATGATGGATTCAACCCAGATCTGTGACTGGGGGTGAGTGTCTGAAAAGTTTCAGTGCTCCGTCCATCTTCTCCTTGTGTTTGCTTTGTTCGCCCTAAGTTGGCAGGGTATGCCCAGACGTGGGTCCCTTGCTCACTTTGCCACTGGATTCAAGCTAGCCTGGCTGATGAGGGCTGTTAGCCCGAAACCGGTCCCAGGATGCTTGTTTCCGGTCCAGGGAAGACATGGCTTGGCAGTTCGGTCTGGACTGTTCCCATGAGGCACAGGGTCAAGACTGTTTTGCATATAGCTGTGTCTGAACTGGGGTGGCGAAGTGAGCTAAAGAACGATGATGGATTCAACCCAGATCTGTGACTGGGGTTGAGTGTCTGAAAAGTTTCAGCGCTCCATCCATCATCTCCTTGTGTTTGCTTCACTTGTCCTGCAAGGCACGAGGTTCCACTGGGGCCATGACCCACACTTTTTGCCCAGGTTGAAATTCGACCAGAGTGGCATTCTGGTTGTACCACTTCTTCATTTCTTCCTGGCTTGCTTCTAGGTTCGCCTGAGCGAGTTTCCTGAAGCGGGCAGTTTGGTTTCTGAATGCCAGCATGTAACTAAACACTTCCTGGGGAGTTTTCCTGGGAACTGCCTCCCAGCCTTCCTTCACCAAACTCAGAGGTCCTCTCACAGGGTGACCATACAGAAGCTCAAAGGGACTGAACCCAAGAGACTTCTGTGGCACCTCCCTGTATGCAAAGAGAAGGCATGGCAAGAGGACGTCCCACTTACGCCTCATGGGTTCTGTTAGACCCTTAATCATGCCCTTCAAGGTCTGGTTGAATCTCTCCACCAGACCGTTACCTTGGGGGTGGTAAGGAGTGGTGAACTTGTAGGTTACACCACACTCCTTCCACAGGGATGTCATATACTTGGATATGAAATTGGTCCCCTGTCCGAAACCACCTCTCTGGGGAACCCCACGCGGGAAAAGATCCCCATTAACGCCCGGCCCACCACTGGCGCCATCGTTGTCCTGAGAGGGATTGCCTCTGAGTACCGGGTGGCATGGTCCACCAAGACCAGGATGTACCTGTTACCCATGGCTGTCTTGGGATCCAGTGGCCCCACAATGTCCATCCCTACCCTTTCAAAGGGTGTTCCAACAACTGGAAAAGGTTGGAGAGGAGCTTTGACCTTCCTCCCACTCTTGTTATGTTATGTTAAAAAAAAATTATAAAGCGCACGTACACTGGATTGGTTCCATGGCGCTAACTCTGAGAGGTGCCGAAGCCCAGGGGACTTACTCGTAGGCTTGAGTAAACAGCCAGGTCTTAAGGAGCTTCCTGAAACTCAAGAGATCAGTGCAGGATCGAATTTCAAAGGGAACAGAGTTCCAATATCTTTTAGCTAAGACGGCAAACCTAGCGCCGCCCAGGCGCTTCAATGTAAAAGAGGGAGTTGACAGAAGATGCTTGTGGGCTAAGCGCAAATTGCGCAAGGGTAAGTGCTTTTGGATAAGACTATCTACAAAGTTAGGGCTTCTTCCGTTCAGAGACTTGAAGATGAGGCAGCATACCTTAAAGGCGCATCGCTGGGTGATGGGGAGCCAGTGCAGCTTCCTCATGAGGGGGGTAACATGTTGTTGCCTAGGTTGCTGGAAAATCAGTCTTGCAGCCTGGTTCTGTACCAGTTGCAGTCGTTTGACCAAGTAGAGTGGGATGCCAAAGTATAGGGAATTGGCATAATCAATATGGGACATAACCATGGCAAGAACCACCTGGATCAGGGCTTCCTGAGAAAGAAATCTTCTGATCTTTCTTATTTTCCTCAGTTGGTAGAAGCAAGTTGATATCACTGATCCTATTTGGGACTTCATGGTGAGATCACAGTTAATTGTTACTCCAAGACTTTTGGCTGAGGCAGATGGAGAGGGGGGTTGACCCCATTCTCTTGGCCAAAAGTGTGGGCTCCAAGGATTATAGCTGCCCTCGATTAGGACTAGCTCAGTTTTATCCGGATTGAGTTTTAAGTGATTGCTGTTCATCCACTCACTGATAAACAGCATGGTAGTCTGGAAATTGCGGACAGAGTCAGGGAAGTTGCTGATGGGGAGTATTAATTGGAAGTCATCAGCATAATTGAAGGTGCAGACCTTCCTCTCTTTCAAGGCTCAAATCAGTGGAAGAAGTTAGAGATTGAACAGGAGGGGGAAAGTGATGAACCCTGCGGAACTCCACATGTGGTCTTCATCTTTGGAGCAGTGAACTGAGCAATGCGAACCGACTGATAGCGGTTTTCCAAGAAAGAACTGATCCAGTCAAGGACTAATCCCTGAATCCCTGCATCTCTGACACGACCGACCAATATACCATGGTCGATCGTGTCAAAAGCTGCAGAGAGATCAAGCAATATTAGGGCCTGCGGGGAACCCCTGTCGGCCTCCATCCGGACAGTATCCAATACCGACAGTATAACAGCCTCAGTGGAATGTGCTGAGCGGAACCCTGCTTGATGGGGATCAAGATATTCAGACTGTTCCAGGAATGCGGATAGGCATTTAGTCGCATAGGCTTCCAAGACCTTAGCCAGGTATGGAAGTAAGGATATAGGGCAGTAATCCATCAAGGTTTGAGGGTCAGCTCCTGGTTTCTTCAGGAGGGGACGACAATTGCCTCCTTAAAGGTCTCGGGAACACGGTCCTGGACCAGTGACTCATTCAAGAGGCATAGAGCTGGTCCGGGAAGAGCGGTAAATATTTCTTTCAGGATGCCGGGGGGGCAGCAATCCCTGGGGAAGCCTGATTTTATTTTGGATAGGCGATCCAAAAATGTCTGGTTACTTATTATCGGGAATTGATTAAAGATGCAAGGATTTTTAGGTGCAATAAGGCTAGCCTCAGGGTTGGGACATATCGGAATGCTGTCCTTGATTTTCATAATCTTTTCAATAAAGAAGGTATTCAGGGAATTACAAAGGCTTTGAGAGGGGGTGGGTTTTATTATGACTCTGTCAGGATTGGACAGCTCATTAACAATCGAAAAAAATTCTTTAGATTTATTATTGGCAGTTCAGATTTTAGAAGAAAAGTAGGCAGCTTTAGCAGTCAGAATAGCTTTTTATAAATTTTCATTGCATCTAAAGAAATCTGTTTGTCCTCAGACAAGTAATTACGTTTCCACCTCCTTTCAAATTGCCGGAGAGCTGACTTTTAGGCTTTGAGATCGGCAGAAAACCATCTCTGAGCTTCATGACGTCGGGCAAGATTTGTTTTCCTGAGAGATGCATATTTGTTGCTAGCAGCTGACCGCCATGCTGTTAAACTTGCAGCGCTAAGATTAACAGATAATTGATTGGGCGGGACAGTATTAGCCAATGTGCTGAGGAATAAAGTTTTGTCAATTTTATTCCAGTTCCGTGCTGTGCCCCCTTCAGTAGTAGGGGTTATGGCCATAGTGATGTTATAGATGGTAAATTTAATTAAGCAATGATCAGACCATGTGCAGGGTGCGTCCGACAGAGTGGACATGTTAAGATTGGCTGTCCAAACTTGATCAACCACTTGCCTGGCAAGTTTGGCAAGACCTACAATGTCCATCTGACTGCCTCTGCATTTGGGGCCAGAAGAAGTGGGTGACAAGCCTGTCAAAGGTCTTGTCCCGCCCCAAATGTCCTGCCAAAGGCACGTCATGAGCCAGACCCAGTAGTAAGGTCCTGAAGCGCTGGGGTACCACCAGCACACAGGCTGACCCAGGCTCAGCAACCTTAGGCTCACTATACAGGAGACCATTCTCCCAGTAGATCCAATGTGATCCAGACTGATCACCAGCTGCCTGGTCTGCAGCCTGCCACCGCAGATCCTCCAGAGAAGGGCACTCTTTCTGCTCCCTGCAACATTCTTCCCTGGTGGGATCCCCTTCTTGCTGCCAATGGGTCAGCTCAGAGATGTCACCCAGTTCAGCTACCTGCTCCCCTGTAGGCACCGAGGCGTCCCCCTCAAGGTCAGCCTCCTCCCGGTCCATGGGAACTTCAGGGGCCGGTTTCCCGCGCCCCCTGCCCTTTCTCTTGGCAGGACCTGGGCCACTGTTTCAGGCTCCAGGTCCTTCTGATCACCCTTTCTGGCCGCCATTGACCGAGTGGACACGCATGCCCACTCTGGCAACCCAAGCATCTCCAAGTGAGAACTGAGCTCAACATCCTTCCACAACGATTGCTCCAGGTCTTTACCTAGCAGACAATCTACAGGCATGGTAGGGCTCACAACAACCCTCAAGGGACCTGAGACCCCCCATTCAAAGGGAACCTGCGCCACCATACACTGGCGTTCTGAGTTGTCTACAGCAACTACTTGGTGGAATGCCCCTGGGACTACCTGCTCTTCAGAGACCAGGTGACACCGGACTGAGGTCACTCAGGCTCCAGTATCTCTGAGAGCCTCTACCCTTTTCCCATTGATGGTCACCCAGGTGCTGTATTTCTTTGTGTTAGGGGGCACCTGGTTTCCTGGGACCATCTCACTGTCCCCTAGTGAGACGAGGGTCATTTCTGCAGGATCCCCACCCTCCTGTGGGCACCCCTCCTTCCCAAGCGCTACACTAGCCAACACCTTGGACTGCCCACCGGTGGGTGGCTGTGCCCTCTTGGGACACTTGGGGTCCCCCTTCAAGTGACCCACCTGGTCACACGCAAAACACTTGCGGGGGCCGGTCTGAGCAGGCTTTCCAGAAGAGACCACTGCTTTCTTATCTCCTGGGGGATGGGAACCTTTACCCTGGGTGTTAGTTTGGTTCCCTTTAGAGAACTCCTGTGTTTTACCCTTGTCCCTCCCACTTTTCTGCTGGGGACCCTGCCCACCTTTGGCTGAGTCTCCCCCAAACGCTTTCTTGTGGACTCGGGTACTCACCCAGCGGTCCGCCTCCATAGCAAGCTTCCTGGGGTCAGTTAGCTTACTATCAACCAAGTGCTGGCGCAGATCTGCAAAACATAGACTAGACAAGTGCTCCCATGCAATCAAATTGTAGAGCCCCTGAAAATCTGTTACATTACTGCCTTTCACCCAGCCATCCAGTGACCTGCAAAACGAATCTACACATTCCAACCAAGTGTTGGCATCAGACTTTTTACTGGACCTAAACTGATCCCTGTACTTTTCAGGAGTGAGACCATACCTGGTGAGAAGGGCCTCCTTCATGTCAGCATAGGTGAGATTACATCCCTTACCCAAAGCTATCAAAGTATCCCTTGCTTCTTCTGGGAAAAGAGGCCTCAATCCTGCCCCCCAATTCTTCTCAGGGACCCCATTCATGTGTATCATAATCCTGAAACCACCTTTGTATGTCATCCCCCTTCTTGAATTCCTTGCCTACATTCTTGGGGATGTGCACAATTTGATCTGACTGCACTGATGAGTTGCTGCCACCATCTGAGCTGGGCCTACTCCTTAGCTCCAGCTCCTTAAGACTACGTTCCTGATCTAAGATCATCTTTCTTTCCTCCATGGCTATTCTCTTCTCTTCCCTCTCACTCTCCATCCTGAGTTTTTCCAATTCAAACTTCCTGGCTTCCAGCCTGTCCTCCAGCTCCTCTGGAGACAAACCGCTGCTGCCTGGTCTGGAGGGATCCCCCCTCCCAAAAGCACATCCACCCTAGGAATAGGCTCTTCCGCCTCTCCACTGAGATCTCCAGACTGCCCACTGGCATGTCTGGCCGCTACTCAGGCCCTCAGCGCCTTTTGTAGCTCCTCCTTCCTGGTGAGGCCTCTGACTTGGACTTTTAGGTTTTTGCAAATGGCCTTCAACTCTTTCACGTTGTAGGATTCCAACCTATCCTCCTCAAATGCAACTTCCAAGGATGCACTTGATGATGCTCTTGATTCAGGCATGATGAAGTAGCAAGTTCAAAAACTGGAAAGATCAAAAATAGGCCAAAAAGAAAAAGAACCAGTAGGTGGCACATAATGGTCTGCGATATGGTAGTAGTGCACACCAATCACTGTAAGTCAAGTGCAAACACAAGTCCTATCCTCACCGCTGACAACCAATGTTAGAAATGGGGGTCTCTAGTTGGCAATGGTTTGCACCTTGTCCAAGTAGGGACCCTTCCTTCTAGTCAGGATAAGGGAGTTACACTCCTAAAATAACCCCTGCTCTCCCCCTTGGTAGCTTGGCACGAGCAGTCAGGCTTATCTTAGAGGCAGTGTGTAAAGCATTTGTACATAACCAACAGTAATACAGTGTAAGCACTACAAAAGGACACCACACCAGTTTAGAAAAATATCCAACATTTTTATATACTTAAGACAAGACCTAAAATGATAAAAATTCACAATACAGTACTTAGAAATCTTCAGTTATCAAAATAACCTTGAAAAATAGTTCCTTGAAGTCGATAGCTCCCTCTGGGGCTATCACGGCGTCGTGAACAAACAAATCCAAACAGTTCTGGCTGACCGCGGTGTCGCGGGCCAGCTACGGTGTCGGGAAGACCCGCAAAACAGTACCTTTAGAAATGTAGGGCGTCGGCGACCTCTCGTTGAGCTTCCAAAAGCACGGCGTCCGCAGGCGTCGGAACCGGAGGTCGGCGCAGGAGTCGTCGGGCCCTTGAAGTCACACGTGTTGCAGATCGAACTCCTCGCGGTTGAAGTCAGGAGCGCTGGCGTCGGCAGGCGTCGGGTGCTGCGGTGCGAAGTGCAGCGGTGCGGCGTGTGATGCCCTCAGGTCGCGGTGCGAGCAGCGGCTCGGTGGCGGTGTCAGATGGCATCGTCGGTGAGACCAGGGTCACGGTGCAAAGTGATGTGGTGCTCGTCGCGGTGCTGGCAGGTCATGGTGCAAGCAGCGTCGTTGTCGTTGATGAAGCGCTGTCGTCGGCTGACGAACTGGAGTTAATGGCGCCGGCGTCGGTAGGCCAAGTCTGCGGCATGGGATAAGGGCGGTGCATCGTGTAACCTTACGAGCAGTGCCCTTGAACCACGGTGCAGGCAGCGGCGTCAATTTCGGCGTGGAGCGGCATCGTCGGGGATACCAAGGCGGCAGTAGCAGCCCGTGGTGGGAGTGCTGCCGGGCGCTGACGTGGGGTGGGGTAGGGGCTGGGTGGGGGGTAGTAAACTACGGATTACGGCCGATTAGAGGTAAGTAAACATATGAATAAATAAAATGAATTTTGTTGCGCGCGCTGCATCGCCAAATGCGATGCAGCGCGCGCAACGAAATTCGTTTTATTTATTTATATGTTTACTTACCTCTAATCGGCCGTAATCCGTAGCTTACTACCCCCCACCCTGCCCCTCCCCCACCCCACGTCAGCGCCCGGCAGCACTCCCACCACGGGCCGCTACTGCAAGGCGACGTCGAGAGGCGGTGCGGAGTGCGGTGCCCACAGGTCGCGGTGCAAGCAGCGGCTCGGTGGTGGCGTCAGCAGGCGTCGTCGGTGAGACCAGGGTTGCGGTGCGGAGTTACGGCGGTGCCCTCTGCGGTGCCTTAAGGACACGGAGTCTGCAGCGGCATCGTAGACGGCGTCGGGTTGCATTTTCTTCTGTTGCAGCACAAAACACACAGTCCCCAGTGCTGAGGGCAGAAGAACTTGAAGTCTTTGCTGTTCCTGAGACTTCTTGAACAGGGGTCAACCTCTACCTCAAGCCCTTGGAGAAACTCACAAAAATAGATTGCAGAAAGTTCAAGTCCAGTCCTTTCACTGCCCAAGACAGAAGTAGCCACTGCAGGCCAACACAGCAAAGCACACAGCAAAGTGGTAGTTCCTCCTCACAGCTACTCCAGCTCTTCTTCTTGGCAGTCTTCTTGGTCCAAAAGAGTTCTAAAGTTCAGGGGTTTGGGCCCCACTTTTTATAGCCCAAAATCCTTTGTCCTCTCAGGCAGAGAGTGTCTGTGCCCAGCCAGAACCAGTTCTGCCCTCTCTGGTGTGGCTTCCTGGCAGGAGGTGGAGACGGCATTGTCAGAGGCAGACCAGGGCCATTCAGGTGAAAGGAAATCTCCTCCCCTACTCTAAATGCAGCCCAGGTCTATTCAGCCCTTTACTGACCCACCTAGACTATCTGGAGCCACTGCTGCTCCCCAGCTCCTGTCATCCAAAACCCAGACAGTCAATCCACAAACCCAGCAGAGGCCTGCTGTATGGCTGAGCAAGAAAATACCTACTTTCTAAAAGTGGTGTTTTCAAACACAGAATGTCAAAATCACCTTTTCTAAAAGATGCATCTTTAGATTCTGAGTTTAGGCATACTAAACTTTATTTTTCTACCTAGTTCCCAGGGCCAGTTATGTTTATAAGATGTTATAAACAAACTCCCCATTCTGTCCTATGGGAACAGGTAGCCTTGCAATAGTGAAAAACGAAATTGGCAGTAATTCACTATCAGGACATGCCACACACACCAGGGCATGTCCTACCTTTCACATAAACTGCACCCTGCCCACAGGGGTAACTTGGGCCTACCTTAGGGGTGACTGACATGTAAGAAAGGGGAAGGTTAGGGCCTGGGAAGTGGGTACACTTGCCAAGTCGACATGGCAGTCCCAGACTGCACACAAGCTCTGCAATGGCAGGCCAGAGTTACATTTACAGGCTGCTTGTGTGGGTGGCACAATCCAGTGCTGCAGCCCACTAGCAGCATTTGATTTACAGGCCCTGGCACACTCAGTGCAATTTACTAGGGACTGACAAGTAAATCAAATATGTCAATCATGGAAACACCAATCCATAACACAATTTACAACAGGAGCACTTGCCCTTTAACACTGAACAGCAGTGAGAAAGTGCGCAGAGACACTAAGCCAGCAAAAACAGAGTAAAAACCGGGAGGTCAGAAAGCAAAAAACTCAGGAGAAACACGCCTAAAGATGCCAAGTCTAACAGTGCGCATGACCCTTATTGGCAATAGATGATCCCTATACTCCCCTCATCGCCTCCTTGTAATTCGTCATATGGCTACACACCCTGCAAAAGAACCTCTTACATATGGTGCAACCTACATTGATCATGCTGTGTGACAGATATAAATATGTAACAGTGTGACTGTTGCTGAAATTGAATGAGAAGATGACTTTGGACACATTTGAACCTGAAAGACAGGTGTATTTTGGACAAGTTTAGACACGGTTAATGCCTGGTATACTTCCTTGGCACATTATGTACTCTGTGTAGCCCTCACATTTTGCATCATAATGTTTGGTACAGTAGACAATGATGTTATTGGGCTTGGTCAGCCCTCCCTGCCTTTAGCTGACCATGCAGCATCCATAACATGACCATTGTGAGGTATGATGCACATGATTTGGCAATGTATTCATCCATCGTGCACCTGGGTCTGTGGTTCCTCAAACTTCCACTCTACTGGCAATTCCCTCCAGGCTTCTGAAATGTATGATACTCTGCACCCTTTGCAGGCTTGACATTATATGGGTAGGAAAACACTGTGTTGGCCTTGCATTCATCTTGTAGTTCGTTCTGTTCATGGGTGTAGTTTGACTGGTTAGGATGTTCAGATGGTTGCTACAGGAAGAAGGCGGCAGTGATTTGTGCCTACTGCATAAAATAGTTGACTTTGTGTGGCTCAGGTGCGCTCGTACCATGAGCACTGTGTTAGGCTTGAATGGCTTGGCTAGGAGATCATGTGTCGCCTTCCTGGCTCAGACCACTGTGTAAAGGTTCCTAGAGAATTTGATGATGATGCAGGTTTACTTGTTTTTTATATGCATATATGCATTATGTGCATTTATGTGCATTACTGGAGTAGTATTTCTGCACCCGAAAATATCAAATGAAAAATTACCAGGTTTGAAATTTTCACACCTGATAATACCAAAACAGTGATCTGTAATTTGAACCCGTAATCGTGCATGGAAGGTGCAGAATCGCCAGCAGAGTCAGTATTAATACTAAGTACATAATTAACACAGATTTAACAGATTTTGCATATATGCATTTATAGTAAACATATAGAATTATAGATGGGTAACGGTGAATTACGGGGATATTTTTCACCAAGGGTTCTGAGTAACATCTAATAGACAACTAGAGCAAAGCTCGATTTGACTATGATGTCACTCAGAACCCAGAGGTGAAAAACATCCTTGTAATTCACTTTTTATGTTATGTATTGCCCCCAAAATTGTGTGCCCCTGCTTTCAACTGCTACGCAGTGGCAGAGGAGTAATGGGTGAGCCATTCATAACATGGCCTCTGTTATGTATCTCTGTCCCAAAGAAAACAAGCATTGGCATAGCCAATAGGTCTCGCTTTTGGGACCTTATAAGTATTTAGTTATGCAGCACAATATCCTTGGTGCAACAACATCAACTGTTGCATGGCTAAACCTTGTACCTTATAAGTGTTTAGCCATGCAACAGTTGTAAGAAGGATCGAGAATGGCAACTGGCGAAAGGGAAATGAGGCCAACCAACTCCAGCATCGGTCCCTACACTGAGCCCTGGAAGTGGGATAAAGCTAGGATACAGAGCATCCTCTCTGAGGATGGAAACCAGGCTGATGATTGGTTTTGTAAACTTTGAAGTTTCACCTGAACAGATTAACAGCAGCTGCTTCCCAGCTACTAAATATAAGCAGGAGCAGCACTCCAGCATTCCAAGGAGTCCATTGCCCCACACCAGCATCGACACGCAACAGCGCTGCCTCAACATGCAGAGGTGGGCTGCTCATGTCATCAAAAGTAGCGCTAACCCGGAAGTTCTACCAGCATGACCCTTTGCTGAGGTTACTGCATGGACAGCCCAGTCCATCCAGGACTCCTCAATCACTGATCCACAGCAGAAGTCCTTCTCTGAGCCTCAGAGAGTGGAGGAGGGCTGCTCAAATCAACCAACAAGTGCAGGTGAGCTTAATGGTGACGCTTTGCTTTAAATCTCAGTGGCCACGTTTGCTTGTTGCACCTTTGTGGCACAGCCCCCCACTCCCTCTCGCAAATCTTGTCCTTCTGTGGTGGCCACAAGCCTCCGTGTACAGAGTGCAGGCCAGGCCCCATTCAGATTGTCCAGGATGCCCGAGGGATGCGCCCCGGACATGTTTTGAGATCCCCTGATATTGGCTGACTGTGTGGAGGTCTTACACCCTGTTGGCTTACTTTCTACCTCGACCAAAAACCATGGGCCTTCTCAGGACCAAGACTGGTCCTCGCTGGAGGTGGCACCGTTAACCAGGTACTGTTGCACCTTGGGTAATGAAGCATCCAACATTTATGTATTGTGAAAATCTTAACTCCAAACAAGGAAACAAAGCAGGTTTCCTGAGCAAATAACTCTAGATAGTGAAACTTAACGTTAAGGTGCTAGAATTGCATAGAATCTCCCTTCCTCGCGTAATTCTTATTATTATTTTAAATAACTTGGCAGGTCTGCTACAGCTTGATGCCACAGCGTGAATGAATGTGCTGCTTTGATGTTTTCTTAGTATTATGTTTTTACGTGCAATCCCTCACTCTTAATGCACAAAACCAAAGACGTTTGAAAAAGGTACTGTGTTTTATTGATTTAAGTTAATTGCTTCATTTAACGCAGTTTTAAATGTGCAATCTAAATCAACCCGCCGCTTGCTTTAAGTGATATTTACTTTGGACGAGTTTTAAGCTGCGTTATTCCTGGAATTGCTAAAGAGATGCATGTGATTTGAAATAATGAAAATGGCACTGGCGTCTCTATCGCTCTCTCATCTTCTGGAGTAAAACAGTCTAGTTAGTCCTGCCCTGGGCAGAACATGCAGAGTGCTAGAACTATCTAAAATGAATACGCTTCAAACCCAAGTATGACCTTTTGAAGTGGTGCACATTTTCAAAACTAGGCTCTTCGACCAAATTGTAGGCGCTGTCCTTCCCACTTTTGCCTCTCTTTGTTTCTATAGCGCCTAGAGATGATTTGGATGTGCGCTCTATGCTTAGTAAATGCCAATACTGATTGAAAGAGAGATGAGAAAGGTTGTTTCAGGGAGGAAGGAAGAGATGTGGGGCAGTGAGGAAGTAAACAGGAAGAAGAGAAGGAGGATGGACCACACGTGGAAAGGAGTAAATAGCCTGCAAGGAGCGCAGGAATGTCACAGCGAGAAACAGGAGGATCGCTGGGCGTAGAAGAGGGGGGATCAGAGAAGAGGAGTAAACGCCAACAATTGAAAGGGTAAAGCAGGCAGAGGAGAGAAGTTAAGATGCGTAGGGATGCCACTGGGAAATGAGACTGTGTACAATATGGCAAGATTAAAAGAAAATGCAACACTTGGAAGAAAGGAAACTGCAGGGAGAGCCAAAAAAGACTGCAAGAAGAGGGTGAGAAGTTGAACAAAGTGACGCTGGGTGAGATTTAAGCCTTCCAAGACAAGCACAACAAGCGCGCGCCTCGCGCGGCAGCAGGGGGAGGGGGCCTGCGCGATTCCCTTGCGGGAGCGTGCAGCAAGGCGCGATGATTGTGACCATATGGCGCCACCATATGGCGCCGCGCGCTCTCGCAAGGGAATCGCCAGACGTGCACGCGTTGCCATTGCAAGCAATGCAACGCGTGCACGTTTTTGCCCCCAAAGCTGTGCCGATAACTAAATGTCTCTCCTATGCAGCGCATGCGCGCTGCGTAGGCGAGACCTAAAAAAACTACCTTACCTGCCATTTTTAAGAAAAACCCACTACCTTCCCTGCATTCTTTCCCCTTCCAGCTCCTTTTCAGTCAAAGCAGACAAGTAGCGCTGCGCTGACAGGCTCTGAGAGAGCTCTGTCACCTGGCTTGAAAGGCCTTTATGACATCACAACAGTTGACAACCAGTTTTGTTATCAACTGTTGTGATCAGGACCGGACTGGCCGTAGTGGGCATTCGGCATTTCCTTTGGAGGCTGGAAGGATGGGGGGTGGTTTTGCAGCGGTGGGGGCTAGTTTTGTTACTGGAAGAAGGTTTTGCAGCGATGCTGTATATCGGCACCCGGTAATAACATTGGCAGGGCTTCCCGCTTGCAATCCCCCACCCCCCTGGTTTGACAAAATTGCCAGGGATGCTTCGGGTTCCCAGTCTGGCCATGGTTGTGATGTCATAACAGAGTTATGACTTTCAGAAGCTGAAATAAACAATAGAGGCTCTCTATGAGAGCCATACATAACATAACAAAAGGGCAGTTGGGGCATGAAGTATCTAAGACTGTGCATAAACATTAAAAATGTTCTTTACCTTTTTGTTTCAGAAAATTGCACGCAACTGGACAAAGGAGATCCCCACAAAAATCAAGAACAAGCGGAGAGACAAACACAGGATTTTAACAATAAGACAACAATAACTCAATAAGGTAATTTCAACAATATGGATTCTGTCGCATGAATGAAAATAATGGCTGTGCGCCCTCACTGTGTTTCCCGGTTTCAGCAGGAGCTCATAGAATGCGTCATTAAAGCCCTACACAGGCACCAACCACGGCCAACAAAGGATGCAGATCCCCAACCGCACTGTACAGAATTCCAGCCCGAAATAATAAAAAAGCGTTCTTAATTATTGGCCTTGTCAAGTAGATTGATTTAAAAAACACACGACTAGGCCTCATTGCTCTTCGCATGGTTTGCACCTCAGTAATTACGGCAGCCATTCATTATTGAGTTTTCCTTTCACCGCCTGCTGCTCGGAAACCCGTATACTGTATCTTCCAGAACATTTGCATAATAGACCTTTTTCTAGCAAAGTGTAACGAGTCCTGAGCTCGTCAAAAGTGCGCAGACAGGCAGTGGAACGAGGTGATTGAATCCTTCTTCTGCGTCGTTTATCAGTACATTTTCCTGCGCCAGAGTTCTCAAAAAGCAGCGTCACAGATAATCTCGATGTCATGCTCAGCCCCAGCTGGAGTGTCTGTGTGTTTTCACAGGGAGACCCGCCTTTAAAGGGTATTAAAGTAATCTCCCTTGGAGCTGACAGAAGCACTTATCCTTGGTACAGGGTCCTGATAGGACGCCTCCTCCAGATGGAGCAGGCGTGGATTAGGCTGCACTTTAGGTACACGATGAAGATTCAGGAAACAAATGTGCGGCACGTAGGGTGACCAACTGGCATGGGTACAAATTCAGGACGGTGAGTGTAAAAATTCAGGACAAAGTGGCAAAATTCGGGACAAAAATTCAGGACAGGAGGTCAAAATTCAGGACTAAACTTCGGGACAAAAGGTAAGTTATACAGACATATCAGAGGAGGTCGCGTAATAGTTTATAAGTAAGTAAATAGACAACCACTTAAGTACAAGTCAAAATAAGTTTATATTAGGTTGAGACAATTGTGCACTTCACGGTTTTTCAGTATGCGCGCAGCTTTGAGCAACTGTGCAGGTCTTTTTGTGGTATTTCATATGATAATAATCTATGTATATGGTTACTGCACTTGGTTGTCCAGTCTGATATTATGTTTACAATTCATGGTCCTGAGCAGGCATGTTTGGTGAGAGAAATGGTCTGGAAGATCTGCTAGACATTGTGAGATGTGAAGCGGCACGCATAGGATGCATCTAATTGGGACCTGCAGTGCTGGTCCAGAGTGCAGTCCTCCGAGAGACCAGCTTTGTGTCAGATCGCTTCAAGAATTCCTTTTCTGTTCAGCTGGTGATGACTGGTATATGGACTGGTATAGTACTGAGTGATGGATAAGACCCATAGCGGAGAGGCACTGTCTTTTACATACAGAACATTTTCTATTGAAATGGAAGCAAAATGCCATCATGTAGTTTTACTGATAAATCTATATAATGCACAAATACTAATGTATGGAAATGTGGTTTCAGCAAATATGTATCATTTGAACATCACCAAGTAAAGTGTCTCGATTGGTTTGATCCTATTAAAACTCTGTTTCCAGCACACTTATGAATTACAAACAGGTGGTCCATTTGTGGTTTCCTAACTGCTGATATGTTTTGAAAAATTTGCAGTTTATTTACAGATATTTAAAAGTTATTGTGTGTTACAATCAAACTGACAGCTTACAGCCTTTGTTTTCGCACCCCCAAAAAACTTTGGGAAAACATGGTGCATTCTACAACACATGTGTCATTATATATCAATTGTATTTGCTTCTAAAGCATAGTAAATGATGACTTTACTGTGCCCCAGGATGCAACAATCTTTGATGAGGCTCTTCAATGATTGCCCCACTATCACCAAAAGTGGCTTTCACCTCCACAGCCCCTTTCTCTCACATGTATTTCATTTGTTTTATAGCCCTTCTCGTACCAGTATAAGATGTAGGAGCACTTTACATCACATACACATACAGAGACAATGAATCATACGTGTGTAAATCAGTGTATAAAACATGTTACATAAAGCAAAGGGCACTACAAGGTGTAGGATGCACATGTCACCTATACTGGTAGGCATTTTTTAAGAGTGCTTGGTCTGAACAAGCACAAACTCAGGATTCAGAACATGACACTGTGGTTAGGGTTAACTTTAATTATAAGAATTTATTCCTACCCTAGCAAACCTTTTTTTGCAACATCAGGATAATGAAATACTGGGAAGAAAACATAACTTTGTAACCTGTACCATGCAGCTTGCATGCAGCTCTTTCATGGCAGTTCATTTCTCACTGTGGTAGATTACATATGTAACTTATGAACTGCACAGTAACAAAAGAATCTCAGTGACAAAAGTAGTAACCCGCTGAGATCTGCACATAAAATTCTATTCTTTGATATATATGGTACACATTCTTTGCAGCAGGCATATTAACCCTCTGTGCTACCTTAGATGATTGAAAACTCCCATCTTGCTCCAGCAGGTACATTAGTCACCAGACACTGGTGAACCACACCTGAATATAAGTGAGGCCACTTTTATTGTTGCCTGAAAACTGCTGGATATACAAGGAACTTTGCAGTGCCAGCCCCCAGTAACTAAACTGCCCCCCACCTTCCGGCCTCCCAGGGAAACACCTGATGCCCAGTGGCGGCTGGTGACATTTGAAAGTGGTGAGGCGTAAACGTTGGGCATGACTTTTATACAGCGAGCGATGTGAAAAAGTTCAATGGACAAACCTGGGGTCCAGGGTGAGTCCCTCACCCGAGAAAGAAATGAAAAAAAGATTGGTAAATGGTGCATTTTAAAGCAAATTAATGTGGCGATAAAGCAAGGGTTATTAAGCAGTGGGAACGTATCGTCTTGAAATATTAAACACATTAAAAACTGCCCCATATCTTCCTGCAGAATTTGTTCAACAGTTACTGTAATGTGTAAATTGTTCAGCATGACAACTCTAGCCCTTTAAAATGTATGCTTGCCCAGTGTCTTGCTCTGCATGCAGCATTAACTTTGGAAAAATATGCTCTAACCAGACTTCGGGAAGCACCCACAGATGCTGGCTGTAACCAGTCATATAGAAATATGTGCAGACAGGTCTTTAAGTGAGATTAAAAAAGTGGGTACTCTCTATAAAGGAACATGTCAAATACATTTCTGGGATTCCCATAGTGTTCCACCTGACCGGTATTTTGGTTTCTCTCTGAGATGTAATTTTATCCAGATAAATGGCACAAAAACTGACATACACCTAAAGCTTGTCAGTATGATTGGCTTTGTCACTGCGTGCTAGAAGTTTAATTTAAATGAGTGACAACAATGATTTCTTTTAAATAATTAACATTGGAAATGTTTCAATTCTGAAATAGTGAGTCTGTGAATTAAATAGCATTGAGGCCTGTGGAAGGAGTTTTGGCCTTCAATTATGTTGCTTTATGTTAGACATGTATCCTCTTTTTCTCTGCATATCTTGTCCATCTGCACATCTTCAATCCCCTCTCTTTCCTCTTCAGCATCCTCTTTTCACTCTTCCCCAAATGCACTTCCTCGCATCTCTGTCACTTCACCGACCCCAACATGCACTGCACTCCCTCAAATTTAAGCACTTTAATTGCTGTGTACTCCCTTCACACACATATCCTCAGAATTTCAGTTGCAAATGGAATACACGGACATTGTTCTGTGTGCTCTGCAGAGAGGCCAACCCACTGACAGGCACTTTGTTTGGCTTCAGCCTTAGCACTCAATCAAAGCCCTTCATAAACACCTGACATGGCTCAAGCCTCAAAGTATGCACAGAAAAAAATACAGATAAACAACAACATTATAAAATAGCTAACTCTTGGGGAGTGCAAGATTAAGTAAAGCATGTGAAATAAGAGAGGAACTAAATCGCTGAAATGCATTCCCTTGACCTTTTTAACATTCATTGTTTGCAAGTCAATTCATGTTTTTGGCATCAGGGTTAACTTAGGGACATGAAGACAGGGCCAGTTTTAATGTTATACAGCAGAGAACTGGCCACTGTAAGCACATGTTCCACAGTAAGCACATATTTCTCACTCTGGGACTGACTCGGATATTTGGATTAACTTCGCAAGGGAACAACAGCGAACCCTGCTCCTTATTTGGATCCATTTCACAAGGGAGCAAATGCCACAGCTCTACTTCTAAAGGAGCGAGCGATGTGGAGCGAAGGCGTGGAGTGTCACAGTGGGGGAGGTTAGCATGATGAGGGGTCTCAGCAGAATATACATTACACAGCATTAGCTTGCAAACACTTACCATCACCGAGAACAAGGCACCGGATCAGACTTGCTTGCATCCACTCTCACGTATGACGAAGGGGTGGGATCTACGTCTTTGAATGACGGACGTCTGAAATCACGCCGGGATGAAGTCTCCAACACCCGAAACCGTGATGCTTATTGCGTCACTGGCCTACAGTGTGCATACAACCTTAGACCACAATGGCAATGAATGGCTTTTAAACAGAAAGCCCTGTGTCGTGCATACCGTTAAGAAAGCTGATACTGCTTGGCTTCCGTCTCCTGCTTCGACCGAGGCAGGGCAGGCAGCCTGAAACAGACAGCCCAGACTTAAATACATCAATTTATTTAGAGATACCATCGTATCTCTAAAGAAATCGATCTATTTAATATTTTTGTGTGTAAATGTGTATGAATTTCAGAGGGGCGCAGCCCTTGAGCCCTAATGGAGAAACCGCCCCTGCTGATGCCCGGTTCAGCCTTGCTACCACCCTCCAATGGTGCCCCTCATCTTCACATAGACCCTCTCTCATGTGTATTTAATTTCTTTTATAGCTTTACTCATCCCAAGTATGTAGGGCAGGGTGTTGGAGTGCGTTACATCTACACATATTGTATAGAGACAATGACTCATATAAATGAGTAAGTCAATGTATAGGAAATGTTACTTAAGATAATGGGGGCTACAAGGTGTAATCACTCTTTCATCCATCATTCAGTCTTTCACCATTCATTCTGTCCTTCCATCTGTGTGCCCATCCATATCCAAACATATTCAACCATTTACAAACCTATCCTTCATGTATCCTTCCATCCATCACTTCCCTCATCTATCCTTCCATTCACCCTACCACTCATCCATCCACCCTTTCACCCTATCAATCCATACACTCAGCCATCCACTCTTCCACCCATCCATTCACTCATCCATCCAGCCATTTACCCTTTCACCCATCCAGCCATCCTTTCACTTACTCATCCATCCACCCAGTCACTCACCCAGACCAAACCTCTGACCTCCTGGTCAGAATGCTGCTCTTCCCCTCGCTCAGCTCCACCGTAGAGTGCCTGCCCCTAGCGCTGCAAGGTTGGTGTTCGAGGCTCTGTGCCTCCCTCTGCCTTCTGCTCATCTCCGCTTCTGTGCCTGTTCTTCTGCTCATCTCCACTTCTCTGCCTGTTCTTCTGCTCATCTCCGCTTCTGTGCCTGTTCTTATTCTTGCCTTTTTCCTTTTTCTCTTTTTTGCCTTTCCTTTTTTCCTTCTTATTGCCTTATTTCCCTCTTCCCCTTCTTTTCTTTTTTCCAGCTTCCCGCCGCTGCTGCCCCTGTGGCTCCTCCCCCTCCCACGTGTTCCTGCCTCCCAGCTATCCCGCCCTCCCCCCTCCCCTACTTAATGCCGGCCGCTGCGCAACAGGGTGAGCAAAACCTCTGACCTCCTGGTCAGAATACTGCTCTTCCCCTCGCTCAGCTCCACCGTAGAGTGCCTGCCCCCAACGCTGCAAGGTTGGTGTTTGAGGCTCTGTGCCTCCCTCTGCCTTTTGCTCGTCTCCACTTCTGTGCTTCTGTGCCTGTTCGTCTGCTCATCTCCGCTTCTGTACCTGTTCTTCTGCTCATCTCCGCCTTTGCCTGTTCTCCTTATTCTTGCCTTTTCCCTTTTCCTCTTTTTTTCCCTTTCCTTGTTCCCTTCTTATTGCCTTATTTCCCTCTTCCCCTTCTTCTTTTTTTTCCCCGCTTGCCGCCGCTGCTGGCCCCACAGCCCTTCCCCCTCCCGCGTGTTCCCGCTCCCGCCTCCCAGCTGTCCCGCCTCCCCCCGAACCCTACTTAATGGCGGCCGCTGCACGACAGGGTGAGCAAAACCTCTGACCTCCTGGTCAGAATACTGCTCTTCCCCTCGCGCAGCTCCACTGTAGAGTGCCTGCCCCCAGTGCTGCAAGGTTGGTGTTCGAGGCTCTGTGCCTCCCTCTGCCTTCTGCTCATCTCCGCTTCTGTGCTTGTTCTTCTGCTCATCTCACTTCTATGCCTGTTCTTCTGTTCATCTCCGCTTCTGTGCCTGTTCTCCTTATTCTTGCCTTTTCCCTATTTCTCCTTTTTTGCCTTTTCTTGTTCCCTTCTTATTGCCTTATTTCCCTCTTCCCCTTCTTCATTTCTTTTTCCCACTTTCCACCGCTGCTGCCCCCTCCCTCATGGTCCCGCATCCCAGCTGTTCCGCCCTCCCCCCAACCCCTACTTTATAGTGGCCGCTCCACTGGCACACCAAAAGCAAGCCCGTCTACCCCCGACCGCGACCAGCGCCAGGGACCCTGGTCCTCTGACCTACCAGCGCTACAGCCCCGCGGCCCTCCACACTCTCAACTCAGGCCAGGACAACAACTTCAAGCATTCTTCTCCTATCGACACCCACGGACCCTTCACCTGCCGCCACTGCCGCCACTCCTTTGACTTCAACAAGACCCAGGACCTACCGCAACCCTCCCGCCACAACTCCACCACACCCCAAATCCTGCATTGCATCCTCCACAACGTCCGCTCCCTCCACAGGCACGCTGTGGAAATCTGGGACCTCCTCGAAAGCACCTCCCCCAACGTCACCTTCTTTACAGAAACCTGGACGAACGCCGCCTTGGGACCAGACATCGCGTCCGCCATTCCCGAAGGTTACAAGATCACCCGGAAGGACCGCCCCAACCGCCTTGGAGGAGGCATCGCCCACAAATCCAACCTCCGCATAAGCACCCACACTGACAGGCCCACAGACCTGATGGAACACCTTCACTTCAAGATACAGACCAACTCGACCACCACCCTCCGAGGCACCCTCATCTACATACCCCCCAGACCTCGCACACCTTTCTCCGACTCCATCACTGACATCATCACCCCGCAAGCCATCACCTACACCGACTACGCCTTGCTGGAAGACCTCAACTTCCACCTCGACAGCTTTCAAGACCCCAACTCCACCTCCCTCCTGGACAACATCGGACTCAAACAGATCGTACCAGAACCCACGCACTCAGCAGGACACATACTCGACCCCATCTTCACAGCAGGAAACTCCACCACCTTCAGCCACACCTCTGAACTCCCATGGACGGTCCATCACTGCATCCACTTCACCTTCAAAACAACCACCACCCGCAAACTCCACTCCAGCTCCCGCTCAGGAACTGGAACAGGATCCCCGACGACCAGCTCATCACCTCCCTCAGCAGCTCCACCCCAGCTGCCATGGACAACGACCCAACCACCGCAGCCCGTACCCTGCACAATTGGATCACTGACTGCACCAACACCATCGCCCCCCTCAAGCAAACTACCAACACACATGCCAAGAGAGCCACCTGGTTCTCCACCGAACTCTGAGAATCCAGACAAACCTGCAGACACCTCGAAAAGATATGGAGGAGCACCAAAACAACTGCTAACCTTGACAACTTTAAGGCAGCCACCACCGCCCACCACAAGCTCATCAGAAAGACAAGGAAGAAAGCTCTCCAGGACAGAATCTCCACTCGCACACAACAGCAAGGAACTCTTCAGCATCATCAAAGAGTTCGCCCAACCTAACAGCGAGAGTATCGACATCCCCCCTCCCAGGACCTCTGCAACAAACTCAGCTCCTTTTTCCACCACAAAATCAAGACCATCTTCGACAACGACAACCATCACGCAGAACCGACACCCCCCACTCCCGACACCCCGCAATCTACACTTGACAGCTGGACCACCCTCACCACCGAAGACACCCTGCCCCCACCACATCTACCACAGAGCCACTGACATCATCGCCCCCGAGCTACAACAAATCATCAACCGCTCCTTCAAGACCGCCTCCGTCCCCGATGACTGGAAACACGCCGAGAGCAACCCGCTGCTGAAAAAACCCTCGGCGGACCCAACCGACCTCATAAACTTCAGACCCATCTCCTTACTCCTGTACTCGGTGAAAGTCATTTAAAAAGCCATCAACAGCCAGCTCGCCACCTTCATTGAAGAAAACAACATCCTCAACACCTCCCAATCTGGCTTCAGGAAAAACCACAGCACTGAAATCGCCCTCCTCGTTGCAACAGACGACATCCGCTCCCTCCTCGACAGAGGGGAGACTGTGGCCCTCATCCTGCTGGACCTCTCCGCAGCCTTCGACACAGTCTCTTACCGCACCTTAGCACGCAGACTGGATCCGCTCATTCCTCTCTGGCAGAACGCAGCAGGCTAGACTCCCACCCTTCCTCTCGGACCCCACATCGACCACCTGCGGAGTCCCCCGTGATCCTTCATCAGCCCCACCCTGTTCAACATTTACATGGCCCTGCTCACACCCATCGTCAGATCCCACGGACTCAACATTGTATCCTATGCAGACGACACCCAACTCATCCTCTCCCTATCCAATGAACACAACGTCTCTAAACACAACTTTCAAGAAGGAATAGAAGCGGTCGCCAGGTGGATGGAGAACAGCTGCCTACAACTCAACAAGGACAAAACAAAGTACTCATCATGGGCCCACACCCCGATGCCTGGAACAACTCCAGGTGGCCCCCCACCCTCGGGGAGCCGCCGCCGCCCGCCACGGACCATGCACGCAACCTCGGAATCATCCTGGACTCTGAACTCAAAATGGACCGCCAAGTCAACGCTGTCTCATCCTCCTGTTTCCACACCCTTCGACTCCTACGAAAGACTTTCAATTGGATCCCCCTCGAACACAGGAAAACTATCACCCACGCCCTCATCAGCAGCAGACTCAACTACAGCAACGCTCTCTACGCCGGAATCAACAAGAACCTCACCCGTAAACTCCAGAACGTCCAGAATGCCTCCGCCAGACTAGTTCTCAACCTACCTCGTCACTGCCACATCACACAACACCTGCGGACACTGCATTGGCTCCCCATCGAGAAGAGAGTCACCTTCAAGCTTCTCACCCACGCCCACAAAGCCCTCCACAACACTGGACCTGACTACTTGAACCACCGCTTCTCGTTCCACGCACCCCAAAGATCCCTCCGATCAGTCCAGCTCTCCCTCACTACGGTGCCTCGCATCAGGAAGACCAGAACAGGAGGTCGCTCCTTCACCTTCCTCGCAGCTAAGGCATGGAACACCCTCCCACTCCACCTCAGACAGACGCCAACACTCTCCAAGTTCATGAAGGACCTCAAGACCTGGCTCTTCGACGGATCGACATGAACTCCCAGGATCTGTGCATCCCCCCCTCTCACCCCCCCCCAGTGCCTTGAGACCCTTTCAGGTGAGTAGTGCGCTTTAACAAACGTTTGATTGATTGATTGATTGATCCTTCCACCCATTCACCCTTTCAGTCATCCATCCACCCATCCTCCCTTTCTCTCTCCATCCCCCTTTCACTTAGCCACCCCCCCACCCATCCATCTACTCATCCACTCACGAATCCATCCATTGACCATATCACTCATCCATCCTTTCACTCATTCATCCATCCACCCTTTCACTCCTTCACTCATCTATCCATCCTTTTGTCCATCTACCCTCCCTTTCACTCACTCATCCATCCTTACATCCACCCTTTCACTCATCTGTCCATCCATTCACCCTTTCACTTATCAATTCATCCATCATTTCACTCATCCATTCACTCATTCATCCATCCATCCTTCCTTTCACTCATGCATCCACCCTTTTACCCACCCATCTACCCTTCCACCCCTACATCCATCTATTTTCCTTTTCTCTCATCCAGCCTTCCACTCACTCATTCATCTATCCTTTCTCTCATTATCCATCCATCCACCCTTTCATTCATCCATTCACCCTTTCACTAATACATCCAGCCTTCCACCTATCACTTCACTTACTCACTCCCCCACCTTTTCACATTAATTATGAGCTGAGCCTTTGCTGCAGAGTTGCAGATAGAAGAGACCCATAAAGAACTCCACCCTCGCTGTAGTTCCTAAATCAAGGGGTGGGGTGCGGGGAGGGTTCACTATGCCCCTGCACATAGGCAATCTGAAAAAGTGGAAGTCATGCATGATGCACAGTGCCAGGACGTGAGGTGTCTGTGACATGGTGTTGTTTCCAAGGCTATAAGTGGGATGAAAAAACTGGGGGGTCTCTCCAAAGGGTGTGTTCGATGTAATTAAGGGCGTGGCTTAAAACACCTAAGCTAAAAATCTGTGCTTAGCATAGTGTGCTGCCCCACTGGTATTTTGCTGCTTCTGTCATTGCAACCAGATATATAATACAACAAGTAACGTTACACCTACAACAAGCCAGAACTATTGGCTTTGTCAATGGTTGTTAGTTGCATAAAATAAAAAAGCAGCAACCATGGCTTTGTTGAATATAATATTGAAACTGTGAAAGAACTATAACCCCTTTTTTTAACTTGTTTCACCGCCTTCTTTTCATGGACCGGATTCTCAGATAGCAGCATGGGCGTTTTTGTACAATTCTTCCATCTGACAGACTGTCCTGCCCTAGACCGAGACTGGAAGAGGCCCACCACTTGCAGTAACAGCCCAGACTGGCCCATTGTCATTCTGTATGAGACAATCAGCTGTATACAGATGACAATGGGAGGGCGGGGCAGCTCTAGTGCTCCGAGGATGAGTGCGAGGCGGCCCCATCAGGGAGCTGAGGCTTCTCGCAGGGGAACAGGGCTGCTCCCTGCAATGCCCCACATTACGGACAAAAGGCATCCGTGAAAGGGATCATCATGGACAACGGACGTGAGATCCAAACCCCGGACCGTCCATGAATTTTACGGACGGTTCGTCACCCTAGTAGCCCGTGACAGCAAACATGACATCAATCTTGCTATTACTGGGAGGTATGTCAGTCTTTCCATTCTGCTTCAGTAACTGCACTGTGTCAGATGCCAGAAGCAATATTCAGAATTCACGTGGAAGGTTTTATTTTGTAACATTTGTAGAAGGGGATAACATTTGCTTCATTATTTTTATATATGCGCGGTTCCATTTCTTTTGCAGTTTTGTGTTTTTTTATCAGTACGTGCTATTTTCATTTTACTGTTTATGTACGGCTGCAAACGAGATTTCCATTGAATACGATGAAGGCATTTGTGTGGTGATTTTTGATTGGATAACTTCTAAATGGTCACGTAATATCATTAACTCCTCACCCATTCCTTTCCTAGTACCAGTGCTTAGTATTGGAGGTGTACAAAATTTCCACAATAGTCATCATGTTGCTCAGAAAAAAGTATCCCCAAAGCTCGGGAATTCAATAATAAAGTTCTACCCTTGTTTTCTCTGTATCTACTGACAGACTGCTCAGTTTGGATCACAAATGCATTGGGTACAAAGAAAGAGAGAGTGCTTGGCTAGACCAGTGGAGAGGTGCTGGCACGTGGCACAGGCGACCCTCACTCAGGCCCTGATGGACTTGTTCAAGATGGAGTGAAAGGTCCTGCTGACTTCTGCCAAAGGGGCTTCCTTCCCGGTGGGCTCACCATCAAAGTTAAATTTGATCCTGCGATCATCTTGGTTTGGGACAGTGTGAGTTGTAGCTACTAGGGCAAGAGCATTAGGGTGATGGGTCGTGGCCATTTTAGAGTGGGATAGAAAAGACCATCGTAATTATTGGGTATCAATGAAGTGTTGCATTTAAAATAAGGTTAAAAATCTGCATGGCACGGAGGCATTGAGAGTCACAAACATTTGTTAGGGCTGGAGGGATGCGGTCCCCGGGGAGCTGATTAGGCAAGAAGGCCGAGGACGGCCTTGATGAAAGTGTGACTACAGGCCCCCTCCGCCCAAGGCAGATCATAACGCACTAGTAGGGCGTCTAGAATATACGCAGTGATGTTACAGCACATACTAAACAAACATTTGCAATGAAATATGTCTTGCATGTGTGAGAGTCAGAGCTATTGGCGTGGTAAATGACAATGTCTTTTACCCTAGCATTTTGGTTTGGAGTGGAGTGGATGTATGTGGTGTGGAGTGGAATTATGTGGACTGGATTGGATTTGTTAGTTGTGGAATTGTGTGTGGTTGAATTGTGTGGTGTGGAGTGGATTTGCGTAGTGGAATTATGTGGCATGGTGTTCAGTGGAATTATGTGGATAGTAATTATGTGTTATTGAGTGTACTGGAATTATGTGGCGTGGGATTGTGGGTCATGGAGTGTAATTTGGTGGAATGGTATTTTGTGTTGTGGAGTGGTATGTAGTGCAGTTTAATTATGTGGTGTGCTGTTGATGTTTGTGGCATGATGCGGAATTGTGTGGAGTGGATTGGGTGTATGTGGTGTGTTGTGTAATTGTGTTGTCAATTTGAATTATGTGGTTTGTGGTTTGAACATTCCTAGCATTGTTAGTACTTTTCTAGTATTGTACCACTCTATTGTTACTTCTAAGCTCTATGCTAAAATTGATCAGAAGCTTAAAATAGCAAGAGTATAAATTGAGTTTTTTAAGATGGATTGCACAGCATACCATTCTTTTTAGAAGATAGATGTTTAGCTGTTCTCTATCAGAACAATTGCCCAGGAATAAGCAGCGGCAGACTGAAGGACACTTCTCTCTACTGCTCTTAGAGCAGCCTTTGACCAAGGAAGTCTGTTGCTGCAAATCAGCATGACCTCTGGATTGATAGTCATAGGTCTAAAACAGTATTTGAAGATACAATAGTCACAACAAGACAAAACAGATATGGTGTTAAATATATCATCTCAATTTACAAATATATAATTAGCTCCTAAATCTAACACAATAGAAACAGGTGAGCTTTCACTGTAAGCGTCCATATTGTTGTGGCAGCGACCACAATAAAAACAAAAAAAGTATGTCAGACTAGTTAGGAGGCAGACATGATACTAAAGCTTATGCTTGTGTCTAAAACTTCACACTTTCTACTAAAAGAGATAAAAGACTTTGCAGCAGGCTCATAAGAAAAAAATAGACAAGGTCTCAACGAGACTCATCGCAGTGTTCACGACACATGCAGTAGAGCACTGAAATGTCTGTTTTAGAAGTGTACTTAATTCATCTAGAGCAGCCAACGGCTTTGAAACTTTGTGATTTCAGCATGACCTACGCAGTGACCAAAGGGGTCTCTGTGCTGCATGTCAGAGGAGGGGACAACTGAAGCCATGAAACAATTTCTCAAGGACCCACACTCGAGCTCATCCTCCTGCCATGGGCAGGGCTGTAGACCAAAGTGGGGGCTGTCAAGGTTTTGTACCTGGGATCTGGCTTCACATGACACAACCATCTCCAGGGTTGAGGGGAATATGAACAGCAGGTAAATCTAGAAGTGCTTCATGCTGCAAAACCATTGTTACAGGCACGTAATGTGTTTCTTTTGGTCCACCTTTCAGGCAGATTTTCAATATCCAGTGTTTAATGGGGGGGAATAAGGGACAGGAGACAACCTGAATCAAAGCGTTTTAGACAACATATGTTCTGTCTTTCACAAGATTTTGTTGAGGAACTGAACTGAAATAGAGATTAGAACTCTTGATTCTGATTCCAAAGTCAGCAATTTAGCCACAAGAGTATACCTCCTGCCAACCTACTGTCCACAAAGACATCAAATAGCATAACTGCACTACTGGGGGAGTAAAAAAGTTGGACCCTTCTACGGCCACCAAGAAAAAGATGCTCTTCCAAATGAGCCACCTCTGGGTTAGGCTGTGCTCCCAACACCAATATATTGCACACTAATGTACATGCTGAAAGCTTTGGAAATAAGAATGTTTGCTTCATCTCTAGAGTCCAGTGCTTACTTTGAGCTGGTGGTTTTTGAGTCCTATTACAGTCTGCCACATGGTGGTGCTGTTTGTTGTTGTGCTCATCTCTAAAAAAAAAAAACGTTGTTTATTAATTCAATATACATTAAAATGACTAATACTGGCCACCCAAGCCATTCCTATAGCTTTGGGGGCTGGAATAGTCTGAAGTGCCACACTTGAAGGAGTGGGATGTTCATAAGTGTGTTTGTACTGCCACTGGCAGCAATGGCCGGGGCAATAGGTGGTACAAGTTTCAGAGGCTTCCTAACGACAGCCGTGGCACGTATTCTTTTTACAATTAAGCACTGCTAGAGTCATTGCTAGATATTTGCATCACACCTATTTCAGACAAGCAGCGAAAAATTATTATACCCTATACTTGAAAGAAGCATGGAGACTATTCTCAAAGATGTTGACCACCGATATGCAAGAGTTCTCCGGTATTCCTCATCATTAAGCTGAGCATAATTTATATCACCTATACCAGCGCTGCTCCCAGGTACACAGCCATTTCAGAGTTTCAGCTTATCAGTATTAGGAACACTGTGATACAAGGAATTCAATGGAATTCATTTATGAAGTGGTTATCCTAAAATATGGTCTGGTGTCAATGCTGGACTCATCTCTTATAAGACTTGGTCTGAAATCCCCTTTACTGTGCTCCTGTTGATGTTACCGGGTTAGGGAAAGGCTGATTTGGTATGCTAATACTAGAGAAGTCCAAATGTTCTGGATAAACCAGTCCAGCGATGGGATGGGTGCGAGAGCCTGACCTTGCACAGGGAAGAAGTCAGAGGAATAAGAATTCTGAATATCTTATGAAAAAGATGAGTTACTTCATTTTTGCACGGATGACTGCAAAGAAAATATGGTACACTTCCTCAGGCCCTCTAATTAATTTATGAATTCAACTTGGTACAAGTAGTGAGTTACTTGACTCATAGGTTACCAGATTCATTAGGAGCAGACAGAGACCACTACGGTTACAACGACCGCGTTGTTACAACGCGAACCATTACATCGCAAGTAGTTACAACGACTTCTGTAGGGGGCATGCTGGACTTAGGAATAGTATAATTTACTATTCCTACTCCAGTTTGTGCAACAGCAGGGAAGGTGTTGACTTGCGATGTAATGGTTCGCGTTGTAACAACGCGGTCGTTGTAACGACCGTATTGTAATGGAATGCGTTGTAGCGCATTCGATGTAAAGGCTGTTTCCTGTGCAGCCCACGATGTGCAGAAAGGTAACTATTTGGAGAAGAAACTAATCTTCATTTCCTCTTTATACACTTTGTTAACAATTCCATATTTCAAAAACACTTTCTCTTCTAAGGTAGGATTGAGTTTAATTTAAATTATAAGTCAAAAGAGAAGACAAATTTAAAAACACTCAAATGTCTGAAAATAAATCGTTCGGTAACCACATATATTTATCATCCATTTCTGTTTAAAATATTTATCTGCAGAGCTGCAAGGCGAAAACATTTGCCTTGTGCTGGTTCCACATGTTTTTCATTCCCCTCACATTAAATACAGTTCTTAAATTTCACCAAAGAGCCTTCATCATAAATCACGGTGCAGTGGGTGCAGGCAGGAGAAACGCGGCAGAAAACTGGTAGCCAAGTAGGCTGCATTCCGAGCCACCTGTGTCAATCCCTGTATTCACAGACTGAGCACTGGTATTATGGCATAAATTTAATCCGAAATATAACACGCTTTTTGGGAGAAAAAAAGGTAAAGTATTTTCAGAGAAAATATAAGCAGCATAACAATAACATTACTATTGTGTTAAAAAAAAATCAATTTTGCACATGTGCGCTTGCAATCAATAGCATACCAGTATCTGGCCGTCTGATTGGCTGCTTGTCGAAAGGGCAGTGGTTCAGAGTGTCCTGAAAAATAAGACATATTTCATCCAGACCACCCGAGGTAAAAATTAAGCAGTGCCAAGGCGGTTTGAGGTGGCGTCTTTTTGATGAGATGCAAAGTCAGCAGCATGCTGGTCTGTTGTGTGCCTGTTAAAGACCTCGAAGCACTTGCAGGTAACAAGCGCTGAGACCTACCACATTTATCCAAGGGAGATTCATTCCCAGGGTGCCCGTGCAAGCAAAAAATGTGGAATTGACACAAAATCCCTTCAGCTTCATTTCATTCCAAACTAACGTTTTTACATATAAATGGCTGTATACGAAGCAGTCATCGCTCGTGGGAGTCACAGTTCCTTTATGAAAAAGGTAGAGAAGGAAGGCGGATCTAGAGTTGTTCAAATTATGGTGTCTGGGGACAGTGTGTCCTTGTCTTGGTGCCCTCACACACCCTGAAGGATGTCATGCTTCATCATTGGGCAATGCTCCTCGTCGGGCCGGTGCTGTAATGCCCTACGGGTCCCGCGAAGGGTCACTTTGTCGGAGATCTTTTTAAGTGATAATGCCGTAAGGGTGTGTGTGGGTATGGGTGGCAGAGGTGTCCTAGTGTGAAGTTAAAAGATGGCTGGAGGGGTAGCTAGTGAATTTAATAAGGGATAGCTTCTCTGTCATCAGTAAAAAACCCGAAGGTTGTGCTGCTTGAGGGTGGCAATGACCCTCGGTAGCTAGACGAGTGTCATACCCATAGTGGGCATGTTGTAGGTCAACATGTTTTGCGCTGTTCGTGGTCTCAGGAGGAGATCTTTTGCGCTTCTTCAGGACCAATAGAAAAGTGCAGTGGGTGCTAGTGTGGTGTAGTGGCCTCTCAGTTAGACGTAGTGCCACTAGTTAAAGAAGAAGAATCTGGAACGACAAAGGAGACAAAATGGAAAGAATAAATAAAGAGAAGCATGTATCAACCCTTGCTGAAGGGTGTAGTTAGAGAGAGGAGCCAAGGTCCCCCATTGGTCGACCGTGTGCTAGTGATAGTTATCAACTACTGTGATTTCCAGCAACTTTATGGGTGGTGAGCTATCAATATATGGTGTAATAGTGACGCTCAGGGGGACGAACATACATTTAAGCATAAAATAATCTCAGTAGAGATCATGGCGTGCTGTTGATTATGCTGACATTGACAGACGAACACATAATGTATTACGTTGGGTCAAATACTGGGTCAAGGACCAGGCACACTGTTATACCAGCCAGTGAGTAAGTCGGTTGGTATACTGGTAGAGTAACGCAGTATAGTAAGCGTTAATGTAGAAATTAATCAAGGTAAACCATTTATGGCAAGACCTCAGGTCACTGTGTTAAAATGCGGCATTGCGTGCGCTTACCTATATAGAGCGGGATTAGTGTCCCATGAGGTGCAGCTTGAGGGAATCCTCGATGTCTGTACAAGAAGTCACAGAGTTAGGTGCTTCAACGCCTGTAGAGAATGGTGCGGCTGTCCGCGAAGGCCATAGAATAGGGAAAGGGCTGTACTTACAGTTATCGTAGAATCTGGAGGTCTGTTAACCTACCCGACTTCTCGCCGCCTCGGTAGGAAGTGCATTGCATCTCCTGCTGTATTTGTGCTAAGTCATGCTGGTGGTCGCGGGGTGTGTCTGTGCGCACCCAGCACGTGACGTGGGGGTCACGTGAGCGCGTCAAAAGGGAAAAATGGAAATGCCATCTTGGGGTGGGTTCTGAGTGCAATTCTAAAGGATGAGGAATCAGCGCCATCTTGGAGTAGGTTGTGCTGATTGTAATCCAAGAAAGCGGTTCCTGATTGCTATATAATATGTGCGTTTCACAGAGATCATCGCCATCTTGGAGTATGTTGAACTACATGTAAAGGAAGGAGGCGAGGTACATTAGAAGGATAATGGGTGCCTGGCCGGGTCGTGTGTGGTGTAAGTGACATGACTGTAGGTGGTAGTGGCTGCATATGTACACAGGATAGTTGTGGGGGAATGAAATTAAAAGGCCTAGTCTCATGAGGCAACAGAGTTATCATAACTCAGGACGTTGAATTGCACAACAGCTTCCTTCAGTCAGAGAGTAAATAGTTACAAATTAATGTTACCCTAGTGGTTAAAGAATGTATAAACAACATTTTGATATAGTGCGCTGTGTGCGCTAGGTTGCGGATACATAATGTCACAAAAGTGGACATAGGAGATATGGGGTTGCATAATCGGAGGCCAGTGTGTGTAGTCACAAGATGTATGGCCTAATTACTCTGGTGTGGGTATGTGAAATATGGTAGCAGAAAAAAGTGGGTGGGGAGTCAAGAAGAGCAGAAGAGTAATGTGGGTCTGCTTAGGGTATCAGTATCGCTACTGTGGCATGTGTTCTAATCATGGGCAAGGTATGGTTGGCGATACATTGTTCAAGTTTGTAATTCAATCCATGGGATTTCATCATTCAGTCCATTAACATTAGAGCGTAGTCTGAACACCCATCGTTGTTCTTTACGGAACAGTGTAGCGGTGCTCCAAGCCGTGTTTGCTTCTAGGATGGTCCATTGAAGTTGGTCTGTGGTATGTTTATGTTCTATGAAATGGGTGCCCATTTTAGTTGTGCTGCGACCGCAACGGATGTTGCTTTTATGTTCATTTATTCGAGTTCTGACTTGTCTAGTGGTCATGCCCACGTAGAGGAGGCTGCATGGGCACCTGATTAAATACACACAATTGTTTGTGTTACAATTGGTGTGTTTGCGTTGGGTCCATGTAAGGTCGCCCAGCTGAAGTTCCTTAGTGTGGCTGGTGGAGGTATATACATTACAATTCACGCATGGGTAATGACCTTTCACACATGGGAGATCCCATAGGGTAGTCTGATTGGTGGATTGTTTCATTTGAGGTCTGGTATGGACTGGCAAATCTCTTAGGTTCTGTGTCCTCTTAAATGCAAACCTGGGGCGTACCAAATGCAAATCCCCTGTATTTATAATGTGCCAGTGTTTGAGAACGATGTTCTTCACTTTGTTAGACGTGGGGGTGAATGTGGTTACACAGGTCATGATATCGTCTTGTGTCTTGGTGTTGGTTTCCAGCAGCACATCTAGGTGGTTGTTGCGTGCTCTCTTCCTTGCATTTCTGATGACTTGTCTTGGGTAGTTCTTTTTCTGGAGGTTTTGGCTCAGGGTTTCTGCTTGTACCTCCTAGTCACAGATGTTACTGCAGTTCCTTCTCAGTCTTAGCAATTGTCCGTAGGGAAGATTTTCCCTGAGTGCTTTGGGGTGATGACTATCAAAGGGGAGGAGGCTGTTGCAATCAGTGGGTTTCTTGTATGTCTTGGTTATGAGGTTCCCGTTGTCCAGTATTATGAGTAGATCCAGGAAGGGGAGTTCCTTGGTAGATGTTGATAGAGTAAACTTGAGAAAGGGATCCTGAATGTTGATCCAGTTGTGGAATTCAATACATCTTTCTTCCGTTCCTGTCCAGAAGACCAGGTATGTCATCGATATAGCGCTTCCAGTGTTTGATCTCATTTAGGTATGGGTTATTCTCTGTCAATATATGGGATGATTCAAAATGGGCCATATATAGGCATGCCAGGCTCGGCGCGAAAGTACTGCCCATGGATGTTCTGTGGATTTGGTGGTAGAGTTGATCTTTGTATTTGACAAAATTGTTCTTGAGGGCTATCTCAGCACAATCCATAATGAGATCGACAGGTATTGGTTCAGTGGTAGTAGACGATCTCAATGTTTCCTCAATGACCCTGATGTATACAAAGCAGACCTGGGCCCAGCAGACGTTTGCCAGGCTCTTTTCAAACACAACAGATAGTCGAGATTAAATTAACTGCAACATGTGCAACGTTGCCTCTCTTTGGTGAAGGAAAAAATACATTTTGATATTGAGTTGAAAGCAGTCCAAAATCTGTGACATCTCTAATGATGCTAAGCATTCACTTTACGACTTGGACATGCCAGATGAGTAATTATATTCTATTTGTAAATCTGTGCACTTGTTACAACTGCCGTGAAGTTTCTATGATTCATGGATTTTAAAATTTTCCCTTTCGTAGAAAAGAAAGGAGATTAGTGTAGCTTCAGAGCGAGCAGGCATTTCCGGATTAAAAGCAGTGTGAAAAAATAAAAGACAAACACTTTAAACACAGCAAATTAATCTGTAAGTAGACGTGCACACCGGTCTCGGGGAATCCCTCAGCACACGGGGGAATCCGCACTAGAAAGGCACACAGATGTGGACGCCAGCTTTGGCCCCTGTGGCACCAGACAGTCAACAAAGGACAGCTTGTGCCCCGGGGGAAAGATGCAGTGCGTGCTCGATCTGAGCATGAAACTGTCACAGGCACACCCGGCCGGAGCTGAAACTGAGCTCTTCGGTAACTGAAGTGTGTGACATCCCCCAATGGAAAAAACCAACCCACAACAAGATAAACAGATTAGGCAAGCGACCCAAATGAAACATTTACTGGCCATTTCCAGCTAATAATTCCCCATTTAAGGAGACTATTCTCACTACTTGAATCAGTCCCCTTCGCTCAATGTACGGAGCTTGAGACTGAGCCCTGCACTGGCGTAGAGGTGGCCGTATTGCCCTCAGGAGGCAAGAGGATGCAGCACTAACTGAAGGGAAGGGGCCGATAAATGAACAGCCCAGCAATCACGCACTCTGAATCTCCTATGTGATACTCGCCTGGAGGGGGGAGCAAGCAATGCCGAAGCTGCATTAAGTAACAGGAGAAGGAAAGCAAAACAAAAAGAGTGCGCCTGAACTAATAGATAAGCCCTCCAGTGTAAGCCTACTGAGTAGTTAAGCACTGCTCCATGGGCGTTAACTAAATAAAGAAAGGAGGGATAAGGAGGGGTAACAAACCAGTAGAAACCAAAATATTTTGAAGAGCAATCGAAGTAGCATATAGAAAGCAAAGGCGGGATTAAACCCCCACAAACCTGAATGCAATAGGTCTTGTAGAGAAAGCGCAAGCGCTGCCTAGGCTCGACCTAAAAATCAGTCGTATGTATGTTATGTGATTTTGCATGGCATGCTGATTATTGGGTTCCTATAGGGGACATTAAGAAGTGGTACCAATAGGAACTCGGTTCCTGGAGGTCCTGATGAAGAGCCAATAGGGGCAAGGCTCGAAACATGTTGACCAACTTGAAGAGATAAACTCATTGTAACCTATTTCTTCCCAATAAACCCCTGATTTTTAACCATACCGGCTAGAGGCATGAATAAAGTAAGGTGTCCTACTAGTTAGGTATTTTTAAACTTCACTCCACTCCCCTCACTATCACCGTCTTTATCATAGACATCACCTATAAGTGCTCCAGCGTATTCGCTTGGTCCCAGCATGCCTCGATCCGTAGCGGATCGGGAAGAACCCCAATGATGAAGCATGCCACCAAGGGGCAACCTTGGTCAGTGAGGGATTACTAAGAAAAACTATGTTTTTTTCTTCTCTATTTTCCATTCTGGTGGAGAGTTTACCATTTTCTAGCCATTTTTTCCCCTGCTGGGTTCTCTAATTTGAGGAGGGACTGGAGGGATGTCATCTAAGAGGTAGGTATATCGATTATGTGCTGACCAACTGGCTGCTTCGAAAATATAGGAAAGTACAGATTTTAGAGGGTGAAGTCCCCTCCCACAAATGATCACTTGTTTTTGCAATTTGTTGACCACAGATTTCCATGCACAAATCATAAAAAGGTTGTTAGTGTAGTAGTGTCAGTAAGTGGCCATATCTTCATTTACCAGATTCCTAACCAAAATGTATTGTATCGAAAGCAAAACACCTTTTACAATCAATCAGTTCTAGTTTACCCAATGCTAGCCATGTTAGCAGATTTCATGTGTATCTGGATGTGACAGACTTGAAGATGGTCCGGTGGCTTTTGTATTTGTATTTGTTTAATGAGGACAGGGCTGAGGAATGGATGAAGAGGTAATGCTTTGATTATTTTACCATTGATCTCTTTAGTCAGTTTTCTTTTGTTCATCCTCGGATTCCTTGTCAGCCTCGATATTTGGCTGAGCCAGGTATCACAAGAGGAGTTTTAGGTAGGCCAGCCCTTTTACTAGACTGTAGTGCTGGGAAGAAGCAGTTTTATATACCGACTATATATACTTCCTGGGAAGCTGAATGCCTGTTGTGTCATCCTCCTACTCACCGTGCTTGAATAAAACCCGATACATCTATCATCCATTCCCAAATTACATGTGCATGGTCCCCCTTTAACATTATGCTTCTTTTTGATTCTGGAATGCCTGGGGAAGCCCATGAGCTCATCTGTCTGTCAATTAATACCTTGAAATCTTGACCATTTAATATTTGCACATATATATTACATCTAATTTTTAAATAATGTAAGCAGGTATATTTTTGTTGGAGTATCTAGCCTGAAGCTTATTTGTTGAGTTCCCAGTTACTCCTAACACATAGATTGTTAGCTCTTTAAATTCTGTACATTCACCATTCAACTATCCTCTAGCAAGATTATGGAGAATTGGCCCAGTGAGTGCTTGAAATCTCGATCATCACTTTTGATAAAATGCCCACTAAATTCTGCTCTATAATGAGAATAGAAAAGCCAAGTTCACTATTCTCCACTTGATGTAGTTTTGTTATTGATTTGGTTACATTGCTACTCTTGTGTCTCATGGGGTGGTTCATCACTCATATGTGAATGCCATGTTTCTCTTTTGTTTATTTATAATTTTATGTGAGGTATAACACTCATTCTCTTGCGGGATGTCAGGATTCCAATGTTTGACCCATGAGATCCTTCCTGAGCTCACAACTCTCACCTTAAAAATGGATGTGCAAATAGGATTCCTTGGGGGAACGGGTAAGAAGAAAAAGCAAAATAAGTGGTAAGAAGTAGTCATCAAAACCTTGCAGATTGTCTTCATACATTTTTCATGCTTCACTGAAAATAAAGAAGACAGCTATGAACAGTGGGATCTTTTTAAATTTCATGTTAACAACTATCATGGCTGTGATAGCTCTGTCCCTGATAAGAGTAATCCTCTATCATCAGCTAATAATTATCTTCTAGCAAGATGTTGCTAAATCGTATCCAGATAAAAGTTGCCAGGTTATGAATTTCATCTCATATAGTGTCTCACAATATTTGTAGGAGTATTGTTTGTTGCATAACCCACGTCATGTAATGGAGAAGTAACCTAAAAACGTGAAATAGAAATTTACAGTTCATTATTCAAGATTTCTGCAAAATAGTTATGGTCGTTGCTCTGTAATACTTGTTCTTTTTGCAAGTCTGTTAACCCCACAGACAAGATAAAACGTTCTACAAACAAGAGAAATGAGTCAATCTTACTGGAAATCAGAGCTTTGAACTGTAAACAAATTATTTCGACCTATAGATGTATAGGTGTTGTGGGCGGAGACAATTTTCCCAGGCAGATGCCCCCGTTCCCCAGGAGCGAAGAGGGAGCCCCTCCCTTCCCCAAAGATACAGTCTCCCCAGTGCCAACAACAGAACACACTAGGGGAATACAAGCATCTTCAGAAAAAGAAGAGACCAAGGAGGACAATCCGAAAAAGTCCCAATGCCGCCAACAAGGAGGAGACCCCGTCCAATAGCCACAGGAATTCTATATATAATGACAAAAGATAAACAGACACAATTACTGAAGGTAACTGAAGAGTTAAGCTCATAAACTGAGGTTGTGTACTATCCCACACTTACTTGGTTTAAGACTGGATGTGGTCACATATAGGTATTCACGATTGTCCCATAAGAAAATGTCTCTTAATAAACAAAAAGTTAGAAAAGGGCTGGTGAGGGTAGTTGTTCCTGAATCCAGCTTCTAGGTAATATAATTAAAGAGTCATAGAGCATACGTCTGCTCGTTCTCCAAAGTTCAGTTCCTCAAGTAAAAATAAACTCGCACAACTTCCAGGGTCATATGGGGGCGGAGGTAATTGTACCACACATCTTGGGGAAGGTAGCGTGTCCTTCACAGAACACGGCAGCGTGGAGGAAATCAACGCGTCCCTGCGTTGAACCAAAATGAACAGCTGCGGGTCAGGTCCTTTTTCCACAATGTAAGCGGCAGCGGGGAAGACACCAACGCAGGCTCGCGTTGACCAAAACACAAAAAACAAAGGCAGGTCGTCTAAGACCACAAAAAAAATAGTACGGGGAGAGTAGCAGCGCGACCTAGCGCTGATCCCTCACTGGGCTTGAAAGGCAGCGGCAGCAGGCGGGAAGAATCCTCGCTGGAAATCGCAGCGCGTCCTCGCGCTCGAGTCAATTCAACACACGGAACAGGGCAGGGTTCACACAAGGAAAGCCAAGCACTGAGGCACAGTAGCTGAAGGCTTAAGAACCTCCCAATCACCTGACCAGTCCTAAAGCAGTATGGGACAGCACACAACCCACCTCCCTCGCTGAGCATTCTGGGAGACGTAGTCTAAACACCATACAGGAAGCCTGACTCCTAACAGGTGTGCGCAATAGTTTTTTGGTAACTTGCTCTCCTGGTCTACTACCACAACTTGTGCGAGGCGTTGGCGTATCACCAGTACTGCTGCTTCCCCTTTAATATTGCTTAATATAATTGAGGATCCTGTAGCTAAATTGCCAATTAATTTCATCCCCAAATTTAGGGCAGAGGCAGCCCTGTATTCGTTTTGAAATTGTTTTTGCACTTCAGGCAAAACAGCAAATGATGGTGTATCATGATTTAAGGTATAGATTGCAGCAAAGATTGTACTCCAAGTGGCACAATCATCAATTGGGGGTACCATCCGAAGTGACAAGCACATAGTGAGAATTCTATGCTTATCCTGGGGTCCCGTATGGGGAAACACTGCTTCAAGCTGATTTGTTTTTGTGCAATCCTGAACAGAATTTCCTCCTGTCTGGTGAGAATCTTGCCCATAATAGCATTGATAGTTACTGGACTAATCACAGGGCACAGCTTACTGTGGCTTGACAGCTTGAACAGCTCTCACTGGGGCAGTTGTTATTGTGCACATAGCAAACTGTGTTAAATGTCTGTGTAGTCTAACATGACCATTATATAGTTGGCGCAAATTTCCCACATTTAATTGTATATTAGGATACTGTGTGTAGCCGGCTAGAACTGGCCATGTAGCCCTGTCATTGCTGAGGGGACCCAGTCGAATGTTTTGTAATACATGTGGTAGGGCGCCTTGGAAATAACCTTGATGTTCATAAAATGTTAATGTGATTTCTAAGTCAATATAAGCTCTGTATTGACCTGATAAGGTAGCTTCAGTCAATGTGTGAAATGTGTGTTAACATCTATTGCTGGATTTCAGTTTTAAAAGCTTTGTGAGCCTCAATCACAAAGTTAACATCTCTACCCGCAATGGGCTGCCCATGTATTGTTAAATGGGCCATAACAGCAGGTCTGCCATTCGCAGGAATATTAATAACACTCGCGATTGTAGTGAATGGAATTCAAAGAGGGAATTACTATGGTGGGGTATCCTTTTAAATGTTCAAGCTTGAACAGATCATTCTTGCATCTGATCCCGAAGCTTTGGAAATCCATGCCCAAGGAAATGAGACTGTTAAGAGATGAACTCATCTTCAGAAAAAAACTAAAGACGTTGCTGTTCCCATGATGATTAATTAAACCCTTCTCACAACACCTCCTCTCCGCAGCGCTGGGAAGCCCTTGGGCAGCTATGCGCTTTATAAATCCCATAAACATAAACTTAAACACCGTACAGACAAATATACGTGCTTCCTATAATGCTCAGGAGGACATCTCTGTTTAAAGGTGAATAAGGGACCTTGGGCACATACAAGAACTATTCAGGAAAACCATGAAATAAGTACCTGACCTATAAACGTTGGTGGTGCCATGTTATACGGTTCCCACTAAAAAGGTAGGACTGCTTATTAGGATGACAGAACTTCAGAATGTAGGGACCGAGTCCATCTACACCATCAGAGAATGTCTGTCCAATTCCTATCTAGGACACAGTGCCTCACCCGTAACCCTAACCTTCCTGGGGTGGCAGATGATTTCGGCAACCTCGAACAGGACACTCTGATAAAATGTTAGGGGGAATAATTCAACCCCAGAGACAGGTCGACATGTTTCAGCCCCTTAACCTGCCCTTATGTAGGGTGCCTCTAATATGAAGCAGTGAAAGTACTGGTCAATGGTCTGGTAAGTCTTTTTGTCTGACCATCAGTTCTAGGATGATAGCTGGATGATTTATAGTTAATTATTTTGTTTTGATGAAGTAAAGCAATCCAAAACTTGGATGAGCAATTAGGGCTTGATTTAGAGTTTGATGAACTGGGTGTTCCATCACAAACACAATGGAGTACTTTATGTCGAGGCCTGGGCCGGGGAGGCAAAGCCGGACCAAATGGGGGCCCGGGTAGAACGCCCTCCGGAGGCGGTGTTCCTCCCCCCACCCCGATTAGCATACCGGCTAGGCCGGCGGGGGTCAGGATTGGCCCCCGAACAAAAGGCAGCCCCCACCCAATCAGGGGGGCGACCAGGATAGCGAGTGGGGGGGATAAGAGGGGCCAACGGCCAGGAGCAGGCACATTCCCCCCCCCCATCGCAGGAAGTAGAGAAAGGACCTTACCGATCGCTGGCTACTGGACGGCGTCGCTGGCTACTGGACTGCATCGACGGCTACTTGACTGCATCGAGGACGAGCCTGTGCCAGACCCCCTGTCTCGGGCCCCGGGATCACCACAAAGGTCAGCGGTGGGAGCAGCGTGAGCGGAGCCTCCACCCCCACCATCGTCACCGAAGGCAGCCTGGGTCTCGTGGTCGGCGGGAGCAGCGTGAGCAAAAGCCTCCACCCCCGCCGGGGTCAGCCGGGGTCCGCTGCACCGAGAGGCAGGCGCTGGGTACAACTAGGCGGCGGCCAGGAACAGCGCGTCGGAGCAAAACCCCCGCCGGCTCACAAATGCGAGATACGGCAGGGCAGGAGCGGGCGTCAGCCGCAATCGGGCGGGTTCCGCGCCCAATTTTAAAAAACCAACACCGCGCTTGGCGGGAGCAGCCGGCGAGTGGAAGCCGACAGAAAGTGGCGGGAGCAGCGTGAACTGAGCCTTCACTCCCGCCGCAGATGAACGATGCAGCGACCAGGTGACCGGCTTGAGCCCCCACCATCGGAGGAGCACGTGGGAAGCCGGCGAGGAGGCGGAGGCCTTAAAGAGACAAGCACCGGTAATTACCGGGTTTGAGGTTTTGCTTGCGGCAAAGGAGCGGGAACCCTGGCAAAGACAGGGGAGAGTAAGCCAAACAGCAACAGGGCCTGCCTGTAACTGGAAGCTGACGTAAAAAAGGCGGCCCACACCATCAAGAAGCAGTGAAAGTGCAAGAACGATATTACAGGGCAACCCCCAACACAAGGAGGGTCAAGCAATCAACAGGACCCAAGAGAGGGGGTCAACAAGAGGAAACAGAGATGGCAAGCAGGAAGACTGCGCCGGGGAGGAAGACACAGCCCCCAGCCCGGTTCAGAGAGCAACGAGAGACGCCAGCACCGCCAAAGAAAGCCCCAACGAGACGTGACGGGGGACCAGACCTAGACGAGGACCTCCAAGCCATGCTGGAACAAGCCAGGACCCTGGTGGCACTAAAAGGACGGAGCTGGGTGGACCAGCAAATCAAGGACGGGACCCAGCGAGCGGGAAAAGGCCGCGCCAGGCATCCCCAGCACGACCACTCACAAAGAAGGCAGCGACAAGGGGGCATGCAGCGAAAATGGCGGCCCAGGAAAAAAGCCCAAAGAAAGCAGCAACAAAGGGGCAGGCAGCCAAAACGGCGGCCCCTGGGAAAAGCCCGAGGAAGGCAGCGTCAAAGGGGCATGCAGCCAGATCGGCGGCCCTTGAGAAAAGCAACAAAGAACATGACAACAAGGGAAGGAACAACCCACGAGCAAGAAGCAAAAGGGCGGCAACTCCAGAACTGGTGTATAGCTCGGAATCGGAGGAGAGCAGCGAGGAGGAGGGGTCTGTAGCCAGCACGGCGGCCCCTCGGGAGAGACACGGGCAAAACGAGGACAGAAGCTGCAGGGGAAGTGGTAAGCATGACGCACCTGAAAGCGCGCAAGGGCTCAGGGAAGGGCAGAGAGCGCAGAGCGGCATAGGGCAGAACATGCATAGGGGAACACATTTAGGGATAAACAACTTAGCCATGCCAGGGTCATGGCCCATGCAACCCCCGTGGCAGGCAGGGCTAGGCCAAGGGCAACCGGAATTTCAAGGGGAATCCTGGGCCAGGGGGGCAGCACAGACATCACCCTGGATGCCCTGGTGGCAATGGCCAGGCATGGCCTCATTTCCTGGGCCCCCCGCATGGGGCAGCAGCCCGGCACCCGAGCCCAGGGTGGGCCACTAAGGCCCAACAGGGGGAGCACCAGACAAGGAGGCAGATGCGCCAACACAGGCGCAGCAGGGGGAGACAGCAGAAACCGAGGTAGCCCCGCAGGGGAGCACAGGGACCCGCGGGGGGAGCAACCCAAGTACAAACAAGGGCGGAGAAGGGCAGGATGGTAACGGAAAACCAGCCAATGAGTACCTGCGCCCTCCCCGAGCGACCCGCCCACAACAACAAAATTGATAGGGATGGCCAACCTCATCCCACTTACTGTGAAGGAGAGGATTTGGAGGAAAGAATTTATAGACATCTTTACATTACTAGAAGTGCGACAAGCAGGGCTAGACCTGACGGCACAGGATAAAAAGGACGACGATAGGAGGACACCCAGAAAGCCCAGAGTGGAGAGATCAATAGAGAACTGGTTGAGGGCATTCAGAACGCTAGCATGCGTTTTTATTGAGAAATTCCCAAAGAGCGCCGCAGCGCTGTTCTTATATGAGCAGAAGGTGCATGAAGCACAGCAGCAGTATCAGGGCGAGGCATGGCTACAATACGACGAGGGTTTTAGGGAAAAAAATGCAAGTATGGCCAATAATGGAGTGGGACTGCCAAGACATGGAAGGGTTCTCAAAACACATGGTGGCAGCCAGGGAAGGTGTTGGCACCAAAGAGTACAGTTTTCGTCCCTATGGGAGTAAGGGCAAATTCGAGGGCCAAGGGAAAGACTTCAAGGGCAAGAACCAGGCAGGGCACAAGTCGAATAAAACGTGTTGGAAATTCGACAAAGATGAGTGCAAATGGGGGGCGTCATGCAGGTTCAAACACGCTTGTGGGTCATGCGGGGGTAACCACCCCACCATACGCTGCAGACGGAACACAGGGCCAGGGGCCGGCAAGAATAAGACCAATACAAAGAAGTGAGGCGCAGGCCCCGCTAGGCAGGGGCAGCAGGGAAAGGGGCGGAGGGCAGACGCTACCAACACCCATCAGGACAGGCAGATTACTGCACTTATTACAAGGTTACCACAGACCAACAGATAGACAACTATTGGCAGAGGGGTTCACGCAAGGTTTCCCCATCCCTTACAAAGGACCCGAGGGCGCGCGGGACAGTCTGAACTTAAAATCAGTGAGGGACAACCCCGGGGTGGCAAAAGGGAAGGTGGAGAAGGAAGTACAACTGGGGCGGGTGTCCGGCCCTTTCCATGCACCCCCCCTAAAAAACCTGGTGGTGTCCCCACTCGGGGTAGTCCCCAAAAAGGATCCAGGAAAATTCCGGCTGATCCATCACCTGTCCCACCCAGAGGGGGAATCTATCAATGATTGGTTGGACCAAGGCGCTTGCACGGTGGCATACGCGTCAGTAGATGATGCAGTCGACTTAATCAGACAAGAAGGAATGGGCGCCCTGATGGCGAAATCTGACATAGAGGCGGCTTTTAGGTTATTGCCAGTACACCCTGACAGCTACCACCTGTTAGGTTTCAAGCTAGAGGGCCAATACTACTACGACAAATGCTTACCCATGGGGTGCTCGATATCATGCGCATATTTCGAGGCTTTCAGTAGTTTCCTGGAGTGGGAGCTGGGTGCCAGAGCGCCAAGAGGCGGACGGGTCCACTACTTAGATGACTTCCTGTTTATTGGAAAAGCAGGCACGAGGGATTGTGAGACACTGCTAGGCACATTTATACAGATGGCGCAGGAGCTAGGTATACCCCTGGTGCAGGACAAAACGGAAGGCCCTACCACAAAAATATCCTTCCTGGGAATTGAGTTAGACTCAGTAGCAGGGACATGCAGGTTACCACCGGAGAAGGTGGCGGACCTGCACGACAGCCTACATAAGTTGAGGCAGCAAAGAAAGGCAACACTGGGCGAGATACAACAAGTACTGGGGAAGCTAAACTTCGCCACAAGGGTGATCCCAGCTGGGCGCACATTCGCAAGGCGTTTAGCATGGCTAACCAGGGGCATGACACACAAGCACCACAGGGTCCGCATCACACAAGGGGTGAAGGAGGACCTGGAGCAGTGGGACAGCTTTCTGGCGGATTTTAATGGCACCCTGATATGGCGAGACCCCTGGATACAAGCTAGTGAATTGGAACTCTACACTGACGCAGCAGGGGGTTATGGTTTTGGGGCAATCCTAGGGACCGCATGGTCAGCAGGGCAGTGGCCAGAAGCCTGGCACGGTGCCGGAATGACAAAGAATATATCCCTGCTAGAATTATTCCCCATAGTGGTGGCTTTCCACATCTGGGCCCAGCGGTTGGCAAATAGGCAGATTACGCTGTGGTCAGACAACCACGCAGTGGTACAAGCTATAACAGGGACGGCGAAATGCCCTGCAGTGGCAACCCTGTTGCGCAAACTAGTCGGCTATCAATTAAAAGGCAACATAGCGCTTAGGGCGAGACACATCCCTGGAATAGACAACTCAGTCGCGGATGCCATTTCTCGTTTTCAGTGGGAGAAATTCAGAGCACTTGCCCCAACGGCAGACAGAGAGATGACCCCCATGCCAGAGGAAGCGTGGGCCTGGGTGGACAGGGTTTGAAGACACTGCTGAACAATGCGCTGGCCCCAAAAACAAGCAACCGATACAGTAAGTGCTGGGATACGTTCAGGGCCAGGACAGGACTAGAAGGGAACCAGTGGGCCTCTCAGGAGGAGGTCCTGGATTTCATTGACTGGGCGTTTGTAGCAGGGAAGACAAAAACCAAGGCCCAGGCACATTTGAATGCAGTAGCATACTACTCAAAATTGGGGGAGCAGGCAGTCCCAACCAAGGCGTTCAAATGCAGAATGGCAATGAAGGGATGGGGCAGGTTGCAACAGCCGAAGAAAGACGCAAGGCGACCTATACACTTTAACATGCTGCAAGGGATGCTGGGGGCACTGGCAGAAGTGTGCTCCTCTAAGCCGGAGAGAGCACTCTTTCCCGCAGCTTTCACGGTGGCATTTTTTGGGGCTTACAGGGTCAGCGAGCTTGTAGCCCCATCAGTTAAGGATCCGGGGGCAGCATGCATCCACATAAAGGATGTAGAGATAGGCGAAGGTCACATGACCGTACGGCTCCGGCGGTCCAAGACAGACCAGACAGGCAAGGGGAAGTTGACCAAAATACACTGCATCAAGGATGCGACCTGCTGCCCAGTGTGCCTATTGAGGAGCACCTAGGGCACAAGGCACTGAGCCAGGGGCCACTTTTCAGGCATAGGGATGGGGCATTCCTCAGCCATTTCCAATTCATAGCAGTAATGAGAAAAACCCTGGAGACAATGGGTCTCCCCGCGCGCGCATATGGCTCCCACTCTTTCAGAATAGGGGCGGCCACGACGGCAGCAGGGCTAGGTTTGGAGGAGGGACTGATCAAGGGAATAGGGCGCTGGACATCCAGCGCATTCAAACGCTACATACGCCCAACAACATACTGAGTCCGAATTCTCCCGCCCCTTCCAGGTCCTGGAAATCCGCGAAAGAGGGCGTGGATCATGGGACACTCCTACGTGACGCGGGCACAGAAGTGGGCGGCGGCCAGACGCGAATTCGGCGGGATATGGCTGCGGAAAACCAAAATCGAATGGTGGGGGCGCCCGGGAATGACTTGGGACCAACTGCTATCCGCGGCGCAGGAAGCATTGAGACGAGGTGGCAGGCCAGACGCGGTAGTGGTCCACCTAGGGGGGAATGACTTAGCAAAAGTAGGAAGGCGGGTGCTATTAGAGGACATGCAGAAAAGCCTAACAGCTTTGGCACGCCTGATCCGCCCCGCAGAGGTGATCTTCTCTGAGATCATAGTGAGGAGGGCCTGGCGGGGGGCGGTAGACCTGGGGGCGGTGGAGAAATCCAGAAGGAAATTGAATATCACCATGGCCAAAGTGTGCAAGGCCAATGGATGGGGTTTCGTGAGGCACGGCTTTATAAACTTGAGGTCCCCAGGGTACCACTTGGATGACGGGGTACACCTCACCGGGGTGGGAATGGACATGTTCCTGCTGAACATTATGGGGATCCTGGAGCAAAGGGGTTTCAACTAGGAAAAAGGGAGAGCCAGGAATTGGGGGGAGCTCCCTCCGATCGAGAAACCGTAGGAAGCGTGGCGGAACAAACACAAGGAAGCTAGTAGAAAGAGTGAAATACTAGAAGGTAGAGGGAGGGCTCCCACAGTGTCCTTGGGATGCCTCACGGCAGGGGCACTGAGGGAGCCAAGGGGCGGCGTGCCGCCATAAGAAAATAGACGTGATGCTCCCGCAGGACCCTTGGGATGCCTCACGGCAGGGGTACCGAGGGAGAAGATGGAAGGACTCAGCCTCAAGAAAGGTAGAGTAGATGCTCAAGTAAGGTCCTTGGGATGCCGCACGGCAGGGACCCCTGGGAGAACGGAGGGCCCACGAAAGGGTACAGGGCGAGCGGGACGGCACTTGCAGCCCGGGCAGGTCCAGACGGACACCCTCCAAAATCGGTAGCAAGCTGAAGCCTAGACCCGTGATTCAGAGGCCCAAAAGGAGGGCCCTCCCTCCCAGGAAATTGAGGAGGCGGGGTCCATAATGCAAAAGGTAGAACATGGACATTGAATACAGTATGACCATGAACATGGAAATGCATAACAATTTTGTAAGAATTTTATGTGATGAATAAACTGCGACCTTTTCAGGCACCAAAGAATGTTGTCAGTGGTAATCTAAGGTAAAAGCGCGCAGTGTTGTTGGGTAACAACGGAAGGGAGCGGGGCGCGACGACTCGCCGCCTGGAGGGGGTTGAGGCCCGGGCCGGGGAGGCAAAGCCGGACCAAATGGGGGCCCGGGTAGAACGCCCTCCGGAGGCGGGGTTCCTCCCCCCACCCCGATTAGCATACCGGCTAGGCCGGCGGGGGTCAGGATTGGCCCCCGGAACAAAAGGCAGCCCCCACCCAATCAGGGGGGCGACCAGGATAGCGAGTGGGGGGGATAAGAGGGGCCAACGGCCAGGAGCAGGCACATTCCCCCCCCCATCACAGGAAGTAGAGAAAGAATCCCACCCACCCACCCCTAAGAAAAAACGGGCATCGCAGCCGGACGGGAAAGGGGTAGCGGAACAAACACAAGGAAGCTAGTAGAAAGAGTGAAATACTAGAAGGTAGAGGGAGGGCTCCCACAGTGTCCTTGGGATGCCTCACGGCAGGGGCACTGAGGGAGCCAAGGGGCGGCGTGCCGCCATAAGAAAATAGACGTGATGCTCCCGCAGGACCCTTGGGATGCCTCACGGCAGGGCTACCGAGGGAGAAGATGGAAGGACTCAGCCTCAAGAAAGGTAGAGTAGATGCTCAAGTAAGGTCCTTGGGATGCTGCACGGCAGGGACCCCTGGGAGAACGTAGGGCCCACGAAAGGGTACAGGGTGAGCGGGACGGCACTTGCAGCCCGGGGAGGTCCAGACGGACACCCTCCAAAATCGGTAGCAAGCTGAAGCCTAGACCCGTGATTCAGAGGCCCAAGAAGGGGGCCCTCCTCCCAGGAAATTGAGGAGGCGGGGTCCATAATGCAAAAGGTAGAACATGGACATTGAATACAGTATGACCATGAACATGGAAATGCATAACAATTTTGTAAGAATTTTATGTGATGAATAAACTGCGACCTTTTCAGGCACCAAAGAATGTTGTCAGTGGTAATCTAAGGTAAAAGCGCGCAGTGTTGTTGGGTAACAACGGAAGGGAGCGGGGCGGGACGACTCGCCGCCTGGAGGGGGTTTGCTCACCTCATTTGGAGACGGGTGAACCCTAAGCTTTTTTTCAACGTAGTCCCAGCTTGCTCTGTCAGTGAAAAGCTTCTTCCAATGGCCCGACAGAGGGACAGAATTTTTTTTTTATAATGCTACGCCCTGAGGGGGCAGGGGATTGGGAACAAAAAAGGTTTAAAAATTCAGTGAACAGCTGTCAAAACTGACGGTGGCCGTCTACCAAACATTTTGTCATTTGAAGGTAACCGTCGTGATGGCTGTTCCTTTCAAGGTACACAGATAACCCCTGTGATGGCAGTCATTTCTAAATTTGGCAGACCGTAGTCCATTGTGGTGGAGGAGGTAATGTCCTCCACCATCCTGAAAAACTGTGCTCTGTCTACCAAAGCCTAAACCAGGCCCTAACACTCTCTATCAGAGAGAATCTAGTAATCCTTACAAACAAACAATCTCCTTAAAAAAATGTTGTGCTAATTCAGCTGCGGTGCGCAGTTGGGTCAGCGAAACTAAATGTGCTGGTTTGGTGAAGTAATAAAGAATAACCCACAATACTCTATGGCCTTGTGATCTAGGAAGATCCACAATAAAATACATTGATATCTGAGACCATGGTTGTTTCAGTGTAGGCAGAGGCTGTAATAATCCAGCTTGTTTTTCTGAACAGTTCTTGCTCTAAATACTTACAGTGCATGTCTTGATATAAATCGGACTGTTTCATCTTTGGCCACCGGATAACTGATCCACCTTATTACAAGTCCATCGTTTTTTATGGAACTCGAAATATGGCTGATGAGATATCTGTCACATTTGTGATAGAATACCTGTCTGCCAAACTCTAAATTAGGCCCAAACTATGTAGTATTCTTTATTCTGGGTTGCCTGTGGAAAATTGTCCTTTATAATTCTGCTATGGGTAGATAGAGTCTATAATCATGGTGCAATAATCCTCTGATCCTTTTTCCTTTTCACAGAATCCTTTTGAATTCATTTTTTACCACACACTTGGCCCTGTGCTTGTCGATTTGTTCTAAAATATTGTCTGCTGTTCCAAAGGGATTCTTTGTAATGGGCAAACTAGTGGGTGAGGATTTTGTTGTCCTGTGTTGTTGCCCTCTCCTTGTCTTGTCAGTGCATCTGCCTTTCTATGTGTTTGCCTGGGCATGTATATGATGCTGTACTTAAAACAGGAGAAGAACAGTGACAACCTAGCATATCTGGGGTTGGCACATTAAATGATCTTCAGAAAGTCAAGTTTTAGAGATCTGCCTATAGGGTAATAGGAATTTTATAAGACAAAGAAAGGCAGTAGGGCTATAGGACAGTCGCATTAGTATTTATCCTTATTGGTTCATTAGTTAGACCCAGACACTCAACTGTTTGTGATTCTACCGCCAACGAATCACTACACAAAACTACTTAGCACATACAGGACAGGAGTGTCTATTAGCTACACATGTATTATCATTGATAATATTATTAATCTTTTTTTAGAAACTTCACATTTCCATCATTGATGATGCCCAGACATCATAATTAATATTGACCAAATATATAAATTGTCCAACCCGTAATTACAGGAGTGTACATTAGTAATACACAGGAGTCACGGAATCTTGATGAAAAAATCTTGATTTATTTCTATTCTTTTTGTAGATGTAAACATGAATTCAGCCCAGCCAACGCGTTTCGTCCTAAACGGACTTCATCAGGGATGTAAGTAAATGCTCAAAACCAGGTTTATCAGATCTAGTTAGGCTTTGTGTTGTAATTGAGTGGATCCCAGACGATAGTATCAAAGATGAGTCATCAAATATTCTATGTTCAACTCCAATTTATTTATTCCAACCCTCTATCTTCCTCATCAGAAGTGAATTCATTATGATCATTTATATTGCTCTTCCATGGATCCAAAGCAACAGCTACCATCTACCGGGTTCAGAGTGAAAGTTGGATCTTCCCAAATAGTGTCTCCGGAGAGAAAAATCATTGTTGATTGACAACAGTTCACAGTCATGGATTTCATTTTTTTTGTCTGTGGCTGTTGTAGTTCTAGAAAAATGTGCGACCATATATAGATCATCTGTCTAAGGATGCCCTTGTGATAAGTTGCTCCTATAGCAAAGGCTGATGTATCTGTTTCAAATGTGAATCATCTTGAGGAATTAAGGTTTTGTAATATAGGAGCAGTGGTGATAGCCTTTTTTAGGAATTGAACACATTGTCCTCTTGTAGACCACAACTGAAAGGTTTCTCCTTGATCAAGGCATTACTAGCTTTTACTGTTTGTGAAACTAGTCTACAAAATGTCTATAAATTGTAGGAAATTCAAGAAACTTCTATATGTCTTTGACCAAGGAAAGTATAGGGTGTTCTGGAACTGCATTGATTTTATTGAGTTCCACTTGAATACCTTTGTCAGAAATAATCAACCCCCAAAGTTGAAAAGAAACTACTGACAGGATTATGGAAGTTCATAGTGTCAAGTGCAAGACCAGAATCACATTCTTGATTATACAGACTATATATGATACAGGAAAACTGGCGCAAGTAACATCTGAGGTAAGGTGGTACAACCTACACATCCTGGGGATCAATGAACATAAATGGAATGGATCTGTCAGAATGAAAAATCACAGGAGAAGCAGTACTGTACTCAAGCAGGGACAATGAACAATATCTTGAAGGATGTAGCCATCATCCTCAGCAAGGGAGCAGAGAAATTACTAATTGAGTCAAATTCAGTCAACAGCAGACTCCTGATAGCCAGGTTAAAAGGCAGACACATCAACACCACTGTTTTCCAGTGTTATGCTCCAAAACGTTATGCAGAGGAAACAGTCAAGGACATTCTACCAACAGATGCAAGCTGACATTGAAGCTGTGCCAATTCACAAACTGAAGATTGTGATGGACTCTTGAATGCTGAAGTGTGAAATGCAGCATGAACAGTGAAAGAGCCATGGGAAAGGGGGGTTGTGGCACAATGAACAAAAATGGAGAAAGGCTTTTGGGCCACAAGTGATCTGGTGATAGGAGAGGCTCTCTCTCACCATTGTGATATTCTCAAATTTATATGTTGCTCAGCCAATGGTAGAGACAGAAGCCAGATTGATCATCTGATGATAAGTGACAGCTGGAGACGCTCACTGCAAGTGTGTACATCGGCAGTGATCGCCGTCTAGTGACTGCTCTTGTGAAGCTGAAGCTCACAAAAGCGGAACGTAAAACATCAGGACGACAGCACTTCGATGTGGCAACATTGCTGGACCTCAAGACCGAGAAGACATTCATCATATAAATCAAAAAGAGGTTCCGAACTCCTGGCAGACATGGAAGATCAGTCTCAGCCAGCTGCAGACCCAGTCAACAAGAAATGGGAACAGGTCTCTTCAATATATGTGAAGAGCAGTGAAACATAACTGGGGACCAAGCCAATGAAGAGGGAAGAATGAATAAGACAAGACACAAGGCAGGCTATTGAAGACAGGAGGGCAGCAAAAGCAGAAACACATGGAGGCCAAGTCTGAGAGGCTGCAGGAAAAGTTCAAACAGCAGTACATAGAAGCAAACAGAGCAGTCAAAAGAATGACAAGAGCAGACAAGCAGGCATAGATAGATAACTTTGCCAGTCAAGCAGAGCAGGCAGCCAGTAGAGGAGAATGGGGGAAGGGCTTCAAGATTATGAGATAGTCAGTGGTAAATCTCATGCAACATGCAGCACCCTAATCATGTACAAGCAAAGCAGACTACTCACAACAGACAAAGCAGGCAGCATGCCGGGCTGAGCACTGGTCTAGAACAGACCAGTACCAACAAGTGAAGTGGACATCCAAGAAGCAGAGTCCGACTTGGATATGAACAGTCAATAAGTGCACAGATTCTCAAAGGACCCTTAGTGGTAGGAATGTTAACTGGGTTTGCCTGTTGTTAGCTGCCTAGTAGTGAAGAATAGTTTTGGATCACATGCTTATTCTTTTCACAATAGAAACACAGGCCTTCGTTCTTTTTCTTCTTTAGGGAGTATCTTCTTTATTGACCAAGTCTACATAGCCTCTTCCACTTTTCCTTCAACCTGGAGTAGTTGTGATGGGGGAGTTGCCACCCACTTCTTTTACTTACGCATTCTTTCTGATCAACAAGCCTTTTGTCGTACCTCAAATTGTAGTGTAAAATCAATCTGAGCTTCACAGGTGTTAGGGTGAGTAATGATCAAGAATCGTACTTCCTGAAGATCTTCACATAACCTACGATAAAATGTTTCTCTCTGTGACTCATTGGTCAACTTAGCCTTGGCTCAGAGTTGTTGAAATCTGGTAACTTAAGATATAGGTTCTCCATTGCCTTGTTGTAGGGACAATAATCATAAATGAGTTGTCCATCAAATACTTTACAGAAGGCTTCTAAGAAGGTCTTTTTTGTTTTTGTTTTATATAGCGCGAACTCGACCCGAAGGTATCAGAACGCTTTACATGAGCACCAGTTGCATTACAGACGGACACATTTATTTTGTTAGGCACAGGGAGATTAAGTGATTTGCGCTGAATCACAGGATGTTGAGCGTCCCTGTCGAGACTCAAACCCGGTTCCACAGCTTCGAGGTCGACCGCTCTAGCTGTTAGGCCACACATCCTCTCCTCAGTTGGACTGCCAATTACTTAACAATATACTTTGACCGTTGATCAATGGGGTAGCACAGGTGGCTTCCTTGGACAGAAGGAAAAGTACAAAGGTCACCTTAAGAGTGTCTCTTACAAAAGCCTAAAGTTGATACAAAAGTGTAGCCAACATTGTGCCTAAAATGATTGGAACTGATGGGGTTCTCCTCCATACTTTTCTGGTAGCACTATTCCCAAATTCTTAGCTACATTTGGGGAAACTACTGGTGGAAATGTAGTGGTACTCTGGGAAGCATTAGAGCTGTTCAAACACAGGATACTGTCAGTGGCAACTGGAACAACTTCCTTTTCCGTACTTAATTAATTAATTTTGGACTATAATAATGTTCTTTCTTGTCTTGCGATTTCAAAGTCATAACTTGTTAGGACTAACATCTGACTTCATACCTCAACTGTGGACTTTGCGGACTGTTTAGACTCTTGGATTACGCATAAATTGAAGCAAGGACCCAGATGCTAATCCACCAATCCTCTGTACCATGGGATTCACACAAACTAAGAAAAGGCTACCCTGACCAGTGCAATTCATCCAGGGGTTAATGGGGAAACACTGTAAGTAAGGGAGAGAGACAAAATACAGGAGTCGGCTCTAAAGTGCTGCAGAAGAGTGTTAGGATTGCCCAGCCTGGTCGTCAGGAGCGGCAATTAAGAGAGATTGACACGTGCACTGGTTTTGTAGGTAGTAAGTGTCATTTGCAAGATGGTAACTATAATACACAAATCAGCAATAGTGATTAGCAGATAGAGACATGAGGAATGCAAAGGTTTTCATAAATAGAATCATTTTTCCATTACGCTCATCCAGTGTTCACAACTCAGGCCTTTTTCATTTTTTTTATTTGCATTGAAAAGAAAACAAAAACAGCCCCTTAGAAGGAGTATACATCAGATATCCAGCGGGATGACAAAATTCATCGTTACCTCATTACAAACAGGTAAAATCACAGCATTTTAACAGTTCTTCAATTACGAAAAGATTTCGTCTGAGCTCTAAAAGTTGTGCAGATTCGGAATATGGGGAAGTAAAGCAACATAAACAAAAAAAATTATACAAGGTAACAAATGCGAGGAAAAAGATAAAACAGTATGGACTCAGGATTCATTGAAATAAAGTGCTAGTTCAGAGCCTAAGAATTCCAGGGTATTACCAGTTTAGAAAGACAGCTCAACTTTCTTTATCAGAGAAAGGGGCAATTAAAAAAACATGCTATTGTAATATAATTACCATACTTTCCTCTTAACACAAAAGAAAAGAAAAAGAAAGCCAGATTATATACTTTGATGTTAAACTACGATGACAAATGATTAAAATTCACCATAATTCAGCCATTGAGAGACTGAGTGCCATATCCGGGTTCACCATTTCTGAGCCTTTCGCCCCTTACACTCATACAACTTAATTTCCACAGTGTAAATTGCCAGAAATCTAGATTTCCATTCATAAAAAGTGGAGAGTTCCGGATTACGGCATCTTGTAGCGATATACATCCGTGCTACTGCCATTGCAATAAATAGCAGATAGCCCTTTTTTTACCAGCTGGTTTCCCCCTGGATCCTCTACTACTCCTAGAAGTGCCAGTGTAGAATTAATTACTATTTGGGCTCCAGGAATCTCTTCTAAAAATGTAGCCTTATCATAAAACAAAGGTCCTAATTTTGGACAGAGAAAAAACATATGGACAATTTCAGCCCCCGCCTCCCCACACCGGGGACAGTGGTCATCCTCTCTCCTACCCAACTTGAACAATTTATCTGTTGTAAAATACAAGTCAAACACAGTTTTAAAATGTTGGTTTTTTAGACCAGCCGTCAGTAATACCTTTTCACCAATGTCTAAGGATTCTTGCAGTATTGTTCCCTCAAACCCTAGTCTACCTTCCCATCTCGCATTCTGAATTTCTAAATCATCAGGAAAGAATCAATAAATCATAAATAGCCCCAATCTTGGCTCTTTTACCAATTATCTCAATGATAGGTATCCGGATCTTAGGCCCATTTGTCTTATGCAATCTATTTAGAAAATCCTGGATCTGAAGATATTAAAAAAATTGTTGAGGGGAATCCCAAATTTCTCCCGCGGGTCTCCAAACAAGCTTATATTTTCATCAGAAAGGAGATCCCCAGCTATAAAATTCAGTTTTGCCACCAAACCTTCACTATTGAATCGTGGAATATCACCAGTAAGCTAACAGTCCCCCATAACGACGTGTAGTAGTTAAATTTAGGCAATTTTATTTTCTTAATTTTTTTTGCCATACTCTAAATGCTTCTTCAGACCTTAAATTGTGCTTTTCTTTATAGTAGCTAGGTTCAAGATTTTTCAAAAGGAGGCCTACAGCTCCCTCCCCTATTAAAAGCTCATATATTGCAGAAGATTCTGCTAGGCTAGGCTTGTGCGTATTCCCCGATAACAAAACACCCATATTTTGTAGCATACATGCCCAGAGGTACATTGTTCTATTTGGTACTCCCCAAACCCCCGGTTCTTGGGCGATGTCATAAATTTAGAGGCTCTTCTGGTTGTTCTGAACCCCCAAAGAAAGCCATAACATATGCTTTTTATTTTCATTAGCCACCTATGGTTAATTTCTAATGGGATTGCTCTAAATAGATATAATAATTTAGGCAGAATCATCATTTTTATCACATTCCCTTTTCCCACCAGTGATAAAAAGAGGTGGTTTCAGTCTTCTAAGACCTTGCTCTAGTGTTTGTACAAGGGGGGTCAAATTTAGTTCAACAATATGTTCCACAACTGGGGAGATACATATCCTCAGATAAGTTGCCTCTTTCACTACCTGGGGGTCAAACTGTCCTATGTTACTAGTACAAATTATTTGTGTTTTCCCCTGATTATCTTGTACCCCGAGGAAGAACCAAATGACCTTGCTATTCCCTCGCTGTCAGCCAAAGCTTGTTGTGGATTTGTTGTCACGATCGCTGTATCATCCCCTCATGCTAATGCCTTATACTCCACCTGTCCTACTACCATCGGGTTGATTTGGAAGCTGGCTTCCAATTTTAGGATCAGGGGATTAATATATAGTGCAAAGAGTAATGGTGAGCAAGGGCACCCTTGCCTTGTACCCCTTGAGATAAAAATCTCTTCGGATTCTAATCCCATGATTCACAATTGGGCTCTAGGATTCAGATACAGCAATTTAACCGCTCTAATATATCCTGCTCCAAAACCATAGTTTTCTAATGCATCCCATAAAAAAGGCCAGGACACCCAACCGAATGCCTTTTCGGCATCTAATAAAATCAGACCCATTTTCCCCCTGGTGTTTTCGGTAATATCAAAAAGTGTTTTAATATGATCTATTCTTCCAAGGCCAGGAATAAAACCGTGCTGTCTAAGGTATACTCATTTCGTAATTACGTTACCTAGACGGATTGCCAGGATTTTAGAGTACACCTTACCGTCACAGTTGATTAATGTAATTGGTCTTTAGGATCCTGGCTTTAATGGGGGTTTACTTTTTTTTTTAAACACCACTGTAGGAGAGTAGGATCTGCCTCTTATGTTGCCCCCACTTTTTTTCTGATGTTAGCACTGGTTTCTGGCTATAGTCTGGATGGGTCCCTGCCAATCAGGGCCCCAGCCTCTCTGTTCTCTCTAAACGACATGGAGTGCACTCTAGGTGCACTAGTGATTGGATACTGTGGTGCCTTATGAGTCCCTAGTATATGGTACCTTAGGTACCAAGGGCATAGGTACTTCACAGGCCTACCAGGGGCTGCAGCATGTATTATGCCACCCCTGGGAAGCAGACTAAATCTGACACCACAGGCCTGCTACTGCAGCCTGGGTGAGGTGGTGCTAGCACTCCTCACTGAGATATAGGTTTCCTATATCTCTCCTGCACACACATATAAACCTATCAGTCACCCCTAAGGCAGGCCCTATCAATCCTGAGGGCAGGGTGCTTGGCTTCTATGTGAGGGGGTGCCTCTGCCTGAGCAGGGCCCCTCTACAGCTCTCAGAGTCTATTCTCTGGTGCTGTTTGTGGATGCGGTTAAACCATATACTCTTAAGTGCATTATATCCTCGCGGTAAAATGCTAACTTTGGAATGGCTGCATCAAAACATGTCGTGTTTGGTGTCAAACATCTTGGAATACTACCCCCCGCCAATCCTGGCGGCGGGGGTAGCATTCCACCCTTCTAGAGGGATAAGACATGTACCTGCTGTGGAAACGCGGTAGAATCCTGAAGAGCCCTGGCATCACAAAATGGATGCCACCAGTCACCGACACTGGGCTGCCCTCCTGCTGATGACCGAAACTCACAGTGGAGGAAGCCCAACAATAGGCATCCTGTCACAGGGAGGTGTAACCACCTCCCAGACAGGGTTTAGTGTATTGGGGCTGGGTGGGTGCACTCTTAGAGTGCTTTGAAGTCCTGCACTGGGGGAGCAGAAGGCTCCTCTGTGCATATGCCAGTTCAAACCGGCTCAGGGGCTACCTGCCCCTGCTCTGGTGCGAAACTGGACAAAGGGAAGTGGGTGTAGCCACCCCCTCCCTTGACCCTCCCATAGGTGGGGTCATAGAGCTAGTCCATCCCCTCTTTTTAGTATAAGAAGGGGAACCCTTGAACTTGCTAGTTAGATAACCCCTGGACGACGCTCTACAGAAGAATCCTGGCCCTTCGACGTTCCACTACCTTTGGAAGACAGAAGAATCTCCCTTGGAGTCAAGGAGTGACTCCCGTGCTTGGCAGGCACCAAAAATGACAACGACGGTCGCAAACTATGCCGCTCCTGCCGGAGTCCGAAGTCCCTGCAGCCCAAGAAGTGGATTTCCTGACTTCTCCAAGGCCATCGTGAGTCCCCAGTGAAGCTGAGGCAAGTGGACCCCACGAGTGACGAGGAACCGCGACCCCTGGGTACCGTGCACTATTGTCGAGTACAACCCCTTCACAACGTTCCACGAACTTGTGCTTTGGACCACGTGTGGTCCCGACCTCCAGCAGGAATCCCTCCGAAGATCAGAGGCCTACACCATCCCGAGTGACCGTGGACCCCTGTTGAGTGATTCCGCCCGAGGTGTCTTCGCGATCCCTTGCCAGCTGGCTCGTGGGTCCCCAGAAGACTTCTTAAAGAAACCAAAGGGCTCCCCTGGTTGCTCCAGGCCTGCCCTGACTTACCCTCGCTGGGTGAGTCCCTCAGACCTTGCTGGTCTGTGCCATCGACTCTTCTTCATCTCCCCGAGACTTGCTGTTGCCAAGGCTTGTTGGCTCCAATCGAGTTGCCGACACCGCAGTAAGCTGCAGACTTCGTGGGACACACAGAATCCAGCTCCTGGTCGTCGTCGACGCCTCCTGGACCTCGTGGCTGAAGAGTCAAGGCACCCGCAACCGACCTGAATCAACCGACGACGGTGGGCATCCATCTTCCTTGCCCCGAGTCACTGCCAAGTGACTTTGAACACTGTCCCCTCTGCTTTCAGGTCATCCTTCTTCAGAATCCAGGCTTGGATTCCACCGGACACTTCTTCAGCTCCCGCAAGCAGCAAGTCTTCTTTGTTCGCCATTGAAAACGACGCCGCAACCCGACACCAAAGGACACCTTTGCACCCGGCTTCCCTGGGTGAGGTAACTCCAGCACTACGGTGCTCCTGTGGGTGTGGGCCCTAGAACTACTTACCCTGTAAGTGACTTTCTTGTAGGTTCTCCCGAAGTATCCTAGAACTCTTAATTTCCAACCGCGACTTGCCCCATTGAAGTTAACGGCGATCCGCGCCTGTGTATCCACACTGCACGCGTCCCCCGTGGGTCCTTTACTTACCTGCCTTGGGTGGTTTCGTGAGGCCCCAGCACTTCTGAAGGCCCTAGGCCTTGTCTCCCTGCAAGTCGTTGTTGCTAAGTCCCTTTTTAGTATATGGTCTGGTACGCCCCTAGGGCCCCAGCCATATTTTGTGCTTAACTTATTGTGAAACGTTGATTTGTGCATATGTTTGTCTTCTAATCTCATAAAGAGATTAGTAGAGAGTTATTTAGAAATAAATACATATATATTTGATATATATACCTGTGTGGTGTCTTTTCATTTGGTGATTCAGGAGATTATATGGTAAAACAAGCTGCTTTACATTCCTTCAAGACTTAGCCTGAAGGCTGCTCTCCACAGCTACCACTAGGATAGCTTTCTTTAAAAGGTTGTCTTAAACCTATCTACCATAAGAGTCGATTTGCCCTGGTGCAAGGTGTCCACTTTAATTAGTGAACAGCATATACCAGGCCAACTTCTCACATTGGTGGGCAGCGTGTGGGATTCCAGCTTGCCATTGTTTTACCAGAAAATCTCTATTTGAATTACTAACTGAAAACCATTATAGGTACTCAAGGTACATATAAAGTCAAGCTTAGTATCAATAAGTTCTACTGAACTTAGAGCTGTGTGCCAAGGGATAGCACACCCTTTCCACATCTCAAGCTAGGATCAGTAGGCCACAAACTAGTGTAGGTAGTACAACACTGCACAACACTTGAATGTCCTTAAAGGGTGGACCCAGTGGATCCACTCAGCCTCAGTATAAGGACATGGCTTTCTCTGACTTGAGAGCCATGTGTGTTGACAGACACCTGAGGCTAGGACAGAGTCCCTCAACACTACACCTGATAGATCTGCTGACAGCAGATGACCTTAGATTGGCTCTAGGAGCTAAAGGGTCTGAATCAGTGGGTGGGTCAGTCATAGTCTCTGGGTCAGATGATGAAAATCAGAATGACCAAGACTCTGTGATTGAAGGGCCAGGCTTCAAGGGGCCTGAAAAGGACAGAGGAATTCTCCCTAAGAGAACTGACAGAGAGGAGGAGAGGCACAGATCCCCTTCCAGGGAATCTGACACTCTTATCACTCTGGCAGAGAATTTGTCCAGCAGAGGAGCTCATACTTTTCCTTAAGAGAGACCTCCTCTGAGAGAAGGTGCAAACTGCTCCAGTATGAGGAGGCCAAAGTGGCCCTCAGAACCAAGCAGTTGGCACTGGATAGGGAAGCCCTGGAGATCCAGAGAGCTTCTAGAAAAGAGGGGTTAGAACCCCCTGGTGGCAGCAACAGTGTCCCTAGAGACAGAGAATATATTCCTGACCATAGGAACCTGAGCAAGGTTGTTCCTCCCTACCAGAGTGGGGATGATATCCACAAGTGGATAACTGCTATGGAGAGGGCCTGTAGAGTACAGCAGGTCCCCCAAAAGCAGTGGGCAGCAATCTTGTGGCTCTCCTTTTCAGATAAAGGAAGAGACAAGCTCCTCACTGTTAGAGAGGAGGATGCTGATGATTATGAGGTCCTGAAGAGTGCACTGATAGATGGGTTTGGCTTAACCACTGAGCAGTACAGGTTGAAGTTCAGAGATACCCAGAAGGCACAGACTCAGGACTGGACTGACTTTGTTGATTGTGCAACCAAGGCTCTAGAGGGTTGGCTGGTTGGCAGTAGGGTTACTGATTTCAAGGGATTGTATAATCTGATGATGAGAGAACAGATCCTAAATAATTGCCAGAACCAGTTGTTGCATCAGTACCTGGTGGACTCTGATCTGACCTCTCCCCAAGAATTGGGAAAGAAGGCAGACAAATGGGTCAGAACCAGGGTGAGGCAGAAAACCCAGAACCAAGGGGGTGACACTAAGAAGCAAGATCCTAAAGGCTCTGAGAAAGGTGGGGATAAGTCAAAAGACCAGAAGTCTTCACAAGGGCCCCAAAAATCTGCATCTGGTGGGGAGTCACAGTCCAACAAGGGAAAAGGCCAAAAGAAGCCCTGGTGCAAATTCTGTAAACAGAAAGGGCACTGGACTTCTGATTGTACCAAGTCCAAAGACCAAACCACCACCACTCCTGCCCCTAAGGCAACTGTGCCCCCTAGCTCAGCTACTGGTGGAGGTGGTACGCAGAATAAGGGTGTAGTAGGGTTGACCCTGGGTTCTGAAGTGGATTCTGACCTAGTCAGAGTGACCACTCAGGCAATGCTGATTTGTGATGGAAACATTGATATGTCCTTCCTAGTAAGCCCCAGTAATCTGGGCAAGTACAAACAGCAGCCTTTGATAAATGGCAAACAGGCTTTGGCATTTAGGGACACAGGTGCTAGTGTCACCATGGTGGCAGAGGACCTAGTGGACCCTGGACAGATCATCCTGGGCGAAATGTACCAGGTGACCAATGCAAGCAATGTCCAGACCAACCATAGTCTGGCAGTTGTGAATTTCTCCTGGGGAGGGGTAACTGGCCCCAAAAAGGTTGTAGTCAGTGCAGACCTCCCTGTAGAATGTCTGTTGGGCAATGATCTAGAGACTTCAGCCTGGTCTGAAGTAGAGTTATGGACTCATGCTGAGATGTTGGGCATCCCTGCAGAGGTATTTGCTGTGACCAGGTCACAAGCAAGAATGCATGACACTGAACCAGCTCTGGATCCTGGAACAATGGACCAGATGCTTCCCAAGAGGAGGAGCAGTAGGGTTAAGGCAGTGCCTTCCCTCTGTCTCAGATCAAAGATTCACTTCCAGAGGGAGGTGAAGCAGAACCTGAAGAAGGAACTGCCCCAGAGGGACTTGAACCTGACCAGGTTGAGTTCTTGGGGGCAGGGGGCCCTTCTAGGGAAGATCTGAGTAAGGAGCAACAGTGCTGCCCCTCTCTTGAACCCCTCAGACAGCAGGCTGCTGCTGAGGCTGCTGGGAGTGCTAGTGGGTCCCATAAAGTTTATTGGGATGAGGAACTCCTATATTCTGAGGGTAGAGACCCAGCCCCTGGAGCCACCAGGAGGTTGGTAATACCTCAGAAGTTTAGGGGGTTCCTCTTGACCTTAGCACATGATATCCCTTTAGCAGGTCACTTGGGCCAAAACAAGACCTGGGACAGGCTTGTTCCACATTTTCATTGGCCACATATGTCAGAGGACACAAAGGAGTTTTGTCGCTCCTGTGTCACTTGCCAAGCCAGTGGTAAGGCAGGTGGCACAACAAAGGCCCCCTGATACCACTACCTGTGGTGGGGGTACCCTTTGAAAGGGTAGGGATTGACATTGTTGGTCCCCTTGACCCTCAGACTGCATCTGGGCACAGATTTATCCTGGTGGTAGTGGATCATGCCACCAGGTACCCAGAGGCAATTCCTCTGAGGACCACCACAGCCCCTGTGGTGGCAAGAGCCCTCATTGGAGTTTTCTCCAGAGTGGGTTTCCCAAAGGAGGTCATTTCTGACAGAGGTACCAACTTCATGTCAGGATATCTGAAAGCAATGTGGAAGGAGTGTGGTGTAACTTATAAGTTCACCACCCCTATCACCCACAATGCAATGGTTTAGTTGAACGTTTCAACAAAACCTTGAAAGGAATGATTAAAGGACTCCCAGAGAAGCTTAGGCGGAAATGGGACCTTCTTCTTCCTTGCCTATTGTTTGCATACAGAGAGGTTCCACAGAAGGGGGTTGGTTACAGCCCATTTGAACTTCTGTTTGGACATCCTGTGAGAGGTCCACTATGTTTGGTAAAGAGGGCTGGGAGTTACCTCTCGAACCCCCAAACAAGATGTGATGGACTATGTACTTGGTCTCCGCTCCCGGATGGCAGAGTACATGAAAAAGGCAACCAAAAACCTGGAGGCCAGCCAAGAATTGCAAAAAGCTTGGCATGACCAAAGGCTGTGCTGACTGTATACCAGCCAGGACAGAAAGTGTGGGTGTTGGAACCTGTGGCCCCAGCAGCCCTCCAGGACAAGTGGAGTGGCCCCCATACAATAGTTGAACAGAAGGGAGAAGTCACCTATCTGGTGAATCTTGGAACTCCCAGGAGCCCCCTAAGGGTGCTTCATGTCAACAGATTAAAGCCATATGTTGACAGGGCTGACATGGGCTTGCTCATGGCAACTGATGAGGACCAGGAGGAGGAGAGTGACCCTCTACCTGACCTGCTCTCTCAGAACCCTGATGATGGGTCAGTAGATGGTGTTGCTTTGGCAAGCAGCCTCACTGACCATCAGAAACTGAGTGCAGACAAGTTCTGCAACAGTTTAGACATATGTTTAGCCTGACCCCTAGTCAGACTACCTGGTGCACCCATGAGGTGGACACTGGGGACAGTCTGCCTGTCAAGAATAAAATCTACAGGCAACCTGACCATGTCAGGGACTGTATCAGGACTGAAGTCCAGAAAATGTTGGAGTTAGGCGTGATTGAGCCTTCAGATAGCCCTTGGGCTAGCCCAGTAGTCCTGGTACCCAAGCCTCATACCCAGGGTGGTAAGAAAGAAATGAGGTTTTGTGTAGACTACAGAGGCCTCAATGCAGTCACTAGGACTGATGCCTATCCCATACCAAGGGCAGATGAGCTGATTGATACTTTGGCCTCAGCCAAGTATCTAAGCACATTTGACCTCACAGCTGGCTACTGGCAAATCAGATTAGCTGATGATGCAAAAGCCAAAACAGCATTTTCGACCCCTGGTGGGCACTACCACTTTGTGGTGATTCCCTTTGGATTGAAAAATGCACCTGCCACTTTTCAGAGGTTGGTGAATAAAGTTCTGGCAGGGATGGAAACTTATTGCTCAGCTTATCTAGATGATATTGCTGTCTTTAGTTCCTCCTGGCAGGATCACCTGGTCCACCTCAGAAATGTTTTGGAGGCCCTGCAGAAAGCAGGCCTCACTATCAAGGCCACCAAGTGCCAGATAGGGCAGAGTCAGGTTGTGTACCTGGGCCACCTTGTAGGTGGAGGCCAGGTTCAGCCTCTACAGAGCAAAATCCAAACCATAATGGAATGGGTTGCTCCAACCACCCAGACACAGGTGAGAGCCTTCTTAGGCCTGACTGGGTACTATAGGAGGTTTGTCAAGGGATATGGATCTATAGTGACCCCCTTGAATGATCTGACCTCAAAGAGAAAGCCAAAAAAGGTTCAGTGGACAGCAAGCTGTCAAAAGGCATTTGAAGACCTAAAGCAGGCCATGTGCACTGCCCCCATCTTACAGAGTCCAGACTACACCAAAAGTTCATTGTCCAAACAGATGCTTCTGAGCTGGGTGTGGGAGCTGTACTGTCTCAACTGAATGATGAAGGTCAAGACCAGCCAGTAGCTTTTATTAGCAGAAGGCTGACCCCTAGAGAGAAACGTTGGTCAGCTATAGAGAGGGAGGCCTTTGCTGTGGTATGGGCCCTGAAGAAGCTGAGGCCATACTTGTTTGGTACTCACTTCATAGTTCAGACTGACCACAAGCCCCTCGTATGGCTAAAGCAGATGAAAGGTGAAAACCCAAAACTTTTGAGGTGGTCCATTTCCCTACAGGGGATGGACTATACAGTGGAACATAGGCCTGGGACCCAACATGCCATGCAGATGGACTCTCAAGGTATTTCCACTTTGAACACGAAGACTCAACTGGTCAAGGTTAGTTTAGTGTCCCTGCGTTTGGGGGGGTTGTGTAGGAGAGTAGGATCTGCCTCTTATGTTGCCCCTACTTTTTTCTGATGTTAGCACTGGTTTCTGGCTATAGTCTGGCTGGGTCCCTGCCAATCAGGGCCCCAGCCTCTCTGTTCTCTCTAAACGACATGGAGTGCACTCTAGGTGCACTAGTGATTGGATACTGTGGTGCCTTATGAGTCCCTAGTATATGGTACCTTAGGTAAGGGCATAGGTACTTCACAGGCCTACCAGGGGCTGCAGCATGTATTATGCCACCCCTGGGAAGCAGACTAAATCTGACACCACAGGCCTGCTACTGCAGCCTGGGTGAGGTGGTGCTAGCACCCCTCACTGAGATATAGGTTTCCTATATCTCTCCTGCACACACATATAAACCTATCAGTCACCCCTAAGGCAGGCCCTATCAATCCTGAGGGCAGGGTGATTGGCTTCTATGTGAGGGGGTGCCTCTGCCTGAGCAGGGCCCCTCTACAGCTCTCAGAGTCTATTCTCTGGTGCTGTTTGTGGATGCGGTTAAACCATATACTCTTAAGTGCATTATATCCTCGCGGTAAAATGCTAACTTTGGAATGGCTGCATCAAAACATGTCGTGTTTGGTGTCAAACATCTTGGAATACTACCCCCCGCCAATCCTGGCGGCGGGGGTAGCATTCCACCCTTCTAGAGGGATAAGACATGTACCTGCTGTGGAAACGCGGTAGAATCCTGAAGAGCCCTGGCATCACAAAATGGATGCCACCAGTCACCGACACTGGGCTGCCCTCCTGCTGATGACCGAAACTCACAGTGGAGGAAGCCCAACAATAGGCATCCTGTCACAGGGAGGTGTAACCACCTCCCAGACAGGGTTTAGTGTATTGGGGCTGGGTGGGTGCACTCTTAGAGTGCTTTGAAGTCCTGCACTGGGGGAGCAGAAGGCTCCTCTGTGCATATGCCAGTTCAAACCGGCTCAGGGGCTACCTGCCCCTGCTCTGGTGCGAAACTGGACAAAGGGAAGTGGGTGTAGCCACCCCTCCCTTGACCCTCCCATAGGTGGGGTCATAGAGCTAGTCCATCCCCTCTTTTAGTATAAGAAGGGGAACCCTTGAACTTGCTAGTTAGATAACCCCTGGATGACGCTCTACAGAAGAATCCTGGCCCTTCGACGTTCCACTACCTTTGGAAGACAGAAGAATCTCCCTTGGAGTCAAGCAGTGACTCCCCTGCTTGGCAGGCACCAAAACGACAACGACGGTCGCAAACTACGCCGCTCCCGCCGGAGTCCGAAGTCCCTGCAGCCCAAGAAGTGGATTTCCTGACTTCTCCAAGGCCATCGTGAGTCCCCAGCGAAGCTGAGGCAAGTGGACCCCACGAGTGACGAGGAACCGCGACCCCTGGGTACCGTGCACTATTGTCGAGTGCAACCCCTTCACAACGTTCCACGAACTTGTGCTTTGGACCACGTGTGTTCCCGACCTCCAGCAGGAATCCCTCCGAAGATCAGAGGCCTACACCGTCCCGAGTGACCGTGGGCCTCTGTTGAGTGATTCTGCCCGAGGTGTCTTTGCGATCCCTTGCCAGCCGGCTCGTGGGTCCCCAGAAGACTTCTTAAAGAAACCAAAGGGCTCCCCTGGTTGCTCCAGGCCTGCCCTGACTTACCTTCGCTGGGTGAGTCCCTCAGACCTTGCTGGTCTGTGCCATCGACTCTTCTTCATCTCCCCGAGACTTGCTGTTGCCAAGGCTTGTTGGCTTCAATCGAGTTGCCGACACCGCAGTAAGCTGCAGACTTCGTGGGACACACAGAATCCAGCTCCTGGTTGTCGTCGACGCCTCCTGGACCTCGTGGCTGAAGAGTCAAGGCACCCGCAACCGACCTGAATCAACCGACGACGGTGGGCATCCATCTTCCTTCCCCGAGTCACTGCCAAGTGACTTTGAACACTGTCCCCTCTGCTTTCAGGTCATCCTTCTTCAGAATCCAGGCTTGGATTCCACCGGACACTTCTTCAGCTCCCGCAAGCAGCAAGTCTTCTTTGTTCGCCATTGAAAACGACGCCGCGACCCGACACCAAAGGACACCTATGCACCCGGCTTCCCTGGGTGAGGTAACTCCAGCACTACGGTGCTCCTGTGGGTGTGGGCCCTAGAACTACTTACCCTGTAAGTGACTTGCTTGTAGGTTCTCCCGAAGTATCCTAGAACTCTTAATTTCCAACCGCGACTTGCCCCATTGAAGTTAACGGCGATCCGCGCCTGTGTATCCACACTGCACGCGTCCCCCGTGGGTCCTTTACTTACCTGCCTTGGGTGGTTTCGTGAGGCCCCAGCACTTCTGAAGGCCCTAGGCCTTGTCTCCCTGCAAGTCGTTGTTGCTAAGTCCCTTTTTAGTATATGGTCTGGTACGCCCCTAGGGCCCCAGCCATATTTTGTGCTTAACTTATTGTGAAACGTTGATTTGTGCATATGTTTGTCTTCTAATCTCATAAAGAGATTAGTAGAGAGTTATTTAGAAATAAATACATATATATTTGATATATATACCTGTGTGGTGTCTTTTCATTTGGTGATTCAGGAGATTATATGGTAAAACAAGCTGCTTTACATTCCTTCAAGACTTAGCCTGAAGGCTGCTCTCCACAGCTACCACTAGGATAGCTTTCTTTAAAAGGTTGTCTTAAACCTATCTACCATAAGAGTCGATTTGCCCTGGTGCAAGGTGTCCACTTTAATTAGTGAACAGCATATACCAGGCCAACTTCTCACAACCACTATATGAGTTTCTCCCCATGAAGCTGGTGTCTCCCTTACCTGAGCTTTTCAGAAGACTACCAACATATCCTACATTAATTCTTTTAACCATGCTTTATATTCTCCAAAGGGATATTATTTATTTATTTGCAGAGTTTTATATAGCGCTGGCTAGACCCGGAGGTATCAGAGCGCTTTACATGAGGATCAGCGAGTTACAAGTTACAAAATTACATCAGTTACAGGAGCCAAGTATAACATAGGAGAAAAACAGTGAATACACAATAACATGGGTTATTAGCGCATAGCATAGCCAAGACACACGTCAAATGGGGCATGAAAGGTAGGGGGAATGGTAAAAAGGGGTAAGGAATGCATAATCGGGTCAGGCAGACCAGCAAGAGGGAAAGTACTTACAAAACAGTCACAGTAAAAGCCATACAAACCGGCTGGGGACCAACAATCATAAACATCCTGTGAATCGGTGATAGTATAAGATGGGAGGGGAGTAGGAGACCAAAGGGGGGGGACGACTTGAGGAAAAGAACAGACAGGCGAACAAGGAGCAGTCCAGCAACAATGAGGATAGGTCGAAACCGCCAAGATGGAGGACCCAGGCCAAGGGGACCGACAGCATCAACCCAAAATGGCGGAACACACAAAAATCCAACACGAAAACCACAAGGCAGCAGACTCGAAGGCTTCACGCAGGGTCGGATGGGGGAGGCAGCCACATGACCACGGAAGGAGGAGAGCAGGACACTGCCAATCACAAAGCGGGTCGTCGACGTACACACACCCGGGGCTCCAGGGGCAGCAGCATCGCCATTCAGAATGCCGCAAAGACAGGGGAAAGTCAGATTCGGGCACCAGGCAACAGCCCCGGAGAGGTGGAGGCAGCAGCGGGGACCAGGAGGATGCGCCTCCCCAAAACTCAAGAAGCAAAACAAGCTCGGGGCACTGGTCAGCAGCGCCACAGTACTCACTGCCGCTGAACCCCCGCCGGGAGAAGCAAGACTCATGCATCTCCGTCGTCACTAGGGAGGCGGTGCAAGAGGACAGGCAACTGCAGCAAAACCCAGAGGGTAGGGGACGGCCAGGAGGGGAGATCCCCAGCCAATCCCCTCCCCAGGCACCCAGGCATACCCCACCGGTCACCGGCCGCTGAAATGGCTCCGCCGCCAGCAGATCCTCAGCAACTCGTTGGAAGGCGGGGGAGGAGAGGAAAACACAGCGGAGAGACGAGGACAAACCATGTCCAATGTCCGGCTGGGTAGGTGACGGCTGAGGGGGAGAGCCAGAGCCAATCTCCTCTATAGCTGCCTAAACAGCTCCACCGGGCATCGGCCATGTTGATCGAGGCTCCGCGGTCAGCACACTACTCAAGGTTCATCGGAAGATCTCGAACTGGGTCGCGGGAACTGGAGAGCCGAATGGCCACAGTCCATAAGAACCTCAGGTGAGCAAAAAAAGGTCCAATGGGGGTAGATTCCAGGGGACCAGGGCCAAAAAGGAAATCCCTGGCCAGGGAGCTCCCGACCGGAGCTCCTCACCTGGTGGCCATCTTGTCCAGTCCCATCATTATCTGGTCCCATAGCCTTCCCAATGGCTAGTGATCCTATTGCTGCAGCCACTTCTTCTGCCGAGATTGGTTGCTCAAGAATAGATTGATCTTCCAAAACTGAGCCTGGCCCCATCGATTAATCGTAATATCTCGGTATCATTCCCTGCTATAGGTTGTCTGTCTTCCGTATATAGTTTATCGTAGAAGTTCTAAAAAACCTTCACAATTACGTATTTTATGCCTTCCACGTCCTCAATTTCATCAATACCCGTAGGTACCTCCGTCTGCCTAGTCCGAAGGGCCAAAAGGTGATCCACATTCTCCTCATACTCATAACATTCCATTTTCCGTGTGTGAAATTTAGCGGCATTTTCGTGATTGACAGACTGCATTATCCTAGCTCTAAGGGCTGTGATTTTGATTTGATTTGATTTGATTTGATTTGATTTGTATATTTGTAAAGCGCACGAATGCCCAAAGGCGTCTTGGCGCTAATCATTGTAAAAAGACTCGGTCTGCCGAAGAATGATACCAACTACAAAGTAAACAACCATGTTTTCACCTCCTTCCTAAATGAAAGTAGCGACGCGCTGTTTTTAATTGTAACAGGGAGAAGGTTCCAAGTCTTAGCCGCCTGAAGAAGGAAGCTTCTCCCTCCCCACCTTACTTGCTTAAATTTTGGAACCTGAATTAATTTTGCCTGGCTAGATCTCAGTCTCCTGGATGGCTCATAAGGTTTCAAATGAGTTTTTAAGAAATGGGATCCTATTCCATGAAGGGCTTTATAGGCCAGGCAGACTGACTTAAACTTGATCCTTTTTTCAATAGGTAGCCAATGGAGAGTTCCCAATCTGTGGGCAACTGGTTCATATCTGGGAATGTCCATCACCAGCCTAGCTGCAGTGTTCTGTAGGCGCTGTAATTTTCTTAGATGTTGAATTTGTAACCCTGCATACAGTGCATTACCATAATCCAACCTGGATAAGACCAGTGCAGTTACTAATATTTTGCGAGAATCTGGGGGAATAAAAGGTGATAGTTTCTTTACTAGTTTGAGGATGTACCACACCGAGGAAGAGAGTTTGTTTATCTGGGGACCCAAAGATAGTTTATTGTCCAGCAATACTCCCAAGTTTCTTACTTTGTCCACTGGGGATGGGCAGTCGCCTAGGCTATCTGGCCACCATTTAGGGGACCAGAAATTCATATCAGTCCCAAGCAGCATAACCTCGGTTTTATCACCATTCAATTTCAGGCAATTATATTGCATCCAGTGAGTGATCTGACTCATGCAATTATTAAATCTACCTGCTGTCTCATCAGTATTGTTTGTGATTGCTACCACAATTTGAGTATCATCTGCGTAGGAGACTGGTAGAAAACCACAATTCCTTATTATAGCCGCTAGCGGGGCAACATATACATTGAAAAGGGTGGGGCTCAACGAAGACCCCTGAGGTACGCCACAAGGAGAATTAAAAAGTTTAGAAGCAGCATCTCCCAATCTAACTGAGAAAGTTCTGTTTGTTAGATAAGAGGATAGAAGCTTAAGTGCCTTCTCTTGAACTCCTACTTCGGCTAGTCGGGTCAGGAGTGTGCCATGGTTTACCGTGTCGAAGGCTGCTGAAAGATCCAAAAGGATCAAGGCAGCCTTCCCTCCAGCATCCAGTACACTCCTGAGTTCTTCCGCAGCCATAATCAGGGCAGTTTCGGTTCCATGTTGTTCCCGAAACCCATACTGTGAGTGGTCTAGGGCATTTACGGAGTTTAAATAGTTAGACAATTGTTTATTCAATAGTTTTTCCAGTACTTTAGCTGGAAAAGGGATTTTTGAAATGGGTCTGTAATTCCCGGGATCCTGTGGGTCAAGATTTGGCTTCTTAAGTAATGGGAGGACTGCGGTCTTTTTCAAGGCATCAGGGTAGCAACTCGATGCAATTATCTTAGTGAACACCAGGAATAGTTGTTCGCTTAATAAATCTGGAAATAGGTGCATCACCTTGGGTGGACAAGGGTCTGTTAGGCCACCAGACCTCGTTGTCATTACCACCTGTTTAATCTGTTCCATTGATGGAGGCCAGAAATGAAACCCCGTATTGGAGCTATCTATAGGCAGGCCCAGTTTATATTCTGAAAATGGAAGTGGAGTATCAGGTTTGTTGGTCATAATGAAAGACTCATACACGGTCTTAACTTTATCCACGAAGAACTGACCTAGAGTATTACAAAATTCCATGCTACCGTCTATCTGTTTGTTAGCATTGACATTAGTTAGTTTTTTTACCGTGGCAAATAATTCCTTACTGGAATTTTTAGCTTCATTTATTTTTCGTATAAAAAAATTACTTTTTTCCTCGACGATTAATTTTTTATAAGTTCCCAGTGCTTTTCTATAATCGTCTTTCGTCCGTTGTTCATAGTCAGCCCTCCATTTCCTTTCCGCCCTTCTGCAAATTAGTTTTTGTGCCTTTAGTTTTTCGTTGAACCAGGGTTGTGGGGGATTTTTCCTCATAGAGGAAATCTTTTTCAGTGGCACTGCTAATTCAACCGCTAACTTCATCCAGCTACAGACCTGTTCGGCAGCTACATTACTATCTAATTCAAGATCCGGAATAGTATTAGAAAGCTGCTCCTGTAGTTTCGGGGTGTCAATCTTAGACCAGTCCTTATAGGTAACACACCTATGCTGGGAGGCAATGGCTGCTGTGGCCTGCTCTACCTTTAAGGTGAATTTTATTACCTTATGATCTGACCAAGGGACGGGTAGTACTTCCAAAATCTCGATTTTTGTATTTGAGGTAAAAATCCCGTCAAGTGTGTGCCCGGCCACATGAGTGTTGTGCTTTAAAATCTGTTCCAAAGACATATTAGACATTGTATCAATCAATTTTCTGGTGGGTTTCAGGGTTGCTGATATTCTGACCTATTTCCTGCGAATGGCACTCTTCAAGGAAAGACAACTCATTGAGACAGTCATGAGTCTCTTTGCGCTTCCTCCTTCCCTGATATGATGTATAGCTCAGTGTTTCCCCCTGGATCCCTGCTTTTAGCGCATTCCATATAACAACTTCTTTAGTCTCCCTAGTATAGCTACCCCCCTGGAGGTTAGCCCTTGTTGTGTACACCCTAGAAGGTCCAATCCAAGATCAGATAATACCTTTCTCTTGCACCAGGGAATGTGGATCTCCTGAAGACAGATGATATCAAACTTTCACAGCCTCAATACTGATGCCACCAGTTGCCTTTTGGCTCTATTATTCAACCCGCATATATTAAGTGTAGCTTATGAAATCCTATCTTCCCCATATCATAATTCTAAATTCCTGCACACCGTGACCTTGCTTGAGGCAATAAACCATTTGAGCTTCCCCCCTTCCATCTCTGGAATTCCATCATTTACTTCTGCTGCTTCCTCTTTTAACAAGACTCCATCATATTCCTCCTTAGAGAAGACAAATCTTGATACCTCATTGAACAATGCAATTTTCTGCTTGCTGGATTCTGAATAAATACCCCTTCTACCACCCCCAACCTCTCCTTCTCCCCCCCACCCACCTCCACCACCCAAAAGAGGCAAACGGACCAACCTGGTCCATAGCAGATGGATGGTGCTGTCCCCTCCACCACCACCCACCACCACCCGCCACCACCCCGACAAACAACCGTCCATATATCTAAACCTAATAAAAAAACAGCTCTGCACACTTTTCTAGCAGCATCATAGACCCCCATTATGCGATTTGTCCAAATAATTTTTTTCCTTTTGTCCCCCGACCCCTCTTTCCTCCTTTTTTTTCTACCTCCTTTGTTTTTTCCTCTTTTTTTTTGATTAATGCTTACTCTTGTCCCTCCCTCATTCACTTAAGAGTTTCGAGAAGTTCTTTCGCTTTTATCTCTGAAGTGAAGAAATAGGATTTGTCCTGGATTAACACCTTCAGTTTTGCTGGGCTCAATAGAAAGGCTTGACCTCCTTTATTCTGAAAGAGTTGGATCATCTGTCTCAGCCACTATCTGCGCTCTACCGTAGTGTGACAGTAGTCCGGCCTTACGAAGAAAGAGCAGTTATTGAATGTTCATTTCTGATCCAGACATGCGGCTTCAAATATCACTTTCCGGAGAAGAAAGTTTCCAAAAAACACCAAGATAGCCTTTGGCTTACCACCTTCTTGTGAATGCCAAGGCTGTTGGTTAAAGGGAAACCTGTGGGCTCTTTGGATCTCATTTTCCCAACTCCAAGCAGATAGTTCTGGGAAGGCACCTTTGAGCAGCTCAATAATAAATTCCTGCGGATCTCTTCCCTCAGCTCCTTCAGGTATATCCAGTACTCTCAGATTGTTCCTTCTCAGCCTGTTTTCTAGGTCTTCCACCTTCCACTGAGTGGCCGTCATCTGGGCTTCAAGTGAAATCATTGATTTCTTACTGTTATCCGCTTCGTCCTCAAGGGTCATTATCCTTGTGTGAGAAGTTGGCCTGGTATATGCTGTCCACTAATTATAGTGGGCACCTTGCACCAGTCCAAACAACCCCTTATTGGAGATAGGTTAAAGACAACCTTATTGAAAGCTATCCTAGTGGTAGCTATGGAGAGCAGCCTTCAGGCTAAGTCTTGAAGGAATGTAAAGCAGCTTGTTTTACCAGTCTATAATCTCTTGAGTGACCAAATGAAAGAGCACCACACCAGGTATATATTCAAAATATATGTATTTATTGCTAAACACACCCCTCTAGTCTCTTTATGAGGCTAGAGTTCGAAGTACATAAGTTATAAGTTATTAAATCACAGTAATAGCACAAATACACTTTTGGGCCCTAGGGGCATACCAAACCATATACCAATAAAGTGGTATGCGAACCACGACTGAACTAGACACTAGGCCTAGAGCCTCTAGAAGTGCTTGGACCACAAGGAACCACCCAAGGTAGTGACACAGGGGACCTACGGGAGACGCGTGCAGTGTAAATACACAACCGCGATACGCCGTTGACTTCTATGGAGAAAGTCGGGATCGGGAAATTAGAGAAAAGGGACACTTAAAAGAGGACTAGGACAAAACCCTTTGAGATCTAGGACTTTGAAGAGTCTCTACCCACGGGAGCACCGGAGTACTCGTGTTACCTCACCCAGGGAAGCCGGGTGCATAGGTGCCTTTCGGGGTCGGGTTTCGTCGTCGATTCGAATGGCGATCTGCTGCAAAGTGCTGCTGGCGGCCAAGAGAAAAGTGTCCGGGTGGATCCAAGAGTGGATCGGAGTTCTGAAGAACCTGAAAGCAGAGGGGACAGAGTCTGGGTCACTAGCCAGTGACCAGGAAGGCGATGGACAGATGCCCACCGATGTCGAGTGCTTCAGGTGCGTTGACGGTCGTCTTGACTCTTCAGCCACGAGGTCCAGGAGGCGTTGTCGACAACCAGGAGCAGGATTCGGGCTGGTACATGATGTCTGTCGAGTGCTGAGGTGTCGGCGACCAGATTGGACCCAACAAGCCTTGGAAATGGCAAGTCTCGGTGAAGATGTAGATCGTCGATGGTGCAGACCAGCAAGGTCTGTGGAACTCACCCAGCGAAGGTAAGTGAGGGCAGGCCTGGAGCAACCAGGATGCCAAGTAAGAAAAGGATTGGCCTTCGTTAAGGGCTACTAGCCAACGGGCTAGCGACCGTGAAGGAGCCTCGTGACGCCGTACGTGGATCTGGCTTACAGGACACTCGTGGAGTGGGGGCCAGTGATCTTCGGTGCAGGTAGTACTGGAGGCTGGGGCTACTCGGAGCCCAAAGCACGACTTCTTGGGAGACCCAGAAGAGGATGCACTTGCAAATGTGCTCGGTGTCCAGGGGTCACGGTCTCAAGTCACCCACGATAGCCACGGGCCTCAGCTTTGCTGGGGACTCAGGGTAGCCTCGGGGAAGTCTGAGAATCCACCTCTGGTGATGCGATGACTTCGGCGTCCGACAGGAGCTTCAGAAATGCGAACCGGACAGATGCTTCTTTGGTGCCTTCCAAGCAGGGGAGTCACTCCTTGACCCCAAGGGAGATTCTTCTGTCCTCTAATCGTGAGTAGAGCGTCGAAGGTCCAGGATTCAGTTTCAGAGTTTCGTCCAGGGATAATCTAAAGTCCTAAGGACTGGGTTCCTATCTTTATACTAAAGATAGGGGTTGGACTACTCTGTGGCCCCACCTATGGGTGGGTCAGGGCAGAGGGGTGGCTACACCCCTTTCCCTTTGTCCAGTTCGCGCCAAAGCAGGGGCTGCAAGCCCCTGATCCGGTTTGAACTGGGGTATGCACAGGGACACCAAATGTGCCCCCAGTGCAGGACTTCAAAGCACCCGAAAGTGCTCCCGCCCAGCCCCAATACACATTATCCTGTCTGGGGAGGTGGTCACACCTCCCTGGGACAGGAAACCTATTGTCCAGGCCTCCCCTGCTGGAGTTTCGTCCAGCAGCAGGAGGCCAGACTCGTGTCTGTGGCAGCAGCATCCATTTTGTGATGCCAGGGCTCTGGAAAGAAGTTACCGGACTAGTCAGAGTTAACATGTCTTTCCCTCTAGAAGGGTGGAATGCTACCCCCGCCGCCAGTATTGGTGGGGGGGTAGTATTCCAAGATGTTTGACACCAAACACGACATGTTTAGGTGCAGCCATTCCAAAGTTAGCATTTTACCGCGAGGGTATAATGCGCTTAAGAGTATATGGTCAGGCTGCACTACAAACAGCAACAGAGATGGTCTCCGAACGCTGCAGAGGGGCCCTGCTCATGCAGGGGCACCCTCTCACATAGGAACCATGCACTCTGCCTTTAGGATTGATAAGGCCTGCCTTAGGAGTGACTTATAGGTTTATATGTGTGTATGTATTTAGTGATATAGGTAACCTATATCACAGTAAGGGGGGCATGCACCACCTTACCCAGGCTGCAGTAGCAGACCTGCGGTGTCAGTTTGGATGGCCTTCCAGGGGTGGCATAATACATGCTGCAGCCCCTGGCAGGCATCTGAGGTACCTATGCCCTTGGTACATAGTATACCATATACTAGGGACTTATAAGGGCACTCCAGATCCCAATCAGAGATGTGCCTAAGGCACATGGAAACCTTTTTAGAGAGAAAGCAGATAGACTGGGGCCCTGAATAGCAGGATCCCAGTCCAACTAAGTCATAAACCAGCAAAACACCATAAAAAAAAAGTGGGGGCAACCATATAGTAAGATTCCACCTTCCTACACCTTGTCTCCATTTCCGCCATCCGTTCTATGAATTCCGAGCAGGTCTTTGCAACCTTTCTGATTGCTGTTTGTATCTTTCTATTTGCTGACTTAGTGTTCCTACTCTCCAGGTGCGTCTCATCCCGGTGTGCCATGATGCTTTGATAGATTATATTCAATGTAGGAGCATCCAGATGTCCCGGCCCTCCTGCAGCCTTGCCAAGAGGGTTAGATCCTTCTAGGCCTGGAGTCCCTGTATAATCCCATTGAAGCTCCTGAGATGTTTTCCTTCTCACCGTTGCAAGACCTCCCTGTTGGTTATCTTTATCTGGGAGTGCACTTTCATTACTAAGGATACTCTCATGTGATTCTTGAGAGTCTCTCCTACTAGGACATTCCAGCGATTCCAGGTCCTCCTCATTTCAGTCAGAGTGATCAGAAAGAGAGAAAAACAGATCTCCAGCGTCGGTATCAGTTCGACCCCTGGGATAATTGCTACTCTCCTGAGTTGCACACTGCTGACCATTGCTAGTCAAGATTAGCTTAGAATCCCTTTTAGGGGACTCTGCCTGTGACCAGATAAGGCTTACTTCCCCAGGTATACCTTCCTAAAAAATTTTAGGCAGCACTGGCCCAACCCCTTTCCTCCTATGCTCCTCTCCCGTCTTACAATCCCCTTCTGTACTCACAGTTTTTCCAGAATTGTTAAGACTGCCTCCAACTCCCCCGTTCAAGATCTCAGGATGCGACTTCTGGGGAAAATCCAAATTCCATGTTTGAGCACCAGGGGAGTCTTGTGCACCTGTGACAGACTGTTGTGAAGCATTTGCCGGGGGGTCTCCTTCATAAGCAGATTAGGCTCAGCCAAGGTAGTAGTTATTGCTTTCTTATTGAAGAACTCCGACTCTGCTGCTGCATTTATTTTTTTACTGCCTGAATCACGCTCCATTGAGTTTGAGGGGCCATTTCCATCAAGCAGTTTCTTAGACGCTTCGCTCAGTCTGACTGCATTTTTATCACTGGAGGTCGGCTCTATCGCTCGAGTTTTTGGCCCTCCGAGCTATCTTGGGTGCCATGCAGAGTGATTGATGCTCCGAAGCCGAGTGGCTACCCCGCCCCTGCCCTGTTTGCTGGAACACGCCGCATGCAGCTCGCAGACAGAGTACTCGAGCTAGGCGGGCAGCCTCGATCCTGCTCTCCCCCGTATGCTCTCAGAGCTCAAAGCAGAGGAAGATCCAAAAAAACACCATCAAAAAGCCTGGATAGATGCATGCTACATCGGAAAGAGGGTTACGTGGTCCATAGTGCGCATTTCACCTAAACTGCCAGTGTCGGGGGCAGTAAGGGAGAAACAGCCGCTCTGGCAACTCACGCTGCCACCATCTTGCCTGTCGTCGCAGTGCAGTTTATCGTCGAACGAGCAAAGAGAGGTGGCCCCGCCTCTTACTGGCAAGGATGGGCCCCCACAACTCTGGCTTTTAACGAATTTCGGAATGTACTAGGAATCCCACTTTGAGACCAGGGAACATTAAAGGTAACACATGGAGTCTGACCATCATAGGATGGAAATGGCTCTTAGGGAAGCAAAATTGGCAATCAGCAGCAATGTCAAGGAAACTACAAGATAAGCAGGGACTTTGGGAAAAAAGATGAAAATAGCAAAGTGCAGGGATGACAAATGATGAGTTAGAACTGACAGTGGGTACCCTAGAACCATAGCAAGTTGTGAGACACCTGCCTCTTTCGATGCCTCTAAGCTGCTCGGGAATTGCTAACCTTCCTTCCGGTTGACTGGTCCTTACCCAGTACTTGAGACCCCTTATTGTTTGCACCTAGGAAGTTCAGCCTCTGCCTGCGATGCCTCATTTGCCATAGACTGGTGCTCCATATCGTCCATCCTTCTTGTTTTTTTTTTCTTATTCTCTTGTTGTTTGTAGGGATCTTGACAACAATATTGGGGGTGAATGCCATACATTTGGCGAGACGGTGTCAGATTTACTATTCTAACTGCAATCTAAGAAACATTGAGAAAAGTGGATATGTTAGGGCCGAGGGAGACTATTTAACTCTGGTTCAACAAACCTTGGGGAAGGTGGATGCATTGTGGGGCTGCATTGTGGGGATGAGGTGGCAGAAGGACGTTTACTATTGTAACTTTAGTGCAACAAACAATGAGGAAAGAGCATATTTTGCATAATTTGGAAGGGTCTGATTTCTTGGTCTGAATTATTATAAGTACCCATTTTAAAAATGATTTAAAAAAGTAAATAAAAACCTACATTGCAATTTAAAAAAATCTTAAAATTTGAAAAATGATTAATTTTTTTTTTTAAATTACCAGTATATCAGAACTGTTAAAAAACTTTTCAAACTATTAAATATCTTTTTAATTACAGTATTTCTCAGGTTTGCAGATAAGACACAGAAACTAGAAAACCTTCTATAATAATGAAATATTATTTTCAAAACCAAAAATGTGTTTAGCAGTTTTGTAATTTTCATATTTAATTTTAATTTAATTAAAATTTAATATTTGAAATTCAGTTAGAAAACTCAATGCACCCATTCCCCTAATGTGCCCTACAAACTCTAATTAAAATGTAATAATGATGTTTTATTTCGAAATTAAACATTTAATCGCCTAATTTGCTCAGTTAAACAAATCAACCCATTAAATTAAAAATAAATTATTCATTTAACATTTGGATAAATCCATTATTATAAATTAATATATATTTTAATGTAAAGACTATCCACCCAATCACCAATACACCCCACATCCCAACAGTAAAGAGTTGTAAAAATATAAAATAAGTAAACAAGAAAATAATAATGCCAAACATTATAAATGTAAAATATTAAACAGTAAGCAATAATAAATATAAACTTTGAAAATAACACTACTCATCTAAACCCCACTATACTCCAATACCTGTAAAAATTACCTATTTTTCTAACAAAATAAATAAATAGTTTTGAAAAGAATAAAATAATAATTTGAAATAACAAAGTTGCATAATTAATACCCCAGTCAATTCATTTCACTGTGTAGATGTTTTATTTAAAAAAACTAACCACCAAATTCCCACATAAACCCCACATCCAGAAATTTAGATTTACTACATTATCAAGAAATAAGCATATAAACAAATAAATAACAATTAAAAACAACTAAATCACTAACATATTACCGAATTAAAATTAATTGATGTATAATTTAAAAAACATTTTCCAGCTCAATAAAGACAACAACCTAAAAACTATAGTATTTTTAGAAAATAAATACAGATACTTTCACAGATTGATAAATAATGAAATAAAAACAATACAATGCAATAAAACCATATAATAAAAAAACATTATTCTAGAAAGCGATGTTATAAACTTTTATTTCTTTGCAAAACAGTAAAAACAATATACTTAACCTTTGATATTTTTGTCCACAATATAATTATAGTCACAATGTTTAGACCGCACTGTAATGGTCAGACAATGTTTTTGAGCCCACAGTCAGGTGGAATACTAAACTCTCAATCAGATGCAAACTGTACACCTGCTAAATTGCTCATCCAGCATCACTCGATTTTTGTGGAATGACTGATGGTGCTCTATGTGTCGCGTATGATGTTTGCCTGTCTTTGGGATCTCAGGTGGCACAGCCTATGAAAGCTGATCTTTTTCAGTTCAAAGCTTTGAGGAAAACATTTCCTTGGGAAACAAAATAAATTTGGGCATGCCTAAATACCTCTCCTCAAATCTGCAGATGAATCTTTCTGCCTTACTCGGATATGTTTGCAGCCCCAGATTAGGGCTAATCTACACTGCACCCACTGAAAAGCCATTGCGTCATGTGATCAAAGGGTATTGTTGTTTCCCATCAGGACCGGACTGAGAACAGCAACAATCTGCTCAACAATCTTCTCAACTGGCCCTGGGAGTGAAGGGGGTGGGGGGAAGGGGCGAAAAGGTTGTAAAATGGGTGCGGCAGACGGTAATGTCTACTGTTGGAAATTAGGAGAGCACTGTAAGTTGTTTGTAGATAGGCTCCTTGTTGGAGCCTGGGCCCAACAAGGATGGCCTCCTGCCTCACTCTGCTATTGGCTGTGTCAGTGCTAGTACAGGCGAGAAAAGGCAATGGCAATGTTGATAGGTGGCCATCACTGAATGGTGTTTTCTATACTGTAGTATTTTTGCACCCTTCCAAGGTTGTTGTCATGTTGTGTTTAAACACAATGGCCGTATTGGAACAGTAAAACTATCTTAGACTACATAGTGTAGTATTTCAAGATGGCCGCCGACCATGAATAGCTCTGCCAATGCGTTTGCTACATTCTAAAAGCATTGCCAAAGTAAATAGGGCAAGTGGTTCTGATTAGCTTTGCCAATGCTTGTTTCAAATTGGTGTAAGCACAGTATGTTTCTCTGAAGAGCTGGCAACTGCACTGGCTTTCAGTCAAGTCTTGTAATTCCTCTAAATTGCTGATTGTCACAGATCGAATTGGTTCAGGGTCTTAAGCTGGTTATTCTGAAGATCGTCTACAGGCTTGACAACCAGGAAGAGTGCTAAGATCAGATAGCACATCCATGTACGTTACACTGAAAGTCAAGAGAACTAGATCCCTTTCGATACCAGACAGCCCAATTGTGGAATAGTAAACCATCTCATTTTAGGAGTCTTAGAATCATCACCAAGCATAATGTCAAGTGAAGGGACTTCCTTTCTAGTCATTCCTCCTGTATTCATTCTTTTCGAATCTGACCTGTTTCTCCACGTTGAATAACGCTTCAGTACACGATTGGGTTTGTTTTCCTGCTCTAGGGGTGAAATCGGGACGAGTATGAATTTGTGTGTATGGGTGCCTGTAAGTCTTTTGATCTGTGTTTGATAGTGTAAGTGTGTATGGCTAGGAGTAGCTGCTGTAACACTACTCTAATCCATGATGGCTGTTCTTCGACCACATGTGGCATTCATATCTACATACTCTATAGAAGTTTACAGTTTCTATTTAGTTGGAGCAGAAGAATGAGAGATGTATGATCTGGTCTATTATGTCACATTAGTTGGACCAGTTAATTTCTAGATATTGGAAGGACTCCTCTCTCTCCTCACTTAGGGAATGGTTTAACAAAATGTTTGACACAATCGCATTAAAATACTCTGAGCCACACAGACCGCATCATACTTTGAAGTTAACTGCATTTGGACATTTTTGATGCTGCTTGTTGGAGTAGGGATCGCTAAATTATGAGAGGTGGCGTTAATTGTAAATAATAGCATTATAGCCAGCTGTCGAGGACTAAACTGGTAGTTAAAGACCCTGTACCCTAGTTGTATACCTGAATCTTCACAATGGCCTATAACCAGGAGAAGGCCGTCAATGATCATTATAGCCCGAGGAAAATGGTTGTAATGTTATTAGAATAATTCACCCAGTAAGAATAATATGTTCTCCATTAATCATGGAGAAGCAGAAAAAAAGCAGATGGAGTATTGGAACAGTTAGACAAAATATGTATTCCAGCCAGTATGGGCCGATTGCCGCTGTACTGTTTTCAGTGCATTCCAATGTTCTGTGCGACTAAAAAGAACTCCCAAATTATTAAATTTGTCAATGCTTGTTAGTATTTTCCCATCAATATTTAGCTTGGTTTAAATTCATGAAAGGTCCTAGACGAAAGTTTCTCAGTGCTTCCATCAACATACTCCATAAATGTACATGTAAATATGAATGATGTCATATTACATCTGTTTGCCTCCTACATCTCTCTTACCATTAGAAGACATCGTGCTAGTGCAAGCATTTGAACTTCACCTCCACATATTACATTAGTTACACCAGTCAAATCGAAGATATAAGTAAAAGTGACTGTAGCAGTCCTCGAGTACATTAGGGGTTATTAGAACAGTGGAATGTTGAGAGCTCCTTTGAAGACAACGACGTGGCTCTGGGCTTATAATGGCTGATATAAGCCATCTACTCCAACATTCCAATGTTTGTCTCTCTGTTTCTCCCTTTTTAAATTAGAATTTATTTTTTATTTTATTTATTTTGAAAGTTTTATATAGCGCTGGCTTGACCCAGAGGTATCAGAGCGCTTTACATGAGAGGATAATATAACGCAAATATGGCATACAAATATATGAAGAGATAAAGAAACAACGTGTGAAATATACAAAAACAAAAAGAAGATACAGGTGCAAGAGCTGTACACTTCAAGTAACTAGGTATATGATGTTCGGGGGATGGACAGATAATACTGAACAAAAATGTAACATGGTGATTGGGGATCAGTTGCAGGTCGCAGGTTAGGACCCCTAGTGATAATTGGGTCAAACATGGGTAGAACATTCTACCCTTAGGGTGTGGAGTGTTCTAATAGCATTATAGTCCTTCTGCCTCGGGCTATACCTGTTGGTAAAGGCCCTCACCCTCGTTATTGGCCCTCGCCTGCAGCTCGGGTCTATAACTCTGGTCCAGGGCCTTTAACAACCGGTATAGCCCTTGGCAGCAGGCTATAAGGCTATATTAAATAGAGCAAATAAGTAAGACATTGAATAGAACATGAAGTGCTACCCTCTGGTGCCTTTCCCAATGTGTCTGTTGGTATGTGAAGCTCTCGACCAATTCAAATTTCAGAAATTTGTGCCTGATGGTATCACTATAGCCGGAAAACTACTGAAGCATTGATCCATGTAGTTCAGCAGAATAATAATGCAGGTGAGTAAACTTTGCGATGTGCAGAAGGTCTGTCTCAGGTGCAACTTGACGCTATAATTTTTAAATGAACAGATCCGAATTGCAGATTTCTAACTTCTTTTATGTCCAACTTGGCCTAGATCCGCAGAAACAACCGGAGACTGCCTGTAACAGGAGGAGCAGAAATTACAAACAGTATTTAAAGGCAGATATCAATTAATGGTCTGACGCTGTAACATATATTACATATCTTTAACCCCCCTTTACCGTATGTGTCCATGTTAACGTGTTAAAACGCCTGGCTCCTTGTTTCCCAAATGAAAGGTCTTTATTCATAGGCCAACGATTATGATTTATGCTCTGTGAAGTATTATCTCTCAGAACACTTACTTGGCCTAAGCCTCTTAGGTTTTCTACAGCTCTGCCGGCCAGGGCTGTGCGGTCACACAGCAACGTTTAATCTGGTACATCATACAATTGGCTTTTGATGTCAGCTGTTACGTACGTGATAAAGGGGGGAGTTTGAGTGTACTATGTGAGATTTAAATAAAAGTGGTGCGGGAGGGCATTCCTGCATCAATGTCCCGAATTGTAAACTGCATCCAGGTCTCAGTAGACAAACCCTGCATTGGGGCCAAAAAAGTCAGGAGCGATGGCTCATTCCAGTAGTTGCAGCCACAGACCCCTCCAGTCTGTGCTTTGAGTGCTGCACTGAAATCGATGAAAGAACAGAAACAGTTAATGAACACTTTCTTGTTAACATTTCTGGGAAGAAGGTGAAGCCCATTATGATAGAAATAGTGAGTCAAAACCTAACAGTGTAACTTGAAGCAGAGCATCTCTTATGTGAATTTGTAGAGCGCGTCTAATCACCTGCGAGGGAATCCAGGCGCTGAACATAGTATCATTTTTGCTTTGTTATGTGCTGTTTATTTAAATTTCGCTTGTAGCTTTTGTTATTTGTTGGTATAAATAATGTGAGTTCATAAGCATTGCATTTGGTGCGTGAAATATGATTTTAGTAGCTGAAGTGTGAGTTATGGATTTAACCATTGCTTGCACATTTTAATGTTTTTTTGGTTTTAATTAGTAACCAAAACTGAACTTTAGCTGTGATTTTTTTAGGTAAATCTCTGCTTTTTTAAAACATATGCTGAAGTGTTATAGCTTCAGTTTAACGTTTGTTTTTTGAAGTTTTCTGATTATATACTACATCCAAGAGTTCCCCACTCTAAACCCCCTGTGCACAGCGAGGATTGGCACAAACCTCCTTGGGCGAATGGCGGTTTGCCACAGGAAGGCCAGGGCTTGTGCCCAGTCCTAGCTGTACCCAGCATTGCAGCACTGACTGCAAGGACTGCCATCCACCCTGGCCCTGCACTAAACCCTCTGTGGGCAGTCAGCCTTCAGCGATGCCCAGCAGATTTGGGCACAGAGCACGCCTTACACCTAACACCTAACACCGCAGACAGCCAGTACCCGCTATGCATGGGCTTTGGCTAGGTGATGTGGGGTTGGGTGCAGTGGGCTCACCTCCTGCCTGGCCCTACATCCGGTCCACAGCTGCAGGACCAACCTACTGTTTTTTGTGTATTTTTTTAATAAGGTTCTTATAATCGTATGATATTCGGCAGATCCTATGCATTAGTATACTGAGTCTCATGTAAATCAATCAACATGTGTAACAGTTTTGGGGTGTCCAAAAAGTGTTTATTTAATAATTTGCTAACCTGCCACAGACTGCTAACTTCGGCTGTGCACAGCTTGGCTACGCGTAGTGCCTTGCCTCCAGCCTGGAGTGGTAATACCTAAAAGGAGTCAAAGACCTTGTTTTACGGGATTTGTATATCTACCTTTGGTACAGAGAGCCTGAAATAGACGACAGGAACTAAAAGGTTCCTTGTCAAATAGGGACTTTTATTTTTAAATTTAGGTCCATATACAGTCTGCAAACCTGGGTTCAAGGACTTCAGCAGGGTAGCGGTTCAGATATCTCTAACCTTTAACCCTTTCAAGCCCACCAACACCATTATTGCAATGCTAATTTCTCAAAAACTGCTGAATTGATTAGGGCCAAACCAAGCAAAGGTAGTCCTTGATCAAAGTTCTAGTTTCATGACAAGTTTGCTGTAATTCCATTCAGTGTTTCTTTTGTAGCAGAGAGCAAAGATTCCTATAGGAATTAAAACTGGAAATTCTGCTTTTTTGACCGCTAAATTATGAGTACCTTAACGACCCAGATCTCCCCACAGTAAAGCATAGGGAAAGTAAAAAGGTTTGTTAAATTTAGAAAAAATGGTCAAAATATTTTTCTGTTAAATATTAATGTAAATTAATGTTATATATTTATTCTACATGTAGAACAAAATAAAAAATGCAGCAGATCTTTTAACTTCATTTTAATATAAAATGTCATTATTTTGGATAAATTAAAGTAAATGAAATATTACAGTTTAAATAAAAAAGAATTCCCACCTGAAGAAAAAACATCTTTTATTATGCATTAAAAATTATTAAAAGTGATATGCAGAATTAATCAAAAGTAATTTCATTATATTTTGATGAACATTATTATTACATTAAGTTTTCAATTCAAGAAAGGTTATTCAAATAATTTGAAATAAAATAATAACAATTTTTTATTGTTAGACATGAAATTGTATTTACATTTTTTAACAACTTCAAATAATGTCATTTAACTTAAATTAATGTCTTATGGGGCTTTATTTTAAGTACCTACCTTGGTTATTTTCAATGGAAGAGTGTTGCAGGACCAGTGGTGGGTCATGTGTGGTGCTGAACTTATCCCAGATCTAAGCTGGAGTACATTCACTACTGTGTTGGGTCCTTTTTGGGTCTATTAACCTTAGAAGTGTAGTTTGTGCATAGCAATGTGCTTACCCTTTTGTGGATGGGGGTATGTCCTTCCCCAAAACCCTTCCTTACCCTCCCTAAACCCCTCTTTACTCCTGCTTTAAATTCTCCCATTTCGTAGAAAGTATGCCCCTGTTTCCAGTCACTACCCTTGCGCCTCCCACATGTACTACTATGGGGCGATTACGATGTTGGGTGGACTTGCGTCCGCCCTACACAGTCTCGTAAACGGGACCGACCGACCTCCGGTCGGCAGTCCCGCCCTCCTCATTAGGATGTGACCTAACCCTGTTCGGTCGCATTCCGACATTTCCCTATGGGAGCATTCATTATGGCCGTAAACTGGCCGTAATACATGATCCCATAGGGAAATGGGAGGTGTTGTTCTCCCCTCAAGGTGCCTGCCACGGGGTGCAGGGATCAACAAGGGGGCACCATAGGTGCCCCCTTGGCCCCCCACTGGAGATTGCACACACAAGGGGGCCCCCAAACACGCTTTCCGACATGGTTTCCATGTCAGACAGGCCGGCATGGAAACCAGGCCAGAAACCGTGCATCGTAATCCCAAGGGCGTAAAGCCCGCCCTTTATGATTATGAACCGGTTCCGACTGGCCGACGGGCTCCTTGAGCCCGTCGGAAGCCAGCTGGAATGACCAGTCAGTTTCAATTCCGACCGGCTGATACATAATTAGCCGGTCGGAATTGAAACCGATGATGTAGGTGGTCGGAGACTTTCCGACCTCCATTGTAATAGGCCACTAAGTAATAAACGTACTTGTGTGAGGAACTTCCCATAGGAAAGTTAGGAGAGATAGAGGGGGAGATTTACACTTATAGGTTTGTGAATTGCATTTTGTACTAAGTAATTAGTACTAATGTAGTACAACTTTATGTACTACAAAATGCAGTTTGTCAATAGGATCCATAATATTTTTACTAATTAAGAACTGTACTAAAAAAATAAATCACATAAATGCAAACAAAGAAATTATACTGTATCGATGTTGAAGTTGAGGTGATATCTAACATCACCAGTAATGTCATATATGTCATTTCATGTCTGAAGTAATGAGCAGACCATTTTGGAGGCGAGTTATGGTTTTATGGTTATGGTTTTAATGTTTGGGACATTGGTTATGAGTTTGTGTAGAGGACCAAAATTGGTGCATTTCAGGGGATTTGGATAGAGAACCATAATGTCACCAAGTTTATCTATCTATCTATTTATCTATCTATCTATCTATATATTTTGTTTACTGAAAAAAACAAAGGTTAAGAGGGACATTATAGTAAGGCTCTGATTTCACTCACACAACATCATAGTAGTTCAGCAGTTATAGTTACCTGAGCTAACTATAACTTATGCCCCTGCAATGCATTGCTTATGAATTCATATATTACATCACTCATGGCATGGTCAGTGACATCACTCATGACATCATTCACAGAACCACTCACACACACACACACCCATAGAACCTCTCATACACCCACTCCTACTCCTACTCCCACTCAACCACTCACATACCCATTCACAGACCCATACTAGTACTCACACACCCACTCACTGATCCATAAAGCCACTCACACATCCCCTCAATCATACAGCCACTCACACAACCACTAACTCACCCATACAGCCACTCATGCACCCACTCATTCACCAATGAAGCCACTCACACTTCCAGTCATACAGACACTAACACACCCACTCATACACTCACACAGCCACTTACACACTTTGCCAATCACCCATACAGCTACTCACACACCTACTTACTCACCCATACAGTCACTCACACAGCCAATCACTCACCCATACAGTTACTCACACACCCACTGAGTTGCTCATGCATATATTAAGAGATGTACTCACTCACCTTTCCAGTCACTAACACAAGCACACATTCACCCATACAGCCATTTTCACATTTACTCACTAACCCATACAGTTGCTCACACACAGACACACTCACTCATCCATACACCACTTATATACCCACTTACCCACCCATACATCCACTCACACAGGCGATCAGTCACCAATATAGCCTCTTGCATACCCACTCACTCACCCATACACCACTGGCACACCCTCTCACTCACTCACACAGCCACACACAGTCTCTCACTTGCCCATACAGACTCTCACACACCCACTCACACACCAATACAGCCACTCACTCACCCATACAACCACTCACACACCCATAGAGCCACTCCGACACCTTCGAGCACTGGGATACACACAGTCGCAGAGCCACTCACATAATATGTCATACAAATAGTATCACTCATTAGTAGTACACAAGTATGCTCATTTGTAGTATCTTAATATATGTCTTCAACACGCTAAAACTTTTAGAAAACAATCACAATCACTGGATGATGTCATCTGTGATGTCATTTGAGATGTAATCAGTGATGCCATCAGTGATGTCACTGACCGTGTCATGACTGATGTAATATGTGAGGTCATAATCAGTGCATTGCGGGAGCATAAGTTATAGTTAGCTCAGGTAACTATAACTGCTGAATTTCTATGGTTTTGTACGAGTGAAATCTGAGCCTAGATATAATTTCCCTGTAGCCTTTGTTTTTTTCAGCGAATTTCTAAGGTTTTTTTCAATTCTATTTCTTAACTATAATGTCCCTGTAACCTTTGTTTTTTTCAGTAAATTCCTATGGTTTTTTAATGTTATTTCCTAACAATAACATCCCTGTAACCTTTGGTTTTTTAAGTGAATTTTGAAGGTTTTTAAAAATGTTATTATATATAGATATATAGATATAATAAATCTATATAATATATATATATATATATATATATACATATATTCAGCATTTATAGTTATAGTTATCTCAAGTAATTAATTATAACTCGTTCCCTAAGGTAACTATAAGTCGTGCCCCTGCCATGCACAATTTTCTCATCAATGATTTCACTGCAAATGTTGCAGTGATATTATCAATGATATTATAGAAGATGTCATGAGTGATGTAATATGTGGGGTAATTAGCAGTGCATGGCGAGGGCATGTGTTATAGTTACCTTAAGGCACAAATTATAGTTACTTGAGATAACTATAACTGCTGAATTTGTATGGTTTTTGTGTGTGTAAAATCTGAACCTAACTGTAACTTTCCTGTAACCCCTTTTTTTCTTTTAGTGACTTTCTAAGGTTTTTTAAATTTTATTCCCTAATTATGACGTTCCTGTAATCTTTGTTTTTATCAGTGATTTTCTATGGCTTTTAAATATTATTTCCTAACTACAAAATCCTTGTAACCGGGGTGTGTTAGGGTGTGTGTGAGTGGGAGTGGTTGTGTAGGTGTGTAAGTTGGTGTGTGAGTGTGTGGTGGGTGTGTGAGTGCATGTGTGACTGGCTGTGTTGTTCTGTGAGTGGCTGTATGGGTGTATGCATGAGTGTGTGGGTGTGTAAGTGGGTGTGTGAGTGTGTGAGTAGGTGTGCAGGTCTATAAGTGAGTGTATGTTTGTTTATTGGGGTCTGGATCTGCGGATTTGCCCGAATGCACCTGAATCCATGAGGATCCGGGAAGATTTGCGGATCCTCATGTGGAAAAAAAATGTTTTTGGGACAATTTCATGCCCATGAGGTGTACCTTCTATCACTTTTTAATTTATTTCCCCCACTGGGAACCAAGTCCCAATGAACAAAATGACAGCCGCAACTATTCTCTTAGGTTGTGGCCAGCCAATCACAGCATTGCTGTTGATGTGTGGATATGCGAATCCGCAGAGGATCTGAGGAGAATCTGCAAAGGGTCCGTGCCCCTAGATATGCAAATGTGTTTATTGTTTAATCTCTTTCAAACTACTGAACAGATTTACACCAAATCACAAAAAGCACGCTTTCTGGACCAAGAGCTAGCTTTCTGCCAAATGTGGTCTAATTCCATCCTGTAGTTTGGGCTGTAGTAGTGTTCAAAATCCCTATGGGAATTAACTTAGGGAAAATGCATTTTGGGACCCACCTTTTCCTCAGCCCCCAAAACTTTCCAGACAGCAGCTGAAGTGAGAGTCAATTTTGGGGGGAAAACTTTGTGAAGATTCATCAACCAGCACCAAAGATTTAGGCAAGTCAAAAAACACTTTTTGTCTATGGAAACTAGGTCCTACCTATAACTACCTACTGGCAAACGCTAGTAGGTAATATATATATATATATATATATATATATCCTACTGGCATTTGCCAGTAGGTAGCTATAGGTAGGACCTAGTTTCCATAGATGAAGCATTTTTTGTTTTGCTTATAACTTTGGCACCATTTGACGAATCTTCAAGAAATTTTCAAAATTAATGTACAACTCACTTAAGCTGCTGTCTGGAAATGTTGGGGGTGATTTTTCAAGTGGTGCTGAAAAAAGGGGGAGGGGTCCCAAAATGTGTGTTTGCCATGCAATTTCACATAGGGATTTTGAACACGACTACAGCCCGAACCGCTGAACGGAATTACACCAAATTTGGCAGAAAGCTAGCTCTTGGTCTAGAAAGAGTCCTTTTTGTAATTTGGTGTAAATGCATTCATCAGTCTTGAGTTATTAAAGATAAAATATTTTTGGATATCTAGGAATGTGGAGGGTCCGCAGATCCAAGAAATCTCTAAATGAGATCTGATTGGCTGCAGCCACTTCAAGGAAGGTGGAAAAAAGAAGGGGGCAGGGTAGGAATACCCTGACTCCCTAGGCCAGGTGGTGGGTTGGACTAAAAATGTTTTTTTTTCCAACTTTGTCAGGAAACCGCAGATCCACATATCCCAGCAAAATTGAAAAAAAAGCAAGCACCTACTTTTCTTTGCCCCCCAGGTGGGCTAGGTCCTGGGGGGTAGGGGGAATAGGTTTTATATTAAGGGGGAGGGAGCGCACGTGGCCCCCTCCTTAGGCTGATTTCTGCCCCGGGGATCCCATCCCCCGGGGCCTGGTCAAACAAGAATATAGGGAGAGAGGCCGTGCAGCCCCTCTGCAGGGCCGATTTCAGCCCTGAGGACCCCGGCGCCCGGCCTTAAAAGAAATGGGGAAGGGGGGCCACAATTAGCTTGAGGGACCCCATCCCCAGGGGCCTGGCCCTGTATAGGATAGGGAGGAGGGCCGTGCGTCCCCTCTCCCAGAGCCATTAATGGTCTTGGGGACGCTGTGAGAAGTTGGCCTGGCATATGCTGTCCACTAATTATAGTGGGCACCTTGCACCAGTCCAAATCGACTCTTATGGTAGGTAGGTTAAAGACAACCTTATTGAAAGCTATCCTAGTGGTAGCTATGGAGAGCAGCCTTCAGGCTAAATCTTGAAGGAATGTAAAGCAGCTTGTTTTACCAGTCTATAATCTCTTGAGTGACCAAATGAAAGAGCACCACACCAGGTATATATTCAAAATATATGTATTTATTACTAAACACACCCCTCTAGTCTCTTTATGAGGCTAGAGTTCGAAGTACATAGGTTATAAGATCTTAAATCACAGTAATAGCACAAATACACGTTTGGGCCCTAGGGGCGTACCAAACCATATACCAATAAAGTGGTATGCGAACCCCGACTGAACTAGACACTAGGCCTAGAGCCTCTAGAAGTGCTTGGACCACAAGGAACCACCCAAGGTAGTGACACAGGGGACCCACGGGAGACGCGTGCAGTGTAAATACACAACCGCGATACGCCGTTAACTTCTATGGAGAAAGTCGGGATCGGGAAAATAGAGGAAAGGGACACTTTAAAAAGGACTAGGACAAAACCCTTTGAGATCTAGGACTTTGAAGAGTCTCTACCCACGGGAGCACCGGAGTACTCGTGTTACCTCACCCAGGGAAGCCGGGTGCATAGGTGCCTTTCGGGGTCGGGTTTCGTCGTCGTTTCTTATGGCGATCTGCTGCAAAGTGCTGCTGGCGACCAGGAGAAAAGTGTCCGGGTGGATCCAAGAGTGGATCGGAGTTCTGAAGAACCTGAAAGCAGAGGGGACAGAGTCTGGGTCACTAGCCAGTGACCAGGAAGGCGATGGACAGATGCCCACCGATGTCGAGTGCTTCAGATTCGATGACGGTCGTCTTGACTCTTCAGCCACGAGGTCCAGGAGGCGTTGTCGGCGACCAGGAGCAGGATTCGGGCTGTTGCTCGATGTCTGTCGGGTGCAGAGGTGTCGGCGACCAGATTGGACCCAACAAGCCTTGGCAACGGCAAGTCTCGAGTAAGATGTAGATCGTCGATGATGCAGACCAGCAAGGTCTGGGGAACTCACCCAGCAAGGGTAAGTGAGGGCAGGCCTGGAGCAACCAGACTGCCAAGTAAAGAAAAGATTGGCCTTCGGTAAGGGCTACTAGCCAACGGGCTAGCGACCACGAAGGAGCCTCGTGACGCCGCACGTGGAGCTGGCTTACAGGACACTCGTGGAGTGGGGGCCAGTGATCTTCGGTGCAGGTGGTGCTGGAGGCTAGGGCTACTCGGAGCCCAAAGCACGACTTCTTGGGAGACCCAGAAGATGGTACACTTGCAAGTGTGCTCGGTGTCCAGGGGTCACGGTCTCAAGTCACCCACGATAGCCACGGGCCTCAGCTTTGCTGGGGACTCAGGGTAGCCTCGGGAAGTCTGAGAATCCACCTCTGGTGATGCGATGACTTCGGCGTCCGACAGGAGCTTCAGTGATGCAAACCGGACAGATGCTTCTTTGGTGCCTGCCAAGCAGGGGAGTCACTCCTTGACCCCAATGGAGATTCTTCAGTCCTCTAATCTTGTCGTAGAGCGTCGAAGGTCCAGGATTCCATGTCAGAGTTTTGTCCAGGTATAATCTAAAGTCCTAAGGACTGGGTTCCTACCTTTATTCCAAAAATAGGGGATGGACTACTCTGTGGCCCCACCTATGGGTGGGTCAGGGCAGAGGGGTGGCTACACACCTTTCCCTTTGTCCAGTTCGCGCCAAAGCAGGGGCTGCAAGCCCCTGATCCGGTTTGAACTGGGGTATGCACAGGGACACCAAATGTGCCCCCAGTGCAGGACTTCAAAGCACCCGAAAGTGCTCCCGCCCAGCCCCAATACACATTGTCCTGTCTGGGGAGGTGGTCACACCTCCCTGGGACAGGAAACCTATTGTCCAGGCCTCCCCTGCCGGAGTTTCGTCCAGCAGCAGGAGGCCAGACTCGTGTCTGTGGCAGCAGCATCCATTTTGTGATGCCAGGGCTCTGGAAAGAAGTTACCGGACTCGTCAGAGTTAACATGCCTTTCCTCTAGAAGGGTGGAATGCTACCCCCGCCGCCAGGATTGGCGGGGGGGTAGTATTCCAAGATGTTTGACACCAAACACGACATGTTTTGGTGCAGCCATTCCATAGTTAGCATTTTACCGCGAGGATATAATGCGTTTAAGAGTATATGGTCAGGCTGCACTACAAACAGCATCAGAGATGGTCTCCGAACGCTGCAGAGGGGCCCTGCTCATGCAGGGGCACCCTCTCACATAAGAACCATGCACTCTGCCTTTAGGATTGATAAGGCCTGCCTTAGGAGTGACTTATAGGTTTATATGTGTGTATGCTTTTAGTGATATAGGTAACCTATACCACAGCAAGGGGTGCATGCACCACCTTACCCAGGCTGCAGTAGCAGACCTGTGGTGTCAGTTTGGATGGCCTACCAGGGGTGGCATAATACATGCTGCAGCCCCTGGCAGGCCTCTGAGGTACCTATGCCCTTGGTACATAGTATACCATATACTAGGGACTTACAAGGGCACTCCAGATCCCAATCAGTGATGTGCCTAAGGCACATGGAGACCCTTTTAAAGAGGAAACAGCTAGGCTGGGGTTCTGAATAGCAGGGCCCCAGCCAGACTAATGTCGAAAACCAGTGAAGTATCAGCAAAAAGTGGGGGTACCCCTGTGAAGCAGATCCTACTCTCCTACACAACCCCCCCAAACGTAGGGACATTAAACTAACCTTGCCCAGTTAAGTCTTCATGTTCTAAGTGGAAATACCTAGAGAGTCCATCTGCATTCGCATGGTTACTCCCAGGCCTATGTTCCACTGTAAAGTCCATCCCCTGTAGGGAAATGGACCACCTAAGCAGTTTGGGGTTTTCACCCTTCATTTGTTTTAGCCATAAGAGGGGCTTATGGTCTGTCTGAACCAGGAAGTGTGTACCAAACAAGTATGGCCTCAACTTCTTCAGAGCCCAGACCACAGCAAAGGCCTCCTCTCTATGGCTGACCAACGTTTCTCTCTAGGGGTCAGCCTTCTGCTAATAAAAGCTACTGGCTGATCCTGACCTTCTTCATTCAATTGTGACAGTACAGCCCCTACCCCCAATTCAGATGCATCTGTTTGGACAATGAACTTCTTGGAGTAATCAGGACTCTGCAGAATTGGAGCAGTGCACATGGCCTGCTTGAGGTCATCAAATGCCTTTTGACAGCTAACTGTCCACTGAACCTTTTGGGCATTTTCTTAGAAGTTAAGTCATTCAAGGGTGTCACTATTGATCCATACCCCTTGACAAATCTCCTATAGTACCCAGTCAGGCCTAAGAAGGCTCTCACCTGAGTCTGGGTAGTTGGAGCAGTCCAGTCCATGATGGTCTGGATCTTGCTCTGCAAAGGTTGAACCTGGCCTCCACCCACAAGGTGGCCCAGGTACACAACCTGACTCTGCCCTATCTGGCACTTAGTGGCCTTGATAGTCAGGCCTGCCTTTGCAGGGCCTGTAAAACATTCCTGAGGTGGACCAGGTGATCCTCCCAGGTGGAGCTAAAGACAGCAATATCATCTAGATAAGCTGCACTATAGGCCTCCAGTCCTGTGAGAACTGTGTTCACCAACCTCTGGAAAGTGGCAGGTGCATTTTTCAGACCAAAGGGCATCACCACAAATTGATAATGCCCACTAGGGGTTGAAAATGCTGTTTTGGGCTTTGCAGCATCAGCTAGTCTGATCTGCCAGTAGCCAGCTGTTAGGTCAAATGTGCTGAGATATTTGGCAGAGGCCAAAGTATCTATGAGCTCATCTGCCCTGGGTATTGGATGGGCATCAGTCCTAGTGACTGCATTGAGGGCCCTGTAGTCTACACAAAACCTCATCTCTCTTTTCCCACCACTGGTGTGAGGTTTAGGTACTAGGACTACTGGACTAGCCCAAGGGCTATCTGAGGGCTCAATCACTCCCAATTCCAACATCTTCTGGACTTCAGTCCTGATACAGTCCCTGACATGGTCAGGTTGCCTATAAATCTTGTTTTTAATAGGCAGACTGTCCCCAGTGTCCACTTCATGAGTGCACCAGGTGGTCTGACTGGGTGTCAGAGAAAACATATGTCTAAACTGATTGAGGACTTGCCTGCAATCAGTTTGTTGCTGGGTAGTGAGGCTGCCTGCCAAGGCTACACCATCAACTGACCCATCGTCAGGGTTCTGTGAGAGCAGGTCAGGGAGTGGGTCACTCTCTTCCTCCTGCCCTTCATCAGTAGCCATGAGCAAGCCCATGTCTGCCCTGTCCACATATGGCTTAAGTCTGTTGACATGGAGAACCCTGTGGGGACTCCTGGGTGTTCCCAGGTCTACTAAGTAAGTGACCTCACCCTTCTGCTCAACAATAGTGTGGGGTCCACTCCATTTGTCTTGGAGAGCTGCTGGGGCCACTGGCTCCAACACCCACACCTTCTGTCCTGGCTGGTAAACAGTTAGGACAGCCTTTTGGTCATGCCAGGCCTTTTGAAGTTCCTGGCTAGCCTCAAGGTTTTTGGTTGCCTTTTTCATGTACTCAGCCATCCTGGAGCGGAGACCAAGTACATAGTCCACTATATCTTGCTTTGGGGGCTTGAGAGGTAACTCCCATCCTTCCTTCACCAAGCACAGTGGACCCCTCACAGGGTGGCCAAACAGAAGTTCAAAAGGGCTGTAACCAACCCCCTTCTGAGGCACCTCCCTATATGCGAATAAAAGGCAGGGCAAGAGTATGTCCCATCTACGCCTAAGCTTTTCTGGGAGCCCTTTAATCATGCCCTTCAAGGTTTTGTTGAATCTCTCAACTAAACCATTGCATTGTGGGTGATAGGGTGTGGTGAACTTATAAGTAACTCCACACTCCTTCCACATTGCTTTTAAGTACCCAGACATGAAGTTTGCACCCCTGTCTGATACCACCTCCTTAGGAAAGCCCACTCTTGAGAAAATTCCCAGGAGGGCCCTTGCCACCACAGGTGCTGTAGTGGTCCTAAGGGGTATAGCCTCTGGATACCTGGTGGCATGATCCACTACCACCAGTATAAATCTGTGCCCAGATGCTGTTTGGGGATCCATGGGACCAACAATGTCAATCCCTACCCTCTCAAAGGGCACCCCCACCACAGGTAGTGGTATCAGGGGGCCTTTGTAGTGCCACCTGCTTTGCCACTGGCTTGGCAGGTTACACAGGAGCGACAAAACTCCTTGCTGTCTTCAGACATGTGGGGCCAGTGAAAGTGAGGGACAATTCTGTCCCAAGTCTTGTTCTGGCCCAGGTGTCCTGCTAAGGGAATATCATGGGCTAGGGTCAATAGGAAGCCCCTGAACTTCAAAGGTATTACCAACCTCCTGGTAGCACCAGGCTTGGGGTCTCTACTCTCTGAGTACAGGAGTCCATCATCCCAATACACTGTATGGGGACCACTAGCTTTCCCAGCAGCCTCAGCAGCAGCTTGCTGTCTGAGGGGTTCAAGGGAGGGGCAGCTCTGCTGCTCCTGGCTCAGATCTGCCCTAGAAGGTCCCCCTGTCCCCAAGAACTCAACCTGGTCAGGCTCAAGTTCCTCTGGGACAGTTCCTTCTTCAGGGCTGAGATCATCCCCCTCAAGGGACTGATCTTCCTCCTGAGCCAAGGGGGAAGGCACTGCCTTAACCCTACTACTCCTCCTCTTGGAAGGCACTTGGTCCATTCTTCCAGAATCCAAGGCCTGTTCAGTTTTAGACAGTTTAGCTTGTGACCTGGTCACAGCAAACACATCTGCAGGGATCCCCAGCATTTCTGCATGGGTCCTGAGCTCCACTTCTGCCCAAGCAGAAGTCTCTAAGTCATTGCCAAGCAAGCATTCGACTGGTAGGTTTGCACTTACCACAACCTTCTTAAGGCCAGTTACCCCTCCCCAGGAGAAGTTAACAACTGCCAGAGTATGGTCTGTTCTGACATTGCTAGCATTGGTCACTTGGTACATTTCACCAAGTATAACTTGCCCAGGTAGCACAAGGTCTTGTGTCACCATTGTGACACTTGCCCCTGTGTCCCTAAATGCCAAAGCCTCTCGTCCATTGATTAAAGGCTGTTGTCTGTACTTGCCCAGATTACTGGGACTCACAGTGGAGGTCACATCCATGCCTCCATCACAGACTAACACAGCCTGAGTCAGCTCCCTGACTAAGTCAGAGCCCAACTCAGTTCCCAGGGTGAACCCTACTAAACCCTTTGCTGGAGCACTTCCACCAACTGTACTAGGGGGAACAGGTGCCTTAGGGGCATTGGTGGATGCTGGACTGGAGTCTTTGGACTTGGTGCAATCACTGGTCCAGTGGGTCTTTTGCTTACAGACCTTGCACCATGGTTTTCTTTGGCCTTTACCCTTGGTAGACTGGGAATCCCCACCAGAAGAAGATTTTTGGGGGCCTGATGAAGACTTTTGATCTTTACCCTTCTCCCCACCCTTGTCAGAGTTCTTAGCATCTTGCTTCTTGGTTTCCCCACCTTGGTTCTGTACCTTCTGCTTCACCCTGGTTCTGACCCATTTGTCTGCCTTCTTTCCCAGTTCTTGGGGAGAGGTCAGATCAGAGTCAACCAGGTACTGATGCAACAGCTGGTTTTGACAGTTATTAAGAATCTGCTCCCTCATTATCAGATTATACAATCCTGAGAAGTCACACACCTTACTGCCCATCAACCAGCCTTCCAGAGCCTTGGCAGAACAATCCACATAGTCTACCCAGTCTTGAGTCTGTGCTTTTTGGGTGTCTCTGAACTTCAACCTGTACTGTTCAGTGGTTAGGCCAAACCCATCAATAAGAGCACTCTTCAAGACCTTGTAATTGTCAGCATCCTCCTCTCTAACAGTGAGGAGCTTGTCTCTACCTTTGTCAGCAAAGGAGAGCCACAAGATTGCTGCCCACTGCTCCTGAGGGACCTTCTGTACTTTACAGGCCCTCTCTAAAGCAGTTATCCATTTGTGGATATCATCCCCACTCTGGTAGGGAGGGACAATCTTGCTCAGGTTCCTATGGTCATAGGACCTTTCCCTATCTCTAGGGACATGGCTGCCACCATGGGACTCTAGTCCCAACTTTCTTCTCTCCCTAAGGAGATCTAGGGATTCTCTATCTAAAGCCAATTGCTTCTTCCTGATCTCCAGTTGAGTTTCCTCATACTGGACCAGTCTCTTTCTTCTCTCATGAGAGGATTCCCTCCTGTGAGAAGAAACAGAGCTCCCTATTGAGGTGCCAGAGTGGTTAGACTCCTGAGAAGGAGACCTAGACTTTCTGAGCACACTCATAATCCTTCCTGGGGGACAAAGGTGTGGTTCTCCAGATCCTCATCTTCATCTTCCCCAGAAGGGATTGGGTTTTCCAGGTCAGGGTCATTGTCACCCTCCTGGTCAGTTTCAGAGGGGGCTGGGGGTAGTAGTACCCCTGGCCCCTTCCTCATCTGCTGGCCCACCCTCTGCTCCTACCCCTTCAGTCTCTGAGGACTTACTAAGATCATAAGCCACCAACATCTCCTGGAGGTGTTGGGTGGTGGGACTTTGGCCTGTCCTTAATTTCCTCACGTTACACAAAGCTCTCAGTTCCAAGAATGGGAGTGTGTCATACTTGGAGGGGGAAGCTCAATGGCTTCCTGCAGGGCATCTCTAGATCCTGCTTTTAAAGACATCACTAGTGTGGTGTGGTGTATGCACTACCTACTCTAGTGTGGCCTACTAAACTCTCTTGAGTTGTAGAAAGGGTTGTGCTATCCCTTAACACACAACTCTAAGTTCAGTAGAACTTACTGATATTCTAAGCTTAAATTATATGTACCTTAGGTACCTTTAGTGGTTTTCAGTTGATCAATTCAATTGAGATTATCTGGTAAAACAATAGCAAGCTGGAATCCCACACGCTGCACACCAATGTGAGAAGTTGGCCTGGCATATGCTGTCCACTAATTATAGTGGGCACCTTGCACCAGTCCAAATCGACTCTTATGGTAGGTAGGTTAAAGACAACCTTATTGAAAGCTATCCTAGTGGTAGCTGTGGAGAGCAGCCTTCAGGCTAAGTCTTGAAGGAATGTAAAGCAGCTTGTTTTACCAGTCTATAATCTCTTGAGTGACCAAATGAAAGAGCACCACACCAGGTATATATTCAAAATATATGTATTTATTACTAAACACACCCATCTAGTCTCTTTATGAGGCTAGAGTTCGAAGTACATAGGTTATAAGATCTTAAATCACAGTAATAGCACAAATACACGTTTGGGCCCTAGGGGCGTACTCAAACCATATACCAATAAAGTGGTATGCGAACCACGACTGAACTAGACACTAGGCCTAGAGCCTCTAGAAGTGCTTGGACCACAAGGAACCACCCAAGGTAGTGACACAGGGGACCCACGGGAGACGCGTGCAGTGTAAATACACAACCGCGATACGCCGTTAACTTCTATGGAGAAAGTCGGGATCGGGAAAATAGAGGAAAGGGACACTTTAAAAAGGACTAGGACAAAACCCTTTGAGATCTAGGACTTTGAAGAGTCTCTACCCACGGGAGCACCGGAGTACTCGTGTTACCTCACCCAGGGAAGCCGGGTGCATAGGTGCCTTTCGGGGTCGGGTTTCGTCGTCGTTTCTTATGGCGATCTGCTGCAAAGTGCTGCTGGCGACCAGGAGAAAAGTGTCCGGGTGGATCCAAGAGTGGATCGGAGTTCTGAAGAACCTGAAAGCAGAGGGGACAGAGTCTGGGTCACTAGCCAGTGACCAGGAAGGCGATGGACAGATGCCCACCGATGTCGAGTGCTTCAGATTCGATGACGGTCGTCTTGACTCTTCAGCCACGAGGTCCAGGAGGCGTTGTCGGCGACCAGGAGCAGGATTCGGGCTGTTGCTCGATGTCTGTCGAGTGCAGAGGTGTCGGCGACCAGATTGGACCCAACAAGCCTTGGCAACGGCAAGTCTCGAGTAAGATGTAGATCGTCGATGATGCAGACCAGCAAGGTCTGGGGAACTCACCCAGCAAGGGTAAGTGAGGGCAGGCCTGGAGCAACCAGACTGCCAAGTAAAGAAAAGATTGGCCTTCGGTAAGGGCTACTAGCCAACGGGCTAGCGACCGCGAAGGAGCCTCGTGACGCCGCACGTGGAGCTGGCTTACAGGACACTCGTGGAGTGGGGGCCAGTGATCTTCGGTGCAGGTGGTGCTGGAGGCTAGGGCTACTCGGAGCCCAAAGCACGACTTCTTGGGAGACCCAGAAGATGGTGCACTTGCAAGTGTGCTCGGTGTCCAGGGGTCACGGTCTCAAGTCACCCACGATAGCCACGGGCCTCAGCTTTGCTGGGGACTCAGGGTAGCCTCGGGGAAGTCTGAGAATCCACCTCTGGTGATGCGATGACTTCGGCGTCCGACGGGAGCTTCAGTGATGCAAACCGGACAGATGCTTCTTTGGTGCCTGCCAAGCAGGGGAGTCACTCCTTGACCCCAAGGGAGATTCTTCAGTCCTCTAATCTTGTCGTAGAGCGTCGAAGGTCCAGGATTCCGTGTCAGAGTTTCGTCCAGGTATAATCTAAAGTCCTAAGGACTGGGTTCCTACCTTTATTCCAAAAATAGGGGATGGACTACTCTGTGGCCCCACCTATGGGTGGGTCAGGGCAGAGGGGTGGCTACACCCCTTTCCCTTTGTCCAGTTCACGCCAAAGCAGGGGCTGCAAGCCCCTGATCCGGTTTGAACTGGGGTATGCACAGGGACACCAAATGTGCCCCCAGTGCAGGACTTCAAAGCACCCGAAAGTGCTCCCGCCCAGCCCCAATACACATTGTCCTGTCTGGGGAGGTGGTCACACCTCCCTGGGACAGGAAACCTATTGTCCAGGCCTCCCCTGCCGGAGTTTCGTCCAGCAGCAGGAGGCCAGACTCGTGTCTGTGGCAGCAGCATCCATTTTGTGATGCCAGGGCTCTGGAAAGAAGTTACCGGACTCGTCAGAGTTAACATGCCTTTCCTCTAGAAGGGTGGAATGCTACCCCCGCCGCCAGGATTGGCGGGGGGTAGTATTCCAAGATGTTTGACACCAAACACGACATGTTTTGGTGCAGCCATTCCATAGTTAGCATTTTACCGCGAGGATATAATGCGTTTAAGAGTATATGGTCAGGCTGCACTACAAACAGCATCAGAGATGGTCTCCGAACGCTGCAGAGGGGCCCTGCTCATGCAGGGGCACCCTCTCACATAAGAACCATGCACTCTGCCTTTAGGATTGATAAGGCCTGCCTTAGGAGTGACTTATAGGTTTATATGTGTGTATGCTTTTAGTGATATAGGTAACCTATACCACAGCAAGGGGTGCATGCACCACCTTACCCAGGCTGCAGTAGCAGACCTGTGGTGTCAGTTTGGATGGCCTACCAGGGGTGGCATAATACATGCTGCAGCCCCTGGCAGGCCTCTGAGGTACCTATGCCCTTGGTACATAGTATACCATATACTAGGGACTTACAAGGGCACTCCAGATCCCAATCAGTGATGTGCCTAAGGCACATGGAGACCCTTTTAAAGAGGAAACAGCTAGGCTGGGGTTCTGAATAGCAGGGCCCCAGCCAGACTAATGTCGAAAACCAGTGAAGTATCAGCAAAAAGTGGGGGTACCCCTGTGAAGCAGATCCTACTCTCCTACAGACGCCATCCCTCAGGGCTGGGCTCCTGCTATGTTTCAGGGTGCTTACCCTCGGGACATAGCGTGTTTGCTCTCATCTGGCGGGAGCAATTTTAAAGCTCCTCCTAAGCGAGGGCAAACTCTAAGTCCGCTCCCAGCGGGTGGGAGCATGTAAAATGCCACTGTACTACACACCACTATACTACTCTGTATGACACTATAGGACATGCCACTGCTGTCTATGACACCAGTTACTCACTGTGTGACACACTCCTCTACTGTACAACACCTTACCACAGTCCACTGCATGACATACCACTCTAAGGCACTCCACTATACCACACTACAGTGTACGAGACTCTCTGCCACTCTACTGTATGACCGTCCATTCAACAACACTGATGTTATGACAATGTACTCCACTGAACTCTATGCCACTACATTATACAACACTATATTCCATACTATGCCACTGTACAACACTTTACTCGGTGATACTCGACTCACAACACTCAACTTCACGACACTGCAATCGAAGACACTCCACTCTATGACACTCAACTGTACTGTTAGACACGCCCGCCACTATACAACACACTTCTCCACTCTACGATACTCTACTCTAGTATGCAAAACACCATCCCACTCCACTCTACAACACTTTACTCCATTGTATGCTACGCTACTCCAAGACACTCTATTCCACTGTACAACACTACACTCTATGACACTGTCCTCCACTATACTCTGCAAACACAACTCGCGCACCTCCATACACATTCCTGTCACCTCACTTGCCACACTACATTAACTATAACTCAGCGTTTCTCCATGCAATGGTTATAGCCTGTCATATTATATGATTTATACAATGCAAAATTATAGCATTCATAACAACACTTATAACATCTCAAATGACATAATTTCTGAGAACACAGTGCATGATAGAGTGCCGAGTTATAGTTAATGTAGTGTGGCGAGTGAGCTGACAAGAATATGCCCGGGGGTGCATGAGTTATGGTAAATTATAAAGTTAAGTTATAAATGGTGGTGAGTAAATTATAAATTTAAGTTGGAGCTATAACTTTAGAATTTCTAAAGCTTGTATAGTTTAAATCGGGTTTGTATAGAAAGAATAAATACAGTTTTCATAACTATAACTTAACTTCAACCTTTGTTTTTTTTAAATTAAATAGATAACTTTTTTAAATTAAATATATATATATATATATACATATATATATATATATATCGATTCTTGTACTAATTAAGCGTTCACTCAGGGTAAAGTTTCTCCAGCTATGATTTTATTACACCAGGTTACGCGTTTCAGAGACCCACGTCTCCTTGCTCACACACTGGTTTCTATTCCAACCACAAATTTACATGTACGTGTATAGAAATGAAAAGAGGACTACACAAGCCTAACTCATAAGGTTCTCAGTTAAGAAGGCGGCCATTTTGTAATGGTATGTTTTCACTTACAAGACATAGCATTTTCTTGCACTTTATATACTTTTTATACAGCCAAGTGGTATATTCATTCCTGTATTTTAGTCCCATATTTACAAGGTATAGTACCTGAAAACTCAAAAAGTGATCTTAGATCATACATATTATGTCTTGATTCTAATACAGTATTTACATATATACATGGTATAGTACCTGAGGACTCCACTAGTGATCTTAGTTCATACACCCTGTATTGTAATTCTCATACAATATATGCATGTTATTGTTGGCCTAATTGGCCTACTCATGTTACAGGAGCAAGGTACATAATAATAAAGCACAATGTCTGATCATATTCCGAGCTAATAAGACAACTTGAATGCTCGCCTTAGTGGCTCAATCCAATGAAGTATTTATCTGTACCTTAAATTAAATTGCGGATGATCTATCTATATTTATGGGACATAAACAGAACTGGAAAGGCAATCTTGTAGTGCCGGTGCTACAGATGTGAGTGCTCGTATTTGTGGTTGGTAGACATTGGCTGTTTCGATATCATACACCCTGTGATAACCTCATCCCTATATCTTAAAAGTATAATAATATATGTGCATATAAATCCATGTTTCTATAATATCAATTCAAATAAACTTATCTAACATGTGCTCTTGAATCACGATAACGTAATCCCGAAGAAAAGGGTAGGCAACCTCTATCAGCATCTCCTCACAGGAGTAGGCCCCTTCCTTTCCTCCTAAGTGAAAGAAAAAATGAAATAATGAAAAAATCGGATTAAAATCCACAGTTTCACATACAGCGCATAAGAAATAACATTACTACATATTGATCAGATTAATACTTATTATCCAGTATACATAAGGATGGAAATCTAGTTTTCATGTAAATGTATTGCCAATTCTTCGTCTAAATTCAGGCCCCCAGGGGTTCTCGATTGGAATTCTATAATGTGCCAGGATACCCTCTGCCTAAGGTGTAACACTCTATTTCCACCCCTCGGGCTCTTTTGTACCTGTTCTATCGCATAGTATTTCAGCAACGAACTGTTAGATAAATGGTATTTTTCAAAGTGTCTCGCCACTGGATAATGGCTATCTTTGTTTGTAATCGCCCTTAGGTGTTCCAACACTCTCTTTTTTGCTGCAAAGATGGTACTCCCCACATACTTAAGTTGGCATGGACATTCTAAGACATACACCACATGTGTCGTGCTGCATGTCAACAATTGTGAGATGGTTTTCGTTTTATATGGTGTTTCATATGTTTTTCTCATAGAGCTGAATCTACACGCTTTACAGTGACCGCAGGGAAAAAATCCCTGCAGATGTTGTTGTGGTCCTGTAAGTTTGTTGCTGACATCATTCTTCACTAAGAGATCCCTTAGACTCCTCCCTTTCCGGTATGTTACCATTAGGCGATTAGCTACTCTGTGCCCCACAACCGGATCACACTTTAAAAAATGTTCCAGTTTTTAGTTAGGATATGCTTGATTTTAGTGGACTCTAAATTAAATGTCAGGATCACCCTGGGTGTGTCGCTTTCTCTGTCCTGATCTTGAGTTTGTGGACTGCTTGTCAGGGTTTGTTCTCTTGTTACTAACTTTGCTTTGTTGATGGCTCGTTTAAGGACCCAATTCGGATACCCTCTCTCCTTGAATCTCTCCATCATGTTGGCACTTTCAGTCTGGTAGGTCTCTTCAGTGCTACAGTTTCTTTTCGCTCTCAGCAGCTCCCCGTAAGGGATACTCCATTTCAGAGTATCCGGGTGGCTGCTGAGAGCGTGAAGTAAACTATTGCCTTCGGTTTCTTTCCTAAAGAGTTTCGTAGTAAGGATCTTATTTTTCATCTCTACTAAGACATCTAGAAATTCAATAAAGTGTCTACTCATGTTGTAAGTTAATTTGAGGTTAAATGTGTTGTTATTTAACATCTCCATAAGATTAATGGCAGTTTCCTCACTCCCCTTCCAAATGACGAACAGGTCGTCTATGTACCTGAGCCAGACTTTTGCTTGTTTAAGTAACTGGGAGATATTCGGGTCTTTGTGAATTTCCTCCTCCCATGCCAGCCCAATCAAAGTTCGTCACACCTGTCATGGATGCCATCATCAGCTTCATACCCCAGCACCTTCACATCCCAGACACTGCGCAGAAACAGCTGTAGACCAAGCAAGGCTTCTACGCCATTGCTGGCTTCCCGCACGTGTTAGGGGCAATTGACTGCACACATGTCCTACTCGTGCCCCCTGCTGACACTACACACAAGTACCGCAACATAAAGCACAAACATCCCATCAATGTGCAGGCAATAGTGGACCACTGGGGACTGTCCACCAATGTCGTCGCCAACTTCCCAGGTAGTGTGCATGATTCCTACATCTTCCGACAGTCCATCATAAACCAGTGCTTTCAGGATGGCCCCTATGGAAATGCACTGCTCGTCGGTAAGTACCAACGGAACACACCACACACCTCAACTCCACAATCATACAACTCACAACTGTGGGAATGCACATGTAACAATATCACATACAACATGCCAACCAACATGCCCACCTACCAGACACGACAACACAAGGCACCCTGGTAACAGGGGCCAGACATGTAAACAAACCATCCACAAAGGCATAGCCCCGCTACCACACAATTGCAGAATGTGGGGAGAGGTGGGAACCAAGAATGTGTGAAGGAGGCAATGGACCCATGAATAAGAATGTACACAATGCCAAGTGTGGCGGTGATGTGCTGGACAGTCTTGAGTATGCAGAGCACAGAAATGTCCATGTGGACATATACTGCTGGTGTTTGCAGTGTTGTGGACAGTGGACGTAACCATGTTACCTCAGGCAGTGGTGAAGACCTTGGACATGTAGCCATGTCGCCCCCCCTGGAAGCGGAAGCGTAGTGGGCTGGGCCGGCGTACGCCAGTCCAGCGTAGGAGTGTGAAGAAATGGCCCGGGGCTCTGGGCGTGGTTCAGTCCTGGGCTCTGGGCGTGGTTCAGTTCCGGGCTGGCCACAAAAGTGACTATGGCGTGTGTCTCTGTTGTGGTGCCAGCGCCACCCGGGCCCTTAATCTACAATGTTGCAATGTAGTGTTGTAGGGATTCTGCACATACACAGAACTATGCACAGCAATGCAGGACTTCGGTATATAGGGGCTACGCCTTCCTACAGCCTTAGTACCCACGAGCCCGCGACCGGCTAGCTATAGTGTCCCACCTGCCCTCCTATACACAGATAGAGAAACAGGCGTTTAGACAACCCAGAACACAACACTCCCCTAATCACTCAGGGATCGTGGTAACAGGTCATTCCATTTCGCTCAGACTCCCGTACTCATCCACAACAAGAGATTGACAGAGTCACTGAGTCAGTTTAAAATGTTTATTTCAACTAACGTGCTCTAAAATGCAGTATACGAGCCACTACTAAAATCAGAATGCATAACACAAACATTGTCAGCATTGTAGCAAGTCCATACATCATAAAAGGAGAAATCATTGTATATTGATTCTGGAGACAGGACTATAAAACCTACTCTCCCTCCCCATGGACGGGAAAAATAAGATGATATCATAGAAGTTCTCTGGGTTTGTATAGCAGACCCCATACTTCTAAGACATAGATCGTGTCTCTACATCACAGCTCCATACAGCTCTTCATTCTTGAAAAGTCTCTCCTCAAGTGTGTCTGCGTGTAACATGCATTCTCCTAATATCAAAAAAAGGTGCGTGTCCCACAAACAGCAGCTGCAGGGTATGTTTAGCCTATGTGCTAGGGCCTGACCAGATCTAAATAACAAGGGACGGTGTTGTTTGACCTTGCTCATGATGTTCAGACTAAACTCCAGGAACAAGCAGGGAACCAGCGCAGCCAGCGGGTCGCAGGTGACCAGCGAAAACATTCTTGCATAAGAATAAGCCTGTAGTGTTGTGTGCAAAAGCAGCATCATGGCCTTTCGGACCCATTCTAATCTAAAGATGCCAACGGGGTCCCTCAAATCCACATGACACCCTCCCCCTGGCCAGGTTGCATAAGAATAGAAAAAACAAGGTCCAAGTCGCAAGCAGAGTCAAAGCACTGAGCATAGCAGGGGCAAAGTTCCATAAATCAAAATCATCATAAGGATGATTAGTGGTAAAATATGAGAAGAAGCAAAAAAATAAAAATGTTTTGTTGCACATTAATCATCGGAATCATATAAGATCCGTTGAACCTTGGAAGGCAAGGTGTTCCAAAAGACGGTCCCCCTCCTCAGAGACAGGGAAGGACAACATCCAATTCAACAACTCGAAGGAGCATACGTGCTCATCATAATCCATAGCATCAAAAAGCATGGTCGTACATCCTGTATCGTACTCAATGTAGCTGTGGTACAGCAGGCGCGACGCCCCTTCACAGATGTCCCATTGTGCCAGCACTCCATTTATGGCCGCCATCAGCATGCGGGTACCAGTTGCACATGATTGATCATGACGCAATAGGGGCCACAGCAACAGGTCGTAATCAGGGCAAGGCCGTATAGCGTTTGAGAGGCACAAATCCAAAGCCCAGGAGAAAGGACAGTCGCGGCACCAAAAAACTGGATGGACGCATGTAAAGTATGCGTATCTGTAAGTCACATTGTAGGCAGCACCCACAACAGCCATAGGCAGGCAACCAAGGAATTCCTGCAATTGGCTACGGTACAGCTCCAGCTGGACCGGATGATCGAGTACCACATGAAGGGCAGCTATTACGAAGTAGTAAAACAAGTACCAGGACAGCACCAGCGAGCAAGAGGATCAACGGCAAGCCACCAAAAGCACTGGAAAAAATTGAATGAATAAAAGCCGGAATCACACAAAATATCGTTTGAAACGAGGACACAAGACCTCAGCCCACCAATTAAATAAAAGGTGCAAGGCCTTCTGTGTCAGAAACCTTGAATATTTGGTGTATCAACTCCCCAAAATGTAGTGGGGGATTTGTATTTAATAGGGATTGTATTTCACTTGATGTCCGAGCCACCTGTAGCTCGAATGTTTCACGGGCCAAGGTCAAGGCAAGTTCATGTTGGAATAATAGTGCTTTGAGCCTACTTAATTGGTTGAAGCTTGCTTTCATAGCGGGAACAGAAGGCCACAGAGAGCTATCATCAATGCCATGCGGGGGCGGAAACAGGACGTTGCTACTAGAGGGACACCGTTGCCGATACACCTGGTGCGCCGAAGCCATGCCCTCATGTGCAGCTGTGATCAACGCATGTCTGCGGTCCTCGTTGGGAATCAGCGGATCCCCAACGGAAGGAATTGTTTCTGTCGGAACTTGTTCCGGGGACAATTGGTATTTATATTTTGACGGAAACCCCTGTGGGTATTTCGTCCCGTCTCTGGGAGCCGCTACAGCTGCCAGTATGCCGGTATCGACTTTTGTCATAGACCTTGTGACTGCTGCTACTGAACAAGTGGCTACTGCATTTCTGGCTGCCTCGTCAGCCAGAGTGTTGCCTACAGCATGTGGTCCCACGCGCTGATGTCCAAGAGTATGTATTACATGTGTAAGTGGCAAGCCCTCTTTGAGAGCCGCCACTCGTACCCAAAGCGTTTTATGCTTGATCGTGTTACCCACATGACATGACTTGACAGTAGCATGCACCCGGAGTGCGGGCTCGCCCGAATGGGAAAATAAAGGAGCGCTCGGGGTCTTGGCTCATACATGCCAACTGTTGTGTGTGTATCTTCATTCCCGCAGCATAAGCCAAAGGCCTAGCCTCAATCGCAGTGCGAGTCCAGCCAGGCCTGAAATCCACATCTGTGTCTGCCCTATCCTTACCATGGGCCTACACACACGTGGCCGCCCACCTTCAACGGCCTACATTACAGTGTTGTTGTCAGGCTTTCGGACATGCGCAGACAGGCATGACAATGGTATGCCGTAGGAGTGCAAGTGATGCAACCGCGCAGCGCACACAAGTAAATAGGCTCAGGGGGAGGGACAAGCAGCTGTGAGGCTACGTAATACACATTGATCCCGCACATTAGCCATAAGCAATACATGGCAAACATGAATCCCAAAGTCGCACAAATCACACACCACAAAACTTGTAAGTCTGCCAACACAGCATGCTGAACCACCAATTTACACTAATCTCACTTACCTCTCACAGGTGATCAAGGATATGCACTCTGCCCATGGATGATGACACCCCTCCGAGCCTCGAACACCCCGGCCCAGAGGCAGCACAATGTGGCCCACAAACGCACCAGGGTCATTGTTGAGCGCACATTTGGCGTGTGGAAGTCACGTTTCAGGTGTCTGGACGTTTCAGGTGCCTGGACATCACAGGTGGAAGACTCCTGTACAGCCCGGAAATAGTGTGCAAGATGATCGTTGCATGTTGTGTATTGCACAACATATGTGTACGCACCAATGTCCCATGGATCCAGGTGCCAGATGCACTGGACGATGATGAGGAAGATGAGGCAGGTGGACCACACCCCACTGCAGCTGCTGCAGGAATAGCCCGAAGGAACACACTCATTAGCAATTTCTTCGCATGAGCACGTCACATTGTGACTGTCTTTAGCAATCATGGAACAATACAAAATGACCACATGAACAGCATGTGCAATTGAATTCATTGCAACACACATTCCCTGTGTGCATGTCAGTCCTCTGCATTAGCACATCACTCTGACAGGTGTAAATGCAACATTAAGTGCTAACAGTCTCACAATTAGCATATAGATGGTGGGTATGTCACCTCTGTACAGAGAGGCTGTTTAGGGTGTCACATATTCGAAATGCCATTTCAGGGTGTCAAATGTGGTACGTAATCCCACTCATCAGCGTATTACATGTGTACAATAACATGACATGAAGGCTGTCATTGGTGTTCCAAAAAAGACAACAGGGTGTCATTTGGGGTCCAATATGACATTTCGGGTGACATTTGGGGTCCAATATGGAATTGCGGGTGTCATTTGGGGTCCAATATGACATTTCGGGTGTCATTTGGGGTCCAATATGGAATTGCGGGTGTCATTTGGGGTCCAATATGACATTTCGGGTGTCATTTGGGGTCCAATATGGAATTGCGGGTGTCATTTGGGGTCCAATATGGAATTGCGGGTGTCATTTGGGGTCAAATATTAACCACCCTGATGCAGAGATGCACCCTGTGACTCAGGTCCCACAACATGTGCAACATGGACGTAAGGGGGATGGGGGCACAGTGAACACCTCAGCAACATGGGAGATGCACGCCAGCCATTGAGCCAGCAGGAATACCTTGCATGGAACACACCAAGGTGTCCCCTGGACATATGTGCCATGTACAGATCACATGTGTACACGGACGTCATCCATCAATAGTAGTGAACAGTGTCAGCTAATTGATGCAAGATGAGAAGTCACGCGCCTCCTCACAGCTACCTGTACACATCACTGTCGGACTTCAGCAAAACACCACTGCTGCAGCTGAGCATGCAAAATTGACCGTGAGGGCACGTTCATGGCTGGTTAGGGTTCAGCCGTGCCGGAAGGCGAAGCAGTGACGTCCCCACCCCCCCAAACCCACATCACTTTTCAAGATTGCAAGCAGATGACAAACTAACATTAGGGATGTAAGCACCTTTGTCTGGACTAGAAGGCGGTAGCACATCTGTACCTCCGACCTTGGAATTGCATGCGCCTGGCATCCCCTGAGAGATACCATAGCAGCTGATGTCGACTCCCACACTACGCGCAACGCTAGCCAAAGACCAACGTATACACACCCCACACACAGAAGTCCTTGCTCGCAGTTCTCTTGCATGGAATGACCTTCACACTTACGCACAGACCATCCCAGGAGTCCAACCGCTGCACACTGATACAAATCAGTGCTCCGAGCTGTGGCATCCACATAACTTAGACTTAGGCTTTTTTACACACAGCCCTATTTCCTACATTGACGAGGGTCTAAGTTGGGAAATTGCGAGATTGTTGTTTGGGAGCAATGAGGCCACAGCTAGTTCACACATTCCCAGTCATCTCACTGCCTGTCTGGATCACGGTCAAACATGCGCATTGTTATCAGTTCCCAGGGAGTACCTTTTTTTGGAATCACTGCCCCTACATTCATCCATACTTTCATACTTGCTTGATCATAGACATGACACATCTGTGTGAATTAGAATGTTTTGGTCCCATTTGGTGGAGTGTTGAAGCTGGACCAGTACATGGCCATGCAAACCCCACTTTGCATTTTTGCCCCATGGAGGGCCAGCCTTGTGCATGTGCATGGGTTTGCACGTGCATGGGTTTGTTGTGAGATTGGTAATGTGTGGGTAGGGCCCCCTCTGGGCACATTGTCGACGGGGGCCTACTTGCTGTTTCTATGTGTGCTGCAGTATGCCAAGGAGATCATGGACATGATCCATAGTCATTGTGGGTGTGCACTGTGCTATACATAATTGTACATGTGTGCCGTTGTGCCCATCTCCCCCCGTCCCCCCAGTCCCTGGTCGTTACTCACCCTGTTGCTGTTGGGTCAGGTCATGTTGAGCAGTGTCCGGTCCCCCAACTCCTGCCACCGTCTCCCCACTGATGACTGTGGACACCATTTCCTCCATCTCATCCAGCTCCTGCTGTGGCGCTGGACTCCCACCTCCAGTCTGCATTGCTACTTTCCGGTTGTTAGCGAGTTTCAACTTGTTTTTGCGCTTCACATCATTCCAGCGCTTCTTGCAGTCGTCCACTTCCCTTCTCTTCACTCCGACTGCATTCTCCTTGGCCAAGATGGACTGCCATATTGCATTTTTAGTTGCCAATGACACAGTGGAGGTGAAGAACAGTTGTTGGTGGTGTTCTATCACCTCGGTAATCAGGATATTGTTTTCCTGCGGACTGAATCGCGGGGTCCTCTTCTTCTTCTCCTTGCCCTTCTCCTTCCCCAAGGTCCCTGGCTGGTCCTCCGGGGGGTTTGTGGGGTTCTGGTTGGCCTCTGTACTTGCTCCAGCTTCCTCCATGGTGCTTCTCATTTGTTTGTGTATTTTTTTGGCAGTTTTTATGGTGATTTTTCCCGCCTGACGTGGGAATAGCAAGCCTGTCGCTGCTTCTCACTGATGTTTTTATCGCTGTTGGGCCCCTCGCCACTTTTTTCACGTTCGGGTTTCCTTTTTTATCGCCGTCCCGGTAATTTTTACGCGGACATTTGACACGTTTTCGGGATACTATCGCCTGTTGCCGGCGTGTTGAGAATATGCCGTTGACACGGCGTTAGTTTCCCGCGATAGACAGCGTTATGTAAAGTTGCGTTATCCTTGATTGGCGATAATTATCGCCCGTTCTTGAGAATACGCCCCATTGTGTATGATCTAAGATCACTTTTTGAATTTTCAGGTACTACACTTTGTAAATACGGGACTAAAAACAGGAATAAATATGCCACCTGGCTGTAGAAAGAGTATAAAGTGCAAGAAAATGCTTTGTCTTTTATGTTAAAACATACCATTACAAAATGGCCGCTATGTCAACTCAGCACCTTATGAGTTAGACTTGTGTAGTTCCTCTTTTCATGTCTATATACAAACATGTAAATTTGTGGTTGGAATTAAAACCAGTGTGTGAGCAAGGGGATGAGGGTCTCTGAAACGCGTAACCTGGTGAAATAAAATCAAAGCTGGAGAAACTTTACCCTGAGTGAGCGCTTATTTGGTACAAGAATCGAATTGAAGGTTCGGTGGGCTTCACCGACATGGCTTTCCAACTGCCGCGGGCGAGAGAAGGGCAGTAGAAGCAACTCGAGTCAAGTATATATATCTACTCTGTATCTGATCAAGTGAATGCGGAGCAATCTGACACAGATGTAAGTTCAGTAGTCAGCAGTGGTGACTCAGATGATGGTAATGCATTGGCCCAGCAGGGACAAACACTATCTAATTTTACCCCCTCTGAAGAATTGAATTTTTTAATAGAGGATCATCGCCACACACTGCGACCAAGACCGACTCAGAAGACAAACGAATCAGGCGCAACAAACGCCGCAAGCAGAGGCGGAAATGCCGGAGGCAGCAAACGAGGCAAGAGAGGGAGAGGGAAACAATGGCTCCAGCATTAAGCTCTCCAATTGAAACAAGCGCATCGAATACTGTAATCAATCTAACAGAAATGGTTTTAAATACCGCAGAAACACAATTGTTGTCACTGGGACTATCTTTTTGCCCAAAAAATGGTTTCAACTATGTTCAATCGCGTATCGACGTATTTAAATTTATACGCAAACAAGAATTACATGAAATGGGAATTCTAAGCAGTTGTCGAGCTGATAGTCCTTTTCGCCCTCCATCCACGTTTATTCCTCTTATGCCCAAAGATGCCATAGACATTTTTAGTGACTGTGTTATTGAGGATTTGAAGAAACTTAATCACAGCATTCAACACCAACACATTCAAAGAAGTTATTTGGAAGTCCAGTATACCAAACTCATGCGTAAAAGAAAATGGTAACATTATTGTGAACAAAGCGGATAAGGGAGGAAATATAGTCCTTTGGCCTCGAGAAGGTTATATAAAAGAGGCGGAGAGACATTTGAAGGATCCATTGTGCTATAGGAGGGCCTCATTCCAAGAACTTAAAGCAATAAAAGACTATGTATTTATGGAATTGGCGCAGTGGAAAAGGGATGGTCTGCCCAGCAAACATGAGTATAACTTTCTTAGAAATGATCATCCTATCACTCCCACGATATATTTAATCCCTAAAGTCCACAAGAGAGTGACTCCAATGCCTGGACGTCCAATAATTTCAGCCCAAAGAGGCCTCCTGGAGTCAATGTCAAAATATGTGGACTTTTATTTACATGAGTTTGTAGAAAATCTTCCTTCTTTTATTAAGGATACAGGGCATTTCCTTACTAAACTACGAACTGTTACTTGGAATGAGAATTACCATTTTATAGTTATGGATATATGCTCCCTGTATACGAGTATACACCATGTTGATGGTTTAAATGCTGTGAAATATTTTTTGCCGAAAAGGAATATTCAGTTCTCTAAGCACAATGACATGTTACTAAGGATGATAGAACTGTGTCTTTTGAACAATTTCTTTTTGTTTGATAAAGAAGTGCATCAGCAGTTGCGTGGAGTAGCCATGGGGGCATGCTTCTCCCCCAGCTATGCGTGTTTACACGTAGGCTGGTGGGAGGAGCATGTCCTCAGGTGCATCCATAGGGAAGTGTACACCGCCCATGTGCTTGAGTGGTGGCGATTTATTGACGATGTTTGCATAGTGTGGCAAGGTTCTAAAGAGTCTGCACAAGATTTTGTTAATGCCATCAATATTAATGATTTAAATCTTGAATTTATGGCCACCATAAGTAGTGAGAGGATTGAGTTTCTAGATGTGGAAGTATATATTGAAAATAATATGATTGAGACTAAACTCCACAGGAAAAGTACGGCGGGAAACTCAACCTTACACGCAAGCAGTTCGCACCCTAGACACCTCATAAGAAGCATTCCATATGGGGAATTTTTAAGAATAAAAAGAATTTGCAGTTCAGAGGCAGACCTTAACTGTTGTCAAACTGAATCTTTACATAGATTTCAAGCTCGTGGCTACAAAACTAATGCGTAACAAGCCACATTGCTTAAAGCAAACAACATCAACAGTGTAATGGGAACAACGAGTACAGGGCTGGAAGTATTACCCACAGAAGGTAGGAGATTCAATAACTCAGAGAAAAAGGAGGAAACAGTCAGGCTCATAACCACATACAGCCGGCACGAAAAACAAGTGAGAGGCATTATAAATAAAAATTGGTCGATACTTAAAACGGACATGGCGCTTCTCCCAATTCTCCAAGAGGTACCGGCAATTACCTTTAGAAGGGCACCCTCTATGAGGGATGCATTAGTCAAGACAAGCCCTGAGGTATTGACTCTCAAAAACTGGCTCTCTAATAGGACAGGATTTTACAAGTGCAGTTCTTGTAGAGCTTGTAAATTTGGGGTAAACAAGCAAGAGTACAGCGATGCTTTTAGACCTGATCCTATAAAAATCAGTGGTATGTTTACATGCAAAACTGAGTTTGCGGTGTACGTCCTGGAGTGCTCATGCCATTTACAGTATGTGGGCAGTACCAAATTGCAAGTTTTTAATCGCATATTACAACATCTGCGAGCTATAGTTAACTCGGATCTCAGTTACCCAGTTGCTCGGCACTTTAAGCTCGTTCACAATAACAACCTTAGTGATCTAAGCTATTTTGTAATTGATTCAGTGCCTAGATCTATAAGAGGTGGTAATAGGGAAAAAAAGCTAAGACAGTTGGAGACACAATACATCATACAATTAGATACTAAGATGCCAAATGGCCTTAATACGGGAGAGGACTTACACAATTTCTTATAGATGATCATATATGAAAAAACATCTATTTCCCCCGTATTTTTGTCACTCTAGATTTATGTATTCCTTCTGATGGGTATCCGGCACTAATATATAACATGAACTTTTTCCCTATTCCCCTACTGGATTGATTTTAGCCGGATTTTAGCCCTGTTTTTACCTTATTTTACCGGTTTTATCGGTTTTACTGGGTGTCAGTGGGGCATGGGTTTGGTGATTTTAATTGAGTTGTGGGAAGGTCCTGAATAATGAAATCTAGTACTGATGCACTTTATTTAAAAGTTTTGAAATAATGTAACCCCATTTAGCCTATTACTGTTGTTGTTTTTGCCTATTTGCACTGTGATATTTTGCACATGAGCGGGTCAATGACCTTATGCTCTAGTACAAACAGTATGAATTGTTTGATACTGTCTCTGATGTTCCAGTATGCATTAGCGCATAAAAAACATTGCACAGGCACTTTAAGATCTCAGAAATAAGATTACAGGCAGTAGCACAGCCAACTTTTAATATTTTTGTTTATTTATAATTGTTACAAAATTGCATCAATTATGTCATAATAATTGATTGGATTAGGAGCACCTTACTAGCACTTGCACTTTAGTTTTGTAGTATAGACACTCTATTTGCTCATAGGCAACTCTATACTGTTTAATGAAGGTACCGTGCTTTAATAGCGGCTCTACAAAGGCTATCCCGTTTTGGGCACTTGCCCAGTATTGAAAATGCATAATTTTGTGCTAAATATGTGGAGTCTTTTAAGCTGATAAACTATTAAGTTATTTATGTATTTATTCAAATTTAATTATGTTGATGCGTAATGTTCATATGTGGTTATGAATTTGTATTCACAAACACGATATAACTCTATGATCTGTGCTCATGCATTGGTACAACAAGAATAGTATTTTGTCGAGTTTCATTAAAAGAGTGGGAGGGGTCAATCCCTCTGGGTGTCACTATATAACTATGTCACGGGTCCAGGCAAGTCATGTGATCAAGACCGGGAAACCCGGTCGAAACGCACCATGCTGTGGAAACTGAAATAAAAGCACAAAGAAACCTGAATCGTTGTGGTCCGTACCTGATTTTTCCAAGGAGAAGTTTGCAGTCAGGAGTGTGTTTAACTCATATATATATATATATATATATATATATATATATATATATATATATATATATATATAAACCAAACTCCTGAATCACCGGATGCAAGGTGAGGAAAACAGGAACGGACCACAGCGCATTCGTTTCAGTGAAAATGTATTGCAGGTGAAATATAGCAGCACCCACCATGGTGCAGAGACTAGTGTCCAGCCTGACACATTTCGACCGTGTTGCCGCGGTCTTGATCACATATATATATATATATATATATATGTGTGTGTGTTTGTGTGTGGGTGTGTATATATATATATATTTTTTTTTATTAAATATATATATATGTGTGTTTGTGTGTGGGTGTGTATATATATATATATATATATATATATATATTTCCACCAAACGTGCCCTGAAGCAACGGGAGCGCACTCGACAGCGCTCTGCCAACCGGCTTCAAAATGCAGCATGCCTCCCTGCTCCACTTTATATTTCTTCCGCCGACGCGTTTCAAGGTAAACATACCCCTTTTTCATGGGCTAAAACAAACGACATCTAGAGCTCACAATCCTTGTGTTTCCGGTTTTATTTGTTCAATTAGGTATCTGCATTTTGAAGCCGGTTGGCAGAGCGCTGTCGAGTGCGCTCCCGTTGCTTCAGGGCACTTTTGGTGGAAAAAAAAATAATATATATATATATATAGATATGAAGGTTGCCACTTCGTTGGGATGCACTCACTGAGGGTAAGCCAAAATTCAAAGAGGCAGCACACTAGAAACCTCTCCCCACACAGGTACTGCCAACGCGTTTCGGATAACCTCCTTCCTCTGGGCAGTTTGTAGAAAAAGGAGAGGCAAACAACAGGCTAGCAGAACATCCCCTCTTTTATTTCTAAAAGTCTCAAATGCAAGTCAGGTGAGTTAATACTTGCATGCTGGGACTGGTAGTCTTAACTCCCAAGTGGGCGTTGCCTCGCAATTTCCTCAAAATTTATCGTGGGACAACCAAAGTTCCAAAGCGGCGCCGGTATAGCGAAGGCTCCCCCATATAGATATATATAGATAGATATATACACACACACACACGTATATACATACTTTTTTTTTTCACTGAAAAGGACAAAGTTAAAGTACAGTTATGGTTATGATTTAAAACCACAAACACAGATATTCACAAGTTATTGGTAGGACCATCATTTATAACTCACACAACAGCCATGCAAACCATAACTCACGCAGAAAATGTTGCTCATGACCTCATCTATAATGTGACAGATGTAATTTTAAATGTCAAAGCGCCAACTATGAATGTAGAATTATTTACTGGTCTATGTGCACATCCACATGCTCAATTAAAACATACAGGTAAATGCCAAAGCCTTTTGCACACTGGTATTCTAAAGACCTTGCAGATTAGGTCTATGTTCCATGCCAAGAGCACATTGTTGCTAATCATCTCCTGCACAACTACCAGTTTGGCTTCAGATCACATTGTAGCATGGATGCTGCTACCATATACATTGTAGACAGTGCCCTCTTGACCACAGAGGAAGATGGCCCCCACCTCCTGATATTGCTGGACCTCTCAGTTGCCTTCAATGTAGTTGATCATCCCACCCTCATACGCACCCTGGAGTCTCAAATGGATTTTTCCAGCAATGTCCTTCTCTGGCTCGCCTCCTTCCTTCCCGACTGACTCCAGTTTGTTCACTTGGGCACCTCAAGGTCTCCAAAGTTCCCACCCACCTGCAGATTCTCCCAGCATTCCATACTGCCCCTGTCATGTTTATCCTCTAAATGGAGCCACTTAGTGCTCTTCTTAAAGATAGAAGCATCAATATTCACCAATATGTTGGTGATACACAAATCTACCTGAACGTCTCCTCTTTTTCAGACATTCCCCAAGCACTGCCTGGATATCATCCAGACCTAGTCCTGAAGCTCAACCCAAGCAAGACACAATTCCTGTTATTTACAAAGAACAGCAAACAAGAAACTGTGCCAACATGGCTCAATGGCATGAAACGTTGAACCCTACAATCACTGAATGCCAAGCCACTTGTATTCCATCCAAACACCAACCTCCCCCTCAAGGAACACATTGCACAAGAACAAAGCATGGTACCAGATCTCTCTTCTAAAGAAAGTGAAACCATTTCTTTCTTCTAGAAAGCAATTTCAGAACTGCTGTTCAAGCCCTTATACTCTCACATATGGATGGTAGTAACACCTTAATCCATTGCCTCTCAGACGCCACTCTGGCACCTCTTAAGAGCATCTTATGTGTTGCAGCATATCTGTTGGACATGGCCCTTTTTGCAGGGTCATCCCCAAAGTTTTGCCTGCACTTCTGGTTTTCTGAACCTGTTTTTGTTGACTTTTAGGATTCTGTGCACTTTACCACTGTTAACCAGTGCTAAAGTGCTTGTGCTCTCGCCTTTAAACATGGTAAAATTGGCTTACGCCCAATTGGCACATTTAATTTACTTGCAAGTCCCTAGTAATGTGGTACTACATGTACCCTGGGCCTGTAAATTAAATGCTACTAGTGGGCCTGCAGCACTTGTTGTGCCACCTACTTTAGTAGCCTTTTTATACATGCCTCAGACATCCCATTGCAGCACCTGTGTGCAGTTTTAAACTGCCATTTCGACTTTTCAAAATAAATCATTTGCCAGGCCCAAACCTTCCTATTTAATACATACGTCACTTTTAGAGTAGGGCCTAAACAGCCCAGAGAGCAGGGTGAAGTGTATTTAAAATGTTGGACATGCAGTTTTGAGACTTACATGTTCTGAGAGTGAATAACTCTTAAATTCGTTTTTCACTACACTACTGCAAGGCTTAAGTCTCCCATAGTATAACATTGAGTTAACATATTACATTTAATACGTGATAACTTTCAATTGGTAGCAGGTAGGAATGTCAAGTGTGGTATCTAAAGAATTGTAATTAAACCCCTCTTTATTGGTAAAGTCAGATTTAAGATCACAATTCTGAAAATGCCACATTAAGAAAGTGTGGCGCAAACAAATGATGGACGGAATGCTGAACAAATCAAACATTCACCCTCAGTCAAGAGATATGGGTTAAATCCATTGTTGTTTTGCTCACCATGCGACCATGGTTTGGGCCCAGCCATATGCAAATCAGTCTTGACCCTGCTACTCATGGGAACAGTCCAAACCGAACTGCCAAGCCAGGTCCTCCCTGGACCAGAAACAAGCATCCTGAGACCTGTATCGGCCCCTCATCAGCCAGGCTAGCTTGAATCCAATGGCACAGCTAGCAAGGGACCCACGTCTGGGCATACCCATCCCACTTAGGGCAAAAAATGCTGCGCAAACAAATGATGGACAAAATGCTGAATAAATCAAACATTCACCCCCAGTCAATAGATCTGGGTTAAATCCATTGTTCTTTTGCTCACCATGCCACCCCGGTTTGGGCCCAGCCATATTCAAATCAGTATTGACCCTGCTACTCATGGGAACAGTCCAGACCGAACTGCCAAGCCAGGTCCTCCCTGGACCGGAAACATGTATCCTGAGACCAGCGGGACTGTTCCCTGCCTGAGCACACTTGCAAAGGGTTTGATACTATTCTTTTGTGCCCTCAGACAAGCTGGAACCAGGACATGGAGGCAGGAAATTCCAAGTACTTCTGAGGGTGGAACCCTCTAGAAACGTCTCCTACTTCAAAGCTGCCACTAAGAATAAATAGTGGACCCTCAGACCCAACTTTCCATATGCCTCTGGATCTGTGGATACTACAGAAGAAGGACTGCTGTTCTGCTCTGCTGCCAGAAGGACTGCTACCCTGCTGCCCTGTTACTCTGCTGCCCTGCTTGCTGAGAAGGTAGACTGGACCTGCACCCTTCATCCCAGGCTAAAATTACTCCAAGGGTCAGCTGACTGACCTCCTGTTCTGAGCTACAGGGACATAACAAGCTCCAGAGGCCCCCCCGCATCTGCCCAGCTGACATGCTGCCTGGACCTGCAACTGGACCTGCCTTAGCCCTGCTGGCCTCTGCTAGACTGAGTTCCTGATCCCCAAGGGGTGCCCCTCAAGTCCTGAACCTGTGGTGAGGAATAAGTTGAGCGCTTTCCTCAAGAAAAGGAGAAATTCTGAAGTTTTGGGCACTTCGTGACTGCACACAGACCTGTTCACCCCAAATCTTGCCTCCAGTGACGTCTACCAACACGAAGCCCCACTAAACCCAACTTTTTGCGCCACAGCGACCGCCAGCGATGCCCAGCAACACGAGAGCTGCGCTTCTTATTACAGCATTGACAGCCCGCATTGACCGCCAATGTGAATCTCCAGCAATGGCCGTCCGCGACGTAGGATCTTCATGCTACATCGAAGACCGTCCGTGACACTCGGCCTGCTCTTCGCGCTACATCAACAACCAGCTGTTCCGCTCTCCCGGCTCCTCGCGGCCCTGTCAACCATGAACAGAACTCTTTGCGCTGGACTTTTGAAGGTAACTCTTTCACTGGGACTAACCTGGTCCCTGTATCTGGCCCGTGCTCCATCGCAGTCGGCCTGAACATGTGACTTTCACTCGATCTCACACATCCAGAGAGCAGTGAGTGAAGCTTTGTGCTTTTAGGCGCGATACCTCAAATCTTTGAAATTGCATATCTCCGTTTCTACTGATTGGATTTGTGTTGTTTTGGTCTCAAATAATTTATTACATTTTACTCTATTTTTCTACATTGGTGTGAGATTTTTCTTGTGTTGTGCTTTCACTTTATTGTTGTTTTGTGTGCTGCATAAATACTTTACGCATTGCCTCTAAGTTAAGCCTGACTGCTTTTGTGCCAAGCTACCAGAGGGTTAAGCATATGTTAATTTGGGGTTTGCTTGTGTTTCATAATGCCAAGAATTGTGGTTGCTGCTTGAGTAAGGTTTCACTCCCCTCAACCAATAACTCAGTTTCCAACAATATCTTATCCAGGGCCTGAAGATATATGAATACATCACCCCATTCTGAGAGAACTCCAATGACTCCCTTTGCCATCCTGCACTATATTCAAAACCACCTGTATCCTTTTCAAAGCCATCATGATCAGCCACCGCCCTTATCTTGCAGATAAGCTCTCTATCTCTAGTGATTCTGGGCACACCTGGAGACACTATCAGACTGCAGACTAAGAAATTTAAAAAAAGAAAAAAATCAAGGCAGCCGGCCTTTTCCATTAAAGCACCCAGGATCTGGAACAACATTCCTGTGTGCATTAGGACCTCCCAAACACTGCTCCAATTAAGGAAAGAGCTGAAGACGCACCCCTTTAAAGAACACTACATGACAATACACTAACAGTCCACAAACGAGCTACCTCTCCTATCACTTGTTGACTTTATGCTGGATTTCGACCGTGTACAGCATTCCTCTTTGTCTTGGCTAGCTTAGCGCTACAGAAATACCACAGAAATACATGCATACATAAATACATTGATATGTTCAGAAAAAGATGTGCTGTTATGCAATTATATAGTGCTTTTAGGTGTTGTTATTTAGTGGTATTAATATTGTAAGGTCATAAGTATTGTATTTTGTGAGTCTCTCATTCAAGCATTGCCCTTCCTATTGCTTCTATTGTTACCCTTCTGATCAGGGCCGGCTTTAGGGCAGTACGACCGGTGCGGCCCTAACGGGCGCTGACCTGTGGAGGGTGAACTGACCTCGGGGGGGGGGGGGAAGGGGGTGGGGCTGTGTTTATCAATAACTTATGATTGGAGAGATGAGGAGCATTTTTGCCCGGTGGTAGTGAGAGAATCCGAGGAGGTGGTCATGGGGTGTGGAGGCGCCAAAAATGATTGTCGCACCGGGCGCCACCAGCCCTGCTTCTGATCCAGGGCATCATTTCCTGAAGTACCTCCCTCCATATGCATGTGCAGTGGATTGCTTCACTCTCTGGCCTTCTGGAGGGTTCTTGCATTGAAACTGTGGGCATCATTTATAACCACTAGTTGAGCACAGCAGGAAGATTGGGGCCTCAGTCAAATGTCAACTGATAGAACTTCTTCATGGAAATTCTTTACGTTCCCTCCCACCCCAGAGCTATCTGTAAATGGTCTGTTCTGCCACGCAAAAATAATCTATTGGTGTCTACTAATACAATGCGACCACCAGTTCAACAATAATTCTGTTTTTTATTATATCATCTCAGGAAATAAAATCCTGGACGATAGTTCATTTTTCTCTAAGCCGTTTATTTTAGGCAAATGGTGTCTGTGTTTATATTTTGTTTTTTCCTTATAACGTGTTATACGCTCAGTTGAACCTTTGGCTGGTCAGGATGTTGCACTTCCGGTGGATTCGGGCTCAGCGTCGGGCTTCCGAGCGCCTCTAAATTCAACGGGAGGTAGAGCCCTTTCGATAACAAGCTCTTCCTGACAGGATTATGTACCATATGTAAACACTCATTAGGACGAAGCGTGGCTGTGAAAACAGCAGCAGCGGTTTCATTGCAGCCCAGTTCCGGTCTGCTTCACGGGCGAGGAGAAGCCTGCTTTGCTGCATGGTGCGTTCGCACATGCGGAGAGGCTAAATATAGCGCGGGATTATCTTAATACTGTAAACAGCCAGTATGCATTCATCACTGTCTCACCGCCAGGGGAAGGAGAGCGGAACGTGCACAGTAAACACAGCAATGTGAACTCTGCGGCTGATAGCCAATTTTGAGCCTCGGTGGCTGCTCAAACAAGAGTTTGAATAACCTTTCAATTTGCCTTACTCCTCCATTGCATTTGACTTGCTTGATTTTACTATTATGTTTTTGCGAATTTAAGCACAATTACGTTTTGTGTATCTTACTCCCAGCGTCTCAATGCTGAATGGTAAAGAACTGTTAAAACGCAGAGGGCTGAGAGAGCGTACTGCTCAAGTTTCGGCAAATACCGTGGCAGCTTTGCACATGGAAAACGGGTCATTGGGCCAGTGCTTACTTTGTAAACAAATAAGTACCAGGGCCCTCGTCAGGTGGCCACTGCAGCTTGCACCACCCATTGACCCTTCCAGCGCTACCAATGACACTACCAACACAATTACTAACCACCACACTCCTACAAGTGTGACAATTCAGACTAATCCAGGGCCCTAAAGCTATAAGAATGGCTTGGGCAGCAGGCATTAGTAATTTGTAATATATATTGAATAATAAACAACTGTTATGCTGCTTATCTCAAAATTTGATTAAAAGCGCCACCAGGTGGCAGACTGTAATAAGTGCCGATGTTAGCAATTAAGTGCCAGTGCCGAGCACCGGAAACCACCGGCTCAAATTAAGCACAGCATTGGAGGTTATGTTCTTCACATAATTTTCGTTTCGTACACTTATAATTTTCGCATAATTGTTGCATGCATGAAATTGGTTTGAGGAGAAATTATCACAGAGACGACTAGGTAGGTATCTCCTCAGATTTTTATACCTCAGGACATACCTCAGGCAGTGGCGGCTGGTGAAATTTGAAAGGGGTGATGCACAAAGCAATCTGGCTACATATATATTTCAAATATCTTAGCTGATGCTGGCTCATGACCCATCTAATATGAAAAAAGAGCCCTGTTCTTTTGGAACTAAATTAAAAACGTGTTTGTGGAAAATACAATTCCTCTCTTAAGAGAGACATTTAAATACGCTTCCTGCTTGGGAGATAGGCCTAGGCTTAGGACTTGTTTCATTTTGTGTGGCTTGCTTATTCAACATAAGCCATTCACGACTGCAGCAACAGTCACACAAGCAGTTATTTGCTGTTTGGTTGTTGCTCCAGTCACATAGTTACACACTTAAAAAGGAAAACATGCACATCTTTACATTGTTCTCTACTTGTTACTCCCATCTGTGCTGAGATTTCCCATTAATGACTGAAAAACAACACACAGTTGCACTTCCGGTTTCACATTTCCATAACCATTTAACTTGGTAACAAAAACAGTTTCACATTATTTCTCAATCAATAATATGTGTACTCAGCAGAGATGGAAAACGAAAACAGAAAGAAAAGAGAATGAAGTGGCAACTAGCACGTGTCCACGGTCTCATCAATTCAGTTCTCATCCTAGGGAGGAGGGGAGGGGAAGACCAGTTTCTTTCTCTCCAAACATATCTGGATGCTTATCTCTGCCCATCCTCCCGAGTAGAAAAACACTTTCCTGAAGGAACGTAATGCCCTGCAGCATGAGAGCCAATGGCCAGGCCTCATTTTATAACAAAGAAACACTCACTAATGATTCGGCTGTACTGATGAAGACTAGGGTCCTTCCTCTGCACAACTGCTTTGGAACACTTTTCCAACTAATGAAATTAAAAGCTAGGCCCAAGAGATTCTGGACTCCTCCTTCATCCTCCCCATTAGATTTGAAAAGCAAACCAGCCGTGGGTGATAGCGGAGAAGTGGGTCCACGCTTAGCTGGTTAACACTCACTCCTTCCTTGTCCTCATCTGCTTGCTCCAACCCAGCCCATTACTTGAATGGAGTACTGCATACTTCACCTTGGGCCGGAGCTATAAACGCCCAAATGGAAACAGATTTCGCTCTGTTAAACCTTCCAACACTCACCACTGTGATGTCACTGCCCTGGCTTGTGCCTGCAGGGCGAGGCTTTCCTCGCTCCACACATGCTCAGGGCTCTCCGGTTCTAGCACTAATCCCTCACCAAAGAAAAAAAAATCTGTGTTATTTAACAAGAGCTTCTTCTAATGTTCTTCTCTTCTTTCCTATTGATGGTAAAGCAACGCCCCTTTTCCCCTTGAACATCAGCCGTCCCTGACCTCAAGCACAATTTTTACACAGTGGACTGCCAAACACATTGAGCAGGCAACTTATGCGACTTTGCATTCTCGGTCATACTGTGAGTACAGTTTTTCATGCAGACAGCCATTCTTTACATTGTGGTTGGTATCTCACATGATGTTTGTGTTTGAGGGGATACCTTGTGTACCGATTACACTTAGGCAACTATTCTAGTGTAATTTGCATAATACATTTAATTTTCACGAAATTTATACATACTGTAGATCAAAAATATTGGGTAATTTTGAAAACCTTACTTACAGCAGAATAACAACCATACACTGAGTGGGTGGTAAATATTATATGCAACATGGCCTGGGCAGAGAGGGATTACAGATAGCAATCCTTCTCCACCCGCCAGCGGAATTGTACCCAACCCTTCACATTTGGACATTAATCCATTTGAAGGAAGGGGCGCTGTTTGGTCTCTTACCATCCCTACAAAAGCAGACACCACGACACCCCCAGCCTCCCATCTCTCCTGGCATATCAGGGTATCATTATTTTAAGGATGCCTTCTGTTGCCCAAAACATATTTCCCAAAAGTAGATAAGCTAAATGCTGGTCTACTTTGGGTGCTGTGCACGCAAATATTAGTTTGGTATTTGATGCCGGCAGTGAAAGGGGATGGCCTTATCGCATATGGCCTGCCTTCATGTACATTAAGTTCCTTCTATGTACCAAAGTGCTGGCAGTAGCAGAAACAGTACAAGGATTCATGCCGATGGGTGACACTGACCGTCATAGCTGGATGTTGTGTAGTGGATGGTGTATACTGTCCTTTCGTAGCGCTAAATGCTTGGTAGTGAATAGTATCTTGAAGTAAAGAAGATCTTTGTCATGTGACACTGATACACAATTACTCAAGGTAGAATTAATTGGACTTTTACTTCAGCATAGCCGTTGATATACCTACATACCTTCCATGAACATAACTCATTTTTTCCTAACACATTATTTCCTAGCACATTATTATATAAACTACTTGATCGTGAGCTTGTCCATCGACAATCTGTGGCAGAGGTTTGTGCTTGTTTACAAATGACATTATACATGGGATAAAGTACTTCCTGCCATACACTATAAGGTATCATCAATGGCGGCTGCTGTTAAAGAAAAGTGGTGGGGCAGCGCGGGAGAGAAAAAAAAAAATAAGAGTACATGCCTGCCGGCCGCCACCTTGGTGCTCTTCTGCTCCTCTGCTCCTGTTGACTCCCGGCAGTCCATGGGCTGGTGCACAGGCTCCCAGACGCCCCTAAGCCAATCCAGACGCTGCTCTCATGCTGGTAATACTATTACCCAGCATGAGAGAAGTGCTGGGATTCGTTGGAGCTGGCTGATTTGCCAGTCAATCAGGGCCTGGGAGCCTGTGTTTCTTTGCCACCCGGCTGTGCAACACAGCTCGGGTTGAAGAAATGTAAGTGCGCATTTCGGTTTGGCTGCCCTAAGACAGCCGGCCAAACCAACATGTGCACTTACAGTGCCCACCACTCCTCCTCCCTTCTGCTGTCCTTCAGGATGGCCCCGCCCCACCCTAGACTCAGCTTTTAGTGATGACAAATAAAATGGCAATAACATTGTTTTATTATCATATTTATTTTTCATGTTTGCACTGCTGAGAGAGCAGTGGGGCGACTCTCCTCCGCCTTATCGGAGGAGCCGCCTCTGGATAGTGTAAGTCACAAGTAGCTCTGTGACCAAATAGAGGAACAAGGCGAGGATCAGATTTCCTTTATAAGGCCATGGAACGTCGAGGTAACTTGCAGTAGCCTTTTAATTTACATCAGAGGGTAATTTATTCCTTATAACACATGGTCACGCCATAACCCTTACAAACTCCATAAATCCTTGTGTCTTGCTCTTTCATGATCATTGCAGATCATAAGAATAATAGCAGAATCTGTACTGCAAACCTAAATACACCAAAAAATAGTATTTTTTGCAAAAATATATTAGAATGAATTTAATATAAATCACATTAAAAAATGATGTGCTCAAATTGTGTACATGCGGAAATTCTAAATGTCCCATATTAACCTATAGATTGGACGAAAAAAACATAAATTTTGCCTTTCTGCTGATCAGTTTTCCTTTTTAGAAAAAAACAATCTGAAGCAAAAGCCATTTCATGTTTTCCTTGTTTAAACATAACATATTACGGGGGGCGTGGCTTGGACGCCGAAGCAAGATGGCGGACTTCATGTGAGCTCCGCTCGGACGCGGAGACTCTCTGGGCTATCCTGCCTCAAACTATGGAGTTTTTGACCGTGAGTAGTGGCCCTGCAATCTGGGAATGGCGGTGAGTCGAAGGTCCGCTCCTAGTTCAGGGCTATTGCGGAACGAAGCCTGGAAGCTGCGGCGGTGATTTCCCCCTCATCGAGTCACGAGCGGCCGCCATTTTAAATTACGGCGCTCGCGCTCCGTTTTTTAGTCAGAAAGTGCCGCCCGAGTAAAATTCCTTAATGCTGCCGATGTGGAGGTGGAGAGGAAGAGTAGCATGCCTCACCATTTACTGGGATATCTATGCATGTGAGGTGCAGGGGATGGAGGAGGCTTCCTAATAGTAACCTGCTGTTCCTTCCTACTCTATGGCAGGCATGTGGATTATGCAAGAGGGAGAACACCTTGATTTTCTCACGTCCTCACTTGGAATTTGATATTCCAGTTTGTGGTCGCTGTTGGGAACTTTTTCTTCACGGTTTACAGTCACTTCATCCAAAACCGGTTCTTCTTGCTCACCTTTGGAAGATCGCTGTTTCTTCTGCCTCCTTCTTTGGTGTATGGGTCCAATTCGCCCGTTTTTAGTTACTACTCGTCGATATCCACCACAATTCAAGATGGCGAATGACCCGCACACCTCCTCTAGATCATCATCCTCAGGTGCTAAACCAAAGAGACATAAGAATGATCCCCCGTCACCTATTCATACCTCACAAAATCCTGTTCTGGACTCTATTCTGGAGGAAGTACGTGGTCTCCAGCCCTTTATGTCTACTACCAACGAAAAGCTCAAACAAATTGAAGACCGCTGGATAATTATGGAGGGCAAGGTAACGGAACTTGAACAACGTGTTGGGGATCTGCAAGATATATCTAATAAAATTCCACTGTTAGAACAAGAGATCCACAAACTCAAACTTCATACTGAAGACTTGGAAAATCGTAATCGACGGAATAATCTCCGCATTTACGGCCTGCCGGAAAATATTGAGGGACCGGATATGGTATCCTTTCTGAAGAAGTTTCTGACGGACCTCCTAGAGCTTCAATCCTCTCCTGCTCTCAACATACAACGGGCACACCGTCTGGGCCGTCTTCAACCTAACTCAATCAAGCCACGTGGTATCATAATGCTTTTTTGGAATTTACTGAACTAATGCATGTTTTGAGAGCGGTTAAGACCAAACGTCACCTCACTTGGTCAGGTCATAATATTTTTATTTCTCAAGATGTTTCTAATGCAACGAATGCTCGTCGTAAGGAATTTTTGGCTCTTCGTCCCCAGATGAGACACTTGAACATTCAATATGGCATTCTTCACCCGTGCCTATGTAAAGTTACTCATGAAGGAAGATCACGTTCCTTCGACGATCCTGATAAATTGAAACTCTTTCTCAACAATATTCCTTCACAGAATATGGAAAACTAATGTTCTAACACTGTTTCAGGTTTATTGGTTAATTGGTTAATTGGTTAATTGGTTATTGTTGATTTTACAGCTGTACCTCTACCTTTCTTGGTTGATGTATTCTTCCCCTATAATGCTTTTGTTCCTTTCAAATCTCTTCCTTTCTTTCTTTATCTCCTACTAATTAGTATTCTTTTATTTTATAATGAGGCGTATCAGTATCTATTTACTCGTACCGCTGTCCTTGCTTTATCGTCACCTTGCTCCCCTCTTCCTTTTTGCTGGTTTATCTTCAGACCGGGATTAATTTCCTTGATCTGTTTACTCTCCCTATTTCTCTGTATTTCTCTCTTCATTATCTTCTCATTCTCTCCTATCCTTCTATTTACCTTCTTGTCTTTCATGGTGTGCTTTGTCTATCTATTTTTTGTATATCTGAGTGTTTTTCACTATATTTACTTAAGGGTTTTATCTTTCCTTTTTTTTGTGTGAAAATGATTGGTTTCTTTTTTTCTCCCAGTGGTCTTGCAATTTGTTGCTCCTGTTTCTTTATTTATTCCTTGCACCACTTTTATTATCTGCTCCCTTACTCGATGTTTTTCTCTCATCATTCTTTTATATACATGATTGTTTCTTCCTATTTCTACTCTTTCTGTAAATCCACCATCCCATGTTTTGTGTTTATATCTAATTCTAGTTACTTTTTATTATGTTCAACTTTTGCAGTTTGTTATACCCGTGTCCAATTGTATCTCCCCACCTCTCATCATGGTTAACGTTGTCTCGTGGAATGTACGTGGTCTAGGTCATCCTGTCAAGCGTCAGAAGGTATTGTCCCATCTTTCCAAACTTAATGTTCATGTTGCTTTCTTACAAGAAACTCACTGTAATGATGCAGAATCGCTTAAACTAAAACGACAATGGGTTAGTCAAATTGTTTTTTCACCTGCAATTGATCGGCATGGTGGGGTTGCTATCTTATTTCATAAATCTATTAATGCACAGATATTATCAACTGAATGTGATTCGGATGGGCGATGGGTCATGGTAGATGCCACTATTCATAAAAAACAAATTACTTTTTTAAATATCTATGGCCCTGTAAAACCTGATCCACAATTTTGGGAATGTATTAAATTGAAATTAGCCTCAATTTCTAACCCCAATATAATTGTTGGTGGCGATTTCAATAATTGGTTAGATCCTTTTTCTGACAGAAAATCCAATTGTAAATTTAAGCCTGACAAAACCCACAAATCCTTTCAAGCTGCTATTGCCTCCCGCCCATTTTATGATGTATGGAGGACATGTAACCCAGATTTTAATGAATACACATTTTTCTCCAATGTACATCATACTATGTCTCGCATTGACTATATTTTGACCTCTAAGGCTTTGCTCCCATGTATTCATTCCTCTGAAATTGGGTCTATTTTTATTTCTGATCATGCCCCCATGTCCGCCTCTTTTGATTTCTCAGTTAACACTTGCAAACAAGGTCGTTGGCGTTTTAACAACTACCTGCTCTCAGACAAAACATTTATTGCAGAAACTACTTCCTTTATTAAGGAATTTTTTCTAATAAACCAACCTTTGGATACCTCAATTACTAATAATTGGGATGCCTTTAAAGCTTCATTTAGAGCCTTTACAATTGCTTACTCTGCAAGAAAAAGAAACTACTCAATGCTGAGTATCATGATACCCTTCAGAAAATAAAAATTTTGGAGCATAAGTATTTTTCGTCTAAATCCCCCTCTGCTTTGCAAGAACTGATTAAGGCCAAAGCTAATTTAAATAAAATTGCCACTGTGGACGCATGTAATATTCTGCTTAAGATAAAATCCAAATTCCATGGAGGCCAAAATAAGGCAGGGAAAATGTTAGCCAATTATTTAAAGATAAAAACAGAACGGAAAACTATTGGACCTATCCACTCAGAAACAACTAATAAACTCCTATCCTCTGATTCAGATATTATAAGTACCTTCCAATCCTATTATGAACTCTTGTATACTGATGATTCATCTCCCTCTGAACATGATTTCGATACTTTTTTCCAAGGTATCCCTAAACCCTCCTCTCTACCCGATATTTTTTCCCCTCTTGAAAAAGATATATCTCTCCAAGAAATTATTGATGCCCTCAAATCCCTAAAAAAGGCCAAAGCTCCGGGTCCAGACGGATTCTCAGTTGAATTACTTTCAACCTTTTCCACAATTCTTGCCCCAAAATTATTGGAACTTTTTAAATCATTTTTATCCAACTCAAAAGCAGATGGGTCTTTTTTAGAAGCCCTTATTGTTGTCATTCCCAAACCGGACAAAGACTCCTCTTTTTGTAAAAACTTTAGACCTATTTCTCTGATTAATTATGATTGTAAAATTTTTGCAAAAATTTTAGCATCTCGCTTAGACAAGCTTATCCCATCCCTTATTAAACCTGAACAAGTTGGCTTTATTAAAGGCCGCCTTGCCTCTGATAACGCTAGAATGTTTTCTAATATTCTTGCCCTTGGAAAGAAGTATTCGTCTCCTTTAGCTGCCCTTTCACTTGATGCTGAAAAGGCCTTTGACCGCATAAACTGGCAATACATGTTCCATACTCTTAAGTGGTTTGGCTTTGGTCAAAGGTTTATTTCTCATATCAAATTATTATATACTGCCCCACGTGCATGTGTTTTTGTGAATGGCCTCTACTCCTCGTACTTTAGATTGCAAAGAGGTACTCGCCAAGGCTGCCCCCTATCCCCATTACTTTTTCTCCTTTGTTTAGAACCATTTCTGGAACGTATTAGGCATAATCCTGACATTACAGGTTTTCAATTTAAATCTCATGAAATTAAACTTTCTGCTTATGCAGATGATGTTCTTATTTATATGGCTAACCCATCCAAATCCCTTCCAAATTTTTTACAAGAGATTGACTTATTCTCAACTGTTTCTGGATACAAACTTAACTTTTCCAAAACTGAAGTCCTACCTATGAATGATTTATGTTATCGTTACATGTTTAATACAACTAAATTTAACTGGTGCCCCCAAAAGATTAAATATCTGGGAACATGGTTTTCCTCTACTATTCCTGAAACCTTATCCTATAATTTCTCTGCTCTAAAACTAAAACTCACAAAATTATTATCTTCCTGGTCCCCATTATTTTTATCTTGGTGGGGTAGACTAGACACAATTAAGATGATGATTGTTCCCCAAGTTCTTTTTATACTCTCAATGTTACCCTTCAAAATACCTAATTATTACTTTTCCCAAATCAACTCAATATGTACCAAATTTTTATGGAATAACAAACGTACTAGAATTGCTTTATCTAAACTAATACGTCCAAAGTCTGAAGGTGGTGTCCGATTTCCGAACTTTAAATTGTATCATACTGCATTTTTGATTCGTCAGTTCTATGCGTTGACCAAAGATTATCAAGACTCCTTAATGCCAACATGGATTACAGTTGAAAGATCATTGTTAAACGATTTTTCATTTCAAAATGTTGTATTTATGACTAATTGTACTTTCATTTCTAAGTTTCCTATCCTAAAATACTCCCACCATATAATTCACACCCTTTTTTTCCAAGATTTTGACCCCTACCAATCCTTTCTAGCCTCTTCTCTATGGTACAATATACACATCAAGTTTAGACACAAGTCCTTTTACTACAAACACTGGAAGGAAAAGGGCATCTTTTATGTACACCAATTGTTTGCCAACAATTCGATTTTGCCTTTTTCTCAACTTCAAAGAAAATTCAACCTTCCAGATTCCTATCTTCAGCAATACAATACATTAACAACCAGTCTCAACACACATCTACAAAAACTCCAATCTAACCCTGTATCTACTTCCTTTTCTCCTACTACTCCCCTATTCCATGTCCCCCTTGACCCTACTCCTAATGCCTCTTTTATTTATAAAACGCTCTCTTCATCTATAACCACACGGAGTAAATCGCCTATTGAATTACTTTGGGAACTAGATTTATCTCAAACGTTATCAGTTTATCAGTGGGATAAAGTGTGGCAGAAGATTTCTAAAACATCTAAAGCGGCCAACATTACACAGTCCCTATACTTTATCTACAACAGGGTCGTTGTTACTCCCCTCTTCTTACATAAAATTGACCACTCTAAATCTCCATCATGCTGGTCATGTCTCTCTGCTGAAGGCTCTCTATTGCACTTACTCTTTTACTGCCCAAGGGTACAGGATTTTTGGAAAGCTATCTGGTCGAAGTGTCTATTAATCTTTTCTTGCAATGTACCATTTGCTATCCACAATATCTTTCTAGGTACCCTATCTAAAGACTTCCATTATATCCCCTCCAAAACTATACTACTTGACCTTTTTATCGCCGTTGCTTTTAAAGTCATACTAATCTGCTGGAAAGATAACTCTAAATTATCCTTTTTGTTATGGTGGAACCTAATTTGTGACGAACACAGAATTTCCTCTGTTTCTCACTCATCAACTTACCTAAAAATTAAAGCAGATCTTCTTTGGTTACCCTTTACTACCTTTCTTTCTTCACACTCATCACTCTTATAACACCCACTTTTCTTTCTCCCTCTCTTTCTCCCTCTCTTCTTCCTTTGTCTATTTTCATCCTTTCCTTTCTTTTACTCCACTCCTAAAACACACAAGCCCTACTATCTTTTCTCATAAGAACACACTTATCTACACTATTGATATTTCTACTTTAACTCAGTACATATCTTTTTCTAATGAATATATTTAATTTATAATACCTACCAATGTTACTATCCCTTTTTGCTTATTCAAATGATTATTTTACTTGTTGATATGGCTGAGGATGTCTTTATCTATTTCTAGTTTGTACTACTTATGTTAATTTTGTGTTGATCTTCTCAATAAAAATTATTGAACAAAAAAAAAAAACATAACATATTACAGTTAAGCAGGTACGCCGTTTCTTTATTACAGGTGACTACAGTCATCACGATTCAACTGAAGCAAGGACATTAGAGACAGGTTTTTATAGAGGGATTGCAGGCTCCCATGTACTATATTTTGGAATTATATCTGCACCAGCCTTTATTACTCATGGGTGAGTCCATGCCTTTACCACCTTTGCTCCCACCATATTTTCCATCAAGGATTTCAGGGTTCCCAGGTCTTGTTTCATATGTATTTCCTCAATTTACCACTGTTTTCATTACGTGCATAGAGCGGAGGCCCAAGGTGTGCAAGAGCGTAGTGCAACATAATGACAACAGTCTAACAATCGAATTTCCGACATTTATACTGAACAGAGCATTTAGAAACGCTGTGTTAATCAGAAGCTCCCTAAATGGAAGAAGTTGGTCCTACTGCAGGATCCCCTGTGTCATTTAATTGTACTCCTATGCAGATGCATTGTGGGCCGTCCTGAATGTGGGAGTCTGGACATACAGAAGCCTTTGCTCCCGGTTGTAAAGTGCAGACGGAGAGATGGCGGCCACGATTATGCAAGAAAAAAAACCTGTAATAATAATTGTTTATCAATGTGCAAAGTGTGCAATTTATCACGGTTGAAGTTTATAACAGCGGCCGTATAAGGCTTTATTGTTTTTGTAACTGTGCTGTTTAAATGGCCTTGAATATTGTAATTTATATAAAGTGGCACAGCTTATCTTGTGTTATTGATCAGATGTTGCTGTTTTACAGTTTTTTTATCTTGATCTGCTAGATACACATTCCATTTTACCATTGCATGTAAGATGCCCCCATAATCTGCGCATAGTATGTGGGTTGTAAATAAAGTGCATCATTTCATTCTGCTCTTAATGCGGGACACTGTTCGTTTCTTCGTGTCCATCGTGCTGTTCTGATGGTTTTCTTTATAGCCACAGTTAGTGGATATTGATCTGATTTCACAAGAGGTCACGATCATAACTCATGCCCGCACTCCTGATGGGCTCAGCCTGATCGACAGCCCCGACAGCCCCGCCTGCGATGTATTAGCTGTTAGCTGGGGCTGAAAGGTACCACGAGGCTCGCAAGCACTGAGAAACCCACGTATGCTGCACTGAGCCACGTCTTTGCTTACTTGAGGGCCTAACATTTTATCCTTTTATCCAACCCCCTCAAAGTAATATTTGAAAGCACACTGGACTACTCGATCACCTCGAGTCATTTATTATAGCTTTTCTATCAATATGTAGATGAAAAGTAAAGACACAACAAAACCAGAGCTTGGGTGTATTTGAGAAATAAGAGTGTGAAGGTCACCATCGCTCCCAGGCATCAGGCCAGGAGCGAAGCCACAGAGCACCCTCCCTTCACATCCACGGCCGTGGCCCAGAGGGACGGCTGCTGTTTCTTGCCGCAAAGTCAACAGAATTGGCATTGCCAACCCTTTTAGGATGCAAGGGAGTGCAGAGTTACTTCTCCTACAGGAGACGAGTACGGCACAGGCAACAGCAGTGGATGCTTCTGTCCCACACACAAAACGTGCCACCTGGGCTTCTCTCTCACGCAGAACTGGTATAGTGCAGGCAACTGCAGGGCAATCTTCACACACAGATGAACACACACGCACACACACGCTCACACACACACACGCTCACACATGCGCACACACACACACGCTCACACACACACACACGCACACACACACGCACACACACACACACACTTACACGAGATACCGCATCAGCATTGGCGGTGTACATTTCCAGGTGAACACTGAGATGTGCATACTATCTGTAATGTAAGTTGTCAATCTGCCTCAGTGTTTGTTGTCTGAATGCATGTGTGCTTGTAAGTGTGTTGGTCTGAGTGTATGCATGAAAGCCTATAAATGCCTTGCTCACCCTGCATTACTCATGTAGATGTGAGTGTATCCTTCATTGTAAATGCATTATATACATCTATCGCCTTACTCAATAATTGCCAAGATATAGCAACCCTTAGAGACATAAGTTGATTTCTCAGCTGCCCCTTTCTGAGATACAAGGCAAACTTGACTTGTGACCAACTGTGCCCCAGCCTCACCCTCTTAGTAAGGATGCTCCCAACAAGTGAAAGACTTTACCTCAACCCTATCTACCTGCCAGAAATTTACCTGACGCATGGCTGTCATTTCCACTGCCACCAGTGCTAAATTTGTAAAAATATAAGTGCCAGGGTCCTTGTCAGGAGGCCACCGCAGTTTGCACCACTCATTGTCCCGGCCATCACTGCCAGTTACAGTAGAAACACACCTACTAACATCACATTCCTACAAGTGCATCTCTTCAGACTATTTCAGGCCCCCAAAGCTAAAAGAATGGCTTGGGTGGCAGATAGTACTAATTTTTAATGTATAATGAATTAATAAGCAACTGCTGTTGTGCTCATCTTTAAATAAAACAAACAGCACCACCATGTGGCTGTCTGTCACAGGTACAGTGTTGGCAATTAAGTGCCGGGGCTGAGCACCGAACACCACCTGCTCAAATTAAGCACTGCACTGCCTTCCTCTCTTACACCTGATTCATGATAGATTTGGTGAGATGTTCTCCTGTCCCAGCCCAAGTCTTGCCTCCAAAGTTGAATTCGGGGCCGGCAGTGTGTGAATGAGTGTTATGTGACTGTGCAAATGGAAGAAATCTGCTAGGCAAAAGTCCCTCAAATATTCTCACTTTCTGCCTCCTCCTGTAAAATGATCCATTTACAGCCTGACATATGTACTTTCTCCACTGATGCAGAATTTGTAGGGGAATCGCAAGAGCATAGGTTGCATTTCATAATACTACGTTACGTCCTTGTTAGTCTTCCTCCCCACAGTTGTACTAAAGTGAGCAATAGCTCCAATGGGCAGAACCTTAAAGCAAAATCAACGCTCTACTTGTTTCCATCCCTCTCCCATGATGGCCGACTTCCCCTCCCTCTTTCCATCACACAAAAGAAAGTACCACCCTTTCCTCCTGCTGTTTTAAGTTTCTGTGAGTAGTATCTTCAAGCAATTTTCAGGTAAGTTATTAAAAAAAGTGCTATACCCTTCTGAGGTCCTGCTATAGCGGACTCTGTTGAACTAAAGCACAGCGTGACACCAACTGTTTTTAGCATTTCACAAGGCCCAGCTTTAGGGGGCTCACAGTGAATAAAGTTTATATGCTGCTATTGTGCATAATTTGACTTACTTGGGCTCCTCGTTGGGAGAGCAGTGTTCCATCTCAGGCCGTGAGGCAGAGAGTGGTGTGAGCGCGTAATCTCCCACTGCTCGTTTAATTGTCAGGCAATGGGCCGAACCCCTTTTTCTCATCTGCTCCATTGCCAGGCAGCTGTAAGAAGCAGAAACTATCTCTGGGGCTCTGTTCTTTCCGTGTTGCTGTGCCAGAATCAACATGGAGTGCTCAGGAAAAGCTAAGGACAAGACCCACAATATTGAGGAGGGTCAAGAACAAACTTCTGGTTCATCTTCTCTGGAAATAATTCAGCAGATGATTCCGGTAGTGGTGACTCCTAACTTTAAAAGAGCGTCTCCTCCTTCACCCGAGAAGCCGTACTTGGAGCCCTCTACTAGTGAGGACCGGCAGGAAGAGGAGGAGTATATTGATTGTAGACATGTGTATGGGCAAAAACTGAAAGATTCCTGCAGCATTTAAAGGGCAATATGTAATTCCCTGAAAGCTTGGTGGCAGAGGAGAATGATGACTTTTTCTTACAGTATCAGTAAAAAGAACCACAGTCCCTAACTCTGCATGCCTCTATAAAGAAGATGGTGGGTAATGAGTGGAAGGAGATTGATAAAACTACCCTTCCCAGATATTTCGCAAAGAGATACCCTATACCAAACTTTGCTATTGATTACCCTATATCAGTTAAAGTTGATCGTTTACTGGAAGGTCTAGCGTCACGGAAACTATCATTTGGGAAGACGCTTCACCGCCAAATCCTGTGGACAAAAGGGCAGTTGCATCGGTGAAGCGCACTTATGCAGCTGCTAATTTTGCCATGAGGGCCACCAGCTATTCATCTTATACGATACAACCCCTGCTTAAAGATTTTCAAGGCTTAGCAGAGTTCATTGAGCTGGGAGCAGATATCAATCACCCCAACTCTTGCTGTAATGGAACAGCAGTTAGGAATGTTATCAGACATTTCATATGACACATTGAATGCAACAGTAGCTACACTGGGTTCTTCTGTTCAAGCTAGAAGGCAAATGTGGTTTAGAAATTAGTAGGCAGATGCCTCTCAGAAGTCTCTACTAATGAAGATTCCTTTTTTTGGGAGCAAAACTATTTGGGGCACTTTTAGAGGAGATGATTAAGCGGTCTGCTGAGGACAGAAAGCTTTTAGCCCTACCAAAAGTTCCTAGAGAAACATTCTGTGGTAGTAAGAGAGCTTTTGGACCAACTTTGCATGGCAAATTGAACCAGTCCTTTCGAGCAAGAGGATGTAGCTGTGGAGGGTCCCTAACTCAGACAAGTCCCTGTCCAAGTAATGTGAGGTTGGATCCCAGTCACTGTCAAAACACTGACTATATAGACAACAAGGACATTCCAGCGGGCGGTCAGATATTGTATTTTCTAGAGGCCTGGAAGTCATCAATTTCCGACCATTGGGTCTTGAAGATAGTCGGAGAGGACTACAGAACTGTTTTTAATTTCACACTGCCAGTGTTTTTGATACACCCCGTTGCCAACAACTCAGGTGAAGAGAGATGCTCTGCTGCAGAGTATTTGCAACTTGCTTTCTCTTACAGGTAATGCTACATTCTTTTTGTAATCTTTCTCTGAGTAAATTTGTTGGAATTTCATGGAGAACAATTTGTATGTTTGCTCCACTTTGAATGTACTTCCTTAGGGCCCTGACACACAACATCATGATACCATTTATCATTTTCTGTCACTTATATTAATTGTGTTAAATTTGGCAACCCTCCTTGCTCACTTGCAATGTGGTGTACGAATATGACACAGGCTCAGTTTGGAAGAGATATGATTTCCTCACCATGTGCATGCAATGTTGATAACTGACACAAAATATTATTCAACTTATACAAGTTATTCCGCCAGTGTGTACCAGCTTTTCGCAGATCAATGTATTATAAGGTCATTCTGTTGTAGTTTGTCCTTGCTTCTGGCACTTGCAGTCCTAAATTGATAATGGGAGGTAGGGGATTACAAACTCTTAATTGAAAAGAAAATGTTGAACTAGATGCCTGATGTGGGTGGTTCTTTTGTCATTGGGCGGATCTCAATTTCCCTCTCCCTCAGGGAGTTTATTTAATGGTAAAAGAGGCTTCAGAGGAATGCAGACGGGTGTTAAACCTCAAATATGTAAACTCTTACATTTCCCATGTAAGATTCAAGATGGTGACATTGCAGGAGATTCCACGTTTCTTGAAACAGGGGGATGTGTTCGCATCACTGGACTTGTTGGAAACTTACAAAAACGTTCCAGGCCTTCCCAGCTCCCAGATGTTCTGCAGGTTTTGCATGAACGAGCAGCATTACCATTTCTCTTTACTTCTATTTAGGCTGTCTTCATCACCAAAAGTATTTACTAAGGTGTTCGCTCATTTGGTCGAAGTAATTTATTAGATGATTATTCTGGTAATTCGATATCTCAATCACTGCCTCATTCCTTTTTCCTCTTTACCTAAGGAGTTCTACAAGGCCAAGAGTTGTGCAATGTTCTCCGGGATCACAGCCTACTACTAAACACCAAGAAGTAATGTCTGAATCCAACATACGTTCCGATCTTTATAGGGGACCATTTCAATACAGAGGCTTACAGGTGTTTCCACCGGCAGTGAGAGAAGCTAAGGAGGGAGATCTTTGATTTTCTGGAGCGAGTTTCTCTGCCAGTGGTTGAGACTACAGGGGTTGATGGTTGCATCAATCAATGTCCTGCATTGAGATTAATCAATCATTTACTAGCCCGTTGGTTGCCATGTTCACAGGAGGACACTTATTGATTTCCTGCCTCAGAGCAGGTGAAGAGGTCATTGGACTGGTGGTTAGGGGAACACAGCCTAACCAAAGGTCTTCCATTTCTTGCAGTTCCAACAGAGATTGTAACTACAGATGCCAGAAATCTGGGATGGGGGGCTACGTTGGAGGAATCATGAGTTCAGAAGAAATGACCCCACTTCAAGCATGCTGTTCTTCGAACTTCAGGGAACCCAAAGCAGTTCACCTAGCCCTGCAGGAGTTTGCATCCCTTCTAATAGGTCATAATGTCCGGATAGGAACAGACAACAGAGTTGTAATAGGGTACATGAACCATCAGAAAGGTTGCAGAGTTCAATCCGTGTGATTATTAAATCAGAAGATGTGTACATGGGCAGAGGCAAATGTAAGGTCTCTGGAAGCAGTGTGTTTGCTTGGGAGGGAGAAATGGGCTGCAGACAACCTGATGTAGGTCTTTCTTCCAATGAGTTTGTTGTCTTTGATGAAAAATCTGTCCTGCAGTTGCAGAAGAGGTTTGGGAGTCCTACAATGAATCTGTTTGCCAGCAGGGAAAATGCACTGCTTCCAAGGTTTTGCACAATTATTCCATGTCCACAGGCATGGAGGAGGTTGGACGATATGTCTTACAGGTGGCCTTTGGAACTGATCTATGCGTTTCCTCCCATTCCATTAATTTCCAGGAAGGTCAGGGAGGATGGAGCTTTAGTCCTTCTGATAGTTTCAGGGTGGTACAGACATCCCTGGTGCCCTCTATTGATGGAAGTGGCAGTTCAACCTCATTTGATACCTAGCTGCAGACGTATACTCTAGTAGGGTCTCCTCTGCCTCTCTTAATGTTACAGAACTTACACAGTTAGGCTTGGCTCTTAAGAGGGTAAATCTCTTGGTTAAGGTTTGTTCTTCTGAGATGGTAGACTTTATCCAGAATTCCAGAGGTCTGTTTATCCTGAAGGCCTACTCCAGACATTGGAATTCCTTTGTTAAATGGTGTAATGATAGAGGTTATGAGGCAGTGTCAATAAACCTGTCAAGGTTCTAGATTTTTTGTCAGACGGGTTCATGTTGGGTCTAGCTACAACTACTTTTTGTGCTTAGGAGGAAGCAGTAAGAGCTTTCAAAAGTCCTCAGTTAAATCAATTTGATAGAGACATGTAGCCACATATTCCTTACCTTTGAATTTCCTAGGCATCAGACTGGATCCGGAAGATTTTTTTTTAACAATACCCCCGCGCACCGATAGGTTGCGTCGGTCAGCTCCGCATGACGTAGTCTGCGTCGTCTGCGCCGTTGTGACGTCTGTGTCACCTATATAAGCACCACCTTGGCATGCTGACATCAGCTCTTTAACTTCCACGCCAGCCAGCACAGATCTGTGAAGAGAGCTACCCTGTGTCACTTTTTGACAGGCTTTTTTCAGCGTTTTGTTGACCCCTTTTTTGTGTGTAGGTTTTTCCTCATGTCCAAGAAGACTTCTGGTATCAAGCTGTGTGGCGTCTGTCACCACACCATGTAGGTGACGGACCCACACCTGGTTTGCCTCTGGTGCGTGGAGCTCAACCATGACTCAAAGTCATGCCCCTGCCTGCTGGGTTATGGCTCAGAAAGCTTTGAGGTCTCTAAAGCTGCTTTCGGCCCAGCACTCAGCACTGCGTCGTTCTCCCCGGATGTCTCATTCACGGTCCCGGTCGAGAGGGAGGTTTCGGCACTGCTCCGGGAGTCCCAATTCTTTGTTCTCCCACTCGGAGTCATCGAGTCGGTCAGGTAAGAAGCACCAGGAACATAAGAAGTCAAAGCGTGCTTCGACCTCTCTCTGTCTGTTGGCCGACGCGACGGAGAAGTCTCGGTGCTCTAGGCCTCGTTCCTCAGAACCTGATCCTGGGTCAGCTCTGTGCTTCCCAGCCTTCCCAGAAGCCAGAGCGATCCCCTCCCAGCATAAGGAATTTTTGATGCCATATGCCTCATACTTGGGCGGCCTGACCCTACTGGTGTGCCTACGGGCCCCCGAGGCTCAGAGGAGGCTCTACCGGGTTCTGCACTGGTGGCTCCGGCCACGGTGCCAATGACCGCCCATGGATCCGGCGATGGATCTGGACTGACGCTGATCATACCACTGCGACATTCCCCTGTGCCAGTCCCGATGCGGAGACTCCCGACGCTGCTGGCGCCCGCCGGTGGGACCAACCCCATTCTTATCCCCGACAACCCAAAGCCGGATCGGCACCTACCGGTGCCGATACCGGCACTTACAGAATCCTTAGGTTCTAGGGCGCTTTACAAGACAAGTCTTATCAAGAAATCAACTGGTATGAGGAATTGGGTGAGGCCAGCGTACTGGATACCTCTCCTGACTCTGGCCTGTTTTCCCCCCCTACCGTGGCTACGGAGTAGGGAGTATCATACGCTATGGTGGTGTGGTGCGAAGGGCAGCGAGGTCCTGGGCCTTCAGCTCCCTTCCGAGGCAGTCAAGAAGAATATATTGATAGAGGTCCTTCAGCCTGCTGTCTCCTCCTTGGAACCCTTGCTGCCTTTCAACGAGGCCTTAGCTGATGTCCTACTGGGAACCTGGTCCAAGCCCAGCACAAGGGCTCCTGTGATTAAGACAGTTGTCCGCCACCATCACCCTGCACAGGGTGACCCAAATTTCCTCACCAACCACCCTACTCCCGAGAGTTTGGTTGTCCAAGCCTCTACCTCCCAAGGAATCCAAGAGGCTAGTTAGTCGGGGATAGAATACGTTTTCTTCCACCAGCCTTGTATTGTGGTCGGTGAACCACTGCATGCTTACTGAGTCGTTATTCCCACACTTTGCCGGAAACAGTTGCGCAAGTGCTGCCACAGGTCCCGGAGAAGGTCCGGGCCATCCTCTCCCAAGCAGTATCAGACAGGAGAGATGCGGCAAAGTTCGCCATTCATTATGGTCTCAACACAACCGTTTCGCTGGGCAGAGCGATTTCATTGACGTGGCTGTTCAACGCCACGCCTGGTTGAAGACTTCTGGCCTTTCAGGGGATGTCCAGGCCTCTCTCATGGACATGCCCTTTGATGGCACCCGTCTCTTCCAAACAAGGCAGACATGGTGCTGGAGCGCTTTAAGGACTCACAGGCTATGGCCAAGTCCTTGGGCCTCTCAGTGGCCCTCATCCCCAGTCTGCCTTTCACCCCTTTCATGGTTACGGAAGGGGCTTTCAGCTACAGCCACAAGACCCCGCAAGTTCAACAACCTCTGCGAGGCCATGGCTCTTTCAGACCCCGTGGGTCGGGCGGCCTGAGGTTGAGTCAATCCACCACCCCCCTTGCAACATCAGCCTCCAAACCTTCCTAGTCCGGCCCTTCAAGATCATGGCCGGCTAGTTGGTGGCAGGATCAGCCATCACCTCCACCACTGGCAGAGCATCACCTTTGACAGGTAGGTCCTCCAGATAGTCCAAAGGGGCTGCTACTTCCCCTTCTAGACTACTACTCCCTCCATGTCTCCAGCTTATGACAGGTGGGTGGAGGATCACCTGACTTTACTTCAGGAGGAAATCATGACTCTCTTGGCCAAGGGAGTCATAGAGAGGGTTCCGGCGCCAGAAGTAGGCTTTGGTTGTTGCTACTCTCTGGTCCCGAAAAAGAAAAAGGGTCTGCACTTTATCCTAAATCTACAAGCCCTCAACTACTTCCTCAAAAAAGAAAAGTTCAAGATGCTTACTCTAGCTCAGGTCTAGTCTGCCCTGGACCCAGGAGACTGGATAGTAGCGTTGGACTTGCAGGACGCCTATTTTTACATTCCCGTCCTGCGTGCTCATCGGCGCTATCTGCGGTTTACGGAAGGCCATGAGCACTTTCAATTCATCGTATTCCTCTTCGGCCTTACCAGCATCCCTCAGATGTTCACCAAGGTGATGGCGGTGGTCGCAGCTCAACTGCGCAGATCAGGGGTGCCAGTCTTCCGCTATCTTGACGACTGGCTGTTGAAGGCAACCTCGCCCCGGGCTGTCGTCTCCCACCTCCAGACTATGTCAAACTTCCTACTTCTCTAGGGTTCACTATCAACGTGCTGAAGTCACAACTGGCTCCCTCTCTGACTCTCTCTTCCATCGGAGCTGTTCTGGACAAAGTGCAGTTTTGGACCTATCGGTGAGTCCTGGATTTTCAGGATATGATACAGATGTTTCAGCCTCTATCCTGGATTTCTATAAGAATGACTCTGAGGCTGCTGGGCCTCATGGTCTACTGCATCCTTCTAGTGACACATGCCAGATGGCATATGCAGGCTCTGCAGTGGGACTTGAAGTTCCAGTGGGTGCAGCATCAGGGGAATTTCTCCAATATGGTCCAGATCTCAGAGAGAACTGCACAGGACCTGTAGTGTTGGCTAACCAACTGCGATTGTGTCACAGGCAGACCCCTCTCCCTCTCCCTTCCCCAACCAGACCACACAGTAGTGACAGATGCGTCACTTCTGGGATGGGGCGGCCATCTGGCAGAGGTGGTGATCAGAGGACTCTGGTCTCTGGCGGAATCCGAACTCCACATCAACTTGCTGGACCTTCGAGCGATTCGTTTGGCATTGAAAGCCCTTCTTCCTTCCATCAAGGGGAGGCTCATACAAGTGTTCACGGACAACACCACCGACATGTGGTACTGCAACAAGCAGGATGGGGTGGGGCCAGGGACCCTTTGTCAAGAGGCCCTGCATCTCTGGATGTGGCTGGAAGAGCAGGTCATAACCCTGGTGTTTCAACACTTGGCAGGTTCTCTTAACGCCAGGGTGGACGAACTCAGCCGTCGATGCCTAGCGAATCACAAATGGCAGAAGGTCCCTTTCAACAGTGGAGAGAGCCTTGGTTAGATCTGTTCGCCTCTGCAGAGAACACGCAATAACAGCAGTTTTGCAGGCCGGAGTTTCCAAGGTGGCTCTCGCTCTGAGACGCTCTTCATCTCAAGTGAATTCAGGCCTCCTATATGCCTTTCGGCCAATACCACTCCTTTCCACAGTGCTCAAGAAGATCGGGAGCCACTGAGCCCAAGTCATTCTTGTGGCTCCGGACTGAGCACAGAGAGTCTGGTATCCCAAGCTTCTCCAACTGAGCATCGATCCTCCGATCAGGCTGCCCCTTCGGGAGGATCTTCTGTTGCAGGAGCAGGGGAGGATCCGCCACCAGAATATATCAACTCTATGCCTTCTTGCTTGGAGATTGAACAGTGGCAGTTGATAGCATTCAACCTTCCTCCCAAAGCCTGTAATGTTCTTTTGGCACCCAGGCATCCCTCTACCAAGACCGTGTATGCCCGCTGGTGGTACAGATTTGCAAAATATTGCACAGAAAGTTTATTGATCCTCTTGCTGCTTCACTTTCTCACGTTTTGCTTTTTATTTTGACCCTTGCCCAGCACGTCTCTGCACTGGGCGCTCTTAAAGGGCGATTTTCAACACTGACTGCCTTCCTGAGGCTGCCAGACCAACCCTCATTATTCAAATCTTCCATTGTAAATAGATTCCTCAAAGCATGTGTACATATATTCCCACCATCTCTCATTATGCCTCAGTTGGACTTTAATTTGGTTCTCACCTTTCTAACGTGCGCTCCATTTGAACCTCTGCACAATCAAAACAGCCTTTTTAGTGCCATTTACATCTGCCAGGAGGATGAGCAAATTGCAGGCTCTGTCATAAAAAGCCTCCTTACCTGACCATCTTCCCTAATAAGTTAGTGCTTCGCACCACGGCCTCTTTCTTATCGAAAGTGGTAATGCTCTTCCATGTGGGGCGATCTGTCACCTTGCCCACTTTCTATGCTCCTCCACACCCCTCTAAAGAAGATGAGTGTCTTCACTGTCTGGACCCAAAAAGAGCGTTGTTGTTCCACCTTGACCACACTAACGAGTTCCGGGTGGACAACCAACTCTTTGTGGGGTACGTTGGAATAAAGAAAGGTCATGCAGTGCAGAAGAGGACTATCTCACAATGGGTTTTCCTCTGTATTAAAAAATTTGCTACGCTCCACCGGAGCTAAGGCTGCTACCATGGCATTGCAATGTAGAGTTCCAGTTCTCGACATTTGTCAAGCAGCAACGTGGGCATCCCTCCACACGTTTACCAAGCACTACTACCTGGACAGTCAATACCGCAGGGATTGCTTTTTTGGCCGCTCTGTCCTGCAGGACTTCCTGGTCTAAACTTGTTTTCAGTCCCTCCACTGGGCATGGTATTGCTCGGGTATCTATTCAAAGGTAATGAATCTGCGGCTAGATGTCTCTATCAGATGGACAAGTTACTTACCTTTGGTAATGCCTTATCTTGTAGAGTCATGATCTAGCTGCAGATTCCTTACCGATCCACCCATCCTCCCCGCACTGTGGACAGGTTGTTAGGGTCAGGGCTGATCCCTTCCAAGGCCCTAGTTGCTCAAAACACACCAATGTCAGTGCACTTCATGGCTCTCCGCTTCTGCTGGCGTGGAAAGTTGTGAAAAGTAACTGACGTCAACAAATATAACTCTTCCAGTTTTTCCCTAATTCCAAGTTAAAGAAGGTAACTTCCTTACACATGTTGGATGTAAAAAGGACAGTAGTAATCTAGATACAGAAAACAGACGCTTGCAGGAGAGTTGATAGCCTAAGTGTATCAATTGCATCTGCTGGGTTGAATGAACCTGCTAACCTGTAATATGTGAATTTAACATATGATATGGGGAAATAATATTGTTTATTTATGATTAAATGTTTGAACTGCATGACATTGTCATATCATAATTTTGAATAATATATATTTATCATGAAGCCTATTATGGCTTTGGTATCAGCTCACTTTATTAAGACTGTGGCGAGGAAGACTGACAAGGAGGTAATGCCCCGATTACTTAATGGTAATCTTCATTACTCCAGATCCAAGTCTTCCTTGCCACAGTCAGGTTTTTCCATCACTCCCTTCCCTTTCTCATTTTGGCTTCATTCATTTGAAGACATGTTAAGGGACAGGAGGTAAAAAGGGTGGGACTTCCTTTAGTGTGATGGTAAGGGGAAGAGGCAGTCGGCCATCTTGGGGGAGGAATGGGAACAACTAGAGCGTTGGTTTTGCTTTAAGGTTCTGTCCATAGGAGCTATTGCTCACCATGTTATGACTGCGGCAAGGAAGACTTATTTCACTTCAGGCCTCAATTAAGAAAACCTTCTTAATTCCGATGGGGCCAGTAACAGAGGTTACTGGGCCCATTGGAATTACAAGATCCAATAGAAATTTCAGATTGCCCCTGGTAATTCCTCATTTCTGAGAGGAGTCTCAGGGTTGAACTTGTAGTACACCAGTACCTCCCTCTAAAGTTAAGGGTCCTCCTGGAACTGATAATTCGAGGGGGAGGGGGCACCATTTCCACATGGAATAGCAGAGCACTCGAAATGAGGCCAAGGTTTTGCAACAAATGAACAATCATTACATCAATATATTACATTTGGCATGTTTTATATTATTCACCTGCCCGCTATTCATAAATGGCTCCTGTGATTCTAATTTGCTACTGTTGATCATTTCCTCCATTTAGGATTCATATTTTATGTTGAAGTAACATTGTGTGTGGTACATACTCAGAATACTGATTGATGTGTAGGTGTAGTATGGTAGAAGAATTCCCATGAGTTCTCACGTTACCTCACTAATCATGCCAGCAGTTTCTCACAATGGCTCTGAGAATTAATATAAAAACAGCGTCTTTAGCTCTCTCGAGAAGAGGGTAACGTTTCAATTTCCAGGGACCTTGTCTCTTCGCCAAGTTGTTGAGTGAGAACACACTGCGTTATCATAAACAGAACAAATTCTTGTGGGCACCTGCTGCTACTTTAAGGTTTAAGCTCAGCTGCTGCTATCTGATGAAAGTGGTGGGGCAGCTCAAGTGGGGGGGGGCACACAATAACAATAAATAAAAATATAAAAGCACTTACCTGCTGCTCGCCTCTCGCTGCCTCGTTGCTCTACTGCTGCTATGCACAGACTCCCAGACTCCCCTGCGGTCAATCCAGATGGTAATTCCAGCATGAGAGAAGCACAAGGATTGGCCTGAGCTAGCTGAATTTGAACTCCTAGAGAGATTGGGAGCCTGTGCCTGCTGTTCTCTCCACCCGGCAATGCAGCTCGGGTTAGAGAGATCTTAGTACGCATGTCAGTTTTGCTGTCCTAAGACAGCCTGCCAAACCAACATGTGCACTTGCAGAAGTACCCACCACTCCCTCTTCAGTGCTCTCGTCATAATGGCACCACCCCTAAGACTCGGCTCCTGAAGAAAAATAAAATGATAATAAAATAGTTTTATTATTTTATTTTTAGTGTTTGCACTGCATTAGCTGGCAGGGGGATGACGCTCCTCTGCCATATCGGAAAAGCCACCCCTGGGTTTAATAGTAGACAGTTGGTTCTGTTGGGTAATACAATTGCTGTGTTCCAAGTAGTTAATACGATGCAACATATAAATTCAGAAAGCATCTAATCAAATGAATTTTAGAGAATACTTGTATAGTATGAACACACCAAGGAATAAAAACGTGAGTTGGAGAAAACAAAGTTTACTCTTTATCTTATATATATATGGCTGTCACAAGCACATTTTCATATTGGCGAAATACAATAGTGACTCGTGAAAATAAGTGCACAAAGGTGACAAAGTGAAGTCAATAGTGAGCTATATACATGACATATACAGGTGGTATACAAAAATGGATCTAATTAGTTGGTTCGGTCCTATATCAAATTACAACACATGAGTTCACAAGACCAAAGGTAAATTTAAGGATCAGGTCAAGGACACTGCTAGGACATGAACAAGGATAGCGTCGACGTTTCGACCCAAAGGTAAGCGCAGATTGTCATGAGTCACGGCGGGTCTTCTTCAGGACTGGGGAAGCAGAGATGGACAGCCTATAAATTAATTAAATGAAGTCAGGTGTGTTCCAATGGTAAGAAATAAATCTCCCAAAAAACCCCATTGGGTGAAGGGACTTACCAAATGGTAGTGAAGTACAGGAATGCGTAATTCGCAATTTCCCAGAACGTGCAGAGATCCAAGTAGGATATCCAGTGACTGTGGTTGATCTGGGATTTAGAAAATGTCAGGCGTTATTTGGGCTGAGAAGATTGAAAAACCGAATCAAACAGTGTCAGGGAGGTAAAGAAACTTACCCCGTGGTCATAAATGATCCTGCGTGGGTATCTCAGTTGAATGGAAACAGTTTGTAGGTAAAGGGGAGATCCACCATCCAGTTGGAATCTAAAGATAATGATGAATTGGTATTTGGGCGCAGGTAAAGGATTATCTAGGTGAATGCATGTAAAAACGTATGTCTTACCTTAGACAAGGTTATTATTGTCAAGTGGCGCAATATGGCTTCATTAATGATGGACCCCTAGGTTTAAGGCATGTGACAAATGTGATACACGACTGTTAGACCTGGCACCATTGGCGTGGGTCTCCCTTCCATTTTTTGCTGTTGCCTCCTGTGTTTTGCTATGTTTTTGCTAGTCTAGATGCTTTGGGCACTTTGCCACTGCTATTCAGTGCCAAAGGGCAAGTGCTCCCTATTGTAAATTGTTGTATGGATTAGTGATTCCATTATTGGATTATTTGATTTACTTGTCAGACCCTAGTACAGTTCACCGTGTGTGCCCAGGGCCTGTAAATCAAATGCTGCTGGTGGGCTTGCAGCACTGGTTGTGCCACCCACAGAAGCAGCTTGTAAACTATGGCTCAGGCCTGCCATTGCAGAGCCTGTGTGCAGTCTGGGACTGCCATGTCGACTTGGCAAGTGCACCCACTTGCCAGTCCCCAAACCTTCCCTTTTCTACATGTTAGTCACCCCTAAGGTAGGCCCTAGGGCAGGGTGCATTGTATGTGAAAGGTAGGACATGCCCTGGTGTGTGTGGCATGTCCTGATAGTGAATTACAGCCAATTTCGTTTTTCACTATTGCAAGGCTACCTGCTCCCATAGGCCAGAATGGGCAGTTTGATTATAACACCTTATAATCCTAACTGACCCAGGGAGCAAGGTGGAAATTCGAGTTTGGTATGCCTGAACTCAGAATGTTAAAATACATCTTTTAGTGTGGGTGATTTTTACATTCTGTGTTTGAAAATACTACTTTTAGAAAGTAGGTATTTTCTTACCTAACCTTCCAGTGTGCCTCTGCTAAGGTTGTGTATTCACTGTCTGGTTGGTGAGTGACAGGGGACTGGAGAGGGTATTGGCTCCAGCAGTCTGATGGGTCAGGGCTGGGCTGAATAGAGCCCTCATAGAATAGAGAGTAGGGGGCGGGGATTTCCTTTCACACCCCTGAGACCTCATAGATTAGAGAGTAGAGGGAGGAGATTTCCTTTCAGCTACCTGGGCCAGGTCTGTTCTCAAACAATGCTGTCTCCACCTCCTGCCAGGAAGCTGCACAGAACTGGTTTTGGTCAGGCACAGACACTCTCTGCCTTCAGCGAACAAAGACTTTTTGAGTATAAATATTGGGGCCCAGACCCCAAGACTTTAGATCACTTCTGGGAATCAAGACGAACTTTTGCTGAGGAGAAGAACCAGGAAACTGAAGGAGGAGACTGCCCCTGTGCTGTGTGCTGTTGGGGTTGGCCTGCAGTGGTTACTTTATTGCCAAAGAAAGGAGAAAGGAACTTGGTGTGTACTTTCATCATCTTGAAGAAGATCTCCAAGGGCTTGAAGATTGAGCTTGCCTCCTGCCTGAAGTCTCAGGGATACAAGACTTCACCAACCAGCTCCCCTGAATTCCTTTGCTGGGAATTCTACCTGCAAAGAGGTGCCTGCTGTTGTGTTGGGCCCTTTTTGAAGACTGCGTGTCGCTGGGAGCTGGAAGTGCGACTCAACGAAAGAGAAGCGTGTCTCTGCCGCAGCAGTTGCCGTTGCATCGCCGAGGAAGCGTGCCGCAGCTGCTCGCATCGCATCACCGAGGTGTGTCGCATCACCGGAGAAGCGTGCCGCAGAGGTCGACGTCGCATCACCGGAGAAGCGTGTCGCAGCGCCTGTCGCGGCTCAGAAGTTCACCGAGTCGCCGCACGGCTGTCGGGCATGCACGCATCGCATCTACGTTGTCGCACCGTAATCAAGACGCCATTTTGTCGCATCGCACCGGATCGTCATCGCATCGAGGCGCCATCTTGTCGCATCGCACCGGATCACAGTAAGAAACCAACGCATCAACTCCCCACACAGTAAGGAAGCGAGCCTCAACTCCCCTGCACAGCAGTAAGGAACCGACGCATCCACTCCCCTGAGTGTAAGGAACGGCGCATCACCTTCCCTGCGACCCTTTTGTTTGTTTTGCGTTACGCATCCAAGGTACTTTGAGAATAAAGTGTTGCATTTACCATCTACATTGAACTAAGCTATTCTACCATTTTAAAGACTCATTTTTGATTACAGTATTGTGGATTTTTGTCGTTTGACCTTGTGTTAAGTCTTGTAAAGATTACTTATTTTTCTAAACTGGTGTAGTGTCCATTTGTAGTGTTTTCACTGTATTACTGTATGTGTTCACAAATGCTTTACACACTGCCTCTGAGATAAGCCTGTCTGCTCGTGCCAAGCTACCAAGGGGGTGAGCAGGGGTTATTTTAGGAGTGTAGCCCCTTACCCTGACTAGACGCAAGGGTCCCTATTTGGACAAAGGTGCAAACCATTGCCAACTAGCGACCCCCAAATCTAACATTGGTGGTCAGCGGTGAGGATTTGGACTTGCATTTGTGATTCATATACAGTGATTGATGTACACTACTAGTGAGTGCAGATCAAACGCAACCACATACTTATTGGTAGAATTTTTTTCCTTGAGATTTCTATTTTTGCTAAGAACTGCCAGTTGTTGTTACCATGAGTAGACCAGCATCCATTGCACCTGAAGAGTTTGAATTTGAAGAAGAAATGTTGGATGCATACACTGTGCCCCAGCTCAAATCCGCTTGCAACAAATTTAAAGTCTCCTTGAAAGGCCTCACAAGAAAAGAGGAATACCAAAAGGCGCTGAGGGCCTGGTTGGAAACAAGGAGTGCCAGTGAGCACCCTGAGGATCAGGTGGAGGATTTAGAGGAGCAGGAAGGGGGGCCCTTGGGTCCAGTGGGAAGGAAAGTACCTTCCAGGGCAGGCAGCAGTGTTTCTTCCAAAGGCCTGTCCCCAGGAGAGCTGGAGGACAGGGAGAGAAGTAGGGTGCATGAGATGGAGCTAGCCAAGCTCAAAATGGGTGGGCAGTTAGAATTAGGGAATAAGAAATTGGCCCTAGAGGAAAAGAGGATGCAATTGGAGCATGAGAGAAGTTTGAGGGAGTTGGAATTGAAAGCGAGAAGCTTAGAGATTACTCCCTCTGGTGGCAGCACACCGTCCATGCCTAGTGAGGCACGAGTATATATACCCAAGGAGGTGGTCAAAGAATTTTACAGAAATGATGATATTGGTCAGTGGTTCAAGGCCTATGAGGTAGCTATGACCTCCCACCGGGTCCCTGAGAAAGATTGGGGAGCGGGTTGTGGGGGCGGTTCCTCAGTGAGGGGCAGGATACCTTGTTAGACTTGCCCTCTGAAGTCCACAATTCTTATGAGCACATGAAAGAAGCCTTGATGAGTAGGTATGGGTTGACTCCTGAAATGTATAGACAGAGGTTTAGAAACTGCAAGAAACTGGAGTCAAGCACTTGGGTAGAATATGTGTCCTTTTTTGGCAGAGCATTGGATGGTTGGGTGAAGGGTAGCAAAGTGAATAATGATTTTCAGGCGCTCTAAGATTTGATTGCGTGGGAGCACTTGTCCAGTAATTGTTTTCCAGAGCTGCACCAGCACCTGATTGATAGTACGCTGACTATCCCTAGGAAGCTTGCTGAGGAGGCGGACCGCTGGGTGAGCACACGGGTCCACAAGGGTCATGTGGGAGACTCCGCCAATGGTGGGCAGGGTCCCCAGCAGAGGAGTGGGGGGACAAGGGTAAACAGAGGGAGTTCCAGAAAGGGCCCCAAAGTAATCCCCAAGGGAACCAAGGGAAGGGTTCCCAGCCTCCCCCTGAAAAGAAGTCAGGCGCCCCAACAGATAAGCCTGTTCACAGGGGGCCGAAGACCTGTTTCAAGTGTGGTCAAGTGGGCCACTGCTCCTATGATTCAAGATGTCCCATGTATGGGAAAACAGCACCCACTGCTGCACCACCCCCGCAGATCGCTAGTGTAGCCCTGGGGGAGGAGTTGGGTGCCCAAGGTGGGTGGGGTCCCGCAGAGATGTCCCTAGTCTCTTTAGGAGACTGTGCGGTGGTCCGCAGGACCCAGCTGCCTGATAACACTAAGAAGTACAGGCAGTGGAAGACCATCAATGACCAAAGGCTGGAGGCTCTGAGAGACACCGGAGCCAGTGTGACAGCCATCAGTTGTCGGCTGGTGTCTGAAGAGCAGGTGATCCCCAATGCATTTTACCCAGTTGTTGCTGCTGACAACACAGAGAGCCACTGCAAGGTGGCTCAGGTTCCCTTTTAAGTGGGGGGGGTCTCAGGTACTCTTCAAGTAGCTGTGAGGCCAGCCATGCCTGTTGACTGTCTGTTGGGCAATGATTTGGAGAGCTCCCCTTGGGCTAAGGTGGAGCGTAATGCACATTTGGAGATGTTGGGCTTGCCGGATTGGGCGCGTGTGACCACCCGGTCTATGGCAGCCAGTAAGGGTGTTCAAGAGGACCTGGAGCCTGAAACAGTGGCCCAGGTGCCTGCCTTAAAGAGAAGAGGCAGGGGGTGCGGGAAACCAGCCCCCGTGGTTCCCACGGTCCAGGAGGAGGCAGACCTTGAGGGGGATGCCCTTGAACCTACAGGGGAACGGGTGGCTGAACTGGGGGACCTGCCTGAGCTGACCCATTGGCAGCAGGAAGGAGGCCCCTCCAGGGAAGAGTTCTGTGAGGAGCAGAACAAGTGCCCTTCTCTTGTGGGTTTGCGGCAACAGGCCACAAACCAGGCAGCAGGTGATCAGTCTGGATCACATTGGATCTACTGGGAGAATGGTCTCCTGTATAGCAAGCCTAAGGTTGCTGAGCCTGGGTCAGCCCGTGTGCTGGTGGTACCCCAGCGCTTCAGAGCCTTCTTACTGGGTTTGGCTCATGATGTACCTTTAGCAGGACATCTGGGGCAGGACAAGACCTTTGAGAGGCTTGTCACCCACCTTTATTGGCCCCAGATGCACAAGAGTTCAGATACTCATTGCAGGACTTGTCAGACTTGCCAGGCAAGTGGTAAGAGTGGGAGGAAGCTCAAGGCTCCCCTCCAGCCTTGTCCTGTAGTCAGCACCCCTTTTGACCGGGTGGGTATTGACATTGTGGGGCCTCTGTATTCCAAGACAGCCATGGGCAACAGGTTCATCCTGGTCTTGGTGGACCATGCCACCCGGTACCCGGAAGCCATCCCTCTCCGGACTGTGACGGCCCCCGTGGTGGGACGTGCGTTGATGGGGATTTTCTCCTGTGTGGGGTTCCACAGAGAGGTGGTGTCAGACCGTGGTACAAACTTTATTTCCAAGTATATGAAGTCCCTGTGGCAGGAGTGCGGTTTGACATACAAGTTCACCACTCCTTACCACCCTCAAGGTAATGGGCTGGTTGAGAAATTCAACCAGACCCTGAAAGGCATGATTATGGGTCTGGAAGAACCCATGAGGCGTAAGTGGGACGTCCTCTTGCCATGCCTTCTCTTTGCTTACCGAGAGGTGCCACAGAAGTCCCTAGGGTTCAGCCCCTTTGAACTGCTGTATGGTCACCCGGTAAGAGGACCTCTGAGTTTGGTAAAGGAAGGCTGGGAGAAAGCTCCCAGGAAACCTCCCCAGGATGTATATAGCTACATGCTGGCCTTCAGAAACCAAACCCGGCGTTTCAGGCAACTCGCTCAGGCGAATCTGGAAGCCAGCCAGGAGGAGATGAAACGGTGGTATGATCAGAATGCCACTCTGATTGAGCGTCAGCCTGGTCAGAAAGTGTGGGTCATGGCCCCAGTGGAGCCCTGCGCGCTCCAGGATAAGTGGACCGGACCATTTGAGGTGGTGGAGCGAAGACTGATGTCACCTACTTGGTGAACTTGCGGTCTCCTAGGAACCCCTTGCGGGTCCTGCATGTCAACCGCATGAAGCCCCACTTAGAGAGATCCGAAGTGGGCATGCTCCTAGCGACAGATGATGGAATGGAGGAGGAGACTGAGCCTCTTCCTGACCTCCTGTCTGCGACAGAGCAAGATGGGTCAGTGGATGGTGTAAACCTCTCTTCCACCCTGACCCCTGAGCAGCAGGATGACTGTCGCCAACTGTTGGGACAGTTTCCTGACCTGTTCTCCCTGACCCCTAGTGTCACTGAGTGGTGCGTCCATGATGTGGACACTGGGGACAGTCCTCCTGTGAAGAACAAAACTTACAGAGTGACTGACAGGGTGAGAGCTTGCATCAAGGAGGAGGTCTCCAAGATGTTCGCATTGGGGGTGATTGAGTCTTCTAACAGCCCTTGGGGCAGCCCAGTGGTCTTGGTCCCAAAGGCTGCCGCGCCTGGTGCCACACCCGAACTCCGGTTCTGTGTGGACTACCGAGGACTCAATTCAGTCACCAGGACTGACGTGCACCCCATCCCCAGAGCTGATGAGCTCATTGATCGGTTAGGGGCTGCCCGGTACCTCAGCACGTTTGATTTAACGTCTGGGTACTGGCAGGTCGCCTTAACTGATGGGGCAAAAGAGAGGTCAGCATTCTCCACACCAGATGGGCACTACCAATTCCGGGTTATTTCCTTTGGGATGAAGAATGCCCCTGCCACCTTTCAGAGGTTGGTCAACCAGGTGTTGGCTGGACTGGAGGATTTCAGTGCTGCCTACCTGGATGACATTGCAGTGTTCAGCGCCAGTTGGGAAGAACATCTGAGCCACCTCTGGGAAGTGTTGATGGCGCTGCGCAGGTAGGCCTCATGATCAAGGCGAATAAGTGCCAGATCGGGCAGGGTTCTGTGGTGTATTTGGGACACCAGGTTGATAGCGGCCAGGTGGCATCCCTACAGCCCAAAATTGATACCATCCTGGCTTGGGAACCACCCAAGACCCAGACAGAGGGGAGAGCCTTTTTAGGACTCACTGGGTATTACAGGAGGTTTGTCAAGGGGTATGGCAGCATAGTTTCACCCTTGACAGAGCTGACTTCCAGGAAGCAGCCCAAGAAAGTGAACTGGACTGACACCTGTCAGAAAGCTTTTGATGCCCTGAAGACTGCCATGTGCACGGCGCCCGTGCTCCTGGCACCCAACTTCTCAAAAGAGTTCATTGTTCAAACAGACGCTTCAGAGCATGGTGTAGGGGCTGTTCTTGCACAGATGAATGAGGAGGGCCTAGACCAACCTGTAGCCTTCATCAGTAGGAGGTTACTTCCACGGGAACAGAGGTGGAGTGCGATTGAGCGTGAGGCATTTGCTGTGGTCTGTGCACTGAAGAAGTTGAGACCATACTTGTTTGGGACTCACTTACGGGTTCAGACAGACCACAGGCCCCTCAGATGGTTGATGCAGATGAGGGGTGAGAATCCAAAGCTGTTGAGGTGGTCCATTTCCCTACAGGGGATGGACTTCATGGTGGAACACCGCCCTGGTACAGAACAGGCCAATGCTGATGGTCTGTCCAGATTTTTCCGCCTTAGTGAAGAGAACTCCCAAGAGGTAGGGTAGTTCTCCCCACATTTCAGCTGGAGGGGACACGTGTTAGACCTGGCACCATTGGCGTGGGTCTCCCTTCCATTTTTTGCTGTTGCCTCCTGCGTTTTGCTATGTTTTTGCTGGTCTAGATGCTTTGGGCACTTTGCCACTACTATTCAGTGCCAAAGTGCAAGTGCTCATTATTGCAAATTGTTGTATGGATTAGTGATTCCATGAATGGATTATTTGATTTACTTGTCAGACCCTAATACAGTGCACCGTGTGTGCCCAGGGCCTGTAAATCAAATGCTGCTGGTGGGCTTGCAGCACTGGTTGTGCCACCCACAGAAGCAGCTTGTAAACTATGGCTCAGGCCTGCCATTGCAGAGCCTGTGTGCAGTCTGGGACTGCCATGTCGACTTGGCAAGTGCACCCACTTGCCAGTCCCCAAACCTTCCCTTTTCTACATATTAGTCACCCCTAAGGTAGGCCCTAGGGCAGGGTGCATTGTATGTGAAAGGTAGGACATGCCCTGGTGTGTGTGGCATGTCCTGATAGTGAATTACAGCCAATTTCGTTTTTCACTATTGCAAGGCTACCTGCTCCCATAGGCCAGAATGGGCAGTTTGATTATAACACCTTATATTCCTAACTGACCCAGGGAGCAAGGTAGAAATTCGAGTTTGGTATGCCTGAACTCCGAATGTAAAAATTTAGTGTGGGTGATTTTTACATTCTGTGTTTGAAAATACTACTTTTAGAAAGTAGGTATTTTCTTGCCTAACCTTCCAGTGTGCCTCTGCTAAGGTTGGGTATTCACTGTCTGGTTTGTGAGTGACAGGGGACTGGAGAGGGTCTTGGCTCCAGCAGTCTGATGGGTCAGGGCTGGGCTGAATAGAGCCCTCATAGAATAGAGAGCAGGGGGCGGGGATTTCCTTTCACTCCCCTGAGACCTCATAGAATAGAGAGTAGGGGGAGGAGATTTCCTTTCAGCTACCTGGGCCAGGTCTGCTCTCAAACAATGCTGTCTCCACCTCCTGCCAGGAAGCTGCACAGAACTGGTTTTGGTCAGGCACAGACACTCTCTGCCTTCAGAGAACAAAGACTTTTTGAGTATAAATATTGAGGCCCAGACCCCAAGACTTTAGATCACTTCTGGGAATCAAGACAAACCTTTGCTGAGGAGAAGAACCAGGAAACTGAAGGAGGAGACTGCCCCTGTGCTGTGTGCTGTTGGGGTTGGCCTGCAGTGGTTACTTTATTGCCAAAGAAAGGAGAAAGGAACTTGGTGTGTACTTTCATCATCTTGAAGAAGATCTCCAAGGGCTTGAAGATTGAGCTTGCCTCCTGCCTGAAGTCTCAGGGATACAAAACTTCACCAACCAGCTCCCCTGAATTCCCTTGCTGGGAATTCTACCTGCAAAGAGGTGCCTGCTGATGTGTTGGGCCCTTTTGAAGACTGCGTGTCGCTGGGAGCTGGAAGCCCGACTCAACGAAGGAGAATCGTGTCGCCGCCGCAGCAGTTGCCGTTGCATCGCCGAGGAAGCGTGCCGCCGCCGCAGCCGCTCACATCGCATCACCGAGGCGTGTCGCATCACCGGAGAAGCGTGCCGCCGCCGCAGAGGTCGCCGTCGCATCACCGTAGAAGCGTGTCGCAGGGCCTGTCGCGGCTCAGAAGTTCACTGAGTCGCCGCATGGCCGTCGTGCGTGCACGCATCGCATCTACGTTGTCGCGCCGTAATCTAGACGCCATTTTGTTGCATCGCACTGGATCGTCATCGCATCGAGGCGCCATCTTGTCGCATCGCACCGGATCACAGTAAGAAACCGACGCATCAACTCCCCACACAGTAAGGAAGTGAGCCTCAACTCCCCTGCGCAGCAGTAAGGAACCAACGCATCCACTCCCCTGAGTGTAAGGAATGGCGCATCACCTTCCCTGCGACCCTTTTGTTTGTTTTGCATTACGCATCCAAGGTACTTTGAGAGTAAATGGTCGCATTTACCATCTACATTGAACTAAGTTATTTCTACCATTTTAAAGACTCATTTTTAATTACAGTATTGTGGATTTTTGTCTTTTGACCTTGTGTTAAGTCTAGTAAAGATTACTTATTTTTCTAAACTGGTGTAGTGTCCATTTG